>JAJKFL010000031.1:23866451-24466451 GCA_021186555.1 Reticulitermes speratus
AAGAATAAAATGATATGCAGCATTTAGCATTTAGCATTTAAGCTGGAGGCCAACTTCAGCTGCTGAAATATTCTTCTTGAGGTGTTGATATGCAGAAACGATCTCTTCTGAAATTTGTTATGTGTATGGCAGCTGAAATTTTTTAGAAGAGAGGAATTTTGTTCTATGAAGATCTGAATTTTTATTTATGTAATAAAAAATGGAGCAGAGTATTTTTTAAAATGAAACCAAGATTATTGCCCAATATTGATCAGATTTTCAAGATTCACGCATGCTTAATTGTGATTGTGTCCTAGTATTTTTTCTGGATTGTGCTTATATATCTCTGGTGGTGTAATTGCTACAGGGAGTTCAATTGAAAACCAAACCCAGATGCATGGCAAACTTAATGGCCGTACATTTCTGCGTATAATATGTATGTGTATATGTGTGTAGGTGTATACACATGTATACATACACACATAAAATATTACCACATGTTAGAGTAGATGTTGGAAATGACCTTTTTCAACTCTCAGACATGCTCAACACCTGGTGAACAGATTATAAAATATATATACAATATATATATATATATAATATTACAACTTACTGCATGCTAGAGTAGGTGTTAGAAATGACCTCCTTCAAGTCTCAAACTTGCTTGGTTTTTAAGGATCTGAAACACTGGGAAACTGTATTCCACATTTCCTATGAAACCTTACATACAATCTTTTCCTTATATATTTTTGCGCAATCAAAATAATCTATATTAAACTGTGCTGCGTACTTGTGAACAAAAGGAATGTACGTCACACCAGGCTTCACACATCTGTTACGGAGAGCAGATTAAACTGGACTCTGTGACTAAGGTTATGTGCTGTACCGTACTAGCAGTGATACGGCCGGGGGTGTGCAAGTCATGCGTTGCTGTTGAACTTGACACGCAGTATTGGCAATCTCCAGACAAGAACTTCCAACAGTATTTTATAATCTGTTCACCAGGTGTTGAGCATGCCTGAGAGTTGAAGGTCATTTCCAGCATATACCCTAACATGGGGTAAATATTTTAACTTTTTGTCAGGACATGTAAGGCCGTTAAGCTTACCGTGCATCTGGGTTCGGGTTTCAATTGAGCTCCCTGTTGTGTTAAAACTTTCTTCTTCTGTTGAAAAGGGGCTTGTTGAGAGACATTTTTGCTAAGAATTTATCATGTCTGATGAACCGTTCTTTTTAAATGCTTCTTGAATGTGGTATTACCATGTGGAAAATAACTGTCTGTCCTGAATAAATGAATTTCACATACACACCTTGTGTATTTAAGTGCAGAATATGAGAGTGGGTGAAATGGGGAATGAATATAAATTAAACAGCTTAATTTTATGTGATATCTCAGAAGTGGTTGCTGTTGAGTAGTCACTTAAAATCATTGTTTTCAAAACAGAAGGAAATCTGAGCATGGCTCATGGCAATCACGTTATTACCGGTTTCTACATGTAACTTAACATAAGTTGACTGGCATCTTGTAACTCAAAGTTCATGTAAAACAGTTGTGATTTCAAGAGGTACGATACTTGACTTCATAGTCCAAAATGTTAGTTATATTAATCAAAGCAAAGGCTGCAAGAACCAGAAAAGCATAGTTTTCAAAACAGAAGAAAATCTAAGCATGGCTCATGGCAATCATGTACATTATTACCAGTTTTTACATGTAATATAACATAAGTTGACTGGCATCTTTTAACTCAAAGTTCATGTAAAATAATTGTGATTTCAAGAGGTAAGACACTTGACTTCAGATCCCAAAATATTAGTTATAGCAATCAAAGCAAAGGCTACAAGAACCAGAAAAGCATCGGGAATTTTTTTGTTAGGTAGGGAGTAGGAGGATAGTGGACTTCTCAAGCTCAAAGAAAATGGGAGAGAGAAAGATAGGGTGGGGCATTATTAACCCTTCAATGCTGAGTGTTGAGTATACTTGCGTGCTGCGCACATCATGTGCCATGGAGTGTCAAGTATACTTGCAATGTGCAGGTAAAATTGAAATACCCTTAAATACTGCTCCCACATCGTGCAATGGACTGGAGTTTAAATGCTCCGGGTTGAAGGGTTAATCTGAACATTTCATTACCAGGTTCTTGCAGCTTCCTTTATTTATCACATGTAGATGTGCTTCACCTTTCTCCTATTTGTAACAGTGTGTATTATATTCAATTTTGTTTGAAATATGACACGGTGTTTTAAATTAATTGTGTATGACAAACATTTACAATTAGGACAGTATTAAGTTCTTTTCAACAGATTGTTTATCTTGCAGTTATTTATACTGATTTCTATGTCCATATTTGGTTTCATACAATTTAAAATGTACTTTAACTTATTTTAAAATTAGTGGGACCACAGATAATTTTTAACAGAATATTGGGTGTGTAAATTTGCCTGAGATTTTGAAATTGGACAGCAGTACAGTTGCTGTGTGTATGTTTGCAGTTTAAAAGTGAATTACTTCAGGAAACCTGATGTTTGGCATGTTATTTGATAGCGCATAGTCTGTATAAGTAAGATGTAGCTGTATATATGTTTTAGAGAAATATCAAGATACTTCTGTAGTCATATGAACTATTTCCATGTGTATGAAATTGTATATGATGTTGACATCACATTAATATTTGTTACATTGTAATTGTTTCAGAAGTAGAGTGTCTCTGACTGTGTTAATATGTTACTAATTCTAAGATCAAGGTCACAGGTTTTCAGATTGTGGTTTAAACCTATAGGTATTACCTATAAATAGTGACTGTGTTATAGGTGGTACTCTAAGGTTAATTACACTTATGAACAAACATTAAGATCAGAATGAAAGCAGACTTCTAGAAGTGAAACTGAAGCCTGCAGTTTGGTATCCATATCTTTATATTACATTGAATATATTTGTATATTACCATCCATGCAACAAATCAACTGTAAAACAATAAAATTTCATTATTGGCTTAACATGTTCGAAGCGTTGTAGACTGTCAGGGGCATATAGCATGTAAAAGAAAGTGTTCACTATAGGTGTCATGCACTTTGTCTCTGCTATATCTGCTATACTTACATCACATCAATTTAGTCCTGTATTATGTGATAATAGCTCATTTAATTGGTTTATTTGTGCTTGCAGTTAAAGTTATTGTTTTTGCTATATACACTAAAAATTTTCTGTCATTTTGTATTTAGTAATGTTATTTTCTGCTCTTCATTCTGTCTGTATCACATGTAGTTTGCTGTGTCTCATATAAAGCCAGTCACTGCTATATAATTTTGATGAACAGGGTAAACTATGAGATGATTCTTGAATTTAATGAATTCTGAATGAAGTTCTGAAATAACGGCACTATAATAGGGCCTGTAAAATTAGGTTATGTTATTTCTTTTTACAAATATGTGATTAGGGTAAATATGTGTAATATTTGTATACTTATTTGGAAAGGCCAATTTGGTGATATGCACGGTTGCTCCAGCTGTCTGTTCCTCAAGTTATCCTTATGCTATGTAACCAATGACGAAGTGTATTAGGTGCTTGCTGTTTAGGTCTTGTGCATTCCTACTCTTGTGTTACTTGTGATCGTGATTTGAAGTAGTTGTTTCCTCAAGTTTCTTTAAGCAGTTTCTTCAAGTCCTTCCTGTTGATTTAACTGTGTATATATCAAAATTGTTCCTGTATGTCCATTCTTAATCCTTACCTTACCTGATTTAATTTTCATATGCACTTTTATGTTTTGCCAAATGCATGTCAGTTGTTTAGAATATGGATTGCATATTTTGAATAGTTTTTTATTTCTGGGGCCAGGATAGCATAGTTTGTGTAGTAATTTGCTACAGGCTGGATGGTTGAGGTTCAAACGCTGGTGGGGGCGAGATTTTCTACATTAGTCCAGACCAGCTGTGGGCCTACCCAGTCTGCTGTACAGTGGGTACCCCATCTTTTTGCTGGGGGCTAAAGCAGCCGGGGTGTGGTGTTTACCACACGCACCCCCCATTTAGCACTGAGGTTAAGCATGGGAGAGTTATACCTCTATTCCCCTCTCTGTGCCTCCCATGGCATGTTACAGGATGACCATTACCTTTACCTCTGTTATTCCTACTGGCCCCGATGTGTCTTCATATTTTTGTGCTTGATTAGCCCGTTTGTCCAGTGTAGACTATTGTATTCTAGACAATGTAATCTGTATATGCCTCATGTAGCCTGTAGTATGTGGCCCTGTTTGTAATAATTTCATAACATGGTTGTCAGTTTTGACTGCATTTCTGACATTAGTCCTGTTAAAGAAGTTTGTTAGTGATCTCACAGTATGTTAATGTCACCATTTCTGGTGCTTTAACTATATTATTATTATTGCAACCATTTTTGTGAGGTGTCCTGTTATTTCCCATTCTGTTCTGTCATAACTATGAAGTGGTAATTTAATCATTCTGTGAATGTAACTGTTTTAGGCTTTAAGTTTATGTTTCATTGGGTAGTTTGACTGTTGATTGTCATGTTCATTATGTTTTCTGTATTCTGTAGCATTGATTTTCTCTTCTGTTTTGTGAAGAATAGGATCTGAGTAAGCTAGACTGTTATTGATGTCCTCTGTTACACTGCATTTCATATTCTAGTCCTTAGGCTTTTGTGGCTGATACTCAGTGTGTTAAATTGTCTTATGGGGTTAAGCTGTGTAGAGGAGTGAATGTTTCACGATGTTTTGGCAAGCATTACAATTCCTACCTTTGGGATGAATGAATGTTGCATTTACCTGGGGGCCTGTTGTCTTGCATACCCTGCACACAGCCAGATCTGTTACAAAGGTCCCCCGATAATCCCTCATTCACACTGAGGATAGCAACAATAATGTTTGCCACAATGTTGTGAAATCTTCATTATTTTATGCAGCCTAAACTAAAGAGCTGATTCAGGCATTGAATTTCATGTCTCTGTATTGTTTATTGTTAAAGACGTTGTTATCTGTTATGATTTTGTTAGTCATATATAGCGACATCTTACATCTTGTAGTATGTTGTCTCATTTATCCCAGCATGTTTCATTGTCTTTTGTTTCTACGTTCTGTAGGAAAACTTCATCTGTAATTCATGATATGAGCGAGCCCATAGTGACTTCCTTCTTGGGTCTGTAAGTGTAATTATGATAAACCCTGTATTCTGTGGGCCAGTGAGGGATGGGTTGTCTTATGAGGCAATAATGCATAAGATTGAGGTGAAGAGCAGCCCAAGAAGAGTCTCTCCCTGGACTGTTTAACCCTGACGATAAAGGCATTGCTGTCCTCCTAAACGTCGGGAACTACTTACCAGTGGACGTGGCACATCCCAGAAGACTTGAATTATAAGTTATTCATTAAGTGTACTGAGTCCTAATATTGCTGTATATGCATATGGTAAATGTGTGATTTTGTTTGCTAGGAGGGACAGTCTCAAGGCTGTTTGGTATTCCAGGGAGTTGCACAAGTTTGCACGGTATAATAGTTGCAGGTTGTTCGTGCAGTTTTATCAATGCATATAATGTGAGGTATTCTGGGTCTGTGTTGTGGGATTTCCAGGATTGTCCCTGAGGGACTGTAATTCTCACTTGTGTCCCCTCGCACTTCATATATATGTTTTGTCTGCACAGTGCTTACAAAATTTAATGTGTACTTCACGCTGCATTTCGGATCAGTATATTCATTTATTACAAGCAACTAAGTGCACAATATCATATATATATAATAGTACAGACGTTACACATACTCCCTGAAGAGGGCATATTCATGCCACAGCATGTCGGAGTGATGCCTTTACTGTTATACGTATACAGTATTGTGCATTTAGTTGGTTGTAATAAATGAATATATTCATGCTACATGTTTACTCCATGTCATCTTGAGGCACATGAAATATGCAGTGACTGTTCACAGTGCCATGTTAAAATAAACTGTGTACTCTGTAAGTAGAATTGGTCAGTCTTATGTACTAAAATTAGTATTTTTACTATACTTGGAAGTGTTATGTATGATTGCATACAATGTTTAGCTGTGAGTCAGTTTCTTCATTCTCTGACCCTGTGTTGAAATGATTAGATTGTTTCTTATTCCTGCAATGTACAGAATAGATGATCCCATATGCTATTGTTATTTATTGTGGGAAAGTGTATTGTGTAATTAAAATACATTATATTGCATACTGTGTTTCAATGCTCCTAAAGTACAGGGCCAGCCACTAAATTTCCATGTTAATTATTGATCTCCAGTTTTTAATTTTTCTTTGTAGTCTGGAAATATAAACTTAATGAATTCGTTCAAAATGTACTAGTAATTTTATCTAAAACTGGACAAGCATAGTAGAAAATATTTTTGTCTAGGGTTTTTATTTTATTTAAATTTTGATGTTTGATATTTGTACTTCCAAGCTGTCATTAACATCTGTTTCTATTATTGACCGAGTTATACCTAAGGATTCTTTGAGCAGGATATATATATATATATATATATATAGCTGTTATAGCCAAGATAACTAATTAATGTTAAGGTTTTCTTTTTTAATTTAACGAATTCTTGTGGCAATAAATTGGAATCTGTAATATTATATTCATACTGTACTTTCTTAAAATTATTTGTCTTAATTTGTTGGCATGTTTGTGTGCTGGTTTATTGGTATTACTACCGACCAGTCTACCATGTGCATCATCTTTCTTTTTATGATTGTAACCTAAAATACCTACATCACTTGTGTAAATAATTTTTAATATATAATGACCAGTGGTGTGAAGGTGGTCTGAATAGCAGGATGTGATACTGTCCTAGAAACGGTTTGAAAATTTCTGGTCTGTGGCATAATTTTTTGTACAGATATATTCAAACATTAAACATGATCTGTGTATGTATATAGTGCATGTAATTTCCTGGTTAGTTGTTAGCTGTGGTGTGTAACATACATAGTTGGCAGGAGGAGTTACAGCTCATGTGAATACAAGTTTTTGCTGATGTCGGGGAACACAGAAGGTTGGCTGTCTTGTCATCTCAAATTTCACGACTATCAGTCCCAATTACTTGTAGCTAATGTATTGTACTGTATTGAATAAATGCCTGAGCATCATGGGAGTTATGCAGCTAAATTTGGACCAGAATTTCTTGTAAGAACACCCTTCGAGAATTGAGAGCATGTGGACATGGCACCATGTGTGGCATTGTGACACAGAGTCGCAAAGTTAAACACATTCTGTATTCATATTTTGCATAAAAGTGAATATTGTGTATAGGGGTCATCCTGTATGCAGGGTTGTACTGTGAATAAAAATGTTATTTATTACATATGAATATTATGATATTCTGTAAGGCATCTTTTTTGGAACTTTAGTATTCTGTGTGTTGCAAAGACATACTTAAAGGCCTGCACCTTCAAATATTCTTGAAATATTTTATATGGTTTATGTATACATGATAACAATTTTCATGTCACAGCTCAAAAGAGCATTTTGTTGTCATACTTGCCATGGACTTTGTGACTCTGTACTTCAAGTATTCAGACTTAGTGTGATGAGGTGTATGGAAGACTCTTTCCTTCCTTATAAGAGCATTGGATGTACAATCAGAACTACTAAGCAGCCATGCTTATTGGGTTGTTTGGGTTTGTTGTGATTTACTTTGGTAGGAAAGTGCAGAGTAACTGCTTGAATTGTCAAGAGACTACCATGTCTTGAGAAGTTTCTGTTGATTGATAATATGATACGCCAAAGCACTGAGGGCAGAAGCATAGAGCTTCAAGGTAGTGTATCTCATTTATTGGAAGGGACAAGGTTAACTGTCACCTCTATTGATGAAAGTGTTGGTACCAAATGATAGATGGAGAAAATTATAAAATGACAGAGAAAACAGGAAAAGTTATTAGAGATATTCATTTCTTAGACAAGGTAAATGTCTTTGAAGTCCTTTATGCTATGGGAACATATCAGATTTCAGTGAACCATTGTTGTGGGCCCTCAGCTGAGAGTATGTATAAGTCTCGTGTATCAGGTTGTCTAGAATATTTCCATTTCTCCTGTTTTATGTCCATTAATGTTTTTCATATCCCCTTTGATTTTTTAAAGTCTTATTTACTAATGCTGTCAATTGCTAAGCCTGTATAACTTCAGTCATGTGTGAATGAATGAGTGTGGGGAATTGGTTGAATCATATGGACAGGAGAAAACTGAAGTGCTTGGAGAGACACCTGTCCCACTGCCACGTTGTGCACCACAAATCCTACATGGACTGGCATGAGACTGAACCCAGGCCTCCATGGCGAGGAGCTGGTGACAGACACTTGAGCTGTGGTCTTGCCCAGCCCCATATACCCTATGGTACATTTTTGTTTCCTTGAAATAAACTTGTATGAAATGTTATTGTTAAGCCACGTCCACATTAATAACAATTTTTCATGTGTGTTGTATTTGACACAAATATGTGCTTGCATTAACAAATTTATCTCGGTGTGGACTTGTGTGCTGCATATGAATGTGCACAAAAATTTTCATGGCATTCAACGTGCACAATCCATTCGTTATCGGTTTTTTTTAAAACATCAAAGAGATTTGCACCGAAATATAGTAATAGTGTGGACATATCTGTGAATGTGCAGTGCTTTTTTTTAAACAAACGCACGTGTTGATCACAGACACACAGCGCACAACGTAATGTTTATGTAGCAAGAACATTTACCTTGCGGCGAAAATTTGTGCGTTGAATTTTCACATTCAACACACAACAAAAATATTTACTAATGTGGATGTGGCTTTAGACAGTAAAATTTATTGACAGTGGGTCCTGGATTAAACAGAAACCTCTATATAAGAAAGTATGTCTGGATCAAGAAAAATATATACTGCTGAAACTTATAAAATATAAGCTATATTTATAGTCCGACAAATGTACAATTTAATCACATTTGTCGGACTATAAATATAGAGTTAAAATGTACGGAATGAATAATATTAAAAATATAACCTCTTTGGTTAGCAGGTAACTGACAGTGTGCCATGCATATTTCCAGTGATTTATTTTTGTAGTGAAAATAGCATCTGATAATTATTACCACACAGCACATACTGTTATGTAGAGTCCCAATAATCTTTATCACTTTCAATAATACTTGGAGTTTTGCATCTGTATAGGTCCCTTTTCCTCTCTGCTACGATATCAGTGGTGACGCTGACAATTTTTTGTGTCATATACCAATGACTGCATGATTTGAACATCTTATGCTGTGAAGTGTATATAATGTGTGTTAAGCAGTAATTAAATATGTATGTATTGTAAATTTAATGTCTTTCTGGCTGGTCCATTCTTATGGTGTCTGGCAGTTTAATGAATAAAAAATATGCCGATATTAAAAAGTTTTATCAGGGTATTTTTTAATGCTTGGTTACTTTATACAGCCAAACCTTGGTGCAGATGTGAATAGGAACTAATGATGATTCATTTTTTACTCTAATAGAAGGTATTATTTTGATGGAATTCATGCCGTTGTGCTGTGGCAAATATTTATATATTACCGTCAAAACCAACAAGTTTTTCAGATCCAACAGTGCATGCTAAACATGTAGCTTGCATTATTGGTTCTAATAAATTTGTGTGTTATGGTAATATATAAATTACTACTAGAAGGTATTATATTTTCTTGTATAAAATTGATACAAAAGAATATATGTTAAAAAGTCGAGGTTATCAAGAAATAAGATACACATGCAAAATTTTATTTTAAAAGTGTCAGCCACATAGATGACCTACACGTAGGAATGGATGATATTAATGTGTATAGTCGAAAGACACTATGAAGGTAGGACTGAGTTGAATTTGGTTGGGATAGTGGAAGCTTTATGCATACAGTGATGGGAAATGACAAGTGAGAGAATTATTTTTGAAGCTGGAAATACCTAAATTTTTACATTCTGTGCCACCTGACCGTGCAGAATGTGGGAAGGCTCTTCCATCATACTACTCTGTGTGACATTCCAAAAGGCAGCAGTTTTAAAAACAACGTCATGGTCCCGCATAGTTTATTTTGTTTGCTCATTGCCCCCATTCAATGGGTAGGCCTACCTTTTTTATTTTGAGCGGGAGAAGTGGTCGGGGCGTGCTGTTCACCCTTCACCCCCATCTAGCGCCGAGGTTAAGAATGACAGAAGGTAACCTCTCCTCCACGTGTATACCTTCTTAGCGTTAACTGGAACAACTTTACCACACAAGATCTACGCTCGTCTGGGATATTACGCAGCGTCGAGTGGTAATCCTTTACCGACGTTTAGGGACATCGTATCGGTCCCATCTTCAAGGGTCAAGAAATCAAAGAAGAAACTTCTTGACCCTTGAAGATGGAACTGATACGGTGTCCCGAAACGTCGGTAAAGGATTATCACTTGACGCTGCGTAATATCTCAGAAGAGCGCGGATGTCATCAACATATTTATATTTTATATATATCGCGACGGAAGCCTGAAATCACAAACTTTACCACATCGTTATCTTTTTTCACTGTTGGAAGTGACGGACGGATGATCTGTGGATGAAATTACATCGATTACTTTAGGTAAAAATGTACTGTGGAGGTACATACGTTTTGTCATATTGGTATCATTGTACGATGAACAGTTGACTATCACCTGACGAGATTAATAGTTTGACGTGTCGAATATTGTTTGTCGCGTGTCGGAATTTTGTTTGTAATTTGCCTTTTTTTTTTTGGCTCTGTGAGGTTACTTTTGGACAATGTTAACAAAATTTGAAACGAAGTCGGCCCGAGTGAAGGGACTGTCATTTCATCCTAAACGCCCATGGGTTCTTGCAAGGTATGGTACAGTTTTGTGTCCTTTGTCGGTGCTGATGTAAATTATGAAAATGCAATTAGTATTTTTGCAGTTGTACTAAAGACCATAACTCAGGTCCCGTAACATAATATGTGCACATCCTCACACATTCAAGGCTTTGGCACTGATGAATGTATGAAGAATGTTTTTTGAGGTTTTGGCATATGAAACTATGTATAAATTATAAGATTCGGATATTGTTAATCTAGAGCACAACATCTATCTTTTGTTGCCTTCTGTTTGAAGTACAGTATAATATCACTCATGAATATCAAAGTGATACAGCTGTAAGTATTTCCTTGGAAGTTGGCCACCCGCTTAAGTTGAATGCGTTTTGGTACTGGCAGGCACTCACCCAAATATTGCAGTCAGGTGGTTGGGACTCCCGATTTGTGCTTTGGTGATGATATATTCGGCTCGCAGTCTGGTGGCCAATTGCATTGACAGGTGTTTGGTGGTTATTATCAATCCTGCTTTGCAGATGCTGTCATAATGTCTGAAAATAGGTTATGACTGCTTTCTTCCACATTCTTTTGGAGTTATTCATAATAAGTCTTCTCATTCAGTGCTATAATGTGTGCAGCTGAGAAGGTGTTGTTCATGAAACTGAAACTTGGCAGTCATTAATTACTGTCAGTGTATTTATTTAAAATTTAGTGTAAACTTTTCATAACTGTATTTTTTAAATTGTCATTGATTATGAAGTAAATTGGCCCCAGATTATTATCATAATCACCTAAGTTTTTTTCTGCCAGTTGGAGAGCAGTCATGCATCGACTTGGACAATGTTTGTGTTGTCTGTTGTTAATAAATGTTGTACTTTCTGTGATTCTTTGTTATTGCATAATGCTCTAACATTCCACAGTGCTATTTTAACAATCTCCATGTTGCCAAATCATTTCAGTTTTTTTTATAACTGTAGTTATCATCTTATCATCCATTTGGCACTACCCATGTAGATTTTGAGTAACAAATTAATTTTCCCTACTTGTCACCAATCTTTTGTAGGGTAAGATGATTGATGGGGCCACCATCTGGAGGCTTTTTGTCAAGCCTACTGTTGTACTATTACCCCATCAGTAAGAGCTACCTCCTCTGCCTCTTCCCACATACCAAAGTACATCCTCTCTGTCAGAAGCAGTCATTGTGATCTTCACCCATAATGTTGGGTTAGGTTCACTGTTACCACACTGAAGGAGGGTGCTTCTTACTCCTCTACCGCCTGTTCTGAGTTTGTCTTCTCTGCTGCAATCAGCTGGTAATGTAAACCTGAGCAGGAGTTTGTGTTATATCCAGTGAAAATGGGTCCCTTTTGGGAGTTAGTCACTAATAAATTAGTGTCCACCCCTGCAACTAGGATGCATCTGTGGGGAATATTTAAGAGTTTGATAATAGGTGACAAGTTTTTAACTTCTTATTGTTGTCTACGTAAAGGTGTGTGTGTGTTACAATGAGCTGTGACTGTGTAACATACCAGCATTATAAAGGAACAAAAATTACTGTCAAAATGTAATTTTTAGATATTTCATTATTATATACTTTTATAACCAATAATCACCAGCATGGTTTGAACATATAAAGAATATCAGTTTGGAAGACTCATGTCTTCTGGGATTTTGCATTGTTTTGACTGGTGAATAGTTAACTGATATTTCAAAGGAATTGATGTTGTGAGGTTTCAGGTTTTCCCAGCAGTGTTGATGAATACTTAAGTTTTCTGAGATGTTATACTGTGTCAACTGGTAAATAATTACTGATGTAGAAATATTAAAATCAAATAAAAAAGAGGAGAAACTGTACCATGTGTTAGTACAAAAAATTAAAATTATTTAAAAAAAAATTTGTTCTTCTGATATGAATACAAAAGTGTCTGGCAACTTCCTGATCAAAATCTGTAAATGTATTCTTGACAGCTTGAATATATGTTTGTAAATGAATGATATAGTCGACCCCGGTGGACTAGTGGTTAGCGTGCTCACCACTGGACCCAAGTTTCGCGAGTTCGATCCCGACCGAGGTCGATGGATTTTTAAGGGTGATAAAAAATCTGGAGCACCACTTCCTTCGGAGGGGAAGTAAAGCTGTCGGTCCCATGTCGTAGATTTACGGCATGTAAAAGAACCTTACGGGCAAAATTCAGTGGCCATTTCTCACCCAAGTCTCCTGACTGACTGCCACATGGCTCTGGCAGTCACATCAGGATTGAGTCAAACAGCGCGGCCAGTGGGCTGGTCACCCACTGCCACAAATGCACAAGACCAAGTAACTTCGGAAAGAGGAGGCCCCAGCCCATATAGGGCTGTCGAGCCATGGTTATTATTATTATTATGAAATGAATGATATGGATGCCCCACCTTCGAAATAGTCACAACAATGCCCATGAAGGTACATACCAGCAGGTGTTCAGGTATAGTTAGGTTTAAGGTAGGTCACTGTCTTAGATTTATTGCTGCATTTTAAGTACAGAGTTCTTTTTATTCAGTCTGTATACACAGATTCGTTCTTGTTTACCACTGCATTATTGACCTACATAAACACACATCAGACCCAAGTTTGTAAACAGAAAGTGTTGAATGATGAGTCATTAAGGATGGGTATACATGGCCAGATATGTAAAACTCATTGGAACTATTGGATGATGATAGGGTGTGGAAGGTATGTGAGTTCCATATCTGTTGGAATACAGTCAGAATAATAATGGTCAGGTTTCCATACATAATCTGTTTTGTGTAATAGCATAAAATATGAATGGTACAAGAAGAGTGAATGAGAAAATGAGGATGAGGAAGGCAGAAAAATGGCAGAGAGGAACTGCAGTCCCTCTGTGAGGTACCATTCGTGTAACAGTTACAAACATACATTAGAACACACTTATCAAGTTACGAAGTTGTGTTTCTTACGTAGTGATGACTTCACCTTTGAACCAGGTCATTTGTTCCCAATTTCCTGAGCTGACTCAAGGTGCCTTCCAGTTCAGCTGATGGAAAAGTAAATACAGAGTTATAAACAGCTGAGATAAACTAATTTTTCTGGAACATTATGATCATAACTCTGGGAGTTACTATAAATGATAGTAATCAGGCAGATATTATGTTACTCACACTGTTCATATTCCTACAATTAATACATCAACCAACATACGCACTTAATAAAATACAATTCATGACAAGTATTAAACTCTTACATGTTTCGGCACTGGGGTACCATCCCCAGGGAGTTTTTTAGAACAAAGGAATACAAGCTCAACACACTAATCTAGGTTAGGTAATCAATCCTAAATTAGCATGTTGGACTTGTATTCCTTTGTTCTAAAAAAACTCCCTGAAGATGGGACCCCGGTGTTGAAACATGTAGGAGTTTAATACTTGTCATGAATTGTATTTTATTAAGTGCATATGTTGGTTGTTGTGTTAATAATAATCAGGCAGAGTTTTAAAACTTGATAAAGAAGTAATGCTTAATGCATTCTTCATATGTGCAAAACTTATGTGTTTATGTCTATGGAATTCTTCTGCTTTGAAGACTGAAACACACATTATGAAACTCTAATGTGTTCCTTGCTTTCAATATGTTAACTGCAAATTTGTTAATGGTTTTTATTCATTTTGAGTGTCATTGTTTGGAAGCACCTGGGATTTAATTTTAACATGACCAGTGCAAAACATTTGAAAGGCTTAATGTTGAATTTGATCATAAAAGATTATTTCAAATTCAAGTATGCGTCTCATCATGTCTTGCCAATAAATAGTTCTTAAAAGAGACTGAAAACAGCTACAGAATTCTGCTACTGTTCTTCAGATTCATTAGTTTTTAGAAGTGTGTCTTCACTAAACAAGTACTTACATACTTGTTTAGGATGTATATGAACATACTTCTCAGTTCTGATACACGACAGACACAAGCGTTTGTGGGCCATTGAATGGTGTGTGTACAAACACTCACACAAAATATAGCATAGCCTTTTGGAAACTGATTGATACAGATAATTGATAAGCAAGTTCATCACCAACAAATTGCACTAGTTTTTAAATATAAAGCACTTCTACATGTTTTGGCCACTGTCCATAGCCATCTTCAGGGAGTGTCAGTACTAAGGACATGTGCAGTGTTATTGTACAGCTTGCCAGTACTAATAGGTAATGCCAATATGATATTGCAACAACAATGTATAGTATTAATTAAAATTACATTAAAACTATACAAGGCAATTAGTCAAAACTGCTGCATTCAAACATCTTGAAAACTGAAAATTCTTCGAGTCAAGCGGTAAATCCTATATGTTAACACGCCTTGCGTACATAATGAACACTCAGTTTATGCTCCTTTGGAATTTATGGTGTGAAGACTATTTTGACATTCTGTCCTTTCTGAAGTAAAAGTGTTAGAAATTTTAATTATCCATCAGGATAGGAAAGTAGTGGTAGTTTTTGTGTTGAACTTGAAATGATTTTTAAACTGGAAATATAGTTGTGTCACTGTGAAAGTCTGTTGACATTCCATGTGGTACACAAATAATGTGACTTGGTGGTGAAAGCAAACTTGTTCCGTTTCCAAGTAATTTATTGTTTTAATTTTGAAGATTAATTTCTTGTGGGATGTGACTCCGTGTCATTGGCTGGGTAGTTCGTGACATTTGGAAGGATCGTAGTGCCTTTTTCTTCAGGGTCAAGCATTCCAAGACTTGGACATCCCAGAAGAATTGAATCTTCAGCACAACCACTGTAAGAACCTCACATATACTTTAGTTTTGTTCTGAAGATGTATCATTTCAGTTCTGTATTCACTTTTACTGAGAAATTTCTTCAAGCAGTGGTTGTTTCCATTATCTCCTCAGATGCGTGGGTTGTTGTGTTTGAGTCCGCTACGTCATTTGCTTCTTCGGCTGGAGTTTTACTGCTTGTGGTGGGTTCTGGGTTTGCAGTACTTGTGGCAGCAGTTGTGGTTGTGGCAGTGGTATTGGTTATAGTTTTGGTTGTAGTTACAGCTGAAGTTTCCTCAGAAGGAGACCGAGATGTGGTTTGTGGTGCAGATATGGTACTCTGGGGTACTTCAGCGGATGTGTTGGGAACTGGTGGTGTTAAAACGTCACCATGGATCATGCTTTCTTGTGCGTCTTCAGTGTTTTCAGAAGCACCTTTGATTGAACTGGCAATGTCATTGGTCGTAGTGTATGCAAATGAAGAAATGATGTTTTGAAGTGGGGAGGCAAATCCTATGAAAGGGGATGTATGCGCAGGATACAGTTGAAGATTGTAATAGGAAGTGCCAGAGCTATTTGAAGTAGGGTGTGTAGTAGAGGATGCTGTTGTAGAATTGTTTGTGGCATTCGAGCTTAACGATCGACCAGTAAGGTTTTCTGCTTCAGGTGTTACAATCGTGTGGAAGAGTTCCGCAGATTTTTGCAAAAGCTGGTTAGCTTGTGGACCAGTCACAAACACCACTTTACTTTTACCTCCTCCCTCATATTCAGTCTGGTAAGAGTACCCATGGTAAGTGTTGTCTGGTGAGGTATATATGGAGGATGCTACAGGTGCTGGCGCAGTAGCCGCGTTTGTGGTGTATACAGTGTATGCGAAAAGGGGCTGTGCTTGGTATTGCACAGGGATTGCACTGGTGAAGAGTGACTCTGTCGGTACAGAATAACCAAAGTAGTTAGGAAATGGGGCCAATGTAGACTCCAGAAGTGTTGCACATAGCACTACCTGAAAACAGAAGAATTACACTGATTACATTGTGTTTGCTGTATACCCATTAAAAGGATCATAACCCCAAGTTCGGTTGAAGGCTAACAACCCCTCACCAAAGTTCATAGTTGTGAAACTTATTAACAAATGGGATGGATTATTTGAAATAATCCAGGTGACATCTAAAGGCAGTGAGATTTCATACTTGGATTATTAGTAGTAAATTGGTTATGAAAGTGAAAGGTCTATGAAACTTGGTTTAGGATAGTATGAATATATCTAGTTTTGAACTTGGTAAGGAAACTGTATTGGCCACCTATGGTTTCATTCAAACGTGGCAAAACGAAGCAGGTGGTTATATTACGGGACGTAGTGTTAACATTTCCCATTTTAAGGCTCATTTGCTCGTATCCATGTTAAGATTGTTCCGGCAGCCCATCCATAAAGGTTTATAAAATAAAACATAGATATTTTTGATGTTACCATACCGATTTATGTCAAATCTTACGTTACTGGAACGTTATGACCAGTGGCGGACTGGCCAGGATGTCAGCTTGCCCGATGGCAAGTGGGCCCCCTTAAACATTAGACATTATGTTAAAAATGTTAATGACCTTTTAGTAGCTTGAAAATATAATAGAAATTCCAATACTATTACTGTATGCAACTAAAATTTACGTTGTATTACTATTTTAATAAAATCCACCATTTATTTAAAATTAAAAAAATAATTTAAAAATTCAATTATATCAATCTGTATTTACATTTAGTATCTACTGTATACTGCCAGTAATATGTATAATATATGTACACTGTAATTACTAAAAAATATACATTTATTTCGCAAAAATTTTAATTGTACCTTTTTTCCACTTATGTATTTTTTGAAAATTTTATTTATTTCTTATAAAAATTAAATTATAGCCATATAGTTGTGGGTGGGCCCCCCTTTGTCTCCTGGCAACCAATATTTTTAGACCCAGTCCGCCACAGGTTATGACGACATGTACATAGGTAATTGTACTGGAAATATAGGAATGGTTGGGGGCACATTTGTCACTGCTCAAACAAAAAAGGCGGCGGATACCTGGCATGTAGTGTGGAGAGGTTAAACGTATTATTACCGGAATTTCATAGTGGGCGGGGATAGCGTAGTCGGTATAGTGATTTGCTACGGGCTGGACGGTCCGGGGAGCGAATCCCGGTGGGGTGCGAGATTTTCTGCACCCGTCCAGACCGGCCCTGGGGCCCATCCAGGCTCCTGTACAATGGGTACCGAGTCTCTTTCCCGGGGGTAAAGCGGCTGGGACGTGGAGTTGACCACCCAACCCCATCTAGCGCTGAGGTTAAAGAAAGAGTAGAGCTATATCTCTGCTCTCGCTCTGGGCCTTCATGGCCTGTTCTAGGTTGAACTTTACCTTCTTACCTTACCGGAATTTCATCACGAACTAAATTATTTAGTTAAAAATGTTCGTTTCGAAATTATTAATTTTGACATGTAAGGTTTGAAAGAAGAAATTGTGAAGAAGCACATGCATAATATTGCGAGATGGCCACGCCGCAGTCAGAGTTGCGTTTGTGTAGCAACGAAGACAACTATTGCAACACCGTCCAGCCTGACCATTAATCGCGATAGCGTAGGCCGGAATAAAAGGCCAATTAGCACATGTCGCGACAAAAAAGTCACATCCTCTACCAGAACGACCTTGCCTGTGGATATTAACGGGTTCCACTAGGCAGAATTTCTCTCTGGTCAAGGCCGACGAAATCTGGTCTGTATACCACGCCTTTGTGTGTAGATATTAGACACGCCCGGAATCATTGCCCAACATGTGGCCCTCACCCCCCCCCCCCCCCCACACTGACGGTGTCACTAATTGTTAATGTGCATACATAAAATTAATGACATGTCAGCAGTTTTTCGCGTGTGGTACACCAGGAATGCATAGTACTTCCTCGCCATGATAGGGCATTCCCGGAAATAATGCGAAGTATTTTTCGCAAGCTAATGTACTTTAATATGACAACCCGATGTACGCGTGTCGACATTAAAAGCGCGTGAACAAGGATTGTGATGACATCTGCGGTGGAACAAATATTCTCTAACCTTATATACCGCGTGAACAAGGATTGTGATGACATTTGCTGTGGAACAAATATTCTCGAACCTTATGTACCGGTGAACAAGGATCGTGATGACATTTGCTGTGGAACAAATATTCTCTAACCTTATGTACCGAGTGAACAAGGATCGTGATGACATTTGCTGTGGAACAAATAATCTCTAACCTTATATACCGCGTGAACAAGGATTGTGATGACATTTGCTGTGGAACAAATATTCTCTAACCTTATATACCGCGTGAACAAGGATCGTGATTACATTTGCTGTGGAACAAATAATCTCTAACCTTATATACCGCGTGAACAAGGATTGTGATGACATTTGCTGTGGAACAAATAATCTCTAACCTTATATACCGTGTGAACAAGGATTGTGATGACATTTGCTGTGGAACAAATATTCTCTAACCTTATATACCGCGTGAACAAGGATTGTGATGACATTTGTTGTGGAACAAATATTCTCTAACCGTATGTACCGCGTGAACAAGGATCGTGATGACATTTGCTGTGGAACAAATATTCTCTAACCTTATATACCGCGTGAACAAGGATTGTGATGACATTTGCTGTGGAACAAATATTCTCTAACCTTATATACCGCGTGAACAAGGATTGTGATGACATTTGCTGTGGAACAAATATTCTCTAACCTTATATACCGCGTGAACAAGGATTGTGATGACATTTACTGTGGAACAAATATTCTCTAACCTTATATACCGCGTGAACAAGGATTGTGATGACATTTGCTGTGGAACAAATATTCTCTAACCTTATATACCGCGTGAACAAGGATTGTGATGACATTTACTGTGGAACAAATATTCTCTAACCTTATGTACCGCGTGAACAAGGATTTGGAAGGCAATATTATCTGCGTTGGATATAATACTCGCACAATCTCTTGTATAAGAACAAAGTAAAGTTGTTTCAATGCATGCCATGAAGGCATGTAGGGGAGTGGATTACAGCTCCACTCGTCCTTAACCTCGGCACTAGATTGAGGTGAATGGTCAGCTTTATATCCCGCGCGCTTTACCTTCGAGGAAAGAGCATCCGGTATCCTTTGAGCAGGAGGCTGGATGGGCCCCAGAGAGGGTCTGGACGCTTTAGAGAAGAGAAATATCTGTTGCCCCTGCCGGAATCGAAGCGCTATTTCTCGGTTGTCCAGCCCGTGGGCTAGTCGCTATACTGAGCTGTCACTGCCCCAAGCACCTTTTAGCAGTTGTATATGCGTGAGTTGATTACGCAGATAATTCGTGTCTTTAGGGAGTATTTGTATTGTAAAATGGAAAAATTATTCAATCGATAGAGAAGAGCTATACGTTATAATGACGATTTTTCCTTTTTTTATATCGCGAGACGTAGCATTGGCAATTCCGTTCGTTCTTCAGCTCTCCGTCTTGCGATAAACAACCGAGCAGAACACACAAAGCCCACTTTCATATTGCTTGCATTTTTAGTCCAGTAGATCTATTAGTAGATGTGTTATTACAGTGGCTTTATTTCGTCCTTCTGTAGAACGCGTATTGCTTAAGAGATATATATTATTTTGATTACCCATCCCATTGTGCGTGTATATACCACTGTTTTCAATCTATACAGAGAAACGCAACATTTCCCTGCTTGTTGATTTTATTATTGTGTTACATGTTTCGGTCGTACAAGGCGGCCATCATCAGGTAAGAATACCAAAACTAAGAAGGAAAACAAGTGTTAAGGCGGAGGCCTCCCCTGTTACAGTAAAATGGAAAAGTATTTCCGTGAAATATAAGCTTACAAAAGTGTATAAAGATGGTAAAATTGTAACATTACAAAATATACAATGGTCTGTTATTTCCTATACGGCTATAATATGCATAAAGTGCATTTTATAACTTCTGTGCATTAGATATATACACAGATAAGAAGAGGTCGCTACGTTTCATTAAAAAGTTAAGTAGTGGCCCGAACCCACAGCCAGAAACATCAACTAAGGTGCACGCAGCTGCATGCGGTGTATCGGATTTAACGCCATTGTTTTGGAAGTGAATGCGTTTAAAATAGTTTGATTACGAAAAGTTTATACGATACGTTTAACTGACATGAAAAATTGCACAAGTGAATATCAAAGCCATAACTTTTGCACCTGTAATTAACCAACAAACCAATTAACTAACCAACCAAACAAACAAACAACTCACTTCACTCTGTAGGATGTATGGTGAAAAACGACAGCCGCTAAACTGCTTAAGATATTTTTGAATTTTATGGAACCGGAAGGTTCATTACCGTGTTCGCAAAAGCCTGGACTTGTGTCACGTTCTGAGAGAGAAGAATCGAGTTCACACCCTCACATCTAGTTTCGAAGATCTACTGTAATATCCTCACATCTACACATGGGTTTCCTAAGTGAGCTCTTTCAATGAGGTTTCCCAACTAAAATTTTGTATGCCTTGTTTATGTCCCTCTTAAGCTACATGCGTCGGCCCTCATCCTCTTCCAGTAATCATTATAACGATATTAGGTGAAGCGTATGAATTGTGAAGCTCCTTATTATGCAATTTTCTTCCTGCAAATATTTAAATTTGAATTTTTTTTTTCCTTACTCTCGGTCCACTATTTGAAATACAGAGTTATATGGCAATACAGTACTTACAAAAAATTTAACTCCCATTTTAACACGGAAGGTATACGTTTACAATTGAAGTCCACAGGTAAAACTGATGAAACACACACTCGATAATGTAATAGTATACCGCCACCTTGTGACCATAACTGTATGAAGTAACCATGTTCCGTGGCTTATATCTTTAGGAGGGGCGGCGTGACGTGATCCCCACCCAGACCGTCCTCTTCGCACTAATTGATGGCTCGAATCTGGAACAGTAGCACATGGCTTCCGCTGTTCGTACAGAGCAGTACTTCTGTTTACTGCTGCCAGTTTTCAAAATGTAACCAATTTTCTGTGTTGGTTGTACTACTGCAAGGCCGAACACCTTGCTGTAGTGGTGAGATTCTGAGTTTTCTATTTGGATTGTACCAGAATCGAATCTCGGCCAGCGAGTGGTTAGCATGCCTTCATATTCGGGACGTCCGGGTTCGAATCTTGGCCCAGGTCAAGTTGAGTCAGGATTTTTTTCGTGGTTCCCTAGCCATTCTAGTATAATCTGGTATACTACTGCGTATTTTAAAAAAAGACATGACCGATTACAAGTTTTTACATCTCTGTGACTAGCTTAGTAGTAGTGACGCCATGCGAAAGAGAAAAAAATAAACATGGTGTTTACTTCTGCCAAATTGTCTTTGATTTGTTATAGCGAAATTATCTTTACAAATTTAAAACGCACATCACCATACCACGCCATTTTGACGACCGCCTGCGCATGCGCGAGAAAACGCATTGTTCCGCGGCGCTGTAGTAGCAAGCGGGATATTCAAAATTAGCCACAGAAATATTGCAGACGATTTTGACTGAAGTGCAGAAAGTGTTGCAAAACTTTTTGGGCAACCCTCATATATATAGCCAGGCCGACTGTTGGGAATGAGAGGTGCTGATTTCTAGGAAAAATCTAAATACAAGCATACAGAGTGTTTCTTATGTCGCTCACCAGAGACGATGGTTTAATCGCATAGGAAGCCCGCATCCGCCGTGACATCCCTTGACAGCTGCAGTGCTCCGGTCAGTGATAAAAGATACGCACTGTACTTTACCGGTAGCCACCTCAACATGTTGCATCATGGACCCTCCTGTTATGCCCCCCTCTCTGAATTGCACCTGAAATTGCTTAAAGGGCGGAGCTGGAAACCCGACTCATAAACTGCGATTTGTATCTGGCCCCATACAAACACTGCCATAGATAACTGGAGCGCGCCGAAGTACTGCGATGAAGGAAGTCGGAGACTTCGTGAGGACATTCTTCAAGGGACTGTAATTGGTTCACCCCCATTATGCTATAAAGGAGTGTTATATACAAATAAATGCGGTAGTAGGCAAGACAGTTCATTTTGTTGAATACTGATATTCTACTGTGATTGGTTGGTTGTTGTGACAAAGGACGTTTAGAATTTTTCTCAGCTTATTTGCTCCATCCGTTGGCATGTGTATGTGGCTTATTCATTTTATTTCTCGACAGATTTTTAAGAGAGCTTCTTGCTGAAACACACACGTGTTACCTTCTTAAATCAGTGTATGTTCTCCGTCAGAAATTGTACTGGGAAACAATTAGCTCAACGCCCTGCTTGCTTCTAAATGCATGTAGCGACACTTTGTGCGATTAATAATTTATGCAGCGTCGAATGAGAGGGTGGTATTGAATCACGACTTGATCAGCTGGAGAGGAGCCAGGGTAGTTCAGTAAATGTAGGCTACGGGCTGGACGGTCCGGGGTTCGATTACCGTTAGGGAAAGATATTTGTCTCTTCTCCAGAACGTCCGTAGCGGCTCTGGGGCCCATCCAGACTCCTGTTCAATGGTGATAAAGCGACCGGGGTGTGAAGCAGAACACCTCCATCTGCTGAGGTTAAGAATGAGGGTAGCTGTACCTGTACTGCCCCTGTACGCTTTCAAGGCGTGGGCAGGAACAACTTTACCCCTTTTGTTTTTCTTTAATGTTGTATGACTTTCGTTGAAATGGGTCTTGAAGATGCCTGTGCTAGGGAACTGGGTAGAGGCAAAGAGAAAAATCAGTTACATGTGGGGTGTATGTGAGTGCATTTCACGACCGTTTTCTTGTACGTCCAGTTTTGTGATGTCAGTGATCGACTTGGTACAGATGCGCAAGCAACTCCTGCCTACAGGAGGAGTTGCCACACCATCCATCTACAAACTGGTTAACTGTAGCGTAGGGCATTTCGCCATTGTACCCGAGAATTAGACTGGCGCTAATGGGCATGTGCTGTAACTTTGGACATTTTAATTGTTGCCACTTTCTTACCCCCTGCACTGTTCAGTGCCCCCCCCCCCCTGCCACCATCACCTACTTTGTAAATTCTAGGCACCATACAGTGCAGAAAGTGACTATCGATTCCCTTTATCGACTTCAGATGTTTTACCATGTCCCGCCCACATAAATAAACTTTCCTTTCTTTGTTTTTGGCGATTTATTGCGTGCCTGTCTACTCATCATTCCATCCAATTCTACGTTACAGAACCTCAGCAGTTGGTGCATCACCGTCAAATAAGGGAATAATCGATATGTCTAAGGTAGCGAACCGTATGGCCCGTGTGAATGCACCGTACAGGATCTGTTTTGTCTGTTCGACATTGACTAATCCATCCATGTTATCCACTTTTAGGCGCGTTCGCAAAATTGCGAGAAGCGCCTGTTACTTCGTCATGTCTGCCTGTCTGTCTGTGTGTCCGTATGGAACAACTCGGCGGTTTTTGATTAAATATGATGTTTAAGTATTTTTCGAAAATCTGCCGAGAAAATTCGAGTTTCATTAAAATCTGACAAGAATAACGGTTACTTTACGTGAAGACGTATGTACATTTATGATAATATCTCGCTAGAATGAAAAATGTTTGAGACAGAAGTTTCAGAGAAAATCAAAATACACGTTTTATGTTCAATAACTTTTTCCGAAAATCTTGCCGCTTATGAGATAATGTGGAAAAATATGATAGAGCCAGACAGGCCACAGATGACAATATAATACGGCGCATGCGCTTTGCATGCTGGATAACTAAGGCTACAGACACACACTCAGAATATGTAATACTTATTTATTTTCCACGGCAACAGTGGCTACGCGAACGCGCCTCAATGTTACGTTATACGTACATTGCTTGTCTTGTCAGTTTTATCGTCCTGCCACTAGAGCGATCTCACTCTAAGTTTAGCTTCCACTTGTTTACGGGTGCTTAAAACCTTCACTGTTATTCACACCAAGCACGTGTTTTTATGTTCCCGTGCAAGTATAGCGATTGTGGCTCTGTTAAGTTTCTTCGCCATAATTTACGTCATGAATGTTCCTTAGGCCACACGTGTTTTCCTATTGGGCATTCACAGAAACACTAACTAATGACTACGAAGTACCACCACAATGCATTTATTTTCACACAGCGCGCAATAATAAACTGGTTTAACTTATTTCTTGGGTATGGGATTGACGTAAGCCGTCAGTTACTCGAGACCAACCCATTTCGTATTGTTAGTTCCTGAGACTTGTCCATAAACAAGCGGTAGAATTAAGCTCAATCTTGAGTTTTTTTTGAGAAGGGCCCCGCAGCAGATGCTACGGACACACCACAGCCTTAAGGCTTATTGTGCAACCGTGTGATGAAGATGAAGAGAAACATCAGTTTTTCATTTTTCCAAGTAAAGCAGCACCGGTGGAATGAAATTGGCAGGCGACAACCGAAGTACACGGGGGAAAAACCTGTCCTAGTGCCACTTTGTCCATCACAAATCCTGCCTAGACTGACCCGGGATCGAACCCGGGCCTCCGCGGTGGGATGCCGGCGACTAACCGCCTGAGCCACGGCATGGCCACCATGAGTTGTTACTATAAGCAGTAACGTTATACGCTGCATCCTTTGTATGTAACACCACGTTCGTTATGCGAGAGAAGTGTGTTGTGTTTGCCTCTTTGTTATTGCTTATGGTGCAGTGTTTATCATATGAACGCCTTAAAACTAAGCGTTATTGGTGTAATTTGTGTTGCAAGTCTTGTTAAATTGCTTTATAATAAGACACATAACCAAAACAGTGGTGTGGAATTACGTATAAGAATGTAACGAGGGGAGAAGTAGCATTTGTATTTGCAGTCCTGTGTGAATTGTGATACTTCTTCGTAGTTTCTTATTTCTTACCATCGTACATCGATTGTATGCAACGTGCGAGGTGTAAATCATTCCAAAAATCAGTTTCATTTTCTTGTGAAACGTATTGTAAATTAATTCATAATTAACCTTTTTCACTTTCAGTAAATAATGCCTCTCAATACAGGCCTGTATTTATAACTTGTAAACCCAACTCTGAAAATATTTTAGGATATCCTATACCAGTGGTATTCAACCTTTTTTGTTCGCGTATCCCCAGATATAATGTCTCTTCAACTTTGTACCCCCAAAGTTGGTGCATAATTCAAGTTATACATCGTCTATAATCTACATCTAAAATAAGTTAAATAAATTACATCCAAAATAATGTATCAAATAATAAGTTTTAAGTGAGAAAAAGGAGAGCCAAGCTATTAAATAACAAATATATTATATGCACTATGTGGAATAAAATGAAACTAGCCGCCCAGATAAGGAGAGAGTGAGAGTGAGAGAAAAAAAAAATGGCGCGTCCAAATCGCATGTCCTTATGTCTGGGTCTCTTGTGGCTAACCCTAAATCTGGCCCTGATTATTCAGTGTTCATCATGAAATAATATATTTATTTTTTTTTAATTTTACGTACCCCCTAAGATGTCTTCGCGTACCCCCGGGGGTACGCGTACTGCAGGTTGAATACCACTGTCCTATACAGTAGCACAGTTTTCCTAGTAGTGCAGAACACATGCACGTATTTCCAGTAAGAAGATACTCCATAACGTATACACAGACGACAGTATAGTTCAGCAAACACTGCTAAACAAATTAACTGAGCAGTTATAAAACTGGTTGTTTAATGCCGCCGTGTGTGAGACAGGCGATTTGAACGTTCCGTGTTTTGCGAGTTTTCGGGCTTTCGAAATGGTGCATTTGAGATCTTCATTCTTGTGTGATACTGCGCTCTGTCACTGGGTGTTTGTTGCCCGACGTGACTGGCCTCGTCTTCAAGGGTCAGGATGTCCAGTTGCGTTTTGCTGTTTGTTCGGAAGTGTTGGGATTGAATTGTGTTCAGGGCTTTGTGATTCCCCCCCCCCCCCCCCTTAAACCATCTTCATTTTTACAGTCCAACGAGATAGACAATGTACGTACAACGTTACGTTGTAGGGCGTTCGCGTAACCATTGTTGCCATGGAAACACAACAATGCGTTCCCTTTTATTGTTATTGTCGTAGATGTAGCAGTGAACAATATTAAAGTGTTCAGTGTTTGCTATGGAAATGCAACAGTGGGTTCCTTTTGCACTGATGTCGAGCTACGAAATATTTCGTACTGCTGTTAGCAATAATAAGTATTATGTGTTATGAGTGTGTGTCTGTAGTCTTGCCTTAGTTATCCGGCATGCAAATCGCTTTTTTCTATGTCATATTATGTTGTCACCTGTGGTCTGTCTGGCTCTGTCATATTTTTCCACACTATTTAACAAACAGCACGATTTTCGGAAAAAAAGTTATTGAACATAAAATGTGTTTTTATTTTCTGTACAAGTTTTGTCTGAAAATTCTCATTCTGAGAAGAATTCAGCGAGATATTTTCATAACTTTAAATAGGTTTTCATGTAGTGTACCCGATATTCTTGTCAGATTCTAATGAAACTTGAATTTTCTCGACAGATTTGCGAAAAATTCTCAAACATAAAATTTTATGAAAATCCGTCCAGTGGGAGCCGAGTTGTTCCATGCGGACGGACGGACGGACGGACATGACGAAGCTAATGGTCACTTTTCGCAGTTTTGCGAATGCGCCTAAAAACTGCCCTTCAACTTCCGTTTCTGATTCATCATGCCACGGTCGAATGGTTGGCATTCCTGCTACGTATTCGGATGTCCTGCGTTCAAGATTGGAGCCGGAGACCGGTTTACCTCACTACGATTATTTGTGGGGTTACATGTTGTTCCTGGCAACTGCTAACATAGTAAGCCGACCTACCTTGAAACATGTCACAGCTGCTTCCTTCCACATCCCTTCCATTTCAGCGATGGACGCTACGTGACTCGTGGAATGCAAGTAGCAGTGTCGAATTACCACGAATCAATATTGTCCTTGATTGACAGTTCTTAGGTGTACATACAAAGTCACCGCCGTAAGCCTCGCATCAAAATGCCACAGAGGAAAGTGGTTTCAAGTAGCTAGTTTCATGCAACTTTAGTTTCAAGTTGCATGAAACGAATTGCTTGAAACCAGTTTCTTCAGTGTGCGCGCCGTCTGAGGCGTGTGATGTAATTATTGTAGCACAATGCGTTCTTTCAAAATCCTGTGCTGTCGTTTTGCTGCAGCGCAAACGTGTAACGCCCAGCAACTGCTGTTTGGTGCCGGAATTCTAAAGTTGAAGGTCTCGTGTGGAACAGTTACGTTACTTCAGTCTGACAGGAGCCGTGCGAGCTATTGTCGACTTTTACAACACCCTGAAGTCGGCTGATTTGTCGTGACATGTGGTCTACCGAACACGTCAGTGGTCGCGACTGATTCGGGAACCATGCCATCATCATACTAATTACATTTGGGGCGTGTGCAGTGTACATGCCTACCTCTGTACTCTGTGCTGCTTTTAATGAGATTCTTTCATCGCAGTATAGCTGCAGCTCCAAAATATATGTTCGGAGTACCTAAAGTCATTTGACATAAATGACCATTTACACCGACACCGTCCAGTTCATTCAGAAAAGTGATTGCCTATGGGACTGGACGGCCGGGGCTCGATTTTGGGCGGGAGCAGCGTCTTTTCTCCTCCACGACGTCCGGATCGGCTCTGGGACCTACCCAGCCTCTTATCCAATGGCTGCCAGGGATAAAGCGCAGCGAGCTTGAAGCTGAGGTTACGGAGTGCGTGAAACTGCGATTCGATTACGTTTTCGGAGTTACTGCGCAGATGCATATCCGCTTTATTTAACTGATAACGAGAGCTGAATTAGGTAAAGTTGTATTTACCTGTGCACGCCATGAATGTGTATGGGGGAGTGGAGGTATATGAGCCCTAGGTGGATGGTGGTCATTTAGACGCCAGTTCCAAAAGAAAAGTCATTTAAAATGGGACGCCTTAACTCATGAAGACTTTAAAGTTCTTCACAGGTACAGTAGAAGCCAGCAAATCGAAGCAACTAAACTATGCGGATCTTGTTGGCCGTCGGAGAAATGAACTTTTTGAGATCCAGAGAGCACAGTTGTACGAATCAGATGAATAAGGTCAAAGAGGAGGGTAAGGAAAATGAGATGAGAATATTGATGAAGAAGATGGAGGAAGAAGTAAAGCAGGAAATGTATTTTTCTGTTTCGTCATGTTACCTGTGTTTTGCAGAAAAGTGTCGAGCCACAAAACGGACTTCCCGTATGTTGACTTGGGTCTAGATTGGTTAGGGCACAAGACGACTGATTAACACCTGTAAGAGATTGACCACTTTAAGTTAATGGACTGTGGTAATTTGAAACCACTCTTGTAACAGAATTAGAGCTTTCATATAGATACACGCTAAAGTAACATTCCATTCGAAATCTGAAACTACAAAAAGTTGTTTCAAGGTGCTTACAGTTAGGCAATACGAGTGCGATGAACATTTAACTACTGTTGACGCAAAGCGGCACACATTTTTATTAGTCGTCATGTCCACACCGACTGGCGCCTAGCTAAGCTCAGTTCTTGCGTCTGCGTGTCGGCGATGTTTGCGCTTGAGTCAAGAGACCGGAGCGTGAAGCTGGGCAACTGATTTTAGCAGTGAAGTTAAAAACACGTAAAACAGTACCGCAGATCCTTTGTAGGTCTTCCGAGTGCGGTACTTTGGCACAGGGCCAATTTCACGTTCATACATTAATGACATGAACCGTGTTTCCTTCCGGTTATGGTTAATTAAAGAGGTTTTTGCCTAGTACGGTGCTTTGTGACAGCAAAATTTAAATGTTATATCGACCATCATTTCCAAGTTACCATTATGCACCGCAGAAGTCTTGTGTCTGTTCCTCGATGACATTCTTCGAGCAGCCACGATAGCTCAGTCGGTATAGTTACCAGGCTGCAAGTTGGACGCCCGAGGAATAGTGTTCGATTCTCAACATGGACAAGAGACTTGCTGTTTTCTTGGGGGAGAAGCGGCTTGGGCGTGAAGCTGACCACTCACCTTCATATAGTGCCGAAATTAAGAGTGCATGGATTTATACCTCCACTCCCCCGACTTCGTGGCGTGCACAGGGATGGATTTACCTTTACCATGCATTCTTCAATCCTAGGCCATTTTAATGACAGATGAATGTTTCTTATAATATAACGTATGTGAAGAGTGTTAGTCGTGGAGTCCATATTTAATTTTTAATCAGATGCTATGTGTTTAAAGTGCAGCGAGAACAGAATTCTGTAGAGGTAAGGACTGAAATTGAATTGTCATTTAACGATGATTTCATAGATTCAGATGTTGCGTGATGTTGGATCTGGGTATTTTGTACGGATATAGTCTAGCAGTGCCCTTGTATACTTATGTGAATGGTACTGGGGAACATTACATAATAAGTTTTCCTGCTAATATTAGGGTCATTAGATTGATGAACATGGGGTGGATGGTACATGCAGTACGCATGGGGAAGACGATACGTACAGTATTTTGGTGGATAGTATGAACTGCAAGAAACCATTTGGGAGACCTAAGTGTAGATGGCAGAACATTGTTGAAATGTATATTAGAAAAGTATTATGTGAGGTGTGAGCAGGATCGAACTGGCTGAGGATGACGTCTAGTGGCGAATGCTTGTGAACACAATTATCTTCGGATTCAACACAAGCGGAGAATTTCCTGATCAGTTGAGCTACTGTCAGCTTTTAAGGAAATTCTTCACTATGAAGTGGGTGAATTGGTTGGTTTATTGGACCATCGGATGAATTGCTCATTTGAAGGGCTATATGAAATGTCGAACCTGTCTTTTGTAGTTTTCACCGAATCGAACAGTGCTTTAAACAATAGGTATCTTACACCGTATGTTCTAATTCGAATGGTTTTGCAGGACACTTCTTCTCTTGTACTGCATTCAGATGTGAAATCGAAACGAATCGCCTGAGCTGTTACGTGTCCCATAGGTTCAGAAGGCACCTGTTCAAAAAGTCGTCTGGAATACCCGATACCTTCTGGTTTTCTTGAATTTTTCTAGCATCTGCAGGTGGTAGAATACCTTAAAATAGATCGCAGCGGCTTCTGTACAGTATCTTTCCCGATTTATTTCCTTCGGGGGTAAAGCGGCCTGGGCGTGAAGCTGACCATTTCGTGCTGAGGTTAATAAGAATGTTCACTTCAAGACGTACCTCCACTCCCCTATATGCCGTCTTGGCGCTGTGCTTAATTAAGCACAGGACAACTTTACCTTTACCTTTACGTTGAGAGCGAAGTGGCTGGTGGGCAACAGTGGTCGTACCTCGAAACGATAACATCCTCAGGCAAAAGAGAGAGGGAAACGCCCACTCAGTTGGGCCGGATGTTGGTCCCAATATCGGCCCCAGTTGAATAGATGTTTCTGTCTTTTGCCTGGGGACGGGGACCCATCCTGTCCCCGAAACATTGTTTTAATTTATTTTTTTAACGCGGGACAAAGGACAAAGTCCAAAGAATGAATGATTTCAGAGATAACATGTACGTTGCTGCGGTTTGTGTAGTTCTTAAAGAAGTTCTTTCAATAATTTGGTGACACAAAATTAAATATCCCTCTTAAGTCCATTTCCTTCTACGTAACCCGCTACCTTCAAGCCTTGCATCAAGAGTGTGGGAGGTTGAACTATAGAAGCAGGTAATACGTAACTTCGCCCTCGTGCAAATAACCCCACTTACATAAACAGACAAAAAGTCGTCGGCGTGTTGGGCAAGGAGACGAAATGGACAAGCAGTCCTTGAGAACGGTTACAATGTAGATCAGCGGTGGTCAAGGTGCTCCGGTTTCCCTGTGTTAGTGGAAGTTGTTCGCGACCTGAACACTCGTACAAAGAACGCGATGGGGTGAAGGCCCGAGCTCTGGTAATTCCCCCCCGAAGCCGCGATTTCGTATACTGGAACCTTAGCAAGTAACGGTTTATTTCGAGCCTCGCTAGGATGTTGATACCGGTTTGGGTCTTATTCACCGGTCAAATCAATCAGCTGCAGGAGAGAGAACAAACTTGCCATGTGAGTTAAATGGAAACTTGATACACATTCTGTCCGTCATTGGAACCCATTTGTCTTAGAGAATTAATAACAACTCAGTCGAAATAAAGGAATCGCCCCCCACCTGACACGTTACTTAAAACGTGTGGTTAAGCAGTAACCGGCAGTGAATAAGGAAAGAAGTCCCTTTTGTCGCAGGCTAAGTTCACAGTGTACACACCATGAAGGGTGTCTGAATTGTAGCGTGAATGAGTTTTGAAACTAGATATATAAGCATAAATGTAAAACCCACTGAAACTTCAATTGTTGCGGTTACGAACGTCAGTTTTGAGTCTGGGGCGTGAAATCTATCGAGAAAATAATTTCTGTAAAAATGTTTGCGTTAAAATAAATTTTGTGAGTAAAGACCTAACTGCAATAACTCGCAGAAGCCTAGAAGGGCGTCTACATTTGTATGAAGGTACCGAATTTGCACTATATGGTGCTGCTAGCTAGAGATTGTGTGTGGACTGTCTGTATCAAAATGGGCACTGCACTAAGAAGTCTAGCGTGCTTCCCACTACCGTTTATTGCTGCCATCTCTGCTCCTGGTCGTTAGTACCAATTGTGACCGCTAACATACATAACATCTAGGGATTCCGTTTGTCCGGTTTTTCCCGGGACAGTCCCGGTTTTATGGGGTCTAAAGAGCTCTGTCCCGGTGTCCCGCAAAATTCGGTTCGGGGCGCCGAGTGTCCCTGGTTTTTCCAATTCATAAAAATACGACTTTCTGACGATGCGTTCGAACGTTTTGACTTCCCCACGGCGGGAGAAAACATTTACAGGAGTAGGACAGCCATCAACCAGCCACCATCAGGAAGGAATAGGAGAGGAAGAGTAAATGTGTAGAGTAATGATTGGGAAGGATGAGGAACGGATGTGTAAAGAAAAATCAGTGAATGAACTGAGTGTCTGAGTAGTATTCTTCTTATCATTATTTAATTTTTTGTATCTGTATATGATAATTGTTTGAGTTGTCTATTTGTACTAATATTAATCAAGTACTGTGGTTTTAGTGTCTTATCCCCACCCTCTGCCACCTAAACGTTAAGTGTTCCGGTTTGTGGTTTTTAAAAATGGGATCCCTAATATCAGAACGTGAAGAATATGCTTTTGATCTGATCAGAGTAAGCCTACTTCTGTTGTTCATGAAGATTTGTATTGATTGAACTTTGGAAAAGGGTAATTGGGATGGTGTGATTGGGAGTCTGGATACCTCAGCCGGTATAGTGACTAGGTTATGGTCTGGCGACCGGTGAGTTGCTTTCGATTCCAGGCAGGGGCAAGAGTTTTACTTTTCTCCCCAGTTTCGAGGCATCAAGTGGGTATTGGGGAATATTTGGCTGGGAATACAGTGGCCAGGACATAAAGCTGGCCAGTCACTTCCGTCTGCTGCCAGGGTTAAGAGTAAGTGGAGCTGTGCCTCCACTCCAACATGGCATGGTGCTTAATGAATTAAATATATGAACACGTTTACTTCATGTAACCTACGAAGTTTGAAGAGCAGTGTTAAATTAACGTATGAATGATTAACCAGAAGACATGTTGCCAGCTGGAATCCTACTTGTTTTGTTTGAAGGGTACTCTGTAAGTTCTGCAGCAACTCTAGCCAATTAGTGTCACTTTTTGTCTGCACAACAAAATGTGGGACAGAAAGGTATAAAAAATACGCCTATATTATAAGTGTTTCTTTTCTGACAGGTTGCTGTTGCCTTTAACATCAAGGAAAGCTGTGACAGCTGTTAATGTTGAGTATTACAGGAAATAATAAAACAGAACAGTTCTTGAAAATGTCACCTACATGTCTTATGTAGATCCATTATACAATTTTGTTTAGCTTCTCAGTATTTTTACACAGTGACTATAAATGGCGCTAGTTTTTATTAATGGTGTCGAAAGATGGCTAGTCTGGAAACGTCTGAAAGTGCAAAGCTTTGATGGAAGAAGTATTTAATGGACAGCAACAGTCGGCAAATGGCGGATGTGGTGCTTCAGATATTGGTTTGTGGTTTGGTTTATTTGCTTCTCTGTTTGTCAGTCGTCATTCTGTTACGTAGGAACCTTTGCAGACCATTCTTGCTGTATTTCTCATTTGGTGTGCAGTGGCATGGGTCTGAGTTTTCTGGGACATTGTGAATTGAAATGTGTTTTTTGCACATTTAACTGTAGCCCAGAAAGTGCGGTAATGTCAGTTGAACCTTATTCGTCCATGTTTCTTTTTGTTGTTGGTCTGTGCTGCTGTTTCTTCGTTGGTGTTTCTGCCCTCAATTTATTTGTATTCATTACATTTCTTGCACGATCGCTACTTCTAATCCTAACATATTGTTTGTATGTCACTGATCACTAGTCATTTCTAAAAGCTGTCAGTCTGTTAAACTTTTTCTATAAACAGCATTGTATCATCAGTTCCTGTTACAGGTGCATCATGATCTTAGGGTTCAAAACATGTTGGCGTATTTATATGAATCTGTATTGGTTTTGATGGTTTTGTAATTGATGTTTCCATGTATAGATTTAGTACCCCATATATGAATACAATACAATAAGCGTGAGAGCACATATCTGGTAAAGAAAATAAATGTTAGTACATATTCTTACCAAATTTAATTTTATTGTTTTGTTCACAGCTTACACAATGGGGTCATTCAACTGTGGGACTACAGAATGTGCACATTGTTGGACAAGTTTGATGAACATGATGGTCCAGTTCGTGGAATCTGCTTCCATAATCAGCAGCCACTCTTTGTGTCAGGAGGAGATGATTACAAGATTAAGGTCTGTGTTAAGAGATGTACAATTAATGTTCTTTTAAATATGTGATATGCTTTTGAAGTATGAGAGAAATACAGTGTTCTGTCATTGGTTGGGCAGGTGTTTGGAATGGGGAGGAAAAAAAGTGTGTACAGAGTGTGGATACTTGGGCCACTTGATGCGATGAGAAATGTAAATATAATAGTAAGGGAAATACTGAGGGATATTGTTAAGCGGATGGGAGATGGTTGGACCTGGCTCAGGATAATGTCTAATGTGGGCTTCGGGTTTAGCAGATCACTACCACTCAGTTAATATGAGTGTTTTGCTAACTAATGTTTGTGTCTTCATGTCAAGTAGCAGTCTGTAACATTCACATAGGGGCATAATTACAATTTGTTAGTATGAACCAAATACCACATTAGTAAAATTATGTTGACACATAATGGCATAATTGTCTGTTTTACAAGATTAATATAATGGGTACAAATAACACTTTAAAGTGAATAATTTTAGTGGTTTGAAAATATGGGAACTATTAAAATGCAACCTTTTAAACCTTCAATGTATGTACCTGTTTGCAGTATAATTTTCAGTATGTAACAATTTTATTCTCATCACAATATCTGTAGTCATTCCATTGTGCTCAACCTTTCAATAAATATTTGATATGTGGTCAGATGAAACGAGAACTAGATTTCATTGTTTTTGTTTCAGTATGCAGCAAGAACTTCTCAAACATATTTTAAATATTCTGATGTGAGAACATTATGTATAAGTTAAAGACATATACAAATTCAAACGAGGCTTCCAGACATTCTCTTTGTTTATAGATCTGAAGCCTCCCTAATTAACATCAAATAAATTTAATGGCCGTTGTACCCAAAAATTAAACTTTTTATTAGAAAGAGGAGTTACATGTTTTCACTGATGATACTTTGGTGCAATGTAAGGTTTGAAATGAATTTACTGTTGAATAACAATTAAAAAATTAAGAAGTGTGAAAAATCAGCGTGAATTTGTTGTGGAAGCAGCATGATGTTCTATGGTGAAATGTTATTTGTATTAGAGTTTTTCTTATGATAGTGGCTTTGAACGTGACATGGAGGAATTGTAATGTAGAGAAATGGGACAGACGTAAACATTAGAATTTTCTTGAAAAGTGTTCTTAAACAAAAACACCTTAAATTGGAATTTCACCATGTTTTTAATTACCAGTTTGTATGATTGCGAATGGCAGTTTCGTAGCATAGTACTCATAGTATGTGGTAAAAGCACATAATCTGTAGCTGAGGTTTTCAAAAAGTATTCTTTGCCTGAGTGTTTCAAAAAGCAATCTGTGTGAATATGTGTGTGTGTGTGTGTGTGTGTGTGTGTATTCTTAAGAATAATGTCCTTTAGGATGTGATGCCATGTAATATGGTAGGAACCTACAAGTGTTAAAATACTACTGTGGCTACCACTGCCACCACCGCCACCGCCACCACCACCGCCACCACCACCACCACCACCACACCGCCGCCACCACCGCCGCCGCCACCACCACCACACCACCACACCACCACCACCACAACTTCTTCTTCTTTCTCTGTTCTCAGGTGTGGAATTATAAGCAGAGACGATGCATCTTCACATTGCTTGGTCATTTGGATTACATCCGAAGCACAACATTTCATCATGAATATCCATGGATCTTGAGCGCGTCAGATGACCAGACAATCCGCATCTGGAACTGGCAGAGCCGTACATGCATCTGTGTACTTACTGGGCATAACCACTATGTAATGTGTGCCCAGTTCCACCCCAGTGACGATATTGTGGTGTCTGCCTCGCTCGATCAAACTGTGCGAGTGTGGGACATCTCAGGTATAGCCAACTGTCTGGAAGGTATGAGAATGGGCAGGCAGTTGCTCTTGAACCTTTTGCATGGGCATCGGTATGGCTTCACTTGACTGGCTGCAATATCACAGACAAAATATGTACATATGTACACTGGAACCATGTTAAGAAATCACAGAGAGGAAGTTACTTTATTGGTTGTGGCCTGGACTTGTATTTGGGAATTATCTGATTTAAGTCTGTATCATGTTGTGACTATCCTGATTGATAATTTGCATGGTTTTCCTCATTTACCAGATAATGTTGTGATAATATTTTCTGATGTGCCTTCACTATTTCGTTCCAAGTCCATATTAAAAGCTTTTTGGTAACTTGAGGACTGCATTTCATGTTAGCAGGTTAATTAGGAAGGCTTTCACAGCCAGACTTTTCCGTAACTGGCTTTTAGATTTGTCCTCTCTCCTGTCAAAAACATCCACACTGTTTTTGGGGCCTGCCTAACCTCCTATTCAATGGGTGTTGGGGGCTCTTTCCCCAGGGGGTGATGCAACCGGTGCGTGAAGCTGACTATCTGTGTGTAGGTAAAGGTAACATTGTCCCTGTCCACACCATGAAGGTGTAGGGAGAGTACAGGTAGAGCTCCACTCATTCTTAATCTCAGCACTAGATGGAGGCAGGGGTTAACTTCACGCACCGGCTGCTTTACCTCGATACCTATTGAACAGTACCAAGGTTAAGATTGAATGGAGCTCTACCTCCACTCCCTTACATGTGCCTTCATAGCATGCACAGGGACAACTACTTTACTCTGTCCTGTGAAGGTGGGTTGATTTCTTTACTGACAGAGTGTTGCAAAGGGTACTCTCAAGTCTTCCTTCTTTTGAGTGTCTTGTGTATTCATGTTATGTCTCCTTAATTGACTGAATTGTTATTATGAATGTATAGCACATCATTCTCATAGTCACCATCCTGTCTACATCAGTGGATGTGCCATGTCTGTCTGTGTATATCATGACAGTACCTATTGTTCTAGGGTTATGTGTTTCTTAGAAATTAAGGTCATATACATTTATTGGATGCCTGTCTTTCCTACCTGTGGTGCTAGTCTTCCTAAAAACAAAAATGGTTCTTTCACTAATAAGTACATTTGTGATTCTGCTGGGGAAGCCTCTAGGAAATAGCTAGTTGAAAGACTGGAAAGGAGGTGGGAGGACAGTATTAAAATGGATACCATGAAGTTAGTTGTGAGGATGGTAGGTAAATATGAACTAGTTTAGTTTATGTCATTACTGGTATTTAAGCTTCTGGTTCTGCTGCCTGTGTGTTGGTTTGGATACTGTAGGAAGCTGAATTTGGATACTGGTGTTGGTGAAACGACAAAACACCTAGACATTTTGTGAGTGTGATAAACTAAACTTGACTTGAGAGCATGTAAAGTTCATGGCTGTAAGAAATGCAGTATGGCCGGCACCGTTTGAGAGCAACTGCCTGCTTAGGTGTACCTGATTCCTTTTAATTTGGAAGAATATTGGTGTAAGTGTGGCTGATTTGGTATAAATGAAACTAACGCATCTGTAATAGGGATGTCTCTTTAAAGCACAACATTTTATTGTTACTGACCCCTCCCACCTGTCTTGCATCTTGTCTGTTACAAAGTAATAATTCATGTGATATGAAATATTAGTGACAAGGACAGTGGACCTGCATATTCTACACTTCAATGTTGTTATAGTGTCTGCGTTAAGGGGGAAGTTGTTGCTGAAATATACAGACACTCCCCGACATAAGCAATTTCAAGGTATGCAATTTCAGACTTACACAGTCTTTAAAGACCTAAAAGAAACTGAAATAATAATGATTTCGAAACGAGCACCAAATTTGTCTTTGTGGGACTGAAAGCATAAGGAGACGAAGGTGGCGGAGGAATACTGCTGTGTGATAATGTGCGTGGCGGGGTGGTCATACTGTGGCCGAGCAGTTTCCACGGTGTTGGAGTTTGGATTTAAACTGGACTCTCTTATATATATGTATATAGTTGACCATATGTACTCTTAGTTCTGACTCGCGCAGAATTTTGACTTGTGTTGGACCTTTTGGAGCGTACTTGTTGTGCATGTCAGGGAGTGTCTGTATAATAGTGTGCGTACTACTACATGCGTTAACAAATTATAACTATCCCAGGCCTTTAATTAATGCTGTAGCAAAATTCAGTCTTGTGTACAAAGGGGATTGATACTATTTCTTCAGGGAGTTTCTGACTTTTATAGCTTCATTTCTCTTTATCTTTCAGTCGGTTTCTGTGCATTGTATATACACAACTTCTAATGAGTGGACGACAATGTCATCAGACGATGATCTGTATGCATATGAAGTTGGCTGTTTGATATTCATATATCGACAGCATTTTAGCTAAAGATCAAAATACAGGTCAAAGTGTGTATGTGTGTATTACATGCTTGACATTTACCTTCATTGATATAATGTGGGCACAGCTGTGGTATTGTACATAAATCATCATGTGTAGGAACTTGAGTTTTTTTATTTAAAAACTGTCTTTTCTGTACATAGAAGTTTGATACATGAATTATGAAAGCAGAGAAATTACTTTTCTTTTAACCCAGGCTTTCAGCCTTAAATTTGGTATTACTACAAGATCTTTGTTGTGTTCATAATTTGTGTGATAAATGAAAACTGTAAGGTATTAGTGATCTGGTTTAGAGGAAGCAAAAATCAATTTTGTGTGATAATATTTATTAATACTTGTACTGCAGTGTGTTGAATAATTTTATACATTTTACATTAGGCATTTATGCATATTTGTTGTTGGTTTAAGAATGCATAGTTTAAATTAGACCATTTTGGTGAAAACATTAAAGTAACACAAAATCTATTCAGAACTGCAAACGTGCTAAGCACTCTTCTTCAGTGTGCTATGGCAATTTTGTAGGCCTTCGGAAGAAGAATGTGGCGCCAGGACCGGGAGGTTTGGATGATCACCTTAAGAACCCAGGTACAACAGACTTGTTTGGGCAAGCAGACGCTGTTGTGAAACATGTCTTGGAGGGCCATGACAGGGGTGTGAACTGGGCCTGTTTCCATCCCACCCTTCCTCTGATAGTCTCAGGAGCAGATGACAGGCAGATAAAACTGTGGAGGATGAATGAAGCAAAAGTAAGTGTTGATGCTGGTGGTGTCATGTTTTGCATAGTGATTTTGATGGAGTATGATATTGGCATCTTTTACTAAAATTGAATTGCAGAAGTTTAGCTACCCTCAGCCCTTTTGGAAGGGTCTGGTTATAGTGCAGTCTTCCCAGCACTTGTGTCAAGCAGGGATCTGCTACATGCATCTATTGAAATGTAATGTAGACATTGCAAATAACATGTGCAGATTTTCTTGCATTCAGGCGTGTATTACAGAGTGTTGTAGGTCCTTGGATGTGAAGCAGTCTGCATGTATTAGGGGCAAGATTTTGTCATGTCATTTGCTGATGTGTAATCCAGTGTCCTGTTGCAAACATGGCTCCCATTGATTGGTTGTTAGCTTATGATATGTTTTAGAAACGGTTTATGCATTAGTATCCCTGTTTTGCATGTGAACAAGCCATTTTATGAACTGTATCCCAGTGATTCATAGAAATCAGCATAATATGGTGGAAATGTAAAGGCAAAGTTGTCCCTGTGCATGCCATAAAGTCATACAGGGGAAGAAGAGGTATAACTCCATTTATTCTTAACCTCGGCATTAGATGGAGGTAAGTGGTCACCTTCATGCCCCAGCCACTTTACCCCCAGGAAGAGAACTTCTGGTACACATTGAATAAGACGCTGCATTGGGCCCAGAGCTGGTCTGCTAAGCAAATTATCCGCAGTGGTAGTGCTTGAAACTTGTATTTTGGCAGTTCCTGTCTCAGATCTTTGATACAACTGAGAGGATGATTATTTCCTGTGGTTCTGTTGAGTCCTCGCTGGCCGAATGCTGCTGGGATAGTATCTTAAAGAAGGCCACAACTCCTCCATTTCCAGCTCACTGGATGTGATTGTCCTGTCTTATGATTTTGTGCTACACAACCTCTGCAGCTGATACAGTGTCATTAAATAACCCATATGCGGCATGGACTTCTGTTTCACAATATACAGTCTTGTGTAACAGCACTTAGTATATTGTCAGTGCTTTTTTATAGAGAGTGATTTATAAATGTCGCATGATTTATAAATATTTTGTAATTATTAGTTGGTTGGATATTAAATGTGTAAAATTTTTTATTGTTTTGTTTACCTGCGTTTAGTGAGTATATGTGTATATTAACTTTGACAGGCTTGGGAAGTGGACACATGCCGTGGGCACTATAACAATGTTTCATGTGTGCTATTTCACCCCCGTCAAGAACTCATTCTCTCCAACTCTGAAGACAAGAGTATCCGTGTGTGGGACATGACCAAACGTACTTGCCTGCACACATTCAGACGTGAACATGAACGCTTCTGGGTGTTAGCTGCCCACCCTTCCCTCAACCTATTTGCTGCTGGTCATGATTCTGGCATGATTATTTTCAAGGTTAGTATTTAATATAGTGTGATAAGTAAGTTAATAAGCATGGTTGTGGAGCATGTGCATTAGCAAATCAACAGAGAAAGGCATGAAGAGTTTTGGTCAGTAAGTCAGCAACAGTGTGAAATTAAGAATGGATTTTTAGGTTTGTCGCAATCAAAAGAAAATTTTATCACATGTGATTTCAACCTCCGCCATGATGCACATGAGATCTTCACTCTCCTGGGATGTTACTCAGCGTTGATTGGTAGTTAGTTACCGACATTTCGGGACAACCTATCGATCCCATCTACAGCGCTGTGCAACATCCCAGAAGAGTGAAGATCTCAAGTTTCATTATGTAGCTTTGAGCTGAAAGAGATATGGTTAATGGTGATCACCTGTGTGTAAAGAAAACTAGGGGCTGAAACTTCAAAATGAAGTGGTATGGATAGTTTTTCCTTGGATTTTTCCATTTGGTTTTTCTGTGAGAGTCATGGTTTTAAGAGAGATGTTTTTTTGTGGCACAGTTGGAGAGAGAACGTCCAGCATATGCTGTCCATGGAAATATATTGTACTATGTGAAAGATCGGTTCCTCCGTAAACTAGACTTTACCACATCCAAGGATACAGCTGTGATGCAGCTTAGAGGTGGTGGACGCACACCTGTGCACAGGTATTTAGTCTATATCAGTGTGGTGTATTGAAAGTGTTAAGTGTAATGAATAAAAATTAATCCAGCAAATTTCTGAGTGTGTTAAGTAATTTGTTGTTCTCATTGCTTTCTTTTTTACTTTGTGTCCAAAGTTAGCATGGAGATGTTACTGTATTCAGATTTCCTGCATGGAGTTAATGGACATGCAGAGAGGTATGTGAATGGGGCTTGTTGAGTTAGGCATCCCATTGACACATCAGCTGGTGGATCCTCTCTGCAAAGAATTCCCTGGGCTGCTGCTGGAACCATTGTGCCACTACAGCCCTGGCATCTTCATCCCACCTTAATCTTAAACCTTTTAGTATTTTCTTGATGGGGTCTGAAGACATGGAAGGCACATGGTTAAATGTCTGGGTTGTTTGGAAGATGCACCAGCACCGTCCAGCACATTTGAGAGCAGCATGTCCTCAACATGGGGGACAGGCATTTTCTTGCACTGTGATGATCCCCGTCATGAGCATACCAGAATGCCTCATCTTGGTGGCGGCATGGACATCTCAGAGGATCCCAGGATAGCGCTGTCTGTTGATGGTGATGTCATGACCATTGAGGGCTGTAGATGTGGTCAAATAAAGATATGTGCAGTGATTCCAACAGCAACACAGGGTATTCTTTGTAGAGGGGATCTACTGGCTGATGTGTTAGTGGGATGTTTGCCTCAGTGCTCATGGTGTCCCTGATGCAAAGAATTCTGTACTTCTAAAAGTGTTAAATAGCTATCAGTGATTATGCCTAACTGATCACTGCTTTGTAGATACACTAGAAGGCAGTGAAATAACATTATTAATAACTGATTCAGACAAAGTGTCCCAAACTTGGATTGGTGTTTGAAGGTGTTAAGGAACATGTTAAGTGACTGGAGGCTTAATCTCACTGGTCTTTCTCATACCATTACTTTGTGCACTAAATGAAAACTTGCATTTTAGTGAAGATATTTATTCCCCCCTCCCCTTCTCCCTAATTTTTTTTGTGTACTATGTGCAAGAGAACAAAGTTTGAAAAATAGCTGAAGTATTAATCACATCTGAACATTTTTGCAGCCAAGACTGATTCTTTTTGCAAGTTATGTTTTCCCATTCTTGCTGTATGAGTATTCAAGCATATATATGTAACTTGATACGCAGGAAGACAGAAGTGCAGATGTTGTGTTGAAATGTTAGTCATAATTATGTTTCACCATAGTTAAAGTGCAAGGTGCATTCTGTAGAGAAGCTGAAGACCTTGTTATTTTGTAAATCTTAAGATTCTGGAGACTTTTGAACTGTTTTATGGATGAACGGTGTGTTGTTTGTTGCAGTATGTCATATAACCCAGCAGAGAATGCTGTTCTGTTGTGTACAAGGACCAGCAATGTAGAGAACAGCTCGTATGACTTGTATAGCATTCCCAAAGACTCAGACAGTCAGAATCCTGAATCTCCAGAAAGCAAGCGTTCCTCAGGTGTTACAGCCATATGGGTAGCGAGGAATCGCTTTGCAGTTTTGGACCGCACGCACTCGGTATGATTGATAGTTTGTTGTGCATTGTCTGCACAAATGAATAATGAGGAGGTAGTGTCTGTCCATCTGTCAATTTATTTCATCTCCCAAACTACACTGGATTTTACTGAAGTTGGTATTTGTGGTTTACATTGAAATTTGTTAAGGGAATTTACTTGTGGCTTTATATTGGTCCAATACAACCTCTGCTTTCCACAGAGTTTAAATTGAAGTTTTGTTAATAGCCAGATGTGAGAATCTGAAATACATGAACAGTAGGTTGGCAGGGAGACTGAAAGTATGTTATGTATTCACATTTCTAGTTGATGATAAAGAATCTGAAAAATGAGGTGACTAAGAAAGTTCAGACTCCAACCTGTGATGAAGTTTTTTATGCTGGCACTGGAATGTTGCTGCTGAGAGATTCAGATGGAGTCACCTTATTTGATGTTCAGCAGAAGAGGTGAGTTTTGTTATTCTGTTGTCAGGTAGCATTTGTTACATCTCGTGCTTGGGGATGTACCTAGTTTAAGTGCTAGCTGATGAATGGCTTGTAATCTGACTGACATTTATTGTGGGGTTTAAGTGTTTCCATGGTGTTTTAAAATATGACATAAAAACTTAATACTTACTTCTGAATTTACCATTGGAATACATTTGTCACTTACTGTGAGCTGAGAGAGTTCCATATTCTCCACATAACTTTATGGGTTCTGTGATGACTTTTGGCTGATTCCTGCAAACAGTCTGAATACATGCATCTTGTTAACAATTTTGCATTAGTCTGGCTTAGGTTATGCACAATACTGTATTGATTTCATAGTTATGTATAACTCAAAAAACCAGGGATTTGCTTACGCTGGTTTGTACAGGGTAAGTACACATTAACCTTTGGATTAAAATATCAGAATAAGAGGTTTTAACAGGCTAGAGGTCAGATTTGTGCAGATTTATTGGTGTTATTTTTAAATTGCAGTTCAAATTGTACTTGTCTCATGTTCAAATATATTTGGCACCTAGTGGTTTGTATTAGTGGTGCTGTTGCCAGTGTCTTTGATTGCATCAAACTACATCCTTTTTAATCAGTAATTATGAATTTGAAATCTGTGTTTTAAATCTAAGTTTGTTCCATCAGAACTCTGGCACAGGTGAAGATTTCCAAATGTCGGTACGTTGTGTGGTCAGCTGACATGTCACATGTGGCTCTGTTGGCTAAACACACTGTTAATATCTGTAACCGTCGCCTGGAGTCCTCTGCTCAATTCATGAGAACACGCGTGTGAAGTCAGGAGCTTGGGATGATAGTGGAGTGTTCATATACACTACAAGCAACCACATCAAATATGCCATCTCTAATGGGTAAGTGTATGATGATAACTCGATTTTAAGAGTCCTCTGCACAGCGTGATTGGAATGTATGTATTCTGTAGTTTTGCACACCTAATCAAGTAATGGCAAAAATGGTTTATAATTGTATGAAACAGAGATGTAAAATTTAACATATGCAGTAAAGTGTATATTTTATAAGCCTCTCTTTAAGAAGGATTTGAGTGGGGTTGGGGGGGGGGGCAGGAGGGGGTCAGGGAGCTTAGCCATAACATGACCTGTATTTGGGAGGTGATTGCTCTTTACACTTCATCTAGGGAATGAGGCTACCCTGCCTTAAGTGTTTTATGGTTTTGGTATTTCCTGTAGGCACATACCAAGACATTGTAAGTTTTCAGGGTGGGTCGTACTGAAATCCTGGCCCTCTGGGTTTTTTTTACTGTCTAATGTAATGTGTTTATTCTGACATTCCTGAGGAACAAACACATGGCACTGAAGGTGGACGCAAAACATCAGTCCACAGTTTACATTAATCAGTAGTCTGGATATGTAATTTGATGCAGGAATCTACTCTGAATTAGAGGTAGTTGACTGAAACTGATTCAATAGGTTTTCTTTAGTACTGTTCAGTCCTTAACCTGTCAGTGATGTCCTGCTTCTAAGATGTGTTTATTGTGCCTGTATGTTAGACAGCAAGGAGTTTATGTCTGGAAAACAAAGAGTTCCATCCACCTAGAATCAACATTTTTTTTATTATTACAAAGGCTTACAACTGTTATTTCTTTCCTTCTGACAGTTTATTAAAATGCCCACCTTTATGCCAACAGTTCTTAGAAATCCACAGTGATAATGTAGTTTGCAGTGTTGTATATTTCTTATATCCATCTGTGTTAGATTAGAGTAATGAGAAATAAGTCAATTTTTACAGAGGAGTGGTTGTACATAAAATATATGAAATATGTTTCGTTTTTTTATGTTTTCCCCTCCTCCTCATTGTCTGCTGTGAGGTTCAGTCCACTGATGCAGTTAAGAGTAAAGGTGTCTTATGTTTGCAGACATTGTGACATTTATATAGTGGAGGGTTAAAGCAGATGGGTTGTAAGATTAGATGGTGAGTAATATTGCTACCTGCGCAATTATGCATTCAGTATCTAAAAGCTTTCTTTTGACATTCATTGCAATTGTCTTACTGCACTGGGAACACTATTTTGTGTATGAATCTGTATGTGGCATGATTGTAAGCAGTTTTAATTTTAGCTTGAGTGTCCAAATTACATATTTGTTATTAATCCAATAAAAATTTAGTGTATATTATTCTGTGAAAAACTAAGCATCTCGTAACTGAGTTTACAGATGTGTGGACAGACTGGCAGTGCAGGAGAGACGTTCTGCCTGTGAGAGAAATCTTTGCACATAATGGCTGTCTGAACATCTGTCACACAAATTAGTAAGGAAGTGAACTGAGTGGAATGTGTGTGCTTGTGTGTATTTGTAGAGATCATGGAATAATCCGCACACTGGACCTTCCAATTTACATTACACGTGTGAAGGGCAACCAAGTTTTCTGCTTGGACCGTGAATGCAAGCCGCGCATTCTCAGCATTGATCCTACAGAATTCAAGTTCAAGTTGGCACTCATTAACCGTAAATATGATGAAGTAAGTTCCACAGATATTATTTTGAAGGAAAATTTGGGTCTACATTTTTGGTGGTAACCTTTAAGTGACAGGCTTTAGATTGAAATACATACCATATATTCTCGAATCTAATACGCATCCGAATCTAATACGCACCCAGTTTTTGGTGACTTCTTAAACGGAAAAAAAAGTTAGTTCGCGATTCTAATCCGCACCTTTCCTTCAACCACCCCTTGCCCACGGGGCGACTGATTGAATAATATTGGATGTTACCAATGCGTTAAAATCCGACGCTACGCCTGTGGCCGATGAGTCATACCGATAGAGGCGGGGCCTTTCTCAACAGACGTGCGCAATCTCGTCTGAAGCCAGCTGAGCCTTAGTTGTTGAAACGTGGGAGGTGCTTGTTCCAATTTGTCGTGTACCGTAGTTATGGAAGAGGGACGCCTGAAATCTAAACGACTCTCATATACGGCAAAGTTCAAACGTGAAGTTATTCGGTGCGCAGAGGAGAATGGAAACCGCAAAGCCGCTGCAATTTTTGGAGTTGATGAAAGCAACGTTCGACTATGGCGGAAACACAAGGCAGCGATGATATTGTATGGGAGGACGATGTTGAAGATAAAGATGATAGTGACTGGGTGGAGAGCATGGATAACGATTCAGTTATGAGTGATGACGGCGAGTCTGATGAATAATAAATTATAATAATAAATAATAAAATAATAGATTATTGTATTGTGTTGTTCTTACGGCACGTACAGCAGCTCAATCATTTTTCCAAAATCCAGCTCTAGACTGCGAATCTAATCCGCACGCGAATCTAATACGCATCTGATTTTTTAGCCCTCTAAAACTGTAAAAAGGGTGCGGATTAGATTCGAGAATATACGGTAATTGGATCATGGCTATGAGGCAGGTAGTTAAACTTTAGCACTTGCTTTATGAAAAATGTGGATATTATTTGAATTGAATTGTGAAATAAATGACTTCCTGTGGGAAAGTGAACAAAGATTGTGTGGCATGTCTTAAGAAATGCAGTAAATATCCTTACTGTCTAAATATACAAAATAAAGTTCTAGGGTTATCATCGTGTGTGCTTCACAGGTAAATGACATTCATATTTCCAACCTTGCAGATTGTGTCCAGAATATACAACACATGTAATATAAACGTTAATATAGTTTCTTCATCATTTTGTATCAAAAGTTGCAAATTAAAATAATTCAAGGTAAAAGTTAAAAACGTATACAGAGAGGGTTTAGACATGCAAGTGATCTGCTGATAGTGTCATTAAAATGTGTGTGTATGTCATTAATCAAAGTTGCATTTTATACTGAATGTTATGCATTTGTAGTCAAAATAGAATTATATGGAAGTGTATCATTTTCAGGTACTTCATATGGTACGTAATGCTCGTCTGGTGGGGCAGTCTATCATCGCATACTTGCAGCAGAAGGGATACCCAGAAGTAGCTTTGCATTTTGTGAAGGAAGAAAAGACTCGCTTCAGTCTTGCTCTTGAGTGTGGAAACATAGAAGTTGCTCTTGAAGCAGCGAGGGCCCTTGATGACAAAGCATGTTGGGAAAGGCTAGGACAGGCTGCGCTCATGCAGGGAAATCATCAAGTAAGTTTTAACGAGGTTGTATTTGACAGGACATTATTTTAAGAGTTTGCCAGTTACAGTATGTACATTAATTTAGAAGTGTTGTCTGATGCATGTAAAAATTAGGTATTATTGATGACATTTTGATAAGGACAGCAATTTTAAATTTCGTGCAAATTAACTGAGCCAAATCAGAATCTTTCTTGCTGTGTGACTGGACAGTGGGAGTGTTTTTCAATTCTAGCTTTGCAATCGAACAACATACGTGTTATGTGTATGAAGGTTGCAGCACTTGAACTGTTTTTGCATGTGTAGTATAATTCAGTGTGTCATTGTTCACATGTAACTGCTTGCTGTCTGACATGAGTATTTGTTGTACGGCATATTTTGGAAAACATTATATTCCTTTTATATAGGTTGTAGAAATGTGCTACCAGCGAACAAAGAACTTTGACAAGCTCTCATTCTTGTATCTTATTACGGGAAATCTGGACAAGCTGCGCAAGATGATGAAGATAGCAGAAATAAGGAAAGACATATCTGGCCAATATCAGGGAGCCTTGTTCCTGGGTAATGTGCATGAGCGAATAAAAATTCTCAAGGTGAGTTACCTGATGATCATTTTATTGATTGTACTATGGCAGAACTTTGTGTTATGTCACAATGCAAAGCTAAGCCTCCAGGCTTAAGAATCATAGCTAAGTTTTTAGTGTGTGTATCACACATTAACTTTGCATATAGTACAGAATATCCATTTGTGAGCAGTAGCATCACAGTTCCATATTATTACATAAGAAGCTTAGTAGTAACAGCCGTAGTCTTTATACTGTTCGTCAGGATAGTAAACAAACATGTAGAAAATGTGGTGAAAATGAGAATGCAACATTTTAATGGGGAGGGACAAAGGTATTAATGGGATTAATGAAATTAATGTGGAAAATAAATCTTAAGAAAAGTGGCACTAACACTGACAACTTTTTACAGCAAAGTTTTACGTTTTGAGTGTTTTCATTATGTAACACTGATATATGTGTCCATCAGGAGAAGATGTTTTCATTGCCTGTGAATGATGCCAGTAATTTGTTATGACAAGTGTGAAAAATTAATAGAATTTCTGCCTCCTGGCACTTGAGTACCGTAGTGAAACCTTTCATATTATTATAGTAAAATGAATCATATTGATGTTGATTGGATTCAGCTGACTCAGGATGGTGTACAGTAGTGGGCAAATGTTGCCATAACAGTGCTGTGCTGTCACGGGACCTGGACCTGTAGCTTGACATGGGCTTTGGACCATACTGAGGTCTGGTTTTCCTCACACACACATATCTTGTCAGAGGTGAGGAGAGGAAAGGACAAGGAAAACAAAAACTAGGTTTGAGCCTCAAACGTTTCGAATTCAAGTTTTAGAGTGCTTGGTTTCTGTGATTTAAAAATATTTTGTTGGGGAATCAGGAAAATTATATAAAACAATCATATTAGTGAAATTCTCTTGACAAAAAAATAGGCTCCTCTCACACATTTTATCAGATGAGGGAAGGGAGAGGTATGCAGAAAGATCATATTACAGGTAGATCCAACCAGTTGTGAATCTGATATATTTGGAACCTGAGTCCTAGACTGCCAGATCGCAGTGATTACAAAATATTTTATGGAGGACACAGTCAGAGTGAAATTATGTAAAGCGATCATTTTAGTGATGTGTTCTAGAAAACGTCAGGCTGTGACTGTTCTACATAAGAACATGACTATGTTTGCCTACTGTATTAACCCTGTGGTGCCATACGTTATGTATATGTAACGTGCAGTGTGATGCTGAAAACACCGAGTGTTATATAATTACATCTTCTCTTATGCAGCCATCATTTAAATTCCATTCCTCTGCAGATCACTGCTGGCATTTAATTCCAGTGCCCAAGGGTTAATGAGAGTTGTGTTTGTTAGACATTTCTGTTTTCTGGGAGTACTGAAGGCAACCATCCCCATGAAAATTATGATAGCTCAAAAACAACTGGAGAATGTGGAATATTTCAATTATTTGGGTAGCATGATAACAAATGATGCAAGGTGTACACATGAAATTAAATCCAGAATTGCCATGGCAAAAGCAGCATTCAACAAGAAGAAAAATCTTTTCACCAGCAAACTGGACTTAAATTGAATGAAGAAACTAATAAAGTGCTACATTTGGAGCATAGCTTTGTATGGTGCTGAAACGTGGACACTTCAGAAAGTAGATCAGAAGTATCTGGAAAGTTTTGAAATGTGGTGCTGGAGAAGAATGGAGATCAGTTGGACCGATTGTGTGAGAAATGAAGAAGTATTGCACAGAGTCAAGGAGGAGAGGAATATCCTACATACAATAAAAAGAAGAAAGGCTAACTGGATTGGTCACATCTTGCGTAGAAACTGCCTTCTGAAGCACGTGATTGATGGAAAGTTAGAAGGAAGGATAGAAATGAAGGGAAGACGAGGGAGAAGACGTAAGCAGCTACTGGATGACCTTAAGGAAAAGAGAAGATACTGGAAATTGAAAGAGGAAACACTAGATCACACCCTGTGGAGAACTCACTTTGGAAGAGGCTACGGACCTGTCATAAGACAGACTACAGAATGAATGAACTAAGGATCCTGATTTTGTTTCGGAATAGTCATCAACGCATGTTGAGTTACATGACTGCATATTTTTAACCTCAGCACTGGCAGAGATTATTGGCCAGTTTCATGATTTGGCCACTTTACTGATGGGGAATGAACCTGCAGTACCCATTATTTTTGTTCGTTTCAGAACTGTGAGCAACATTCGCTGAGTTACCTGACCGCAGAGGTGCACGGAGTTTCGGATCCACAGTCTGCCATAAATGAGACTAACATCCCGAAAATAAGACCAAATGCCAAGCTTCTAAAACCCCTGTACCAGTAATGCAAGCTGAGACAAATTGGCCTCTTCTTACAGTATCGAAGGTAGGCATATTATATGACTAGTTTTCACAAGCTGTTATATTTTGACATAGCGTGAACCAAGTAGTCTAAAGTTGGAATGCTGTGGCACTAAACAGTTTGTAATAGTGCCTATGCTGAAGGCCTGTACTTGGGTGCTACACTTGTTCTTCTAATTACAAATGCCTGAGTTATGTTCAGCTCGCACATACAAACAGCAGCGTTTAAAAAATATATTTTGTTTTCCTGGCCCAAGAAACTTATGAAACCTGCACATACAAATCTGTACAAATACATTTATTTATATGTAGAAATGTAATTATTGTGATATCGCTATTCTTTGTTACCTTGTGCATTATTTTACTGCAAGTTTTATTCTTTTATATGGTTCCGTTTAAATCTGACACTTTTAAAATTTTCCCTCACGTGTTGTTTTCCTACTTTTATCATTTTTTTCTGTGGTCCTTTAGAAATGATACGTAGAGTTTTCGCTGCATATAAATGAAGTATGTCAGATAGAAAATGATTTTCTGTAGCTGTATATTATTGTTGTTTGGTGAATTTTTGTTTGTAAAATTGCTGTTAATAACATTGTATTACCTTTTGTTTATATTCTCTTCTATTCATTACCTAGTAGCAGTTCGTATTATTTGTATAGAATGTATTATTTTGTCGCATTTTCTGAAAGTTATAGATTAATTAGGTCTTTGTTCATAGAATATCTGTTAAGAGAGTCTGTTACTAATGACATAGAAGTTTAAATACAAGTACTGTCTGTTACAATATGTGAAAGTCATTTAATTAGGCAGGTCTGTAAAAATACTTCAGGTCGTATTAAACACATTCTGATGCTTGCCTCAGGGGTTCTTTGAGGGTGCTGCAATGACACGAGCAAAGAACAGTGTTGTGAGTACTGCATTGGTTCCTGAGTCACTGGAGGACAGTACTCCAGAAGGCTGGGGTGTTGACGCTGAGCTGGGGCTAGATGAAGATGGTCTTGGTGCCGATGAGGAGCGTGAAGTTGCTGCATCTGGTGAGCCAGAAGGTAAATCCTGTTTATTGGTGTACTGTATGAACGTATATGTTGGATGCATTTTAAATTTGGAGGCTGAAGAATGTAGAGGGGAAAATATTTTGATTGGTTAATGTGTTCATGGGTCTTCTCAGATGCATTTGTTATTAGTACAGTGTATGTACATGCATGCTGTATGCATTACTGTACTTTTCTAATCTCCTTTGCCACCTTGAATATCTTTCAGTGTCTGAACTGGATATATTCCTCAAGGCATTGTGACTTTCTGATAATTTTTCTTGTATTTCACCAAAGATAGAGTGAAATGGGTCAGTCTGTAGACAACATGTCTTGTTCCTAGCAGTTGATTGGTTAAATACCATTATGTTCAGTTTTATTAAACTAAAATTTTCTCAAGACCTCACTGCCATTGGAAAATTAACTCTAGAATAACTGCTTAATTTTCACACCAAACAATCGACTGTTGTGTTGTTATGTGAAGAACATTCTGATGTAGGTGGTGGTTGGGATGTGGGAGATGAAGATCTAGTGCTGCCACCTGAATTGGAGAGCACAGTTGTACCGGGAGCAGATGATGGTTACTTTGTGCCTCCAATAAAGGGACCATCACAACTGCAGGCGTGGGTGAACAACTCGCAGCTTCCTGTTGATCATATTCTTGCTGGGTCATTTGAGTCTGCATTCAGGTTGCTGCATGAGCAGGTAAGTAATGTCAAGTCCTGTCATACACAGCAACTGAATCTGTTATTTTTATATCAGATGTTTCTGTTCCTGATTATTCAACCATGATTGGTTCAGGATTCAGTTACAGACACGCATGCATCGATTATGTATGACCTTCCAGTGGAGAGTGACATTCCGTAAATATATGAGCATCCATTGTGATAGAAATGTACATAGTTCAAGTGCCAAAATCAGTGAAAATGTGTGGTGAGGTACTTTATCAAAGGAAATTTGCTGCATTTTTAAGACGTGCTGCATAATCTGTGTTTTATGTTCCACAAAATTCCATTTATTTCATAATTTTATCTTTTTCTGTTCAAATAATACATTTTTCATAAACCATGTGCTAAAATTTAAATACCTACCCGGGTAGGATAAAGGTTAACTTTCTTATGTGGTAATCTTTGTTTTAGGTTGGTGTGGTGGACTTCAGACCATATCGTACACTTTTTCTCAGTATATTTTCTAGTTCACGTACATCATACACAGCTCTGCCATCTCTCTCCCCATTGTATGGCTACCTGCACCGTAACTGGAAGGATGCAGGTATCAAAGGTGGAAAGCCAGCCGTTGGCATGAAACTAGCAGACCTGGTGCAAAGATTACAGGTAACATCACCACATTTGATTACCAGCCCAGTACTCATTTCAATCTTTTTTTCATTTTTTCACCACTTTATTTTTCCTTGTTAATTTTTAAGGGCTAATGCCTGTTTCTCCTACAGTGTGTCATGCCATCTTTTGTTAGGAGGTCCTGTGACTCGCGTATCACTCAGTTGACAATGCATGAATTGTGTATGTACACTTCTGGTATGCATTCTCTGTGAATGGCATATCTGTTTATTTCTGTACTGGATTACTTTGTTATTCATAATTTTTTTCAAAACCTTATGTGCTCTCTTTTCTTTTCTTACTGGCTCACACGTACCCAACCACACTTCTTCGAAATCTCATCTCACGTGCTTGGAATCTGTGTTAATATTTTTTGTCATTTGATTGCCCCTTTCATACCATGAACTTAGTACTGACAGATGAGGGTGTAAATTTTAATTTAAAAAAATTAAAGCTTTATTTAAGATTTTTGAATATATTGCATGCTTAATATTAAGCGTGAGCCACAATAACTCAGTCTGTACAGTGACTGGTGTCATGCCAGATGATGAGGATAACAGGATGTGTCTGTACACCACCACAGCCAGACTCTGAGGCCCAACCAGCCTCTTATTTCACATGTGTGCCTGGGCCTTGTTCCCTGGGAGTAAACCTCACTCTACACATCCTTGTAGCATTGAGGTATAGAATGTATAGTTTACTTAGCTTCAGTTGCATAATTCTTATATCCAGGAACAGCTTTTCCTTTACTTCGCATATTTTTGTGTGTAATATTCTGGCATAACTAATCATGTCAGAGCATTGTCATAACAGGACTGTTGTTTTCTTGTCAGTGCATGTGAGCTTCATATTAGAACCCAGTGTAAGATTTGTCAACCACACTGAATTTCGGTCCATATTGAACAACACTGACCATTTCCATTTTCCCATGTCAGCATCATTCAGTCAATGCTACGTACTCATTACTTCATCTGTCGCAGACACCGTGTAATCTTAGCAACTGACAGCATTAGATTTAGTTCATTAAGCATTGAGGGACTTGAAAACTGCATTAAGGTCTGCTAATATCTTGTGTTATGGAACTGTACTGTACAATTACTTGCTTCCACAGGTATGTTACCAGCTAACAACAGGCGGGAAGTTCAGCGAGGCTATTGAGAAGTTTCACACACTGGTTCTGAGCATTTCGCTCTTAGTTGTGGAGACTCGACAGGAAATCACAGAGGCACAGCAGCTTCTTCATATCTGCAGAGAGTATATTCTAGGTACTTACCGTTGTCATGGAGACTACTATACTTATTTTATGTGTACTCATAGATTGCAGATTTTGTATCCGAAACTCACAAATTGGAAATTTAAAATATTGTTTGGTGAAAGGTTGTATCCAAACACATGTATCTTTTGTGAACATTGTAATGTAGTCATTGGCAGGGGCATAGCTAGGGTGGGGTGAGTTTCGGCTGCCCAGGCAGCAGAGTCCAAGGGGTGGAAAATGTATATTTTGAATGAAGAAATTTGATTTTTTGCGCCCAACAGGTTTTAGATTATTGAGACAAATAAAAGGAAATTTAATAAATAATTGTGATTTGTTTAAAGTTCATAATTACTGGCAGGGGTGGCCATTGTGTTTGCTTGCCTTGGGCATCAAAAAACCTAGCTATGCCACTGGTCTTTGGCACTCCTGTTTCATATGGTTTTCCTCTTTGTCCATACAAATTCCATGCTTTCAGTTTATTCATAATTGTCTCACTGGGTATGAATGTAACCTTATAACCTCTGCAGTTGATGAAGAATTGTTCAGTAAGTCAAGGCTGTATAGTCTTGGTGCTCTTGGTAGTTGTGGAGATGGTAGTGATTGTGATTGTGGTAATGAAAATGAGAATAATGAAGTTGACACTACTTTTATGTCTTGTATTTGCTAAATGAATTTCAAAGAGGCACCAGAATTGCAGTTGTAACTGATATAGACAGTGAACATTCAAATATGATATGAGAGAAACTACTGTTAGCCTGAAGTGAATGAACAAATGTCAAATGCTGGCAAACATGAAACACAGTAAACTGACTGCATACTTCTTTACTAAACCAGATTCTGTGAACTTTTATATGCTATGGAGTATGTTATGGAAGTGTTCATAACATTGAGATGGTTGGAAAGCTGCTGTAGCTCTTGCATTAGCCAGCCAGAAGACAGGAATTTGATTTTTATACCATACCAAATTTTTAAAGTTTGTAGTTCATTTATTTATTGGTAGATATTGTTGGTGGATGGCCATATAGAAAACTGCCATGATGAACATATCATCATCTCAAATAAACACAGACAAAAGAAAGATGTTCAAACTAACAAAAAGTGTCTTACCCATATGGTGGTCAGTAAGGCAGGTTTCTCTACACAGGGAGCATATTTCACTCTTTCAGTTGTACACATGTTGCACGATAAAAAATGAAAATATAAACATTATCTGCCAAGCTGTTCACATTAGTTCATATGAGTTCAAAGAATGCACACTGCAGTGTTTACTGCTACGAAGAGGCTGGCTGGTAGAGGTAGGCAGGTTCCGAGTTAGCCAGATGTAACTGTGTTAACATTTGCAGCATTTTCTTAAGTGGTTCGTGGTTGTGTGAGTAATAATGTTACACAGATATGAGGTGACAATACTGGTTTGTCATCTGGTTTATTTATAATTACTGTATGCTTTTTTGTCTGATGTAACTGTAGGGCTGAAAATGGAGACGGCAAGGAAAGAATTGCCTAAAGCCACTTTAGAAGATCAAAAACGCCTGTGTGAGATGGCAGCTTATTTCACACACTGCAACCTGCAGCCTGTCCATCAGACCCTTACCCTCCGCACAGCATTAAACCTATTCTTCAAACTGAAGAACTATAAGACGGCAGCGTCATTTGCACGGCGCTTGTTGGAGCAAGGCCCTCGCCCAGAAGTGGCACAGCAGGCCAGGAAAATACTGCAGGTAAGGCACTGAATATTGTGTTCAGTATTATTCATGTCTGTTGGTTCATTAATAGCCAAAAATATGATCTGAAATCCTGAGTAATTTGACTGAAAAATGACGGTTATACTTATAAAATTAACTCATGTTGACATGCATGCATGCGCGCACACACACACACACAGTGCGGATATACGTCTGTGCTGAGGTGAAATGTGGGCACTTCATTCACGTGGTCTAGTACTGTATTGACCTTGGCACTATACACTCATCAGGCAGTTAGTCACCGGCGTCTCACTGCAGAGGGCTGAGTTCAATCCCAGGCCGGTCTGTGTGGCATTTGTGGTTGAAGAAAGTGGCAGTGGGACAGGTTTTTCTTAGTGTGCTCTGATCATTCCATCAACACCCCATACTCTGTGTCATTTATTTATCACAGATGCTGTATAATCTTAGCCATTGACAGCACTGTTAAATAAAACACTTAAAAAACTGCAGCCCTAGAATGGAAATGTGTGGAATGAATTAAGGAACTGTCCATGGCCTACCCACATTCACCGAGTGGGACATGCAGAGAGTAAACTTGGGACACCAATCAATTAATATAAATTCAGCATATATTTGTTATTTTCACATATATTTTTACATAGAGTAGACAAAGTTAACTTTTCTTTTTTTTTTTTTTTTGCCTTAATTCCAGGCCTGTGATAAGAATCCTGTAGATGAACACCAATTGCAATATGATGAGCATAACCCATTTGCAGTCTGTGGGCAGACATACCGACCCATCTATCGTGGGAAGGCAGAGGAGAAGTGTCCACTTTGTGGGGCAAGTTACATGCCTCAGTTCAAGGGAACAGTTTGTGCAATATGCATGGTAGCAGAAGTTGGTAAAGATACACTTGGACTGCGCATCAGCCCACTTCAATTTCGCTAATTCTATATAACTCGTAGTATCTCTGGATACTACACTAATGTATATATAGAGTCTGATAAGTGAAGATTATCTGAATGTATTATATTGCAGAAAATGCAATATTAAATCTCTACGTTCTGCACATTTATTAATGGAAAACCACCATTAACATTCCCATATCCATATACATGTAATAATGCTGTTCTGATTAAATGGATTGCCATTGAATTTGGTATTCACGTTATCCATTACTGAAACTTACTTTTATTATCTGTGTGTTGCATTATTGAGTTGGCATACCTGCAGTCTAGTTGACCGTGCTTTAGAGTATTCTTGCTAGAATGCCCTTTCATTTAGAGCCAACATATAGTAATTGTGACACACCAATTTTCTTTATTGCTATATACAGCCCCTATTATGCTTTTCTGCCCTGATTTATTTACGAACATTGATCCTAGCAAGGTCATTCTTAACCCAATAGGACTGGAGTTCGGTCTTGTTTTGTTCGTGTCACTACTCATTCTCACTTGTTAATAGTCTTTTTCTGCAATAGCATCAATCAGAGAGTTAGAAAGAAGATGAAAATAAGCATGTTTTCTACTGGCTTTGTAGATGAGGCAATAAGGGTTGTAGACCCCCATCAGAAGTATTGAATACCCACACTGACCTGCTAGAATTATGATGCTACTATACAGTGATTAAATAGTATATACAACTTCTCTCACCTCACTTTATGAGGGGGGAAGGGAGGGGTTAGATCACCATCACAGACACTGACTTGGCTGATCTTATTATGCTGTTGGGTGAGAGCCATATGTAGTATTAGACTCCACAAAATATGATTTCTTTTGCCATAATGGTACAGATTCAGAGGACTGAATGTGTGTTCAACAGCAGCTCAGTCTGGAGTCACTTTGATGAAGCAGTGCCATCTGACAGTGAAAGTGAGCTCCTTGCAGATGCTGCAGTAGCAGGTGATGACAGCAGTGTGGGTGGAGGCTGAGATGAGGTGTGGTCAAAACCACAACATGCCTGGATTCCGGGTGTCCAGCCTTTTGTAGGTCTTTGTGGACTGAAGAGACAAAAGGCACCCCCACACAAACAAAGGCTACACATATTACCACCTTTCTACTTTTCTTTGTCGAAGTGACTTAACTCTTGGTGGCCGAAACTAAAAAATACTATTGAGTAATTTTTAGACACACTTGATGGTGATGACTGATGCTTGTGACTTCTTTCTGTGAATGTACAGGAGATTATGTCTTTATGGCTGTAATACAGGGCCCAAATGCTATTGGAAAAATATCGTTTGTCGCTTCCCTCCACTGTTCTGCCATATATGTGGGCAGTTGGCTGAGTGAACTATGTTGATATGATAAGCTGACATGAAGTGACGATATTTGTCAGATGGCCTAATGAAATGGGACACGATGTCAAAGACACACCAAAATATTACTGATCCACTCTTGCAACAGTTTCTGTACTCCATTTTACAGTAACATGACGAATTTAGCTGATTTTTGTGTAGATCAAGATCTGTACATTTTTTGGACAATAAGAATCAACTCAGTTAGACTGACAGGAACTCTAGTGGATTTTTGAAAGTTAGATCTCACACTGATAATGTAAGTAAGGCCACTGGTAAGCAGTACAGTCTCAACATTTAGCTGTGCATGAAGATGCTGTGCTTTTAAGGGAATTATGTTCAAGTAATATGTTCCCAGGAAACATAAATACACTTGTATAAGTGTTAAGAAAAGGTGTGACAAAACTGGCAAGACTTATGATATGTGTGTACCTGGAAAAGGACAGGCAAAATGGAACACACATGATGACAGCTGCATGCATGATAGTGCTAAGTCTCATTAGGCGAGTAGAAGGGCTCTAACACTATTGATTAGACACACCTTTCTATCATCCTGTGGTAGGAAAAGTTAAGAAATGTCTGCAGAGGGTAAAACTTCTGGTGTGTTCTTCACTCTGTTATTGTCTGTAGATTTTAAATATGTAAATAATTTCAAGAAAATTACTGAAAATGTATTTTAAATGCGACTTTGCACATTTTACACAACCTACATCTGCATCTTATCAACAGATTTACATTTGATCATAATAAACATCTCATAAGCAGGGATTGTTATGTTTGGATTGTCAGCTGTTTTTTTCAGCCTCAGGTCATATCTCATATAGAACACAGTCTGAATTAAAAGGACTAATGATCCTGATGATATAAATGTACCTAGGTCTTCATATACAGTGCTTGTGATTTTATCTCATTTTCACCAAAACTGGAATGTGTTCAAAAGTTTTCTTACACACCTGAAGTATGAAATTTTGTGAAACTCTATCTGGTGGGGGATCTTGCTGTTTCATGCAGACTGATGGACAGACCTGACCTGACCTGACCTAACAGTTGCTTTTTGCAATTGATTTGTGGAGATGCCTAAAAAACAGACCATCAAAACCTCTGCCTGACTTTGTTTCAAAACTGATGGAAATCTGTTCAAGACAGCCTCATCCTGATCTGCCCCACGCAGACAAAGCCCACAGCCCGCCTACATTGATCACTGTCCTGTTTTAGGGCAGAGCCTTGTGTTGTTGCAGGTGTTCAGCAAGGAAGAAATGAATGACTACCAAGTGTGGCCGCTTGCACTGTAACATGCGCCTGTGCACAGACCATTATGTCTGTATTTGCCATACAAAGGTAAACTTCCAATTCAGAGGTCCATCATAGGGCGGGAAGCAAAAAATTTCCACAAATGTAAGTGCTACACATTTAGATTATATACATAATATTTGGGCCTGGATAGCGTAGTCAGTATAGCGACTCACTACGGGCTGGACGGTCCGGGGATCGAATCCCGGTGGGGGCAAGATTTTCAGTACCCGTCCAGACCGGCCCTGGGGCCTACCCAGCCTCCTGTACAATGGGTACTGGGTCATTCCCGGGGGTAAAGCGGCCGGGGCGTGGCATTGACCACCCACCCCCATCTAGCGCCGAGGTTAAAGAAATAGTAGTGCTATACCTCTACTCCCCCTCTGGGCCTTCATGGTCTGTTCTAGGGTGAACTTTACCTTTATATGTAATATTTTATTTCAGGGTCTGTAAATGTAAGTGGAGAGGATTTTTACAAAACGGTAGAAAAAACAGCTCTACAGAATACAGTACAGTATCTTCCTTTCAAATATTTTACACTAGAATATTTTATCAGGTGTAGTTCCAAAGATAGAGTAACTTCTTCAGTAGTAATGTCATTACCAGTTAAAATCTGACTACAACGTTTACAGTCCTGTATGATAAATATTAATAAAGTACACGATCAGTAAAAATTGCAAGACACAGACTAAATGTACACATGAGAGCTTAGAATAGTTTTTGATACACTCTTGATACTGACTGAATTAAAGATTTTCAAGACAAAAGTCATAAGAATGTTTCATCGTGCATACGTCTTCTTGCAATACATGCCTGCTTGTGGTAAACTGCATTTTGCCAGTGATATACAGACTGACGTGCAAGCATCTACCAGTGTGTGCACGCTGTTCACGAATTGAAACAGGCACCTTAGTAATCAAATATGAGCCAGGATCCTTAAAGTGGTTTACAGCAGGGAACATAATGAGAAGTACCTACCGTGTAGAATATCTATATGACAAATGTCTTTGATCATGGGCTCCAGGTGCAGACAATACATACAAATCCTAACTAATACATAAGGTACAATCACAACACAGGTCCAGAAGTTGAGTGTCCTCTGAGTTTCATGTACAAGGAAGTTTTACTGTGTATGTTGTTCAGAAAGTTTCACTAAATTTCAGCTGTATGTTAGTTTTACTGGTGACAGTATAACTTGCATACTGCTGAAATTTGTTTTGACTGTCTTCAATTTCACTACGCTGACATGGGAAAACAATGTACAGACTATACTGGACTTCAGCCAGGACAACCCCTCCTCCCCAGATACTCACTGAATACAGGATTTCATTGTATCTAAACACTCTTTGGTCAAATAAAGACCACATGAGAGCATGAGGCTGCCATCTGTTCAAGACAACATGAAGTAGCAACACAAATCAGTCACATCTTGGAAAGGGTGTTAATAGACAGTGGGTTAAAAATTGACACACCCCTAGTTCAAATATGACAATTGGAGTCAGATATATCATATGACCCTTTTCATAACACAACTAAATAAAGCAATACAGAATATATTTCATGTTCATGGCACTGCAGTATTAAATGCAAACCCCTTTCTTTGATGATTAAATGAAATCAAAATATTACTTCATAATTTTATTTTTAGTATTGCTTATACCATGCATGTTTAACAATATAATGTCACAGGTTTACCAACACATGCACTTTCACTATTAAAAGTTAATAGTATGTTAAAATGCCCTACATATGTTTCGGTCAGTTAACCGGCCATCATCAGGGGCGACTAGAGTTACTTAACATAAAACACATCCAGAGGTGTGGATTAAAAAACAGTCCAGTGATGGTATTATAAAAACTGCATATTAAAAATTTAAGTTCTAATTTCACTTTATATTAATGTTCACTTTTCACTTTTGTTGCATGACGTGTTGTAAATCACATGTTACGCACCATATGTTGTTATAGTTTTTCGTACATCAAGTTGCGTACGCGAGATTATGCATCAGAAGTATGTCCTGCTATCCTGTTTTCATTGGTCGTTATGTTCTTTCAGGTGGAACTCAGCTGTATATTTTATTGGCTTTTGGTATGGCATCACGTGTCTGTGTATTTTGGCTGTGATGTCGTATCCTGGTGGGTGAGGTCTGTCTGTCTGTTAACCGACCGAAACATATGTAGGGCATTTTAACATACTATTAACTTTTAATAGTGAAAGTGCATGTGTTGGTAAACCTGTGACATTACTTCATAAATTCATATGTAGACAAAGTGTAGTATTAACACCTGCTGGTCACAGAAATCAACAATAAATAATACAATTGCTACAGCCATGCAGTAGACTTTGACATGAGTTTAATCTGAAAATTTGGTACTGTTACACAATCTTGCACACACCATTTCTTATGTTCTAAATTGTCTTCTTACATAAATCATTCCAAGCTCTGTATAAGTTTAAATACCACAGATCAATATGATGTATTATAAATTCACGAATTCAAACAATTCTGTTTCTTGCATGCTATGTTATACTTCCATGAACAGCTCAATTGTGCCTGCTAATTAAGGAAATACTAGCCAACCATACATGAACACCTACACAAGATCTGCACACCCACACCAAGTCTGTGCCATTAGAGCATTGCAGTTCCAAAATATCATTGCCCACAAATGACATATGCCAGTCCTGCATCTGGGAAGCACAATGAAAAATAATATGCATTTATGGAAGAAAAAATGTTAATTTTACCATAAGCTTCGAATGTTATCTACAGCTTGCTTCTGAAATAACTATTTGTGGCTTTGCTCAGTTGCTTATTCCTTGGTGCAGGAAGAAACAGAATTTGTAGTACTGCTTATTACTTGCATTCAGATTAACATCCTACACAAATCTATTAATGCATCACATGCCTCCTTCCTTTAATTATCGTTCGTATAGTCTTGGGAGTCAATTATCCACACTAAACGATACTGACTGCAGTTTGGTAAATGACACCAAGAAACCTTTGGAAAATATCTTGCATTGTTCACATTATGACAGATACTGCAAGTTCCACAAATGACACAAGAGGGCAAGATTAGAATGACCCATAAATTCCTAGCATGGCATGTCCAATCAACATGAATATACCCATACCATGTCATAGGAACAGGGAGTGACAATTCAGTGTGAAAATGTGTTTGCATATGGTTTGGCAGTAGTTTTATTCATCCAGTTAATCAAAGTGGTGTGAATGAAAATACATGTTTGATGAAATATATTTTGCTGAATTTTTAAACTTCATGCAAGTGGCATGGGTGGGAAGGACTAATCCTTCTTATCTTTCTTGTCAATTTCATGAACTGAAGACTTTATTTCATGATAGCTACTAGAACTTGAATCTGGTTTGCCAATATTCTGGGAGGCAAAGGAAACCAAATCTCTCTTCATAGCGTAGGCATCCTCTCCGTCAGCGTAGTACTTTGGTTCAATTTCTGATATGCTGCAACACAGAATTATTCTGTAAGATTATTTAATCGTACTTCTCACCACCAACTCCATGGAACAGAGTCCCTTTTGATAAACTTTATTCCAGTGCATACTGTTTGGCTTTGAATGATGCATGTACAAATTAAGACTTCCAACTGCCTTTGCACTATGTAACGTTATAACATACGCGTTTTGACGCTTATATCTGCATCATCTTCAGTGATAACAATGGTTTATAATTTGTTGGTGGTGTGCAGAATCCACTAAAAAAGCTCAACCTTCTATTGTGCAGTTTCACCACTGCTTACATTCTGATGCTATCATGTAAGCAAACTGATTCTTATTGTACTGATCCTTCAAATTTTGCAATCAAGTGCGACATTTACACTTTAGATTTATTATTGACAGTTAACTTCTTAAGAAAATTTTTATTATCTAAGCTGCTTTTGCACACACAACATCCTCAGCGGACGATAATCTTGAGAACATGGAAGATCTATTATGCTTGGGCAATTCTTTAATACTTACGTGAATTTCAGCGTGTTTGTATATAAATTCAGTGCCGCCCTGTTGCTCTTGCGTACGTGGAGGGATACGTATTTTGCATTGAAGCATTCTACCATTGATCTGGATGCTTGATCCATCAATTTCTGAGCTAAACCCAATCTCCTGCAGAAATAAAATGCATCACCAGTGAATAATGGATTCTATGCAATGCACATCATGGACCAGCACTTCTCAACAGGGGTGTAGTCAGTCAGTGGGTCTAGGTATGCCACAACATTTTGAATTCTAATGTGTTTTGTAACTATGAAAATATTTTATGGAGTATGCTAACAGCAGTGAAATCATGGTCAGCCCTCTTCTGTCATCTGATCAGCCTGTATGTCAATACTTTTCGTATTTTCTTATACAAAGAATTTATGAAGTATTTAACTAAATTTTCAAGTGTCATCATATGGAAAAGGTTAAGGAGCCCTGTCACAGATCAGGGGTAAACAAAATTCTGTTACAGATTTACTGTCACTGGTGGCAGCAGCAGCCACTCGAGTAAGCACTCTTTCCAGACATCCAAAATGACCTAAAATGTTTAAAGCTCAGCTACTCTCCAAACTATTTTCCTTTGAAATGTTGTAAACTTTGATGACGTGACCGTTGACAATGGACTGCAGTAGAAAATACTGGAATTTAGTCTGTAGTTCAGGGAGTACACATGGTTTAAAGGAAGCCTGTGACAAGTTAACTACAGACATACTTTTTATTTACCTGTGTGAGCGTTTCACAGCAAGAGATGTAATGTGACCATGTGGATCATCTTCACTGTCTTCTTCCATTTTGGCTAAAACATATCTGAAACAGAGTATGAGTCACCACATAAAACACAATGATAATGAAAATGCTGAAGACCATTTACAGCTACTGTATGTACTACTATCCAGTCTTACTGACAATGGGGATTCAGAATTCATCAGGACCAACAATTTACCATTTTAATTTCTGAATACTTCTCTACAGGTAATTTTAATCTTATGCAAACTAACCTGTCACTATGGCGTGGCACATCCTGAGTGTAACAAGTGCAGACAACTTCCATGTATGGAAGTATAGCTGCAAATATATTGGAAACAATCAGCACGGGTGGTCCTCCACCTTTGGAATCAAATGGGATGCCAACAACACTTTGCCATATAAAATTAACCTGCTCATTTACATGAAGTTATACAGGGCCACAGGCTCAGAAAGATTCATTGACTGAGATGTTAGTCTTTTCTTCTTCTGAATACAGTAATAAACCTTTGGGTTCCATAAAAGGTACGGAACTTCTTGCCTAGCAGAGCGACTCTGAGCTTCTTAAGAAGGACTCTGCTTCAAGGAGTTACTTGTACAAAGTAATGCAGAAGCACTGGTATAACAGAACAAGCTGTACTAAGGGACAAAGTAACAGCACTGTCACCCATCTATAACAGTGCTGGTTTCTGTTAAGACAAGTCTCTTTGGGATGTGATGCCATGCAGTCCAGTATAAATCACATCCCAGAAGCCAGTTACTCACTCTCATGGTCACTACTGTGAGAACCCCAGAATCTCACCGATGTCTATTCATACCAGGAAATAAGATTATTACTGTAAGCTGAAAATGTATGTCTTATGCATACTTAAGTATGAGGGATAACAGGAAAGTAACATGAGTGAATGCTTCACTTACTTTTAATAATAATAATAATAATAATAAAATCTACCAGAGACTAAAAATATTCTTTGCATGTCATGATACAATAATCAGAGCTTATATTGTTATTAACAAACGTCATGTGGAAATACTTTTTTTAATATGTTGTTAGTATTATATTTTAAGTCAAAATCTGGGAGACAACTGGTTTTTGTGAAAGACTTCATCCGATGCCAGGGCTCTTCACATAAATCTAGGACTATCCCACAAATAATGGTTGTTGTTGTTATCATCATCACTGTCACTGTCATCATCAACATAGTATTCTTAGGTTCTTGAGGCCTGTTCCTACAAACACCAAGGTGATCTTTCCCTCAATAAGCAGTACAATTTTATTTGTAGAAGAAGGTTAGTCCCATTCCATTCTTTTTTAACCCTTTTGAGCTGAACATCAACTGCAGTCAACATGCAATGCAATGGTGGCCATTTAAATTCTTGTCACTTCCAGAGCACCCTGCTCATTTAATTCTGGCGCAAAAGGGTTTTGTTGACGTCCTGATATCCAACTATATTTATAACTTTCATCTGATGTAAGAATTTCTCTGATGGTCAAATCTAATGAAGGCTGACAGTGGTCTAAAAAATAAAACACTTCTCTTTCTCTATATATATATCTCCCTTGCATAGGCACGCACACACACACACATTTCAGAGATGGGAAAATACTTGTATTGGTCCTGGACATGTTCTTGAAACCAAGATAACTTAATAAAATAAATGGCTATGGGCTGGATGTCAGGGGCTCAGTCCCCAGCAGAAGTATGATTTTCCATTTTGCCACAACATTCACACTGGCTGTGGTACTAACTCAGCGTAGTATTTGATGGACACTGGAAGCTCTTTACTGGGGATAATGTTGCCATTGCATGATGCTGACCACTTTATGTCCAGCTGGTGCTGAGGTAAAGAGATGTTAAATTTATGAAATTACATACAGATGCTTTGATAGAATGACCACTGCAGTGTCCTTTCACAGAACATACCCAACTATATTGCCCCTCTCATCTTCAGCCACATAACTCAACTGTGGCCATGAGAGACCATGATAGAAATAATATTTCATCTGGTAGTTTTCTGGTAAGCAGAGCAGATTGCAGTGCTGCATATTCATTAAATCTTCAGGCTACATGAAGGAAAAAGAAAAAAATAGATATATATCATCAGCAGAACACATGTATAAATTAATACAGACATAGGTCACCTGTCACATGAAAATGTCAGGCAACAGTTGCCTCAATACAAACAAACAGAAAAAAAAAAGGAACACATTCAGCACATAAAATTCCCTATATGCAATCATAATTTTTCACTTGTCACAACTACATGGACACAGTTGCAAGTGCTGTTAGTACAGGAAATATTTACACTATATGAGCAATTAAGAAAAGCTGTTGTGAGACAAGCAGGGTCATATATAGATAATATCTGATTGGTTAGTTGTAACCATCTAATATGCATAGACATGCAAGGAATGCATCATTAGAAGAACATGATAGTTCATTCAATGTAAGCATGTATAGAGACATAGACTCAGCACCAAATCCCCTGACCCCATCACACTATGCCCATGGTATTTCTCCCACTTATGTGTAGCTTTGTTATTGAACAGGATTTGGTAGCTTGGCTTAGTTTGTGTTCAACCTTACAACAATAAAAATATAAATCCCGTGAAATTACGGAAATTTGAACGGTTAGGCCTTCCAACAGTAGTTACTCTCCGCGATAAGCACAGTTTCTTTCCTTTGTAATGTTACATGAAGTCCAAATTTAAACATAAACACTACAGCACCACGCAGTTCTACTAATAACCTAGCAATACAAAACGTTCATAAAACTTCAGCTGTAAATTCGTGAAACAGGCTCAGTTTTGCATGTATCGAAAGGGAAGTCACATATAGTAAGCTAAACTGGAGATTCCGCTACCGAGTTCATGTTGCTCCATTAAGTACAATGTTGAGGTTAGGGGAACCTTTAGCTTATACAACGCCTTATTCTCTTCATATTATACGAGTAGCACAATTTGTACTATTGAAACCCCCTAGTAGTAATATAGCACATACCCTTGCACACCTAATATTCATTTTATAAGGGAATATACTGGATTACTTTGTGCCTCGAAAATTGCTACAGAACGTCATTAACCACGCACGCGTACCAGCATAAACAAACGCTGAACCACGGATCAGAGTGCTGAACGCTGTCACCATGGCTGACACCATTGGCCGGTTTAAAATTTCCCTTTCAACAGCAATACCAACAGTTTTAGACGCGGGATTTTACTACAAGAAATTTGGTGACATCCAAGACCGCGGTGTAATATCTGCTGTTCTTACGGCGGCGAATATTAAGATTGCAGGTAAAGTTCAAGTTGTCCCCATACACGTCATGAAGGCATATAAGGGGAATGGTGATATGGCTCCACGAATTCAATAGTCGGCGCTAGATGACGTGAGTGGCTAGCTTCACACCCCGGCTGCTTTACCACCAGGGAAAGAGCCCCCGGTCATGTATCAGAGCCCCCGGTGCCCATTGAATAGGAGGCTGGGTGGGCCCCAGAGCTAGGCTAGACCTTTTGCAGTTTGTTTTCTGTGATGTATGAACTGATTTTTTATTTATAATTTTGATAAATTTTAGTCTTCAGGTAGGCCGTGTCATGGCTCAGTCAGAGATGCCAACATCTTGTCATGGTGGGCTGGGTTTGAGACCCAGCCAGTCCATGTGAGATTTGTAGTGGACACAGTTCCAATGGGACAGGTTTTTCTGCAAGAATTCAGGTTTGCCTGTCGGTATCATTACACCAGTCTGTCATACCCATCTTTTTAATACTACTCTTATCAGGACAAGCAGGCAAAGCTTGGAACTGTCAAACAAAGCAATGCTATTTCAGTTCCAGCAGAGCATAGGAGAGGAAAGTGCCTTCACATTTTTCAGACCAAAGTACAGTGTAGTAACTTAATGTAACACAAATGAAATGAAAAATGTGTTTTTACTGTTTTCAGTTAGGTGGAGACTACATAGTTCTTGAATTGCCCATGCAAGCACAACTGTGAATTAGCAAGAGACCAACACCATGGTGCGTGAGGGTTTCTACAGTTCTTCCACCAATAAGTGAAACTGCACAAATATGCAATTGGGGAAGATCTGCTGTATTACCCATGCAATACAGGATTCAGGTACATACATGTACATATATTTTTATTGTTGCTGTAATTATTGCTGTATGCAGATGCTTATGGTATATTTGAACTTTAATTCTGCTGTTTCTCCCTGTGATTCATCTGTCTTTAAATCATCCTTTGGCTTAAACTGATCCAACCGACATCTACCGTTAGTAAAACAAATGTTTAGCAGGGTCCCACCAATAATTTTGCATTTATCTCTATATCCATGTCTACAGCTGTGTCTGGATTTATTCCTGTTCTGGATTTTTGTCTGCATATCTATTTGCACTTTCATATTTTCTTCCATCAGATTATGAATTTTCGTTTGTGTTTGCATTTAAAATATCCTCCACAGGATCACGCTGTATCTTATGGACCTGAAATGGATGTTTTGAGAAGCACATGTTATATTAAAACACTAATCTGTTGCATGCTACAGATAAATCATTTATGTTCAACACTGTAGCATGTTGGTACTGCCACATATGCTTGGGTCACCATACAGGAAATGTCTGAAATGCCTGTCTTAAACCAGTACATGTAGACACTTCCTCACAAACTGATAAAACTTGCTCACAGAGATGTTTTGCATGGAATAAAATTATCTTGAAAATGGGCAGGTTTGTGTTGGGAGATTGTTTACAGACATATGGTCACACTTTGTGCGTCCAAACGAGGGCAATCCTTTAATTTATATTTTTGATTGTAGGCTTCCGCCGCGATGTTGATGAGATCTGCGCTCTTCTGGGATATTCTGGGTAATTGTTTACCGACGTTTCAGGACCGATACGTTGTCCCGAAACGTCGGTGAACAGTTACCACATGACGCCGCGTAATATTCCAGAAGAGCGCAGATCTAATTTCTATCTATTTGGTGTTCTTTTGCTTCATCTAGAATTCTATTCTAAGGCCTAAATCCAGGGTTAAACACAGAGTATTACCTTTCTGTATTAAAGTGAAACATGTAGGAGTAAGTAGACAGAACTGACTTCCTTAAACTGGGCATGTCACATGTGACCAATTTCTTGCTTTCAAGCAGTTTTTCATTTCATGTCTTCAATTTTGAAACACTTCCAAATGATCTGTTATGTGCAGACATATTATGACACATTGCAGACTGATTTTGTTACATGCACAAATATGCTTTATCTGTTTTCACGTTATATTCACCGTGCATCATGATAACAAATCAAAAGTAGTGCATATGTTGGTTTTTAGACTTTTGATACTTCATCTGTATTTACTTGTAGATCTGTTTCTTATTCAATGCCATTAGACAGGGGTACAAAAAATTTCCAGAACTCTAGGAGTCACCTTAAAATTCTTGGCTCCAGACAGGTGACCTGAAGCAAGTTCCATACTGAGGGCTCACAAATATTAGGCGCCACTGTACAAACTTCGGTCCCCTGGGATTTTTGCCTCACTGCCAGTAGATGTTGCTGATATAAATGAAAAATAAGATATTTGCTAATGTGCACAGCTTTGCTTGCAGCATTTAAGTATACATTAATATCATGTAGGCCGTGCCGTGGCTCAGGCTGTTAGTCGCTGGCCTCTCACCGCGGAAGCCCGGGTTCGATCTCAGGTCAGTCCATGTGGGATTTGTGGTGGACAAAGTGGCACTGGGACAGGTTTTTCGCTGAGTACTTCGGTTTTTCCCTGTCAATTTCATTCCACCTGTGCTCCATTACACGTAAAAACGAAAAAAATAATCATCTTCATCACAGGGTTGCACAAGGAGCCTCAAGGCTGCGGTGCGTCCGTAGCATCTTCTGCGGGGCCCAACCCCCCCCCCCCCCCCAAAAAAAAATCAAGTACCTCTTGCTAGAAACGTCTTCACCCGAACTATTCTTTTTAATCTGCTGAATATGGAGCTAATAATGCTACTTCTTCACTAAGTAGTATTTATGCAATGACCACTATTTTGTCAGCTATATGACTTACCAGAAGTCTAAGGGTCTGAGAGTTTTCGCTTTGTTCTGTTTATGGTATGTGGGATATGCATTGCAAGGCCTTATATTGTGGTGTTGCTCTGTTTACATGGACGTCCTCAGTACACAACCGCTGGTCTAAATAATACTCAGTAATATTCCAGTACTAACAGTCTATACCACACTCACTAATGATGTAAATTAGAGTTCTTGCACTTACGCTATTCATTTCTCTATCAGTATCGAAAGAACGGTGAACAAAATATTCTTTGGAAGGTTTCGGTACATGTAACATAAAAAATCCGTCTTTACAACGTACCAGCAACCACGATTATTGATATGTTGTGTGTCTATTTGATGACTCTTGTCTGATACAAACAGTGATTTTTGACCGTTGAGTGTTGTGTTGTTTTTCCCGGCAAATCAGGAGATCTTTGCCTCAGTTGTATCTTTCGTGCAGGAAGATGCCTGCTGGCGTGCATCTTGAAGGGTGTGGACACAATAGCCTGAATGTCCTTGTTTGTTATCTCTGGTCCGTCTGTCACATTGAAAAGTCTCCCATTTACGCATCGCATTCATGTTGACACATTGTTTGTACAAAGTGCACAAAGTGTACGCATAAGGAGGAGGTAGCACCTGGCCATCCCTGTGTTCTAGAGCTTGTGTATTGTCTCAGAGTGTACAGCTTTAATAAGTTACGTGTAATTAAGTAATTTCAGGATGAAATCCGTGTTAGTCTAACCTGAAAATGATATTAAGGTAGGAGTGTGTTATGTGTGTATGAAATATGTGCAAATATATGAAATATATGAATGTGTATATATATATATATGTGTGTGTGTGTGTGTGTGTGGAATGGGCTAGAAACATCTGCAGGAGGAGTGGCTCAAGAAAACCAAGAAGAAAAATTATTTGTGTGTGATTTGTAATCCAGTTAGCATTGTATTAAGACAGTAATGAACAGTGCATTTTGGTAGAAACCAAAATTGATTATTGATTATTGCTTACGTGGGTGCTCGAAGTATTACTTTCACATTTATGCACATGAAAATAATGATATGATTGAGGCAGAAATGTTGAAATATGTCGCAATTTTACCCGCAGGGGTTAATGGAAGATTGTCACAGAAAATGACATCGTGATGATGTGTTTCCAGGTCTAGAATCGATCTCGATACATGCTGAGCACGAAGCAGAATTGTTAACAACTTCGCGGCGATGTTACATAAACACTTTCACATTAATCTAATGATATCCGTCACGTTGTGTTCAATCAGTTATATAAATACGCCGTACTCCCTCTAACACAACGCTCTTAATTTATTTTCAACGCTACATGTTTCGATCGATATTGATCATCATCAGCCGTGTTTTACAAATTCTTAAAAACAAGGCAAAATGTTGGTATTTGTGAGAGCTGTCAAATATCACGATGTATATATTACAGTAAATTGTAACATGTAGCTAGTAAGTTGTGCCAATCACTGTAGTGTTTTAAGATTGTTATGATGCTTGTTCCTAAGTCATCATCATCATTCTGTAAAGGCTAAGCCTTGTCGCTGCAACCATAGATGTCTGTCTTGTGCCAGTCTCTTCATTTCGGCGTAGGAGTTGCAAAAGAGTTCCTTCATCAGATTCTTGATGTAAGAGAGCCTCGGTCGTCCTCTACTTTCCTTCCCCAACACTCTACCTTCCATGATGTTGGTAACAAAACCATTATGTCTCAACAAATGTCCAATAAGTCCAATAAGTTGTTCCTAAGTAAAGGTTAAAAATATTTATAGAAGTTAAGTAAAAGTTTTGTAGTTAAAAGTCGAAATGTGGGGTGCAGTAATTAGCTGGCCACCTAGCTTGACCTTTATTTTACTTTTTAATTTTTAATTCTCATGTGTAGCGCCGGTTAACTTTGCTTGCCTGCTTGTCAATGGGCCTATTTGATGAATATATCGCCAGTTCTTACGTGCTTTGCATATTCAGTCTCCCTTTTTTTTTATTTTCTTTTGTAATGCCAATTTGCTCTTTCCACTTTTACGCTCTGCACCACACTACCGATGTTGGCTAAGGTTCGGCAGCTTACTACAAAAATAAACAACGTTTTACCTTGATTTCAGGCTTCCGCCGCGATGTTGATGTAATCTGTGGTCTTTTGGGTAATTACGCGGCGTCGTGTGGTAATTATTTACCGACGTTTCGGGACAACGTGTCGGTCCCATCTTCATGGGTCAAGATTCCGAGATGGAAAGAAAGCTTGTGACAAGGAAACTTGGCAGCAAGGCGGGGTAGGGAGCCGTGCGATGTGACAATGGCCAATAGGATGAGAGAGGGGGGGGGGGGTTTACCTTGTTTTTAAGAATTTGTCTAACACGTCTGATGATGACTGATATCGATAGAAATGTGTAGCTTTAAAAGGAAATTAAAAGTGTTCTGTTAGACGCAGTAGTGTGTATTTATAGTACTTTTACTGTTTTCGTAGTTTGCCTTTATAGGGCTATATGCTCTTGATAGGAAATTAGCACCAAATTCAAAATTGAATTTCGTTAATTTAAAAAAAAACGCTAAAACAAGAAGTCTGAGGATACAAGGAAATTCTGTGTGAATAATTAAATCGTGTTGCAAATAACCTATTACTGTACAAGTCTTGTATCTACGTAAATATCCTGGGTACAAAATACCTTATTTATTTAACCCTGTAAAGCCTAGTGGTTACTTTATATACCACCCAGTTAAACGTTTAAAAATTCTACGTTCTGCTCACAGATTGTATTCATGTATTTTTTATGATTCTTCCAAAAAACAGCGATTATTTTCCTATGCAGCATTAAGGTATTGGCTTTTATAACCGAGAGGGAGTGTGTTTACTGCGCGGTACGAAATGAATCTTTAAACAAAATTCAGGTTTATCTCGGTGACTGTGACTGTGACTGGACTCAGTCCTAAGGGGTTGAGTTAAGATTATATAAGGATTGCACGTGTGCTTGTGTGTGTGAGTGTTAAAGTGTATGTAGAAAAATTATTTCAGAACTAAAATGAAAAGAAATGTTGACTGCGGCTATACACTTTGTATTCAGTTCATTCTGTTTTGTTTTTGGAAAGGAAGCTTGTGTGATGAGCAAGAATGATAAAGGAGGAATACATACTGTACACATAAGGTCCCTGGTGAACTTCAAGAGAGAGATTACAAAATGAAGAAAAGAAAGAACCAGACTACGAATATATTTTACGACAAACAAAAGTTGAAACGTAGACAAAACGTAGACAGAATGAAAGAAGGCAAGCTTATTAAAGTGACATGCACATATCCTTGTCTACAGAAAAAGAGTATAAGAAGACCTAAGAGTAGATGAAAAGATCAGTTTACTATCTGATTTTCAGGAAGGACTTCAAAGGCGCTCAGTGGTTGAGAAGAAAAAGTCAAAAAGAAAATACTCATATCCTTTGATTTGTGAAATGGAACAAAAAACTGTTCGTACAGGTACAAAAAGCAAGTTTAAAGTTACAAGTGGGTTGGCCTGTGGCAGGTGTGGGGGATAGGAGAGGCACATACAAAGTTTTGATGGCGAAACCTGAGGGAAAGAGACTGCTTGGAAGGCCTTGGCTTAATGAGGGGATAATATTAAAATAGATAATCAAGCAGTAGGATGGAAGGCATGGACTGGATTGATCTTGCCCAGGATATGGACAAGTGGAAGGCTTTTGTGTACGCGCAATGAACTGTCATATTCCTTAAGATGCGCGGAATTTCTTGACTAGCTGAAGAACTACTAGCGTCTTAAGAAGGACTCAGCTCCATGAAGGTAGTTAGTTAGTAGTTTTTTTTTTGTGGAGAAGGGCCCCGCAGGAGAAGTACGGACGCACCGCAGCCTTGAGGCTTATTGTGCAACCTTGTGATGAAGATGATGAGAAAGATTATGTTTTTTTTTCATTTTCCAAGTAATGGAGCACCGGTGGATTGAAACTGACAGGGGAAAACCGAAGTACTCGGGGAAAAACCTGTCCCAGTGCCACTTTGTTCACCACAAATCCCACATGGACTGACTCGGGATCGAACCCGGGCCTCCCCGTGTGGTAGTTAGTAGTTAGTCAGTTGTTTAGTTACTTGAGAAATTGTGCAGGCATTTGAACGTTCGATAATAACCTAAAACACATAATATATTTTTCTAGTAGCACGTAGTATGCGGCACTAGGTAGCACGTTTTATTTCGACAGATCTCCTACGTGCGTCTGTTCCTACTCATGTAATTAATTTCATTAGATATACGTGCTTCCCTTTATCTGCACGTTCTTGAGCTTCTTGCACTCCATGCTGCATAGTGCCACTTTCATTCCTTCCCTTTTTAATTTGTGTTACACAGCGGCGCTGATGGGAGGGCGACATCTGCAGCCCCAACCAATCACTGACGTCGAGTCTGTGTGATCAGGAACAGTTACAGAATTAACGACGCGAAATTTCGAATATTTTGGATTCATTAATTTTAGTGCGAAGAAACCCCTGGCGGAATTTGTAAGGTAGTTCGTAACCAAACGAGAAAAAATTTGGGCAAATTTCTAAAATTTCTCCGCCGTTCAGTCCTAGAAGCTAAAATTGAGATAGATGGAGTTGGGGTGGCCGTTTTGGCATCGGAAGGGCCAGGGAATGGTTTCTCTGAACAAGGAGACAAGAAAATGACGGTACCTCTATTTCGTCTTGGCGGTACCTTCTTCTCCATTGATCTGTCGTAAAAAAGATTGGAAATAGAAAAAAAAAAGCAGAAAAATGCTTTTCTATTAACCGCAAGATAAGTAACTCTTCTCTTTTGTAGATCTTCTGTACCATAAAAATGCTCTGCTTTTGTTTACATGATTTAAGCCGAAACAGTAGAAAAACATTTTATCTACACTTGCGTCTTTTAAACGGGTCATGTCAGTGTTTCACTAGCGCATTTGTACAGAATTTAGAAAATCCTTATATTGAGTCCCGATGCAGGAAGTGCTGAATAAAGGCTTGATTTCTAAGCTTCTTTCGGATAGTAACTGTAACCGTAGTGTGATACTTCTGTATACAGTGTTTTTCAATTTTCGTAGTCTCTCATATATTTGTTTTTGTCCAAAAATCTGGAACAAAACACGACAACGTGGAAGCAAAATTATCGCCTTGCTACATAAAACAGGATTTTGGTGGGAACACCTGAGCAAAGTAGACGACTTGTAAGACCCAGACTTAGATGGGAGGATTGATATTAAAAAGGATCTTAAAAATAGAGCATGAGAGGTTGTAGATTGGATTGATCTGGCTTAGGAGCGGGACAGGCGGATGGCTGTTGTCAACGCGTAAGTGAACGTTCAGGTTCCATGAAATACGGGAAATTTCTTGACGAGCTGAGGAATTATTCGCTTTCCAAGGACGACTCTGCTCCATGGAGTTAATTAGATAGTTGGGGCTACATGAAACAATTAAAACTGGAATTTCCTGTCAGCTGAAAATAGAGACCACCCGCAGTTAAATCAGCCTTGGGTGAATTATGTAAAATTTATGCTGTTATTAAAACTTATGTAGAACGCAGTTCATAGTGATAGTTGAAAGTAAGGGGTTGAAATAGTCCCTTTAAAAATATATGTGTGTCCACGTGCGTTCGGAGTGTACGTTAAGATATATGGTGTCCAGTGCGTTCGGGTGTACGTTTCAATAGGACTGCGCGGTTGCCGCTGTCACTGCAGTGGCCAGGTGTGTTCATTCATACATACTGATAAATTAGGTATGTAACGTACCATATATTTCCTTTGTTTTGTCTATTTCGCAGACGTATTTATATATGATAAACAAGGGTCCGTCCGTCTGTCTATTTTCCCCACCCTGTTCCTCCAAAACAGCGTGTTGCAGAAAACATGGTAAATATAAAAATTGTTTCTCTTAGATAATTATTAGTCTTTATTATTTACAAAACTAGGCACAGGGCTCCTCGCTCGGGGAAAATAAAAATTAGGGCTGTTGCTTGGGTGCGAGGGGAAACCCGCTGTTCTGTTCTGCACAAACTTATGGTTGAGGAAAAACCTGCATTAATACCTTTCGTTGTTAGCAGAAAAGCATAAAGTTTATTAAACATCTACTCTTGTTATTCAACACTTCGATACGGTGGATATTTATTCTAATGCGTGGTAGGATCATAATTTGGGCTTGGCCATGTCTAATAATGTCGATGAAAATTGGAAAAGTTCAAATACATGGAAACGACGGCGCAAAGTTAAAATTACGTTTAGGAAGAATTCAGAGCAGATCAGAATCGTGGAATGACGGCAAATTAGAACCCTTTTTCTTCCTGAATCCTGCCAAAAAATATAAAGTTTAATGAAGATTCAAGTCTTTCGGAATGTAAAACCCTCTAGATTTGAAAATAGTTACCGACGTTTCGGAGGAGCTAGCTGCTTCCATCTTCAGAGGCGACGAGCTTCAGCGAAAGGCTGGTAACTGATCGACACCACTGTGAGAAACTTAAATCTCGCATAAATTTAATATATGCTGATCTAAATGGTTTACATGGAAGCGAAATTAGGTCATTGATACTAAGGAAAGGTTGGTAGCGCTTTAGTACAGGGTGTTCATTAAAATATTTGGACCTAAGGGAAGGGAATAAATAAGAGACTTGTGAAAAATGCGTAATGAAGAGCTTTGTACCCTTAATCAAATGTGACGTATGGAACATGAAAAAAAAAACTTTCGTTCGAAAGCTTAAACAACGACTTAGATGTGGGTGGGAGGATAATATTAAAATGGATGTTAAAGTTGTTACCAGTGTGTCTAGCAAAGGATAATATTTACAAGATTCGAGCCACTGATGAATGTTCAGTGATTTTATTCCATAGAATTTGTAAGACACAATAATAGAGAATTAAGCAGTTTTAATAGTAGTAGTAGCAGCAACATATACTTTGAATACTTTTGTTACAAATAAGTAACGAATAGTAATTCTGTGAGGTAGTGAACAGGAAATTATGAAACCATCTAGATTGTAATATCACTGAGTGTTTATCCATACCACAAAATATACTTTTTGTTAAGAATTCTTTGATTTGTATATTATATATATGTTTGGAGTTTGTACATTTAATTAATTCAGGTGTTTATTAGAAATCATCCTGCCCTGAATGGCGAGTGTTTGTTGCTTTAAAGTCTATGACTTCATAAGAGGAGGAGCTTGCAGATGAAAGTCCATTAAATGTTCATAGCAACTGAAACTCATATTATACAAGTGTATAGCGATACTCGCGTTCTTTTTATGTAATCAAAGGCCACACAGTACTAGTAGCAAAATTAAAGCACGTTTCTTTTAATTTCAGACGTGAATATTAAATTCGCCACGATCTACTTTAAAGGAACAAAAAAATGAGGCGAATATATCAGTTTAAGGTATCAGTAACGTAACTCACCAGTTAGTAATGGTGTTTTGTTAATAATCGATATTTGTGCCGGGCTTAAATCGATCCCCGTTTGTGCAAGAGTCACTATTGTGAATTTATTTTTTCTCAAGTGTGGCGAATTTCTGTTGGGCTTTGGTTTTAACGAGTCTTTTATGCGAGTACTGATGTGCTCATTACGGTCAGTGTACAGGGTACTGATATCTGGTATAGTTAGCTGCCAGAATGTACGGCGTCACATCTCGGAAGACGTGTGAGGTGTAAAGTCTCTCACGTCTTTGTCTGATTAATAGTAGTAATTCCACCAATAACAACCACTTACAGCAATAGAAACGAACAACAATAATAAGAAACAAGACAGGCAATGTACGTATAACGTAATATTGAGGCGCGTTCCCTTAACCATTGTTGCCGTGAAAAAGCAATAAGTGTTACATATTCTGAGTGTGTGTCTGTACCTTTAGGTATCCAGCATGCGAAGCGCATGCGCAGTGTTATATTGTCATCTGTGGACTGTCCGACTTGACCATATTTTTCCACATTATCTCATAAACGGCACGAGTTTCGGGGGGGGGGGGGGGGGGGGGGAAGTCACTGAACATAAAATGTGTGTTTTGATTTTCTCTACAATTTTTGTCTGAAACATTTCTCATTCTAAGAATAATTCAGCGAAGTATTGTCATAAATGTACACACGTCTTCATGTAGAATACCCCATATTCTTGTCAGGTTTTAATGAAACTTGAATTTTCTCGACAGAGTTTCGCAAACTACTCAAATATCAAATTAAATGAAAATCCGTCCAGTGGTAGCCGAGTTGTTACGTGCGGACGGACGGACAGACAAACAGACGTGACGAAGCTAATAGTCACTTTTCGCAATTTTGCGAACGCCTCCAGACTGGCTTATAATACTGCTATTGCTGCTGCTACTACTACTACTACTGCTAAATCAGTATAGCTTTTAATGTTGAATCATGCATGAAATGGCTGGTCCCTGTCGAATTCAGCCGCCGTTCTGATTAATTAGACTTAAGTCCAATGTGGGATGCAGTGAGATTTTATATTCGAAGAAAATTAGGTGTGATGGAGTTTTAGACTTCTAAGTACGGGGTATCTCCTTTTGTCGTGTCTCTGACCACGGCAGATGCCATAGAATATACCAGCTTTCTATACAATAAAGTTGCCTTTGTCGGGGACACGATAAAAGGGACACTCTATTTAGGAGCTTGGAAGGTTGAGTTTATAGTAAATGTCGAATTTCTTTCAAGCGTAGTTAACCAAACACACGTTCGTGTTGTTTCTCGGTTACTGGTCTGAAACTGCAAGATAAAACGTTGCGAAATGTATGTAAAACCTAGAGTTTAAGATATAATTGCATATATTACTGGCAACTCGGTTACGTCCCAGTTTCAATTTTCGGTCCGGAGATTTTTTCTAGGTTTTATTTAGTTTCCCCAGGAATGTATTGGACGGGAATTTAAAATAGACCACACCAGTTTATTCCAAATTCAGCATTTACAATATTGCGCTCATTAGGGGCCACAGGCGTACTCATATTATGTTAAATTTCATTTTCTTATTTTAATAAATAAGCCACCATAGACGCTGTGTGACGTATGTAGTTGAGTGTCTTTCTGGTGGTTTACTAACTTGACAAAAGTGGCATTGTTATTTTGTTATTGTTATATCGTGTTGTGTGAATTTGATTTTAACTGTACAACACTGGACACTCTAATAGCTCCAATAGTAGGAGCTTAGGTGAGAATTGAATGCACCAAGCTGCCATGGCGAGCTATAAAATACCCTCTTCCGCATTCTGCGTTTCTGCAGTGTAAAGTATGCAGGAAGAGCAAGATTTGCCCATAATGCAGCGTCCTTTTGAATAAGAAGTTTCGCGTCTTTCATTTTCATATGGCACACAGAGGAACTGTGAAGTATAAGCAAAGACATACATTTCTCCTTGGTACGGTTTAATTCGGCACTGGATCTTACCTTTCTACTGCGCCATTCCTTCTGCCATTAATTTTGCCAGACATTCACGTCTTCCAGACATTGCAAATTGATTGTGTTGTGAACGACAGCTATGTTGTATCTGAGCTTGCTTTAATGCTGCCTCTTTGATGTGTGGATTTGAACTTTGCATATCATCACGTCTGCAAGTCCGAATATGGTTTATACAAAGGAGAAAAGAGAGGGTTTTGAGAGGAATTTTGTCTATTATATTTCTTAGTAACATAAGCTGCAATGCGACTGGTGCTGTTGCTTTTAATCTGTGGTGGATTGAATAGGAGGGAGAATCGCAGCTATTGGGAGGGATATTTGCAGCGATGTCTGGCGTCTCGTGTCTGGAAAGGGAGAAACTCGAAAACGGGTAGAAATGTAGGGAACTCAGACCCCACAAGGGTATTATGTTCTGTTCAGAGGACGTGTTTCGCACTCATATTGTGACGGCGCAGACAGAGTTACGACACGTGTCTGAGTTGAACGTCCGTAAATACAATGCGCTCTTTCTTCGACCCTACTTTAGAATTTCAGCATTTCTGCTATTTTCACATAAATTGGCGTGTTGTAATTACTGCAAAGTCACTTAATTTGTGTATTTTTGTAAGAACTCGATCGTTCGTAACTAATGTATTTCCGCTTTTATCTTTCGTTATATCGATTCCAGAATTAAAGTTGTCCCTGTCCAAACCATGAAGGTATATGAGGTAGTAGAGGTATAGCTCCACTAATTCTTAACCTTGGCATTAGATGGAGGTGTCTGGTCATCTTCACGCCCCGACCTATTTATTTCAGGAGAAAGAGGCCACTGTTCCAATCGAATGCGAAGGTTTTGGATTTCAGAGCCGGTCCGGACGTTTCGGAAAAGAGAAAAATCACTTCTGCTTGGAATCGAACCGCGATTATTAGTCGTCCGGGCTGTAGCCTGGTCACAGATCGCCCATCCATTCGCAAACATATAACATGAACAGAACTCATTGGAAGATGTTTAGGCTGTGTAGCTGATATGGCGTCACTGAATAACATGAAATGTTCAACCCTCCGCCGTTTCATGGCAGGGAAAAAGGAGTAGATGCATTGTCCAGATGTTGCACTGTGTCTGTATCGGTGTGAAAAAGCCCATAGACAATTTTGGTCAGTGTTTAATTCAGATCTCATTATCAGGACTTCGCCTTGCACACTGCCTGTCCATCTGCATTGTCTCTTTTATAAAAAATGTTCTTTATAATGTCCGTTTTTATAGCCTACATGTTTTGATTTAGACTTCTTGTATCTTTCGTCGGTTTATGATAAAATTATATGCGTAAAGTCCCTGAAGTGAAAAAGGAAAGGTATAAATTTCATCTGTGTCGGTTACCTTACTAACTGTCCGTCTGCTTCCATGGAAACCGGAAGTTCATTACCATGTTCACAGGGCAAGCTACTTGTCCCTGTCGTGAGCCAGATGAATCCAGTCCACGCGGCCCCACTCTACTTTCTTTTAGCTTATGTCGCTGTGGGTCATTTAAGACGTGTATTGCATTCTGCATTTAACTGTCTAAATGTACATGAAATCGAATAATGTGTTAGAAAAACGCGTACAGTCTTAATTCATTCCCAATGTTTGTGAAACGTGATCGCTTATTTTTGGGAAAGAACCAAATAGAAGTTTCTGAACAGCAAGTGCTCAGGGAAACGTATGGACAGAAGGCGGATGGGGAATTTTCGATATTACATAACGATGGTACTTGTTTGTGATTTATATAGGCCATTTAGTATTGTTAGGGTAGTGAAAGGAGAGAGCTTACGATGGGCCGTACATGTAGTTCGGACGGAGTGGGGCGGAGATAAAATGCACACGGAATTGTGATGGGAAGGCTTCTTGTTAAATGGGCACTTGGAACACGGAGATGGAGATGGGACGATAATATTAAAATGAATTATAGGGAAGTATATTGTGAGGGTGAGAGGTGGATGGAGTAAGGTCAGGATCGTTTCCAGTGGCGGACTGTGCTATTGTCGTTGTTGTGCTACAAGAGATTTTGTTTGTAGTAATGCGATACGTATATCTTATCGTAAATAATGTCATGAAACTACATGTTTTTGAGAGAAGCAATAAAACTTTAAATGAGCGTAAAAGCGTCTAATGATCCCTGTGAGAACGCATGTGTCCTGAAATCCTGTTCACTTGAGGTTTATTAAAAGTGAACCCTACTGCTGATTTCAATGCAGGAGTCAGTTCCATTATGTCATGAGAACCAAAGCAGGCTACATTCAGACTTGTTGATAAAAACAGTACGTAGATGAGGGTGTTTTGTTGCTGCGGTTGCGGGTTTGAGACCCATTCATGGCAGTATTTGTTGTTTGTTATCATGTTCTATTATCACAAACTCATCGTGTTACTGTCAGGCAAGGCATAGGGCGCGTTAAAACAGAGGCAGTGGGTTTGAAATGGGCGATATTACAGTGTGTGTGTATTAGGGTTGCCCAGAAACTAATGTCCCTTCTTTATTCTAGTAAATATTTATTCCTAGATTATGAACATTCACACATTTTCGTCCAGCAACCAGCGGTACTTCTGTCAACCGTAGCACTTCCATAAACATCGCAAAAGCTTTTGTCGATGTTTTCCACTGATTATTTCTCAACAACAAGAATGCTACCAGCACGTTGTTTGTAATGCGCATCGTTGATTGACTTCATTTTGAAGCGGTGCTGCAGTGTCGCTATCTGTCAAGATTTTATAACTTCGTACGTAAGTAATGCCCGGAAATGCAAATGTGTATCAGCGAAAACCTCTCATTTACTTTGTTACCAAGAAAGAAAAATGGGACATTACTCTCTGGACAACCCTTGTAGAACTATACAAATAGTTCAGGCTTACCGGTTATGTGGTTTCTTACTAGACTTCTTTCATACAAAGAACCAATCACTAAGTGATGATTGTAATTCCGTTTTTTTGTATAAAAATGTATAATTAAGCTCTTTTCCTCAAATACTGTTTGCCCTGTCGTTAAACCACAAGTTCAGGAATCATCCCTTGTACGCTCTCTTTGACTTTTTTTTCCCACTGGCTCAACAGCCCCTTGGGGGCCTAGGCCGCCTCATTGTTCGAGGCTTCACGATCACACTCAGACACACCACATTCGGTAGGACTCCTCTGGACGAGGGACCAGCTCGTCGCAGAGACCTCTACCTGACAACACACAACACTCACAACAGACAGACATCCATGCCCTAGGCGGGATTTTTTTTTTTTTGCCTGTCCGGGGATTTTTCCCTTTGATCCATTTTTGTACTGTTTAAATCCTTTCGTCCTTCATGTCACTTTACGTTCCATACTACCGTCCTTACAACAAACACAACACAAACATCCATGCCCTAGGTGGGATACGAACCCACGATCCTAGTAAGCGAGCGGCCGAAGACCCACGCCTTAGACCGCACGGCCACTGGGATCGGCCTGTCTTTGACTTTACTCGACATAAAGCACAGATATTCCCCCGCAGTCACATAATGTGGGGCATGTTTTAAACCCAATATATCTGTGTGTAACGTACTGTGCAATGTTGTTAGTGAACTCAGTACGCCCTGCGTGTGGGATGACGTTCAAATTACTGTGTACATGAACCTTGCACAGTTCCCTAAGCGGAAGAAGAGCACGGAGCATCAAATACTTGTCTTTTTATTGCACTTCGCTTTCCAGACCGCACAATAACCGAAAGATATCGCTCCGCTGTAAAAAGTCTAGTTTGATTTCGGAAGATTTCGTAACCGATTCCAGTGGCCAGTTATTCTGAATAGGATTTGGATGTCGTTCTGATTTTGCAAAAGGGGGTTTGTCTTTTATTCTCTATTTCTTCTGTCTTTCTTTTTTCCTTCCTTCCACACTTTCTTCCCTCCCTCCTTCTTTCATGCATTTATGCCTTCTTTGCCACATTCTCTTTTCTTCACTTCCTTCAGTAGCCTAGCCATAAAGCTGTACTTGTTTTCGGCAAGTAACCTGTTCACATATCGGCCGCTTTACCGACTAATCTGACTGAGAATTTTTGTGGTATTTTGGAGTCTGTCCAGACGATTGTTATGACAGTGTCTAGAAACAGAAAGTGATGTCTCTTTTACAGCGTTGTATGACGTGTCAAACAAAAAGTGGTTGGGACACAGCGACTTCCCATTATACTTTCGTTTTCTTCCGTGAAAATAATACATAATATGGAATACAGAAGCAACTGATGAGAGTACACTGCGCATGGCTTTCTTGCTGAAATCTTTGGCGGTCGCAATTGTGTTTGTTGCTTATATGCAGTGAAACGTCTTAAAGACTTTGAGAGGTTCAGATGTCCCGTTCTGTGGATTTTGCAGTGGACATGTAAACATACAAAAAATAATTCGTACGATAGGAAAGGTCTTACTTTATAATGTCGGCCTGATTATTTCGATCGTAACCGCATAATTAAAACAGGAAGCTACAGTAATGCAAATATCCACTAATATATATATTTTACAGTTCACTGTGTTTTACACACTATTAATTTACATTGCCACCACGGGGGCCGTGCGGTTAGTCGCCGGCCTGTCACCACGGAGGCGCGGGTTTATTTCCCAGGTCAGTCCATGTGGGATTTGTGGCGGAAAAAGTGGCACTGGGACAGGATTTTCTCCGAGTACTTCGGTTTTCCCGTTAGTATTGTTCCATCAATGCTCCATACCAGTTAATTCATCTATTACCGACGCTGTATAATCTTAGCAATTTACAGAGTCATTAAATAACACACGTAAAAACAACGCCACGAGTTTCTAATTGTATAGACAATGGTAAATTAATGCCTTTATTAAAAAGCTGCCAACCATAAACGTGATATTGTAACACAGACGAAAATCAGATTTAGTGGTTCGCCTTTCGTATATACAACATATTGAATTCCAGAGCGGGTTCAATTACCGCTGATAAATTTCATACAATAATTCGAACGAAATATTTATTAGAATCGAATGGCGTGTATGGTTTATACATACTGCATTGATCCATTTAGAAATTACAATACTCATATGAAATACATGTATATTTGTTACGCTCGGTGATTGCTGTTTTCTGCAACAATGTTTTGGCTTAGAAAGTCAACAGTATAATTCAGTGGCTGCCCCGCTGTACCGTTTAACACAAGTCACTAAAAATAGTGCTTAATAATCACTTGTTTATTTTACGCTGACGTAGGTCGTAGGTGTATATTTGACTTTAAATATTAAAACGGTAAAGCAATCCCATTACAGGCCTGGACAGACCCTTAGGGTTCCAGGATGTTGAGGCTCACAGATTTCTAGACAATCGGCACACGAAGGTGGTAAGTTGTCAGCCTACGCACGGCCGCATTTACTCCCCAGGAAATATTCCTGGTACTCATTTCTGTGAGACGACCCCAGGGCCATAGTGCGACCGAAACGATTATGTCAAGGAAAAAATTCCAATGACACCATCGGGAATCGAACCCGCGACGTTCCGGTTTGTAGCGCAGTGCCTCAACCAACTGCGCCACCGCGTGCCCCCGACTTTAAATATTACTGGCTGCATATTTTGGAACACAGGCATATCAAAATGTTGTACAGTCTGAAACACTCCAGGTATGGCGTGTTGTTTTGTGCAGTTCTTTTTTGACACGGTAAGGCAACGTCATAAGGCAAACTGCGGGCTCATTACCATCGGCACAAAAGCACATTGCAGGAACATGTCCTTAATTAATTCAGCTTGTTTCATAAGCTTATAATCTGTTTAAGGTTCACCTCAGCGTTATCTTATTGAGCCGGGTTAACATAGTCTGTGTAGTGATTCGACTTCAGGCTTGACACCCAAGGGATCATGGTTAGATTCCTGGCAGGGGACCCAAACCGGCTCTGGGTCCCACCCAACCTTCTGTTCAATGGATACCAGGGCTGATCGCCGGGAGTAAATCCTCCAGGCCTTGAAGCAGACCACCTACCTCATATAGTGCCGATGTTAAGAAAGTGTGGAGCCATACCCCCACTCCCTCATATGCCTTCACAGCATAAATACGGAGAACTTTGTATTCAATGTCGTTTTATCATCCGGCGTTTGATAGTCGTGAGGCTTACACTAAGAACGTGCTGTGTTTATTGTTTTTACGTTACAAATTGATCATATAAATACTGCATCAGCAGCTGGGAAATTTTGTCAGCAGTAAATTCTTTTTTTGTTTTCTTTTCAATTTCTGCGTTCATCTTTTCTAGAACACAATGCTGACGACCGCCTCACCACAGGCGGTTAGTCGTCGGCTTTTCGCCGCGGAGTCTCGGGTGCGAAAACAGCCTATCTCTCTGGGGGTTTGTAGTGGGCAAAGTGACAGTGGGACAAGTTTTCTCCAAGTACTTCGGTTTTCCTCTGTCAGTATCGTTCCACCAATTCTCCATAGTCTTTCTTTTATCCATTGCCGACGCTATGTAATCCTAGAAATTTCATAGTCATTTAATAACATACTTAAAAACTTGCCCGAAACTGTATTTTGATTCTTTGTTGGTCTTTAAAAGTGAGACTGTGGTTAAACTGGATAAGCAGTTTAATGAAATCTCTTATAAACCAATAAAATTAGGTACAGTACGCGAAAATTCGGAATATGTTTTTAACCCTTTAAGGACGAGTGGTTACTTCAGTTACCGGGACTTTTAGCGTTCAGAAATCCTGCATTCTACTCACAGAGTGTATTGCTGAGATTTTTGTGGCTCTCAGAACAATTAGCGATCATTTTCGTATACAGCACTAAGTGATTGATTTTATGTTGGTGACGAAGTGTTTACTGCGCGGTACGAACTGAATCTGTAAATGTAATTCGGGTCAGTTCACCTCTTTGAAGGGTTAACCACAGTGCAAAATGCTCAATTGAAATCTCGACAGATATTCTGCAATTTGGCCTAACATAGACATGGCTACTACTCTGAATCCGTTCATTCCTTACATAAAGCACATACAATGAAATGGTGTTGGGGAGGCATCTGTCCATTCGCCTGCTTGCATTTTTTCTCCAAACTACGGATTTCTATGAAGTTTGGTATTGTGTGGGTCTATATTAAATATTTTCGAAAGAATTTAATTTTGATTCATGTCAGTTCAATATAACCTTCAATTAACTTGAAGCACTGATCGATCTTGTTAATTTTTCTTGCAAACTGCTGATCCTGAAAATGGCACATAGAATGGGAAAGAGATTTTATTAATACCAAGAACTTTTATTGAAAGCAATTTTTATTATGAAGTAGCTCTATTAATATTGCCGTCTTCTGGAATGCGACGCCCTGTGGTCCAGTAAAGAATTACCAATGTTTAATAGGAACCCGATATTTACATCTTTTGGGTACGGGAGTGATTCAACCATGAAGATGGCGGCAACATGGGCAGACACTGTTGTTCTGTTTCAGGGCGGTATTAACGTATTTTCCCGGATTAAATGAGGCCTCTAACCTGAACCTCACTTACGACAGCCTGTAACCTCCTGTATATTCGAACCGTGTGCTGCCATATACACATCTATAGCACTGCCATTACACCAGCCTGCTCGATGGAATTTTAAATAATTCTCGTGTAATGGCTAAGACATTTCTTTCTATAATAAAGTACGAACCTTGTAATTGGAACGATATTCCAGTAAGGATGCTGGGGAAAGTTTCATTGTGTTTAGCAGACTCGAAGTTCACATAATGTATTTTTTTTTGTATGGCTCGACAGCCATATATGGGCCTGGGCCTCCTCGTTTCGTCGAGGTTTCATGTCACACACATTTAGACACACCACAGTCGGTAGGACTCCTCTGGACGAGGGACCAGCTCGTCGCAGAGACCTCTACCTGACAACACACAACACTCACAAGAGACAGAACATCCATGCCCCCGGTGGAATTCGAACCCACGATCCTAGTAAGCGAGCGGCCGAAGACCCACGCCTTAGACCGCACGGCCACTGAGATCGGCACATAATGTAATTAGGGAGATTAAATTAAGGAGATTGAGATTGGTGGAACATAGAGAACGTTATATGTGTACGATGCGCGTGCGGTATTTTTTTCGGAAAAGAGAAGGGCTGAGGCGATTGGGTAGAACTAGCTAGCAGTGTGAGTGCAATATTAAAATGAATCGTATAGAAGAGAGGTACTTCAGTGTAGGGTCTAATGATTATGAATGTTGGGTTACTAATAAGCCGGAAATTTGTTGATCAGTTGGCAAACTGACAGAGTTTCAAGAAATGTCCTGCACTGTGAAGACAGTTAATTAGTTACACGCAAATTCCAGTTTAAGTCGTTTGAAATATTCATTCTGAACTTCGCTCGTTTTAAGATTATACGAATAAGTGTGTCTCGTTGTGTTAGGCGCGGCTACATGCGGACTGTTAGGGGAATTTAAGATACTGTCAAAGGAACACGACACATTTTAGTTCCACCATGATCCTATGCGCCTAAACCAAAGAGAATATGACGTATTTTGTACAGCTTTCTGCTACAGCTTGCGAGGTAAGCCTGTCCCTTCCGTATCAACCTTATCGTAATGTAACAAAACATGACGAAATAGGCATCCCTATACATTTCTTTTAATTATGAATAGAAAATTCAGATTGTAGCCTGTTTAAGTCTTACATGTTACCGAACGGCCAAAAAAAAGGTGTAGAATAAGGGAGAGAACGCATTGTCATCTTGGATGATGGAAAAACTTTGTTATTTAAGTTTCCGTAGAATGGAAGTAATGCGGAGGAAAACTTGGCCGAGTGGTTTTGTTTGTTTGTTGCTTATTCTGACTTGTGGAAATGAGTAGATTTTGTTATTTAATTAAGGAAGTTATTTCAGATGGTGTTGAGCCCAGAATGCAGTGCCTGCCCTTCCAACTGTGTTGGCTTCAGTTTATGTTTTTTGACCATTTATGACAAATAATAAATTAATTTTCAAGATATTGGTCTTAGAGATATCACGCCATGTCTTTGGGTGAGTTCCTGAGGTTACAAAGGATCTTACCACATTCATATTAATTTTATTTTTCAGGGCTTTTTCTGATGTCAGCTGATATTAAAATATGCCAAAATTTTTATTGTCTTTATAGTTTTTGACCTGTAATTTATCTTCATAAGATTCTCTTCTGGGACTACTTGACCCTGAAGATAAAGCATAACGTCATTACAGTTGTGTTTACCAGTCAGCACTGCGTAACATTACAGATGACTTTAATATTCAGCAACACCGCTGTGAGAACCTCAGATCTGACTTTGGATATGCTTTATGTCCAAAATGCCGTTGCTTTGAACACACAAGAAGATGCGACAATGAGAGAAGGAATGTAAAAATGAGCTGCGGAAAAGACTTGGATCTAAGAGACTGTATCGAATATGAGGGCGCAGAAAATTACACGATGCTTAATCTACTACTTAGACTATGTGGTGATTAAGCCAAGGACGGTCAGATGGGTGAGGCTTTCTGCAAACGTGGAAGAGATAAAAATGCCTAAACGTTCTAGTGGGGTATTGAGTGAAAGGCAGGAGACACATTCCTAGCAGAAAATGACCTTAGAGACATGGACTGAGAGTGTGGATTGAAGTCACCTTATGTAGGTTAGGGTGGACTAACTGGCTTTTTAAAAAAAAATGGTAAGGCGTTTTTGGTTCAATAATATCGGAAAATTTCTTGAGTAGCTCAAAAACATAAAATTGTTAAGAGGGTCTCTTTTAGTTATTTATGTAGTCAGGCAGACAGTTACAGCTTTTATATTCGCAATGAAGAGACTAATGCTGTTGATCTAAAACATGACAGATTCTAAATTTCGACTCGGGCATCCTAAAACCGACAGTTAAATATTAGGTTAAATCTTCATGTTTTGTGGCACTGCGGCTGGCGTGAAAGTTCACTGGAATATGCTCTAATGAAGCATGAGGTTCTGGGAAAAAACAGTGGGAGAAGAGACGGGGAACACCCTTGGGAAGGAGAAACTCTTTAGGAAAAATTCGCACAGAATTCGGCAAAAGAAAATATTGTAGGAAGAAGAGACATGGAACAAAAGTAGTAAAGTAAGCAACTAGAGACAGATATTGTGACGGACGGACGGACAGACGGAAGGATGGCTCTCCGGCTAGCTGCACGTGGGTAACGTTTTATTGGTTTCTGTTTGTGTTCTGCCGAATTTCGATGGCTGCAAGTTTCCGCGCTGGTGGGGCACTTCCTGCTTCTCCACTTCCTCTTTTATATATCCCTCGACGTCTTCCCTCACGTTGTTTGGACTCATAGATACCGAGATGCAAATCCTAACTGAACTCCACAGTTGAACCAGTGATGCAGGAAAAGGAGGAAATTCTAAAGGAACCACAACGTAAGGGAATTTCTCACTCACAACGTGTGCAAATAAAATAATAGAATTGCATTCTTTCTCCGGGTGTATCTAGTGTGAGAGAGGAAAATGTATCACCTTCCTTGTCGGCTTCACTTGTTCACACAGCCAAACACTGTCCATACTAATGCCTTTAACACGCTCAGGATATACCAGTCAAATACAGTATGGCTCCAGTATGATCAGTGTCACTCCAAAGCACCAGCAGAACCAGAAAGGGAAACGTGTATTTTGTAGTGTGAAATAGAGCTTGCCTGGTAGCCAAATGCGTTCTGTTTATGCTGCGTGCCTTATTCTTAAAGAGGCTTATGTATTATACGAATACGTGCACACCCACACCTTACTGTAAGGGAGGGGTCGGCCATTGGCAATGTTTGTACATGCACCGGACAACATACTCGTATATTAGATATGTGAGTGGGATGCGAATCAACGTTTTTATTGTTCGGGGTGTAGAAACAGGACACGCCTTAGATCGCACAGCTGCTGTGATAGGTAAAGTAACAAATTGCAGGAGAAATTTATGTAATAATGTGTTTTTTATGTTTCATACTATCTGCTTTTTAGACTGGATAAATCGAAAACATAAAATTGCAGGATTCTTTTGAGAAACGTGTAAAAATGTCGGTTGAAAAATCTTAGGAGAAGAGACCGCATTTGAGGCCTAGTCGTGGATAGTAGGATATTATTAAAATGGTTGTTAGAGATTGATGGAAATAAAATGAGGACTGGATTAAGTGGCAGGAATAGTGGGCATTTGTGAAAGGGTTAATAAGTCGCCAGTTTCTATTAAACAACGGAAGTTCCTGAATAGCTAAGTAATGATCAATTTGCGGAAAAAACCCTTCTGAATGTAGTTAGCATGCAATGAATTAATTACTTCACTGTACAGTTTCGTGCTTCGCAGTATAAGGCTGCCATTGCTTTTTATTTATCGGTGAGCCGAAAAGGGGCTCTGATGTGAAAATATGTTCAGAACATGTGCTTAGACGTGGGCCGCACCCAAAGGGGGCTGTCGGGCTGCAGCCTCCTCCCCCCAATCGAAATTTAAAAATAAGCAGTTTCTGTATACACGATGCTATTAAAAGGTTTACGTGATTTACCTTCAGACTAAATCAGCCACTGAAATCGGCTGGTGACTAGTACATTTGAATTTTTGAAAAATAAAATATTAAAGAAACCAAAAATATTACACATTGTGATTTAAATTGGGTGAGTGAGTCATGGAACATGTAGTTATATTTGTACGTGTATAAATGCGCTTGCAAACAGTGTTATACTTACGACATGATTTTTATAACAATTTTTAAAATGACACAAATTATATATAGCTTCTGGGTCAGCCCCGCCCCCCAGTGAAAAATTCTGGGTGCGCGCCTCTTTGAACAGAGAGATCCGTAGCCATCACGATCGGTGTGTGGTGGTCTCTAAGTGTCCACATTTTGATTCATCCGACTATTCATTCAGCAAGCTAGCAAGTACTTTGTCTAATTCGTGTGGTGCTCCGAGACTCCGACAACTTGTTCTGCTTGCCAGAAGCCTTTCCCTTCCTTGTTCACTCGTCACTTCATCAAAAGGTTGCGACCTGTGATAACAGTACAGGAACGTGCAGGACCAATAAAATCTGCTCATGCTCCGTCTTCAAATAACCTCCCAGACAGTGTCGAACTTCTCTGGTTTACTTACAGGAAAATTGGGAATCCGTTTGGTACAGAACTCTGGAGTCTTGGCACGTTCGGGATCCCATCTGCAGAATCAACTACTGCGCGTATAGACACTTGAGAAGACAATGGAAACAGTAGTCAGCTTAGTCAATAAACCGGCCGAGGTTCGAACTCGGATAGGGCCAACTACACGATTGTTAGAGCGTGTCTACTACACCACCCAGCTCGGTAGATACTCATGCACTCCATCTGATCTTGCACAGACCAATAATAGTGAAATTTCCTTGCGATACGATCATTGATCTGTTACGAATTTGAAACTTAATATGTGCATAATTTCTAACTTCAGTGAACGCACTGTAACATCTATATCACTGCACAGCTTAGAACCCTTTGTTTAATAGATATATAGGCCTACTTGTTACCAGGAATGCATCCACTGCTGTCAAAATGGGGTCCAAAATTTTTTTTCAAAAAATTTAGGAATTACCACAAATTTCAATCGCCGGCAGGGTTCCATATTGAGGATCCGCAAATGTTAGGCGCCTCCGTACAAAACGTAGTCTCCGGTTCGGCCTGGCTCCCGGGATTTGTGCACTCCTGGGTAAAACCATCACGGCTGTAGGTCGATTCAGATGACGTAAGCTAGCGCACAGCGCGGCCGACTTAGCGCTTCTGCTTACTACTTTAAAGGTGCCCTGGTCGACCCTCAGTCAATGTATATATCCTTTCAGGATTTGTGATCTTACCCAGTGCTCCAGCATAACGACAGAACTCCAATAAAAGCCACCGTCTTTTCCTTTCCAACTTGCAATTCACAAACATGTGACGTCATATCTCTCCCGCCGCTGCGTGACCAGCTCAGTTGATATATTCCGAAATTGCAAATAGTATTGTGCTTAGTATTTTTGTTATTGAATAAAATATGTAGTATTTATTGAATTTACATTTTTAAATAGGACATGGTCATGGTTCTTCTTCTTCTTCTTCTTGTTCTGTAGCACTATGACCCTTTTAAGTTTGGCCATTGCTTCTATTTTGTGCTCCTCAACATTATTATTTTGTACAGAATGTCATTGTCGGCCTCATGCCCAATCTCAAACTTAGAGTACCAGGCTTAATTTTGAGGTGTGCTGTCCTATGGAAGTTGGCAATAGCGTAATGAGCCCTCCCTACCCCGTCCTTGTGGGACACTTTGGCTCCTCTGCTTAGACCTGTCCGGCTTGGGTGACCCTCCCTAACAGTAGTCACGCTACCGCCGGCATAGCCCGCAGATTCATTGCAGGATGCAATCCCACCTGCCCGGTTTAACATAAACTTTCGAAATGGCAGTGCTCGCCAGGGAGGTGGTCGTGTTTAGGCAGCTTAATCATTAAGATTTTGGGTTTTTAAGGAGGTGGAGATCTTATTGTCGTCGTCTGGATTGTGACATCGTGTAGCTGGTAGGTAGACACCGGTTAGTCGAGCCGCGTTACTACCTCCATGTTTAGGGCGACATCCAAATATGAGCTTGTGTTGGAATGTAATGAAAATCGACCATTTATTTAAAAATTATTACTGTGACGTCTAAAGGGAAGTACACAGACACTTGGACAACATGGGGTTTTACTCTAAGGCTGTCCTTACTTTTGGAAAATGGGCCATATTCTATTTGTCACTGGACTCTCGCATATGTCATAAAACTCGTTCCGCCTAACATTAGCTGTCATGAGGCATTATTTGTCCATCACTACGTAAATTTTAGATCGAAATAACTTTGCTGTCTTCCATAAAAACACTCTCGAACACTGCAGGCTGCCTAGCGCTGTGGAGCAGGTGTGTCGAGGTTGGCTACGTAATAAGAAGGAAATGACACGTGACCACAATCAGGGCGTGAACAATGTGAGGGAAGGAGGTTAAAGTGATAAGAAGCGACTGCTTGACAGAAGTAAGGCAAAATACGTGCCTTTGGCTGAGATACGTAGCTTCATGTGCAGTGTGGCTTGAGAGCTCACTTTCGGATTGTAATCCATACAAATTACTACAACCTAAAGCGTTTTCTCTTATTTTATTCCTGCATCATGTTGTAGCCGATCCCAGTGGCCGCGCGGTCTAAGGCGTTGTCTACGGCCGCTAGCTTACTGGGATTGTGGGTTCGAATCCCGCCGAGGGCATGGATGTTTTTCTCTTGTGAGTATTGTGTGTTGTCAGGTAGAGGTCTCTGCGACGAGCTGGTCCCTCGTCCAGAGGAGTCCTACCGAGTGTGGTGTGTCTAAAAAAGTGTGATCGTGAAGCCTCGAAAAATGAGGCGGCCTAGGCCCCCAAGGGGCTGTCGAGCCATTGAAAAAAAAATCATGTTGTAGAATAACTAATGATAAGCCGTATGTTCCCATCAATAGTATTCACTATTTATTTCTATCTGTTAGTTTTTGGCAAGGAACTGCCATATTCAGGCTATAACGTCATTAAATAATGAAGAAAAGTTTTAGTCAAAGAACTAAAAAAATGCTACACGTTTCGACCCCTGAGGATCATTATTAGGCATGAATAAATAAATAACTAAATAAGTAACAAGATTAGTCAAATATAGTCGAAATCGGTTATAACGTCATGAAGGGGACTGAATATTTCGTGTCGTTATAAACGAGTGTTTTTCTAACCGAGGAATATAATGTTATGATTAACAGTAAGGAATTTATTGATACCACAGAATATCTGACGCTATAGATGAGGTGTTGCATTAACCGATGTTGTTATAACCGGGTTCGAGTGTATCTCTTTCATAGGAATGACAATTCTGACCACTTCCCTTTTTATTTATTGTTGCCTGATAATAACCCTGAGGGGTCGAAACATGTAGCATTTTATAAAGTAAAATGTGTTTCTGGAACAAAAGACAGTTGTGTTGAACAAAAGTTGTCGGTATTATTTAGTTTATGAAACACAACGCAATGTCTTCTCTAAAGATTATAATATAATTAATTTGAATACTAAAAATTATTGTCACAAATGCAATGTTTGCTCGGCATCTCTGCTTTAGGAATATTGCAATGATGAAGTGTAGCAAACTGGAGCCGATAGGAGAGATTCGTATACAACAATAATCCCTACTATTCTGATGAGTGGTGGTATCGCTTGAAGATGACAGTTTTCTGACGAAACTGACACTGAGAGATACATGGTGAAGAGCAGATACTTGCCGCGTGTGACGCAGACATATGGCAAGTCATTACTAGACAGTTTACATTCTGCATGGTGATCGGTACCGTTTTGGATTAACTATAGAAATGTGTACATGCAAGTGCAATAAACGTGTGGTAGTGCTAGAGTAAAACAACTGTTTTCTGCAGTTAGTTTCTGGGATTGGTATTTGCTTAGATCTTCTGATATCAATGCTCTTCAATCCTGTATCGCAATCATTCCCAAACATAGTGCTGTAAACTGCTCTACACCAAGCACCTACATACCGTTTCCCACAAAGCCACAGGTACTCTTTGTAACATCTTCCCTCTCCTTAATCGAGATCCACACTCTCACAAACCTCCAAATTAACACTATATAAATTACTTATTCGATCCCTTCTTACCTAAGCCGCCCCTGTCTGCAATACCACATGTAATTCAAATGACCTCAAACTCCAAGTCGTCCAAAACAAAGAGCTTGCGCACTATCGGAGACTATCCCAGGGGAACTCCCATCTTCCATTTGCACGACTCCCTTAATATTGAATCTCTTCGAGACTTCATTACCCATCTGACGGCCAAATTTTTTACTAAATGCCCATTTCATCCTAACCCTCTGGTCCAACAAATAGGTAATTATACACTAGCCGATCTAAACTTTGTATATAAAATCTACAAAGATAAACGACCGAAACATATACTCGTACTACTGCAAGCCAGCTCACCATCAGGCATAGTGTTTTTTTCTAGACTTTTTCACTAATATTGTTTTTATTTTTCCCTTTGTACAACTTTTGGTCGATGTACTCATTTTAGTTAAATTGGTGATCGGAACAATTTTGTAACGTTTTCCTTGTATACTGTACATACTGTAAATTGTAATCTTCAATAAATGATTAAAGAAAAACAGTGCTGTAAGTCAGAGGTGTACAAATCCCGGATGCCTGGCAGCCATGAAGACTGAATTTGATAAGATGGCACCTAATATCTTCATCGTTATTATTGATGGCTTTTCTTTACATTAAAACGCATGTAAGTTCAGTTGCACCTAGCAGAGAGCGCCGAATAGCAGTGAGGCTTACGTCACTCCAGGATTGTGGGTCCTCAGTGTGGAACTTCCGTGTCACTTCTGGCCTGTAGAATGTGTAGGTGGCTTAGAGATTTTGGAGAATCTGTGCACCACAAACTGGTTGTTTAAAAAATGTATAAATTCCTTTATCTCGTAGTAATTGCTTGTGAAGGGAATGTGTTTACTTTTTTCAGTTTGTGAATTGTGGGTCAGTACACAAGAAATGGAAGCTGAAAAGGATGGGGGATTCTTCACAGTTTTTTCGTGTCTAGTCACCAGGGTGGGGACTTCAGGTCATCGGCGCTGAAAGCATCGGTGAGCGTAGAAATATTTATCACATCCCACTAGATGTGTATGTGGTTATTGTAACTTCAGACGGTTAATGGGAACCTCCATTATTTTATTTTCATTTGTTTAAAATACTATTCCTAATTTATTTATTTAATTTTTGTGTAATAAACAGCCATGTAATTTCAAAGCGATTTCCTATATGGAAAGATAGATGATTTTAAAGGGGCGTGGTAGAGGCGAGAAATGCATGCAGAATTTTATCCGGCAACCTGAAGGGGAAGACAACCTGGAAAACTTAGACGTAAGTGGGATGATAATATTAAAATGGGTCTTAACCGTTTAAAGTCCGGTGGTGGCTGTTTGTACCACCTGCTGTAACATTCAGATAATATGCATTTAATTAACATAAAATATAAGTGTTATTAGATATTGTCGAAATATCGTGTAAGTGCCCTGGTCTATCGTGTGATATTCACTCCACCAAATTAAATTACGATTGTCTAAAACTTAGTTACATATGACTACACTTCAATGTCCGTTTTAAACACAGTTGAATTTATTAACATTTTATGTATATAGGGTTACATAATAAAGACTACTTTGCGGCTTCAGAAAAATTATTTCGAATTCAGTACCGAATGTAAGTTTTTTTACACTATGAATATCTTTGTTGTAACTTCAGCACAGTATTGTTACAACCAAAACTGATTAGGGCTACACTTTACATCATATTTACTGCACGTCGGAATTACTTAAGTGTCGTAGTTATAAAAACTACAATGTAGCAGTAGCGTAAATTAGAAATTAAACTTGAAGAGCTTTCCTTTCATGTTCATTACATTAGCGTTATTTTTAATTAAAATGTGTCTACGTTGCCCGCAAATACTCTCCTTTTCTTCTTCGCCTTAGGCGATCTTGTCTTTTCCATCTCCAAGTTAATATGAAATAACGAGTGATTTTGAAAAGATGTGTGTTTCCTGAACTGCAGATCAGCCAAATACAAGGTTTGTGCTATTGTAGGCTTTTTTTTTGTGATGAAGGGCCCCCGCACCACAGCCTTAAGGCTTTTGTGCAACCCCAATGATGATAGATGGATGAGCAGTTTTTTTACCAAGCTTTTACAATTAATGGAGCACCAGTGGAATGAAAGCGACAGGGGAAAACCGACAACTCGGAGAAAAACCTGTCCCATTGCCACTTTGTCCACCACAAATCTCACATGGACTTGACCCGGGATTTTTTTTTTTTTTTTTTTTTTTTTTTTTTTTTTTTTTTTTTGTCTGTCCGGAGTTTTTCCACTTTGATCCATTTTTGTACTGTTTAAATCCTTTTTCGTCCTTCATGTCACTTTACGTTCCATGCTACCGTCCTTATACAACAAACACAACACAAACATCCATGCCCCCGGTGGGATTCGAACCCACAATCCCAGCAAGCGAGCGGCCGCAGACCCACGCCTTAGACCGCGCGGCCACTGGGATCGGCTAAAGATGTGTGTTTCCTGAACTGCAGATCAGCCAAATACAAGGTTTGTGCTATTGTAGGCTTTTTTTTTTTGTGATGAAGGGCCCCCGCACCACAGCCTTAAGGCTTTTTGTGCAACCCCAATGATGATAGATGGATGAGCAGTTTTTTTACCAAGCTTTTACAATTAATGGAGCACCAGTGGAATGAAAGCGACAGGGGAAAACCGACAACTCGGAGAAAAACCTGTCCCATTGCCACTTTGTCCACCACAAATCTCACATGGACTTGACCCGGGATCGAACCCGGGCCTCCGTGGTGAGAGGCCGGCGACTAACCGCCTGAGCCATGTCACGGCCTTATTGTAGGCTTAATACAGGACGACAAGACAGGCTCGATAAACACGCACGTCATCAGAATTCTAACCTTAGAATGCAGCATGTACCTGGCCAAATGCCGTCGGCGCCTTTAACTGCCAAGTCGGTGGCCTCGACTTTATTCTTCTCTTCCTCACTGTAGGAAAGTATCTAAAATTATCCTCTGTAATATCCTGAATTGAGGAATTCATAAACACTCCTTAAATGATGCTGCGAAAATGAGGCACTTGGAAAACCTAGAAGTAGATGAGTGATGTTACAGTGCATGTTAATAAGATTTGAATAGCAATACTAGTAGAAATTTACTGACGCTTCATAGGGAAATACTTTTCGGCCCTGAAAACACAGGCAATGCATTGCTCCGAAATATCGGTAAATTTCTACCAGACTACACGAAGTCACATGTCAGAAGACAGTGTTGTTGGTAGACACCGTCTTGAGAACCTCGGGTTTCACAGTAATTAAATTTGTTGAGACTGAATATTGCATTTATCTGATAATAGATAGTAATAGAGCGGAAGACACCGTTGTAACTATAAACTGTGGAAAATGGAAGTAGGTTCCGTAGCGCTTACGATTGTATTCATGCTTCCCGTAAAATTAAGTAATATTTATTACAGTTATACTTTAAAATTATGTCAGAAAAACACACAATCGTTAGGTGTTCCAGTTGTTACTCGTAAGTTGGAACGCGACGTAGAGATCAGGGATCAGACAGTCCCAGAATTGTGAGCCTGTCTCACGGGGGTTTTAGTGACTTATCAGTCCAGTGCAGATATCTTGCGGTACGTAGTTATAGGTCGCAATGTGACCAGCTTGTGCAATTTCTCGGCACAGTTATCTTGTTCCTGTCCAAGTGAATCCTCTCCGTTTATATCTGAGTGGGTATGTCGGTCCCAATGGACAACAGCAGAGAGGCTATGTTTCTCGCATAAAACCACAGTTGTCTGTGTCACATGTCACCATTTGACAACTCCGCATTATCTCAGCTGTTCAGGGATTTCAGCAATGACCTTGTCCCCTCACACCCACTTTGATTTCTTCTGAGCTGAAGTTCGTGGGTGGAATGAAGATCTGGTTTGTGGTGTCTACCTAGACTTCAGCCGTATGTTCTCGCATAGCAATATTACTGAGAACGCCCGTGTCATGGCTCAGGCGGTTAGTCACCAGCCTCCCGCCGTGGCGGCATGGATTCGAAGTCTGGGCAGGCCTGGTGGGATTTGTGAGGGACAATATGGCGCTGTGACAGGTTCTTTTTAGCCAAATACTTCCGTCTTCCCCTGTCAGTATCATCCCACCAATGTTCCATACTCTTTCATTCATATAACATCGATTGTTATGTAATCTTAGCGACTGACACTGAGATAGCAGGTTTGAATCCCACTCGAGTCATGGACGTATGTCCCTAGTTTCTGTATGTAATGCTGATCTGTTTTGCTATAGTTCGTGTTGTGTACACGGCACCTGTCCAAAGAAAAATGCTGTGAAACGTCTAAAGGAGTTGTTCTTTCAGAATTATACAGCCTACTCCAAGAAAGTTGAATGATGATGATGATAATAAGTTTCTATTATACCGGTAATAATTGGAGCCACCGGCATAGTAACAAAAGGTTTAAAAAAAATTTGGAAGCCATACCAGGAAAACATTCAATAGATTCACTACAAAAGACAGCTGTGATTCAAACATGATACATAATACGGAAAGTACTGCAGTCTGAAACTTGAAGCCTGAGCGGTGGGGATCACCGTTGGGTCAAGAGGAGAGGTACCAGAAACAAAAGGCCTGTTATAAGAGACAATGAAATAATAACAATAATAATAATAACGTTATTAATGTGCTGACTCAGTGGCCTAGTGGCCAGTTACAAAGTCAGTACAAGTACAAGTACAAGGATACAAACGGCAACAAATGAAGAGAGGAGAAAAGCCAGGGCAAAAAAGGAAACAAAAATAAACAAAGTATTAAAATTAATGTAGTAAAGTTAATAACAGCAAACAACGACACTTCCATTATACCGTAATGATATACAACCATTAATTCTTGCTCACGTCTTTTGAGACTTCTGCCCTTGTGCTCTTTCTGCGATCGGCTCACGCACATTTCATAGAACACTCCACAGCTGTTGCTGTCTACTGATTAACAATTCTGATGCGTTTTCAGAAGGCCGCAGTCTTGTCCCTCGGCCCTGGAAACGTCTGTTCTGACTGAAGGTTTCCTTGATTTTTCTCAGTTTCTCAAAAACATCCTGGGAATGCGCGTTGAAATAAGCCACGCCCACTCTCTTCACGGCCTTTCCTGCTGAATGCTCACAGTTATTTTCCCAGTCGTTTGAGAAAGCATCATTAAATAAACTAAGGTATACCGTTCATGCGAAGTGTCACTGTGCGTACAGACACTTGCAAAATCCTTCGAGTTTATGTACGAGTACTGCTGACGCTCGAAATATTTCTCCTTTAACATGTTTTCCACGAACCTTACGCAGTTTTCTTACGTTCTGTAGATCAACATACCCCTTTCGATGCGTATATAAGCGTCATTTCCAGCGTCATTTTATGCTAGTAAATTATTAATTGCCGATCCCAGTGGCCGTGCGGCCTAAGGCGTGGGTCTACGGCCGCTCGCTTACTGGGATTGTGGGTTCGAATCCCGTCTAGGGCATGGATGTCTGTCCCTTGTGAGTGTTGTATGTTGTCAGGTAGAGGTCTCTGCGACGAGCTGGTCCCTCGTCCAGAGGAGTCCTACCGAGTGTGGTGTGTCTGAGTGTGATCGTGAAGCCTCGAAAATGAGGCGGCCTAGGCCCCCAAGGGGCTGTCGAGACCATAGGAAAAAAGATTATTAATTACACACGGCACGCACGTAATTAAGTAAACCTTTTTCCTTGTTTCGTGTTCTTCTTGTCTAACCTCATATTGCATAGGCATGACCAACTCCTCCCGCCTGCGCCATGTGTCCCTCTTTTTGTTGGCCTTGTTTGGTCACCCTCGTACTATTTTGTGAAGAGTGCAAAGCATGGAATTTGTTGTTATGCAGATTGTCTGTCCTCTTTGGTTTTCTTAGGTGGGGTACGTGAAGATAAATACCGTATAGTGGAAGTTAACGTGCATTACCTGTGTTTAATCCGCTCTTGAGTTCATCATGAATATAAATGTGATTTGTTGCTATATTTTCAGTTATTTGCAAGGATTGATTAACTATAATCGCTATTAAGTTGTGGGCCGGGATAGCTTAGTCGGCATAGCGACTTGCTACAGGCTGGCGGTCCTGGGATTGAATCCCGTTGGGGGCGAGATTTTTCGCACCCTTCCAAACCGGCCTTTGGTCCATTCAGCCTTCTATTCAATGGGTACCGGATAAAGTGGCCAGGGCATGGCGTTGACCACCCAACTCCATCTAGCGCCGAGGTTAAAGAAAGAGTAGAGCTATAAATCTACTCCCGTCTGGGCCTTAATGGCATTTTCTAGGGTGAACTTTACCCTATTAAGTTTATTTCCTACAGAGTAAATGCAGTGTAATAGTTTATTCTTTAATTTATGGGAAATGACTGAATAAATAAATAAACGATTACATAAACAAATAAGCAAATAAGTAAATCGATTATCTCAAGAGTCTAGCACAATCACATAATATTCGAATCTCACTGTATCGTCAAAATAATGTTCTGATTCAGTGTTGGTTTCAGAATCTGTTGTGCCGTTATCACAGATCAGGTTCTAAAACACAAATGACCACCAGAATCATAGAATATGAAGGCTGAATCCATTGGCTGCTTTCACTTATCCCTCACACCATTCTTCTAGTTGTTACATGTCTTTAGCTGTCTAACGAGATAGAATGTGCAAAACACTCTATGCCCTGAATGTCAAATATTGTTTCTTGGAATTTAGCTATTATTAATTGAGCCTCAGGCCTTTGGAAGCCACGTTATACGGTAACTGTTTACTTTGAATGGCCTAGGTTAGTTCACTGTCTCAGACGTAGTTGCCCTGCTTCCTTTATTTAATTCTGTTTTAATTGAAGTCGGTTGTAGTTATTTGCCATGTGTTTAAATAAAGTGACTTCAGATATGTTTCTATGTCGAGGTAAGGCGGAATTTCGGATTATCGAATTAAAATCCAACGTGGGATTGAGTCGAACTTTTCTGAAATGTAAAACATTGTACATTATGCTTCAGTCGTACATAAAAATTTGTGGAACCGGAAGGACTAAATTGACATTGTCATTAGAGTTGTTTCCGTGAACATCGTGAAACGTTTTTTCTTGCCCCGAAGGGGACTACGGACAATATTCTGGGAATCACTGGTGTGCTGATATGAACGTTGTTCCGTTTGACATGTATATTTTGTCCCTTAGCAATTGAAGATAACGAGACCGAATCTGCATTGCCGCTGCACCTACTATTACAAGGGTCACTGAAAATTAGCATATGGAATGGGGATCGGGTTGATATAGTGTGGAATTACGGTGTCTGAAATGCACTTACAAGAGCTCCTGCATTCCATTTTCTGCCCGAGATTGCCCTTTAAAGCACTACGGATCAGTCCAAATCTCGCAGTAACATAACAAAACTTTCTGCCTTTACAGGAATGCTCTTAACATTTCTCGAATTTCTTTTTCTTTTATAATACTGTCGTTGTGATTAAACGTAGAAAGATTAAAGTGGGAGGTACGTGGTTGAAATGAATGGGTCTACAAAATAGTGGGAAGTACATGGTTGAAATGAATGGCGTCTACAAAATAGTGGAAGGTACATGGTTGAAATGAATGGCGTCTACAAAATAGTGGGAAGTACATGGTTGAAATGAATGGCGTCTACAAAATAGTGGAAAGGTACATGGTTGAAATGAATGGCGTCTACAAAATAGTGGAAGGTACATGTTGAAATGAATGGCGTCTACAAAATATGGAAGTACATGGTTGAAATGAATGGCGTCTACAAATAGTGGAAGGTACATGGTTGAAATGAATGGCGTCTAAAAAATAGTGGGAAGTACATGGTTGAAATGAATGGCGTCTACAAAATAGTGGAAGGTACATGGTTGAAATAATGGCGTCTACAAAATAGTGGAAGTACATGGTTGAAATGAATGGCGTCTACAAAATAGTGGAAGGTACATGGTTGAAATGAATGGCGTCTACAAAATAGTGGAAGGTACATGGTTGAAATGAATGGCGTCTACAAAATAGTGGGAAGTACATGGTTGAAATGAATGGCGTCTACAAAATAGTGGAAGGTACATGGTTGAAATGAATGGCGTCTACAAAATAGTGGGAAGTACATGGTTGAAATGAATGGCGTCTACAAAATAGTGGAAGGTACATGGTTGAAATGAATGGCGTCTACAAAATAGTGGGAGGTACATGGTTGAAATAAATGGCGTCTACAAAATAGTGGGAAGTACATGGTTGAAATGAATGGCGTCTACAAAATAGTGGAAGGTACATGGTTGAAATGAATGGCGTCTACAAAATAGTGGGAGGTACATGGTTGAAATGAATGGCGTCTACAAAATAGTGGGAAGTACATGGTTGAAATGAATGGCGTCTACAAAATAGTGGAAGGTACATGGTTGAAATTAATGGCGTCTACAAAATAGTGGGAAGTACATGGTTGAAATGAATGGCGTCTACAAAATAGTGGGAAGTACATGGTTGAAATGAATGGCGTCTACAAAATAGTGGGAAGTACATGGTTGAAATGAATGGCGTCTACAAAATAGTGGAAGGTACATGGTTGAAATGAATGGCGTCTACAAAATAGTGGGAGGTACATGGTTGAAATGAATGGCGTCTACAAAATAGTGGGAAGTACATGGTTGAAATGAATGGCGTCTACAAAATAGTGGAAGGTACATGGTTGAAATGAATGGCGTCTACAAAATAGTGGGAAGTACATGGTTGAAATGAATGGCGTCTACAAAATAGTGGGAAGTACATGGTTGAAATGAATGGCGTCTACAAAATAGTGGGAGGTACATGGTTGAAATGAATGGCGTCTACAAAATTCTGGTTAGACATCTAAGGAAGGGACCGCTTTTTATGCGTAGGTACATGTGATGATCTGGAGCAGGAGCCCACAAGTTTTCGGAAAAATCTATAAGCCATTTCAAAATTCTACACACCACCAAAAGGGTGACATAAAGCAACTTCCATACCGAGCATCCGTAGATATAAGGCGCCACCGTACAAAATTCAGTCGTCCGGGCGTCCATGGTTTGTACACCCCTGCTCTGGACAGGCTTCAGTTATGATACGAGGACGGGGTACAGTGTTTTGGTTTTGTGAACACGTTGTTGAAAATTGTTGTTCTGGTTGAATAACTGTGAACTTGTAAAGCAAGATCCTTCATCATAAAATTAGCTTAGCAGAGGAGTAATTCAGTCTTGCATCTTCCTGGCAGGCAGTCTGTTTAATGGTAGACATGTGTGCATAAGCACAGGTCGATGTAGCAGTAACCATATAAAGGGGGGTTATCCTCTTTGAATCTTAGCCTCGACACCGCCTATAGTTACTCTCATGTTTCGTGGTTCTCCCCTGTTCAGGTGTATGCCGGCATATTGCCGTAAAATACGCCACGGCGGACCATATGTACCATATCATCAGACAAATAGCGTAGACCGGGATAGCGCAGTCCGTACAGCGACTACTCTGCGGGCTGTGCGATCGGGGGTTGTGTGGTTTCCAGAACGATACCGCAATACATGACTACTTGCTTCCCCCTCTATTCCGATTCAACATTTACAATTATCCTACATCATACGATAACCGAATAAATGACAATACACAACACAGCATGAATGCAAGCAGAAAACAATCGTGTTATAAATTCTGCAGTAGGTTGAACGAGGTTTAACAAAATACAGGCAGTATCAGCTTAGATCAACTGCGTCAACCGCCATGTGTGACGGATACACGTCAAACCAACAAGTAATCAAATTACAAGAGTTTCTCCATACAGATATTTATATGGAGATTGTAATTCATTATGTATGTTGTCCACAAACTCCAGTAGCCATGCGGTTTTGGTGTCAAGGAAGCGGACTGACGAGCACCGTATATTAGATAGGCGCTCTCCGGGCTTGTCCCTTGGGTAATAAACCTAACTACAAAGTCCAACCGCATCTCATGCCACAACGTTCCGCGTGGTGCGCGTTCGAACGTACAGACACGAAATATATCCATTTTTCCCTTGTTACTCTTTACATGTATTAAGTCACGAATATTAAGGACGTTACAGCGTAGCTTGCAATAACGAGAGATGCACTGAAAATAAGTTTAGAATGTATGTATTTTAGGTTCTTTATTTTCAGCTTTAGTATATACAGTTTAAATTCAATTGTACTACAATACCACTACTTTTTGACGTAGTTCCCGCTAAACTGAGGAATTTACCACATTGTGGGACGGGCTTTTCTGTTCCGTGTTTATCAGTCCGTTTCGAGTATTATCTGTTAGAGTGTCTCGTCTGTTTTCACGTCGCTATTTTCTTTAATTCTGTGGCGGCCAAGACTTTTGCTTCAGTGATGGAAACAGATTAAAATCGCTGGTGACGAATTCCCCTCATATAACCACAGTAAGTGTAGGTTTTATGTTATTCATACCGTGCATTGTCACTATCAAACACACAATACTCAACCGACAAATGCGCTTCTTATTTATTTATTTTTTTTTATCCATGATAAGTCGGTCCCTGTCACCATGATTAGTCGGTCCCTGTCACCACGATAAGTCGGTCCCTGTCACCATGATTAGTCGGTCCCTGTCACCACGGCATGGCGCGTCCTCGGGTTGCGGATGGAGGAACGGCCTCCAAATATGGAGGGTAGCTGCGAATATTCAGTCGCGGACAGCCGACAAGGTGTGGTCCTCCAGCTTGGGGGTTGGGCGAGGTGCTAACAACTCCTCACCGTAAAAAATTACCATGTTACGAAACACCATACAGAGCCTCGGACCTGGACTGATTCTTTGGTACGACTTATTCTTGTGAGTGCGGTAATGAACCTTCGGGTTCCATAAAATGCGGGGAATTTCTTGACTAGCTGACGACCTGTTAGCTTCTCAAGAAGGACTTGCTCCATGGAGTTAGTTAATTATTTTTTAGATATTATATATTACAATCTCTGTAAGCTAGTGCAACATGTTTCGATCCCCTCCTGGGATCATCATCAGGGACTTTTGTGACGGTATGAATTACATAAAAAACGAACAATATAATAACATGTTAAAACTGTAAAATGTATAGGAGATGGTTAAATTGTAGGCGATCTTTCGTGGTGTAGGTTCTTTAATTTACGAAATTATAACAGCACTCAGATTGGTACTTTACATTAAAATGGTATTTCTGCCAAATATAGAGGACATTTTATGAGCACTAGAACGTGGAGTCCTGCCATACCTGTAATGTAATTTAATTGTAATTAAATAAATATTTGAAACTTGGAACGGTTTAATTTGCAATAAAATTCAAAACTTCATAAGCTAAGTTCTATGAATAATGATAGGACAGCGTCCTTCAGTCTTAAAACTTAACTTTTTTTATTTACCAGTTTAGTGTGAAGGTGAATAATTAAAGCTGAAACGTGTTGCTGGACGTAATGTGACAAATTATTTATTAGTAGTAATAGACGTCGTATTGGCGGTGTAAGTAGTGTATGTTACTTACCAAACCACTGAACTTGTAGTAGCTGAGTAACGAATCTTCTCACCTTCTTACGTAATCACGTGAATCCGCTCGAAGTTTAGCATTCTTGTGTATTCTCCTCTATAACTCTGTTACACAGTATTACTGAACAGCGTTTATGTTGTGCATTCATTTACCCTATTGTATTCATCAAAATTTCACGTATTATAATTAAGCCTGTTTACCTTGTTCCTAAAACATAGGCCGACTTGGTGAGCCACGTTAATGGAGCGCAGTTTGAGAGGGTTCGAGGATAGGGTGCTGAGGAATGTATTTGGGTCTAAGGGGAAGTAACAGGAGATTGCATGAAATTGCGCAATGAGGGGCTTCATGATTTGCACACGTCACCAGCTACTATTAGGGTGATTACATCAGGAGGATGAGATGGGCGGGGCGTGTAGCACTGATGACGGAGAAGAGAAATGCGCATAGGGTTTGGTAGGGAAGCCTAAAGGAAGAAACACTTGCCAGACCTAGGCGTAGATGGAAATTATAATAAATTGATCTTAAGACATATAAGAGCACGTGGAATGGATTTATCTGGCTCAGGGTACAGACAATTGACCGGTTGTGAACACGGTAATAAACCTTCAGGTCCCACAAAATGTGGGGAATTTCTTCAATAGCTGGGCAACTGTTAGCCTCTTAGGGAAGAATCTGCTTCATGGAGTTAGATACTTAGTTACACTCGTGACAACGTGCTTTGTCGTGGTATACAGGCTAATTTACAATATTGTAAATACTTTATTTGAAAAATGGATCCATTTTTAATAAGTTTTCAAACTATTATAGGCTAGTATCTTCATTACCAAATTATCATAATCATCATCAGCAACATCTTATTATTATTTATTATAATCATAACCATTATCAATTTTGCCTCTTCCGCTGGTCTCCCCATCTTTATTTTGGCCATCCAATAACCTTTTGCCTCAGTATACTGTATTCTGATATCCGTAACTTTTATGATTGTAATTCTATCTGCTATCCCTTTTTGGTATAAAGTTTCCTAAATACATTTAGACACGTCTTTTATAATTTTATTGTGTACAATTATTTTTGCTGGTTGCAATTTATTGCTCCAATTTCTATGGGTTTAATTATAGAAGTAAAGATTTTCGATAATATTTGTTTTTAATAATGGCTATTTGGCGGCGCATAATTTTAAATTTCTCTCTTGATTCACCTAGAAAAATTTGATTATCTTCACCTCGTAAATAACAACATGAACACTCGGCTTCAGTTCTCGACGGATGATGTAAAATATTAGGAGCCGGGGTAGTCGGTATAGAGATTAGGCTACGGGTTGGATGATCCGGGGTTCGAATCCCGTGAGGGGAAAGAGGTTTTATATTCTGTAGTTTGTCCAGACCGGCTCTGCGGCACACCCTGCCTTACTGAATGGGTACTGGGGGTACTCATTCGGGGTGATGAGGCGGGGCCTAAAGTTAACCACTATCCTCCACCCTAGTGAGGAGAATGAATGGAGCTAGTCGTCCAGTCCCCCTGTATGCCTTCAAACTTTATTTTCATTAATATTCTCAAACAGAGAAGCTCTTAGGAGGGGAGAATTCATCAATGTATCTTAAAATAGATTTCTTGTTTATAACAAGGAAACAGGTATCAGCTAGCTGTGTTGGCACAGGATGAGATTCTGCATGGCATCAGACCTGGCTTCCTGTTCTAGCTGCTAACAAAGGCAATTAACAGAACGTCAGGCTAGCCTTTATCTGATGGATAGTTATTATCAAAACAGCCGAGTCTCCCATTACTCTATCACAGGGTACTAAATTGCATCTGAAAGACATATGGCAGTGGTATTAATTTAGAGCCACTGCGGTATCAGATTCGGTGATATTGAACGCCTGAGATATTTGAATTTAGTCGCGTCTGTGACGTACACAAGCATTTACAGCGATCAGCTCTATCTAGTACGAATGTCCGTGACTTAGTCTAAGTCCAAGATTTATGTTTTAGACATTAAGTATACGAATGCGGAGGAGAAGTCGACCTTTAGACATTCATTAGAACGCCGACTTGTCATTATCATTCGTCTTGTAACTAATCATTCCGTTTTGGGTTGCGAATATCTAGAGAGCCAATTTTATACGATAGTGATATCACCAGCCGATCCCAGTGGCCGTGCGGTCTACGGCGTGGGTCTGCGGCCGCCCGCTTACTGGGATTGTGGGTTCGAATCCCGCCGGGGCATGGATGTTTGTGTTGTGTTTGTTGTATAAGGACTAGTATGGAACATAAGTGACATGAAGAAGGACGGAAGGATTTAAAAGTACAAAATGGATCAAAGGAAAAGAAACGGGACAGAAAAAAAAATCCCACCGGGGGCATGGATGTCTGTCTCTTGTGCGTGTTGTGTGTTGTTGTCAGGTAGAGGCCTCTGCGACGAGCGATCCCTCGTCCAGAGGAGTCCTACCGACTGTGGTGTGTCTAAAGTTGTGATAAAAAGGAATTACAAACCTCGACACTGAAACAAGAAACCGGAGTAGGTAGAAGAGGACGACTAAAAAAGAAAAAAGTGATATCACCAACGCAGCCTAACAAAATGTGGAACCATATAAAAAAGTGGTCTATTTACTGACAGTTGGTTTTAAACTTGGCATCACGTGCTCACTGACGATGTTGGGCTGGCACAGACACATGTAACATTCAAATGTGAATAGCAGTGTGCATTTAGTTGGTACAATAAATTGACTACATTAACCAGAAAAATGCACGGAATGAAACGAGCTTAAAATAGAAGGATTTCGGTTGTTCAGAAGAGTTGGACTGCTTATTAAAACTTTTTCTCTTTACACTTTTATGTAATTCACAAGTATACAGATTTTTAATTATTTTAGTTATACATGTATTTTTTTTCCTATGGCTCAACAGCTCCTAGGGGGCCTAGGCCTCCTCATTTTTCGAGTCTTCGTGATCACACTCAGACACACCACATACGGTAGGACTCCTCTGGACGAGTGATCAGCCCTGACAACACACAACCCTCACAAGCGACACACATCCATGCCCTCGGTGGGATTCGAACCCGCAATCCCAGCAAGCGAGCGGCCGTAGACACACGCCTTAGACCGCGCGGCCACTGGGATCGGCAGTTATACTTATACATGTATACGATTACGATTATTAATTTAGTAATTCGCGTACATTTTCAGCATTGTGAGATTAGGATAGTAGTTTGTGAAAAAAACATATATTTATACTTTACATGAAATGATTGCTTATATGTATATTTTACTGTTATATGGCCTGGTAAAGCCGGCCATATTATTATTTCCTTTTAATTATGTCTGTTCAGTACTTCCATTTTATCTTTTCTTATCTCTTTACTTTCTTTTTGCCTTCATTCCTTTTCTGGAAGGTTCTGGCCCTCTTCGCATCCGAATTCACCTGCGACAGTCGTATTACAAATACAGGATTTAGATTTAGTTTTCAAAATATCAAGCAAACGCTCAAATAAACAACTAAACTCAGTCCATTGATACAGATTAAATTTATATTGAAATACTGTTTTCAATGTTTCTCCCTTTGTGTGTATTGAATCTTGTGTATGGAAGTTTTAATTCAGTGCCAGCCTGGGAAGCAGTGTGTCTGTCAACTTGCAGCAAGTAGAATACACGAAGTGCAAGTAATGTTATGTGCTAAACAGCATCTCATTGGGACTTGGGAGCCATTTTGTATGTGGAGTGATGCAGAGAGGTTAAGTGAAACTTTGATGCCGGTGACGAGATGTGGGGTACCCATCCGATTGAATATGCATGGACTTAGGTCTCCAGAGATCTGGCACTTAGAGAGATATTCCACAGTAGGAGCAGATAGGGCATTTATTCGGCGCAGTCCCTGACTGAAAAAGAGAACTAACCCAGAAGGTAATCACTTAATCTGGTAAATAATATGCTAGGCGGTGACACTATGTTTTTGCCTCGTTTTGGTTTGTTGCGTGCTCCAGATCTTAAGATTTATAGTGTCCGTGGCTACGTATTACAATAATCTCACTTTTTATCGCTGAAAAATACTGCAAGGAGCTATTAAAGTATTTAGATATAATAAGTAAGTTAGTTAGTTAGTTTAAGTAAGACGGGCTCCAGTGGCTGCGCGGTCTAAGGCGTGGGTCTGCGGCCGCTCGCTTGCTGGGATTGTGGGTACGAATCCCGCCGGGTGCATGGATGTCTGCGACGGGCTGGTCCCTCGACCAGAGGAGTCCTACCGAGTGTGATCGTGAAGCCTCGAAAAAATGAGGCGGCCTAGGCCCCCAAGGGGCTGTCGAGCCATTGGAAGAAACAAAAGATGGGCTAACGATTAATCTTAATGCAGAACATCCCCGTTGGTGTGTTTATCCAGTGTATACTTTATTATTTTGTCAGTCACACTCAGCAAGCTGTACTATACACGATTTTATTTGGCAACTAGTTTCGGCTGAGTAAAGATTCCGTCACCAGGCCATTAACAAAATCTATAAAAATGGAAACCCTGCTCTTAATTTCATGGGCGCAATTTAATTTGTTATGGTTTTTCCAAATATCTGAATTTTACACACTTTCAAGGCATTTGTATTGCTATATTGGCCTGCATTCTGTTCACGAAACATGTTTGTATAGCATTTAGTTGTCTCCGCATTTACTTCTAGAAGTATCTTGTTACTAGTGATGTTTAGAACATTAGACTGCAAAAAACTAGGGCTTGTAAAGGAATTAACTGCTGATTATGCTAAACTCTGCACCATGCTTTCTAGACTGGCAAACAGCTGTTGCAAGGTTTGTTTCAAGCGGAACGGCCTGGTTCCATAAGTACAACATAACACACTTCTTATCATGGCAACACTTGAGTGTTCTATAGGAGTTAAGCAATCGAACTGGGTTTCAAAATTTCCGCCCCAGTTTGTTCAGTAAAATCTCATTAGATTTTCGCGTATCTTTGGTGACATTTTCAATCTTCTGCCTGTAGCGGCGCGCACAGCCTTTACTCTTCTTGTTTGCATTTTGAGCTCGAGTCGATGAGTTAAGTGCATTTGCGTGTCCGCACTGTCTCCCTCCACTGTGTATTGTCCCCAGATGCTTCTAGTGTTGCTCTTTGCAGGAAACTGTCAATAGACAAGTTGAGGGACAGCAATACATAACTTAGAAAACTTTTATTTCTAGAGATGAAAGAACAAGTTAGACACTGCATGTTACGAGTTATTGATTGCTTAATCATACAGAAGTTTGTAATTAAGCCACTTATTTTGAAAGCGGTGTAAGTCACCTTAAGTACAGAAAAACATATTTTTATTGCTATTCCATAAAAACTGAAAAAAAATATATATCTACTTAATATCACAAAAACATAAAAAACATATTCGTGGCTTTTAACAACGTTTTTTAGCAGACTGAAATGCAGAGCCAATATATTAAAGGAAATAGGCAGATTTTACCACTTACAAATTAAATGTCTCATATGTAAATTGAATCAGATGACCTCTGTATTTATCATGCAACTTGTTAGTTGTGTCGATGCCTTCAACTAAACAAGACATTCTGGGAATAATTGAACGCGCGTATTCTTACTCGGATAGCCCAGTGATGTTAACCAATTCAGTAAGAATAAAAACTTCGTAGAGTACTTAATACTGTGGGATTGGTTCATTTCTTTATCAGTGAAAAAATATGTAACAGCCTATTTTCTAATCAGAAGGCACATGAGCCTTACTGTGATGTAGGCCTCTAATGTACCTTAAGGTCATTCTCTACCCTTCTTATGATTCGGAATTCACAGAGTCATAATTCTACATTAAATAGTCATGTTGCCTCGATAAATAACTGAAAAATTTGAGCAACAAATTTTCTTGTGTTTAGAAACACTAGTTATCAAGTGGCGTTCTTTATATAACGAAAACCATTGTGTATTATATGTTTAAGATATTGCTATGAGGTATTTTAAAGGCTTTTCTTTACCCGAAGAAATTTCATTATATTTTAGTTAAAAAATAAGTTACGACGATTTGTAAATATTCATATTTTTACGACCATGTCAGTACCTCACACTAGAGGGAGAAAACTTATAAATATTTGTCTTACCTTACTTTACTTTGTTCTAGGCGAAGTAGTCAATATGCTATTTTGTGAGAGCTGCAAATAATATATGCTTAGATGCCTTTGTTTTAGTGTAAATTGGTATGTGTGCAATGGTTATGATACACATTATGTAATTACATGAAGGTTAGCTAACAGAACGCGGAAGCTGAGGATAAAGGCCCAATTTACTCCATCCAAATTCGGCAGACAAATACATCTGGCTTTCCCTTTCGATACACCTATTTAATCTGCTTGACTGACTAAATACACTTCACTCAAAATGACCGTTCCAACGCATTTAAATTCTGATACCAAAGACGAAATTCCTCATTTATCTCAAGATTTTCAACCGACGTTCTCGAGTTCAGTTTTTCAACATTCCGTCTTAAGAACATACCCCACTCCTTTGACGTATTCTATGCCACAATGTTACTGTCTTCATTTACTTTCTCTTTCTTTTTATTTCTGTTCGTATCCGCGCGCTGAAACCTTGGGTTCCTCCCTTCTTGATACGTCCTTCGGATAATCTTGGTTGGAATTTGAGTTTAATTGCGTTGAAGGCCGGTAATCCGCCTGTCAAGCGGGTCGGCTGGTGAAGCTGCCAATCTTAAGCCTTCAACTTCATGAACAGGGAAAGCCCTACCTCATCTACCGTATCTACCAGATAGGACGAACGCAGTCTTCGACGTCTCTATCGCTGAGGACTTTTATCCATAACTGGATAATGGCTTTTTCCAAGGGCACAAATCGGGCCGATGTGTGTTGAGGCTGCGTTTATCGACGTGTGTGTGTGGATTAGAAGCGTGTCAGCCTCAAGCTTTATGCGCGACTTCTTTTATTGACATTTCATGTCGAGATCCTTTGTGTTTTGCAAAATAGTAAGACTTCGACTAGGAGACGGCTCATCAGCACGCAGAAGACTGCTGAGCGAAGGAAAGGACAGGAGTCTTACGAAGTGGCTCGTTGTGACTGTGCAGTCCAGTGCTGATACAGTCCCATGCAGATGCACTGACTCTGTCATACCCTAACACCCAACGACTATCTCTAGTCAAAAATAAATTGACGATTAGGTGAAATTTTTTGTGTTCACTCTGTCTTATTGACCCTGTTTAAATATTTTATGAACAATTGTAATCTGGATGTTTTTACGTGTTTCTGAGAATGACCAGGCAAAAGGTTTGAAACGTGTCAGGCATTATATGCATCGGAGTTGGTATAACGACTAGGCTGAGGGCTGGAAATTTTGGGATTTGAAATCCGGTAGGGGCAAGGCATTTTCTTTTCTCCAAAACGTCCGGTCCGGCTCTGGGACCAACTCACCCTCCTATTTATTGGGTACGGGTGTTTTTTTTCCGGAGGGGGGGGGGGAGTTGCTGGGGCGTGAATTTAACCATTCAATTCCACGTAGTGCAGAGGTTAAAAATGAGTGGATCTATACCTCTAGTCACCCTGTGTCTTCAAGACGTGGTCAGAGAAAACTTTACTTGTTATCTCATATATGTACTCACGGTCTAGTCAGTATCTCTTTAGGAATCTTACCTTGGCCTGTGAGCATTTTTACACATTTTCTTATGTTAAGAGCCCGGATTGCTTTTCATTTTGCTCTTCGCGACTTGACGTGGCCTCGCACCAACCCAACCATCCATTTTGTGGACACCGTAGACCCTTTCAGATATTTTCTTTCATCTTCTGAAGAAAGAAACAAGAGAAGGGAGTTGTATGAGGGAGAAAGTATGAAAGAAGCAACAGCACACAAAAATCTTTTAAAGGTCTTTGACGGTACGTCATTTCACGACCCTAAAGTAGGTGGTGCTAATGTCGCTCCGGTCTCACAAGTTTGCACTTTCGCCATGTTTTTATTACGATTGTGGGAAATAATACAAAGTACGGCCCTGGTTTCACCTCTAATGGCATAACGTCAGTGTCAATTTTTGTGCACGTCGATCGGATTGTTCAGAACTTCAAATCAGGGCACACACTCACACACAAAAACGCATATATATGGGGCAATTCTTAATGACATGTCCGGCAAACCCAGACAGCATGAAATCTCAGGCCGTCCCATGGCTCGGGCAGTTACTCGCCGGCCTCTCAGCGAGGAGGACGGGTTAATCTGAGGCTATTCCATGTGGGATTTGTGGTGGATACAGTGGCACTAGCGAAGTTTTTTCTCCGAGTACTTTGGTTTTCCCCTGTCTGTACTATTTCACCAATGCTCCTTACCCATGCATTTATCTATCACCGACGCTATGTAAGAACAACTGACTGACTGTCTGTCTGCCTAATTAACTAAATGGAGCAGAATCCTCCTTGAGAAGCTAACAGGTCCTCAGGTAGTCAAGAAATTCCCCGCATTTTGTGGAACCTAGACGTTTATTACCGCATTCACAAGAGCCCGCCACCTGTCCCTATTCTGAGCCATATCAATCCACTCCATGCATCCATCCCACTTCTTGAAGATCCATCTTAATAGTATCCTTCTATCTACATCTAGGTCTTCCAAGTGGTCTCATTTCCTTAGGCTTCCCCACCAAAATCTTTTATGCACCTCTCAGTCTTTAAGTAACACACCCAAAAAATGATCTCATGTACAGTTTTTCTTATAAAGAAGGAAGGCAAGCTAAAAGAGAACCAGTACTGACTGCCGTCCTTCCATGCGCCTGGTGGAATGGACTGTTCATCTCTGGAATGCCCTTATTGAGACCCCACGAAGGCGCCACAGTTTAATGACTTTATCGGGGAAGGATTGTCCGTTTTTGTGAACAAGTATTGACGCTGTCAGGGCAGCTTTAATTCTTCAGCTCGTATGTGACACGTTGTCCATACTTTACAGAATTGCACCGCACTGCACCATGTAGAATGCCAACACCGTATTGAACTGCAAGCATTTTACATTTCGCTTGAAGTTTGGGAGCATTCAATGCAATGCCTAATTTTGTACTTTGCCTGTAAGCGTGCAGATGTAAACAATAATTTGTTACTGCTTGTAACATCCGGTATTTTAGTTCTGTGTAACGTGTCTGAATTTACTCCTTAAAAAATTAATGGTAAATACATGTACCATTAGGTTTAATAAAAATAAGAACCCACATCTTACAATTACAAAAATTATAAAAAATAAAAATTTTTAATTCTGTCCACAATTATGAGTGTGCTCCACATGATTCTTACAGTACACATCCATCCCTTCGCCACACAGCATTCACCGACTGGTCTCGCTAATGTTTACAGACTGTGTTCTCTGTGAAGTACGAACTGAATATGTCTAATGTAGATTCACTTGTCAATTACGTAACTGTTGATCGTTCTTTAATAATTTCTCAGTAGTAATTATGTCTGTTTTACAGGAATAATTATAATTTTTATGCTATTCTATCCATCCTTATTGCCTTTTCCCTCTGTCACCTTAATTTAGTCCTTTGTTTTCATTATGGCTCCAGACGATTCATAAAAATTAAATTGTGTAATATGTCGAAACCGGAGAGACAGTCGGTAGGACACAAGCCACGAAGAATAATTTGTCATTTTAATTAACCACTTAATGCCACTAGTAACTATACGTTTCTGTAGTCAGTGAATTATCTTTGAACTCTAAAATTCATTGTCGTAAAAGCTCTCTAGTATGAGAAAATAGTCAAGAGTACTTTCCGTAAGGCATCGAACGATTCCTGTGTTATTTCCATAATAGAGTGGAAGGCAAACAAATGTCAGCAGATGTAGCAATTCTTAATCTTGCTGTCATAAGTTCTGAGTACGTTATGGCGCGCATCTGTGTGGAATTTGTGTCTTCGGTAGACGAAAGACACGGAAGAGGAGCAGTAAATCGGGAGTAGTAGAAACAGTGTTTAAAGGGAAGTGCAACGCAATGCTGTTCTCTCTCTTTCTGAAATAACAAGAGTAAAGTATTTTGGAGTTAGGACATTGTTACGGGCGACAGTGTAAACTGTTTCTAAATGGAATTCAAGTGTCGATACAATATATCTGTACTTGACACGTATCTTCCATTTATTCTCGCCGGTGCTTGTATTTTCAATTTTGAAACATTTTTACACATGTTAGAGCGCTTACATTTCGAGAGAACGTGAACAAATATGGTTTAATTCGTTATTCATGAGACCCAACACTTTTAGTCACTAGAATTACCCCCAGAAAATACAAAATTCCGCCAGAGTCGCAAGCCATTGACGATCCTTAAATAATTATCCTGTAAACTGTACATTTAAGTTATTTGGAATATTAATATGAGCCCTCATACGCACCAGTTTTACTTGAATGAGACGGGTGTATAAGAATTTAGTTCCTACCTCATAGTAAAAACATTTCGTCCCAATTATAAAGCTTAATCGATAGTGCTGTTAATGATATAATTATCGTTAACTGTGAGAGGCACCCGGAATATATACATACTATGTGTGGATACAATACAAATTTTTAATGTTATTGGAGTAGGCGGCAAATTGGACTTAATTGAAGGAAGAAATTGATGAAATACTAGTTTGGAGCATAGATCTGTATTGTGCTGAAACTTGGACCTTTGGAAAATAGGTCAGAAATAACTTGAAAGCTTTGAAATGTGATGCTGGAGAAGGATGGAGACCATCACTTGAACCGATCGTGTGAGAAGTGAAGAAGTATTACATAGCGTGAAGGAAGAAAGGAATTTCCTACATGCAACAAAACGAAGGGAGGAATGTTAGTTACATCTTGCGAAGAAACTGCCTACTAAAACACGTTGTTGACGGAAAGATGGAAGGAAAGTTAGAAGGGACGAGAAGACGAGGAAGAAGACTTGAGCAGTTACTGGATTACCTTACGGAAACAAGAATATCTTGAAATTTGAAAGATGAAGCACTAGATCGCACTCTGTGGAGAACTCACGTCGAAAGAGGCTGTGGATCTGTCGTAAAACAGGCTGCGCGCTGAATAAGCGAGGACTTAGTACATTAAACGGCTGCATTCTAAGGAGTCTGCGAATCCACACTTTGTGATTGGGCTTTGAAAATACACGCGACTGTTCATGTCTAGATATAATTTTTGGCTTATGTACATTGACACTGTTAGAACAGAGTACGTAATATCCAGTGACGGTTGTTAACCCTTTGAAACTTAGTGTTTCAGTTTGTGTACCGCCACGTTTAAAATAAGAAACTTTAACCCTGTGTCCTCACAGTGCATTTATGTGTTTTGTATGTATCTCAGAACAAACAGCGACATTCGGTATTTTCAGAATGAAGTGTGAAAGAATTAATGTTTAAACGTCTGGTAGAGTTCGCTGGCATTGCGCAAGGTCTCTGTTTACCCACGACAACATAATCACAAAGCAAAGAGAGAAGATAACGACACATGGAGCGTCTGTTAGCATGACATCTGTCTGTTAGCATGACAACTGTCTGCTGCCTACGTGGAGGCAGTGCGAGCCTACAAGAAGGCGGTGACAAAGGGCTAGCAGATTTTGAGGGGAAACCTGAACAAAAAGTACCACGTGGAACGCCTAGGCGTGTTTGGGAGGATAATATTAAAAATTATTTTAAAAAACAGGACGGGAGAGCGTGAACTGGATTAATCTGCCTCAGGATAAGAAAAGTGGCAGTTGTTTTGAACATGGTAGTGATTTTGCAGGTTTAGTAAAGTGAATGGAATTTCTTTCCTAGCCGAGGAATTAGTAGCTTCTGAAATGACTGTGCTTCATGGAGGTAGATTGAAGCAACACCAGAACTATCACACAAACTATCCTAAGTATGTAAGCAGACGGACCAATATGGCAAACTAATGGGCGACTGTAATGTTCTCTTTTTCAAAATTCGTCTAGAAATGGAGGATATAGATCTACCTGTGCTGGTACCTCCACTGGTGTTCAAATCCGCAGTCCATGTTCCTGACATTCGTGACCGCATGAACCCCAGTAACCACGCGACTGCATTGTTCTAACTAACCAACTCCATCGAGCAGAGTCCCTCTTGAGAAACTAACAGGTCTCAGTTAGTCAAGAAATTCCCCGCATTTTGTGGAACCCGACAGTTCATTACCGCATTCACAGGCGCCAGCCACCTGTCCCTATCCTGAGCCAGAATAATCCAGTCTCTCCCTCCCCATCCCTGTCACCACAGCACGCGCGTCCTCGGGTTGCGGATGGAGGAACGGCCTCCAGATATGGAGGGTAGCTGCGAATACATTGAATAAGCAGTCGCGGACAACCGACAAGGGGTGGTCCTCCTGCTTGGGTGTTGGGCGAGGTGCTAACAATTCCTCACCGTAAAAACTTAAAATGATTCAAAACATTTCACAAAGTCACACATTTCTGAAACCAACAAATTGCACACTTCTTATTTATTATATAAAATAACTTCCTTTTACAATAAAATCAGTTCGACATGTTCTATTATGGAACCATCATCAGGGACCTATATCTTGTTACACAAAATTACAGAACAGCAAGGTAATGGCACATGTTAAAGGTTAAAGATGTAAAATGTGGATTTTCTCAGTTGTTATTTGTAGGTCCACTGAAAGTTGAAGTTAAAAATGAAGTTAATATTAGATAGGTCCCTGATCTGATGATGGTTCCATAATAGACAACCGAAACATGTCGGACTATTTTATATAATAAATAAGAAGCGTGCATTTTGTTGGTTTGAGAAATGTGTGATCAAATGAAAATGCACGGTATGAACAATGTACAATTTCACAAGGTCTCGGACTGCAGTGTTAATACTAGGAAAAGTATAAGTTAATTATTCGTCCTAAGTTCGCATTTTTTCTTTATTTCGTGAATTGCAAGACGTGAGTGGAAAACTTGGCATTGCTACCTTGCTACTAGTCTCCCTGTACGTGTAATTTTACGTATAAACATTGATATCTTAATATTACTTGGTTACCGAATTTCTTGGTCCTCTCTTGTTATTCAGCAGAAAGTTTGGAACGTGTATCTGTTGTCGTCTTCCAGGTTAAAGGTGGGGAGGCACGTGCTTCATCCGAAACACGAAGCGTAATAACTAAAAGGCCATAGATTTCGGTTACCGAACTGTGAAGAGATCAGGAGTGCTAGCGAGGAGAAATGAGCGTACGTGGAGCGTATGAAATGAAACCTCGCTGCAAGGTGATTAAATATGGAGCTGAGAATAGCTATTCCACTCACAGAGTATCTGGTTATTATAAGAGTGCCACATTTTGTTCACGTCGACACACATTTTCCCTCTCTCTCTGAACTGAACCTAAGTTTACATTACATAATTCCTCATTCAGAGCCGCTAAATTTATCCATCTCTCTCAGACACTTACTGCCTGCCGTTTGTACACCACCTTTAATCCGGAGTGGTAGAACTTAATACAGGATTGTGATTTTGTGCGAAGTTTAATGCAGTGTGGTGAAATTATTCATGCCAGTCGGGTTCTTTGATGGCAAGAAAGAAATAGATTTTAAAATTTCGACTTTAGAGACGGTACACATCTCTTGTCCTTACCGGGAATCGACTGTTGTCTAAGTGACTCAGGGGAACATCTGTCGAACTTCAAGCCTGTACCTTCCGCATAGAAGACAGACATGTTCATGTTACGGGCGCTTTTCAAATTCCTAATTATTTAATTTTGAACAATTATTTTTTCACAATAATAAATTATTCATGTCTGCACATTTTCTGCGTGAGAAAAACGAACAGAACGTTTCTGGGGGAACCTAAGCAGAAATACAATTTCCTGCAGAAGACTGTTAACGGCAGACGTCAAATTCTGGGGCGACAGGATGTATGCAGTGCAGCATTTTTTCAGTGTGTTGTTTAACAAAGCTTTTAATTGCTGGGATTATATAGGCGTCGGTGATAGTTGAGTGAATGAGTATGGAGCATTGGTGGATTGATAGTGACAGGGGAAAACCGCAGTACTCGGAGAAAAACCTGTCGAGTGCCACTTTGTGCACCACAAATCCCATACGGAATAACTAAGATTGAGCTGAGCATTCGCTGTGATAGCCCGGCGATTAACCGCCTAAGCCATGCCGCGGCCCTGTAGCAGCCATTGATGCGTAGTAAAAGCATGGTAGATGGCAAGGTTAAGGGAAAAAGCTGTGTTTTGCAACTCAAACGCTCCAGTAAAGCCCAGCAAAGTAACGTATCCCCAGCTAAAGTGCACATAATCCGTATTAAATACAGTTGCGTCCGTGAAATGAAAAAGCGGAATATGTGCCCTTGCAGAGTTAAAAGCATTACGTTGTAAGGCCGATACATGCCCTGCTATATATAAACCTGACGTCACTATTTCTGAAAGATTAGTGTGTCCACTGCCCAGTGTTCAGATGTGTGAGATGCCGACGAAATCTTGTGAAGAACCTGAAGTGTGAGTTGCATCTTGTGTATGTGGAAATGCTATGTTTCAGTGATCATTGAAGCCAATGAAACAGAATTTCATGTTCGTATACATGGCAACTCGTCCAGGGGTTATACGGCCTTCAAGAAAAGAAAATTGTTATTTTGCGGAAGTAATTCTCTGTCCCAGTATTTTAACCTGCTGTTTTGCGGGCTTTCATATCTACAGGATGTACCGGTGTGGTCGCAGGCTAGTTATTTCAGAAAGGAATTACAGAACATATTAATACTTCAGTGCCGGTCTAGGTGCACTGAATGGACCTTTAATTCTTCATACACCGTAGGCCTCGGTGCACTATAAAGGTCTTGAAAGCATTTAAAGTTGCAATAAATTGAAACCCCAGCGTCATTGAAGGGTTTATATTTACAGACGCCAATATTTCCGAAAGCTGGTGAAGAACAATTTCTTTCAGGCTTGTCAATGACTTTCTCCTGTTCGTAAAATTAAGAACATGGCCGTAAGGACTGGGGTGCACCGATCCTTCTGTTCAATATTTACTTACCTTCTCGGCTCTAACTTTTCGTGGTCTGAACATGTCTAGGCTCTTCCACCGACCGCCGATGTTAAGGGAATGTTCTGTCTCCTTTCCTTTCGCCGTCTTTGTACTTACGCGTAAGGACTTCCCTGCACTTTAAGTCATACGAATAGTCAGTTATTTCCTTTCCTTGTGCTACTACGACCAGTTCTTTCTCATCGATATCATAAGAGTTAAAGCCCATTTCTAAATCTGTAGTCAGTTCTTAAAAAAAAAACCCCCTTTCAGAGCCAGCACTTGAAACCTAGAGTGAGCGGGTTGCTTCTGCTGTGTCTCGTGCTATCCTATCTACGTAAGATCTATCCCGTGCTATCCTATCTACATACGATCTATCCCGTGCTATCCTATCTACGTAAGATCTACTTTAACATTACCCTTCTATTTCAAGTCACTTCGGAGCAGAGCGTCTTCACGAGACAACGCCGTCGGACCTCTTTTTTCCTACCATCTCTTTCTTTGTTTGGTTTCTGTGCTAATATAAATTTAATTGCAGTGTGGTAGTAATTGTAGGACCCAGAGTATCGCAACGGGGCTGCCACTTGTAGACCTAAGAACTGGGCTCTAAGACACAGGTGTTCCTGTTTATGGCAATAGCATTCCCTTGCTATCCGCTATGCATTGTGCTTTCTCGCCACAGTTATGCCACCGTTGCCTCTTTTGTGTTGCGTGAAGCACAGCGAAAAGGTGAGGATGGCTGCTGGTTGTGAGGAGCTGTATGTTGCTTACCATCAACCGTTGTACCCCGCCCTTGTAATTACGCCCACGTATATTCGTACATGTTTCACCGACCAACATCTGGTAAGGGCTTGTGTTCTACTACATGCGTGCTATATCACTTCTATTTAACTGCCCTTGGGTTCATTAAACTAAGGGAATTTATTAAATAAACTATTACTGTGATTTTCCCAGCAGTCTGAGCTGTTTAAATTGGACCTTGTATAATGCACTTTGTTAGCCAACACATTAGGATATGCACGACAAGCTCTATACTGCTTGTATCTACAGCTTTTACAAGAAAGCGTGCGATGTGGAACCTTACAATTTATCAAACACCTATCGATCTCCTCGGACTATTACGGTCTGTCAGTGTGTAAGAGCACTGAAGATTCACATCTCCACTGTACATTCTCCAGGCACTGTGCATCTCTCACGTTTCATCACCTCCATCCTTCCGTAGTCTCTCGCATCCCTTCCCGCCCCTATCCACTGAAACCAAGCTAGGCGAAGTTTAGTTGGGCTACTTGCAACCTAACAAGCAGGAGTTTCCGCTAGAAAAGGAGGGGGGCGGAAATTTTGTTAGCGAGACGAATCCTGCCCTGTGCATGTCGTCGGCCTGCCAGTATGTCTGTCCGCCCTCGCAGCTTCCCAACCGACTGGCAGAATAACTGCGGTTCAGGAGCAGTGCCGTGCTTTGTTAATTTTACTTTGTACAATATTGGGAAGGAAAAGTTCTAGAGTTACACGCGATAATCAATATGAAGGACCTGTGGTTCTGTGTGTACTTAGGCCATAGGAAGCACGTGCCTTGTCACACCAAGACAGCATCTGTAAAGTGTGATAATGCTGCCCTCATTCTGCCTCAGTGTATTCAACATTATTTTTATAACCCACACTACTTCGCGGCACACAGTAATGTACTGTTCTGTGTCAGGGGCGCCGGCAGCGAGGGGCAAAGTGGCGCACTTGCACAACCTTGGGATTTTGGCATTTAATAATTTATTACGTCGAAGGCTAAACAATCTATATATTTTTTTCCCAATGGCTCTACAGCCCTAGTGGGCCTGGGCCTGTCCATTGGCGATCACACTCAGACACACCACACTCGGTAGGACTCTTCTGGACGAGTGACCAGCCCGTCGCAGAGACCTCTACCTGACAACACACAAGAGACAGACATCTATGCTCTCGGTAGGATTCGAACCCACAATCCCAGCAAGCGAGCGGCAGTAGACTCACGCCTTAGACCGCGGGCCACTGGGATCGGCACTAATCTACAAATACAAAACTCGATTTCGTACAGTTTCTACACTTTTAGTCTAAGGATTAATTAAGGATGGATGTCAAGTAACTGTCTTGGCCAGCAGCGGTCATTACAGTATCTGGTCACTTCACATATAGGTATCGTGCACCACCTTGCAAAAAATTCTGCCGGCCCGCACTTGAATGATACAGTTAAGGACATTGGAAATCTTAAAGAGATTAGGAACATTTTACTAATGAATAATAATGACGAAAGTGACTAAGACGTAGGATATTTAGATTAAATTTGACATTGTGGAGAGTCTGTCATTAAACATGCAAGTCTTCTGTGTCATTGGGTTTCTTCATCCTAAATACGAAGGCATTACGATCCGCGGAAGCACTGGGAGCTGTACACCCCACAACACAACTTAAAGTCCAGGAAACTTGAATCTTTTAACAGCATCGATGCCACTACATCAAACCTTGCATTACACCAACTAATAAATACATTTCAACGTGCAAGCGTACCATAAAACGAGTTTAAAGCCCGATAAAGCGGCATAACGCAATTAAACGAGACCACTCTACTGGCTGAGCAACCGACGTATTGTAGTTCGATTACCGACAGGTTCAAAACCCCCAGTTCATCTCCGCAGATTACCCAGCCGCCTATGCAGCGGGTACGAGGGGTCGTTCCTTAGTTAACTCCAGGTGTCTTGCGGGAAACGAAATGTTTAATTAACTGAAAGTTCAGGAACTGACTGAATTCAGACTAGAAGGGGGATGTTTTCGGCGATATATTTTATGTAAGGTTGGGAAAGGAAGGACAGACTACACGACTGGCCTAAAGATTGCCCTTCTAAGTCAGTATTATTCAGTATACAGTCACACGCAACCTTATAGTACAAGTTCTTTAGGTGAATAGTTTCGGCCTGATATAGGCCATCATCAGGCCTTTTTTTTTTTTTTTTTGAAAACCTTCTGTAGACATTTATTACTGAAAATAAAGTATGGGATCTCATCCTTTAAAAGATGCATGTTAAAATACTAAAAAAAAAAATTTACAAGAGACCATGCTTGTATCAAGCCGAAAATAATCGCCTAAAGAACTTGTACTATAAGGCTATGTATGACCCTATACCGAATAATATTGGCTTAATAACACAGCAGGGATGAATCATCTTAAAATAATGTCCTTCTAAGCGTTGTTCCATGCGTTGAATTTAGTCCCGGGTCCGAATCTGGATTCCAAGATCCCTATCTGACTTTTTCATAATTGTTTACAGCTACTTCAGGTATATAGGATTATATACCGTAAATTAATCACTAACACATGATTTGTCATTAATAATTTATGTGATGGAATTCGGAGTTACATTTTCTACAAATGTGATACAACATTTTTAAATTGCACAAAGAATTAACATGCTGTATATTAACGTGCAATTAAGTAGGACACAGTATATCCACCATGTTCTTAATCGACTGCATCAGTTTTAGTGAGGTGTTCTTGTGGCTGTTGTCCTTAGGCCTTGTAAGAGTTGTTTGGGGTAATGACTTTGATTAGATCCTGACGAGATCCTTTTAAATTTGTGATCCGCCACATAATGCTACATAAGCTGCACAGACAGCAAGGAATCCTTGTGTAAAGTGAGAGGGTATTCGTGTTTAATTTATTATCGGCGTTAAGTTTATTAATTTTAAAAGAAATGTACTAATTTAATTGAAAGCTTTATAATTATGACTGATATAATTTACGATAACGTCATACCTATCCATCATGCTCATTCTGACAAAACACCTCTCCATTTTTCTCCTGCAGAGCGTGCAAGTTACGTGTTTCGCTATCAGAGTTTAATTGAACAATATAAGATGTAAGAGCTTTAGCTGGGAACAGCTGAATTTCCAGCAGACCGGGACAAATTTCATCACCTTCTGTGATAAATTGACATGGTTTTGAAACCAGAGCACGCCTCAGTAAGTGAGAGCCAAGCACTAAGATTGTGGTTTTTGATCTCATGTGTTCTACGGCGAAATTGTTTCAGAAACTAGTTAGTGACTCGTCTTGACCTAGAACTGGTTAGGATGCTTCCTTCTTTCTTCGTCTTTCGAAATTCGTCGTTAAAATAATTCTGCCACCGATACTCTATAAACGGTGTCGTTACGAAGATGTTAAATCATCAAAAAATGTATTGACCCCCCCCCCCCCCCCCCCCAGCATTTCGATAATTTTTGTCTTCAGTGCCTGTCGGTTTCCCCTGTTAATAAAGTTTCACTCCGCCAGTACTGCATACTCGTTCGTCTGTGATCCGGGGTGTGGATAAAGGACAGAATGAAGATTTCAGTTTCAAGAAACATGTTTTCACCCCACCATAACAATAAAAAATACACAAGAATTAGATTAATGGGCCTCAAAACGTTGGCAAGTTCAACACTATATTCTGAAGGCTTTCTCCAGAAGAGAAACGGCGCTGCCGACGCCATTGTTCTTATTGCTTCGCACAGCATGCTAACTGTCACATTACGTGTATTATGCAATAGCATACAAGAGGCAAGGCTTCTTTAATGCACAAATGTACTATTAAGGCACATATGAAGAAAGGAGAAAAGCGAGTGGCAAAGAATACCAACTGATAAGTGACATTTAGAGACTTCTGCTTATGTTTCTCACTCATTACTCACAATCAGATGAGTGAATTTGTTGAGATCTGCACTTTTCTGGGATATTACGCAGAGTCGAATTGTAATCCTTTACCGACGTTTCGGACAACGTATAGGTCCCATCTTCAAGGGTCAAGAAATCCGGTCAAGAATTCTTGGACTCCTTGACTCTTGAATATGGGACCGATACGTTGTCACGAAACGTCCGCTAAGGGATTACCACTCCACGCTGCGTAATATCCCAGAAGAACGCAGATCTCATCAACATCGCGGCCGAAGCCTGAAATCAGGTAATTTATTGATCACTACCTACAGTGAAGCTTAGCAGATCAGAAACTTTATCTGTAGCCTTCATATTATCCTGACAGAGTGTTCGCTGTATTTTGCAACACCTGCGGACAAACAGGGCCTTACATTTTTGCTGTTTCCACTTTCTCAGTTTCGACACTTTAAAATTCAAATCGACTTTCCATTCGACACTACATAACCTATGCAACTCTGAAAGTATCCGTAGATAAATTAAGAATGAAAGTGTCAGTATGTTGTCACGCCTGCATAAGCCTTTACTGTGTACCGTGGCAAATTTACATTTGTAGCACAGAGCAGGGCATAATGACACTGCGTGTGAATACGTAAGGCGTCAATACGCTACTCATTATGGTCTATATAAAATTGAGTAAATGAACTGTTATAATGCAGTTCGTGTTTCGGCAGGCAGTTGTATGTAGTTAGGCATTTCCATCTGCGGGCCAGTAGGCCTATCAATCGGCACGTGAAACGTTACTTAAGGAGGTGAAATGAAACGCCAGAATTATACAGTATAACTTTTTTGTCTGACATAGGAGAAATCTGTGTTTAATGTGTACAATTTAGGTTTCATTAACTCTGTTCCAAATTTTATTCGAACTCCCGGTTGCTGCTCTAAAATATGTTGCTGAATTACTCGCACTATTTACGCCATTAATTAAAGAAACGTACTACATAAATTATTTTATTACCCAGTAATGTACGGAAAAAGTGTTTTATTGGAAGGTAAAAGAACCGTGGGATCCCAGTCATTTAAGTGTCCAGGAATGTCGCGATATATTGGCCAGCATGCCTGCTATCCTGAGGTCTGTGTGGCTTTTCTTCAGTCCTTGAAGGCAAATTCAGGTGTAACAACTGTAAATCAGTCCACAACAGCTCATGATACGTCTTTACAATGTACTAGCCACGGATCATCTGATTATTCCACCATATACAGTTTCGAGATACCGAGAGAATTTTAAATAGCCCATAAATAATGGCAAAATAAAGTTGACTTGCTAAGGGATAGGCGGCTGGAAGTCGGTTAAAGTACTGAGTTGTAATACCAAAGTTTTTATGGTTTTCCTCATTCCTACTAAAGGGAGATCCACTTTGCGGCATTTCATGACGCTATTTGAAATGTGAACGTTTTGTGATATTAAACGAAATGGGTAGAATTATCATGGAGGGAAAGAAAGATGTGTTTTATTTAACGACGCTGTCACTTGCTAAGATTATATAGCGTTGGTGGCAGATGAATTTGTATGATTATGGAGCTTTGGTGGAGTGACACTGACAGGGGAAAAAACAAAGTATTCGGTACAATACCTGTCCCAGTGCTCCTTTTTCTCCACAAGTCACGCAGGGAGTTATTGTGAATGACGAGTAGGTAAGGAATAGGAAGGAAACTGCCGTGCAATAATTTAAATTGTTCTGGCAGTCACATCACGTATGGAGGAAAGGAGAAGTGCATATACGGTTTTGGTGGGCTGAGGGAAAGAGGCCACTTGGAAAATCTGGGCGAGAACTGGAGGGTAATATTACTAGTAAAATGAATCTTCAAGAAATAGAATGGAAGCGTGGACTGGATTGATTTGACTTCGGATAGGACCAAGTTGCAGGCTGTTGTGGAAACGGCAATGAACCTTCGGGTTTTATAAGATGGGGGGAATTATCGACTACCTGTGGAACTGCTGACTTCTTAAGGACTCTGTTCCATGGAGTTAGTAGAGAAAGAGACGGAAGAAATGTCTATCAGTATAATTTCAACCTCGTCCAGAATAGAAACGCCTTCCTGCCGATTGCAAGGGTTATTTTTTATGGACGAGGTATATAGCTCGGCTCTTGGAGCGTCGAATGTCGGACGATTGGTGAATAAAGTACTTAAATATGCAGGGGGACTGATAATAGTCTAATTTGGTGTCCCTGGAGGGGCGGAGGGACGTCACGATACACCTGACTCGAAACAGCCCGTCGCCGAACGGAGGGTTGGACCTAAGCTTCCCTTATAAGATGTGGGAGTGCTACTAATTCCGCCGTGATATTTGCTATTGCAAATATGAGAACTGACAATTCGTCCTTGTTAATTATCACGTTATACGACATTATAAATTATCCCGTTACAGAACGTTATTAATTATCCCACTATAAGACGCTATGTAACCTATGTAGATAGGAGAGCAACGTCGGACAAACAAAGCGAGGATGAAACTCACGTTATGAACCTTTGTACTTTTGGGGAAAGATCTGTCAAGTTAGAGGCATCCTGGCTATATACTGGATGTGTGTACAAAATGACTTGTGAAGTTAAACGAAACCGGGCTATATATTGTATGTGTGTATAAAATGACTTGTGAAGTTAGAGGCAACCGGGCTATATATTGTATGTGTGTATAAAATGACTTGTGAAGTTAGAGGCAACCGGGCTATATATTGTATGTGTGTATAAAATGACTTATGAAGTTAGAGGCAACCGGGCTATATATTGTATGTGTGTATAAAATGACTTATGAAGTTAGAGGCAACCGGGCTATATATTGTATGTGTGTATAAAATGACTTATGAAGTTAGAGGCAACCGGGCTATATATTGTATGTGTGTATAAAATGACTTGTGAAGTTAGAGGCAACTGGGCTATATATTGTGTGTATAAAATGACTTATGAAGTTAGAGGCAACCAGGCTATATATTGTATGTGTGTATAAAATGACTTGTGAAGTTAGAGGCAACCGGGCTATATATTGTGTGTGTGTATAAAATGACTTATGAAGTTAGAGGCAACCGGGCTATATATTGTATGTATGTATAAAATGACTTATGAAGTTAGAGGCAACCAGGCTATATATTGTATGTGTGTATAAAATGACTTGTGAAGTTAGAGGCAACCGGCTTATATATTGTGTGTATGTATAAAATGACTTGTGAAGTTAGAGGCAGCTGGGCTATGTACTGGATGTGCGTATAAAAAGATCTGTGAAGTTAAAGGCAACTGGGCTATACACTGGATGTGTGTATAAAATAAAGTTCCGGGTTACCTGTCACTCCAAGTCGCATGAACGCACCACGAAGGCTCTGGTCCCAGGTGGCGATAGCTGTAGAATGTGCCGAGTAGATGAAGAAACGTCCATCAAACGGAACCAATTTTATTCTGGTTGGGCTCTAAGCTCTTGGAGTTGATTACGATAGGGTTTTTCCTTTGTGCCTGGGAAGTCCTGTTTGTTGGTTGCTGCCTTGTAGCGCGATTGATTCTGTGGGCAGTTAAAAGAATACAATTTGAAACCTATGACCGTACTATAGTTCAGGCGGTTAGTGCCTGGCTTCTCACTGCGAATTACAAAGTTCGATTCCAGAGTATTCCTTGCGGGATTAGTCACGTATGAAGTGATCCTGAAACATATTTTTGTCCGAGTTCTCCGGTTTTCCCCGTAATTCTATCGCTTCACCGATGCTGCATATTCATTGATTCATCCATCCATCATCCGGGGATGGATAGTGGGCCCATCAGGAGCCTCAGTTTCAAAATATATCATATAAAGTCCCAAGAATAAAATACACCTCCCATGCATTGGGACTGCACAAACACGTGAGGTCATAATAACAGAGAACAAACTACAGAATAAAATTACAATTGATGTAATGCGACGTAGGGAAGATAAAAAACAATTTAACATTTGAATACTGCAGAGTTTTTGGAACTTCCGCGTTTTATTGGTTATCTAAGAGATATGCTTTATTAGGCTAGAGCTTGGCACCTCGCAAATTCTGTTAACCACTATACCGCAACGTTCAGTCGTATTGGTAGAGGGAAGTGAATCGTATCCAATGTAATTTTCTGAGAGCTCCGGAGCTGCTCGGAAGTGTGCTAACCTTAATTTGCATGCAGTTCAGAGACGTGGAGGAAACTCCAGCCTAGCGTAATGCGGCGTAAACGGAGTGCGGCCTGCAGATGACATGGTTATAGCATTATGACAAAAGGGGGCCATCAAAGGATGAGTGTGTACGAAAAATTTAATTACAAATGTATATGAAACAATTTTAAAAAGGATTAATGTTGAAACGGGCTTTGTTTCGTAACACTAAAATAAACAAAGCGACATGATGTTGTTCTGAATGCAATGTATTGTTATCTGTCAATACGTCTGTCATTTTCTCTTACTGCACCTTACCAATTTTCTAAAAGTTAGACCTTCAACATGGCTGGAATACATACAACTCCGAAATTTTTGTCAATAACATAAACTCCAATATATTATTATCCTTTACGTAAAAATAAGATCTCATTTCTTTGTATAGAACTTTATGGTGCTAATCCCCTCCCAAGTATTTTGTATGTGTTGTGTATTGCGTCAAGACGGACAGGTCGGCCGAAACGTGTCGCAGTGAATAATAAATTCTATAAACAATAAACAATTATTTGTGATTGACGTGTTATTTGAATATTGTTTATATGTAATCACAACGGGATATTTAGAATAAAGGTTAACCTGAGCTATATTTAAATATTCAGTCCGTACCGCGCAGTAAACACGCTCCATGTTGGTTGTAAAAACCAGTCAGTTAATATTGTGTAGGGAAATACTGGCTGTTTGTTTTGACATCCCAACAAAACACATGAATACACTATGTGGGTGTAACGTAGAATTATGGATTTTGAACCTGTTGGTACATATAGTAACCACTGTGCTGAGAAAGGTTAGTAGCTACTGTTGCCTTCGAGGCAGTCTCTTTCTTCAGCAATACACTCAGTCGGTGTTTCCACTGTCCGAAACACTGCTGGAACCCCTCCCCTGGAATTATCTTTAGGCCAGTCATTCATTTCCCTGAATGTGGACAGTTTACGAAGATAAGGTGTGGGTCTTTAAAGCTGTCTTCAGATTTGTGGATAACCAAAATCCGGACGGGGTCAAGTCTGGCAAATATGGCCGATAATGAGACGAAATTAGGAAAGAAAAGACGTCGAATAGCCTAAGGAAATAATTTTGTCACCTCTCGTTATGATATAGGCCCAGGGTTACTTATAAATTGTAACTTGAAGAAAATGTTTGCGCCGTCATTATGTGATTGGTTTCGGATAATGTTGATAGGCGAGCGAATTGTGGATGTGGATGTTGAAGTGACATGAGAAGAGCATTCATTGAATTGTTTTCGCTTTGATGCCCACTCGAGGTGAGTGTTCTACAGCCGGCCAAAAAGCATTGTGACCGTAAGCTCTTGAGCCTAGTCTCCAGTCATACACACGAGACTATCGTTAATTGACCATTCACGTAAAATTCGTTAGTTAATACGCCCAACCGGAGTCAGCTTTCTGGCACGGGATATGCGAGAAGAAACACGGCGTTACTTACAGCCAATACGAGCCCAGAAGCAGCTCAGTTCAATTAAAAACATCGACCTTATGACCTCAGTAGCTCGGTGCATTTGACATAGGCTGTCCTGTTGTCAGCGGAGACGGTGCAGTGGCTAGGTTACCGGTTGTACGACCAAGGAGTAGTGGTTCGATTCCCGCCACGGACGTAAGTTTTATCTCCTTTCCCAAGCTTCCAGCCGGGCTCTGGGAACCATCCGGATTCCTACACAATGGGAAACGGGAAATCCGGGGTAAAGGAGCTTGGGCGTGAAACTGACCACTTAACCGCCATATTATGCCGAGGAAGAATGAGTGGATTTATACCTTCATCCCCCGCTATGCCTTCGTGGCCTCCACAGTGTTAAATTTGCCTTTCTCTTCAGTTTTTTCTAGCTCTGTCAGTAAAGGGAGTGGCTAGGCGGTGGGTTGTGGTTCGAATCCCAGCAGCGAGAAGGCCTGACTCTTTCGACTTTGTCCAGCCCGGCCTTGAGATCCATACAACTGTCTATGCGACGGGTAGCGGGGGTCTGTCCCTTGGCTCTTTCTACAATATACAATCTCGCAAGTGATAATGCTGGTTTATAACGAGAGGATCGTGTGGCTTTCTCAGCTACATAAATAACTAGCCAGCTGACTGACTGACTGACCTACTTACTAATTCCATGGAACACCCTTCTCTTTCGGAAGCTAGTAGTTCCTCAACTATTCAAATTTATCGCATTTTATGGACTCGAATTTCCATTATTATGTTCTTAAGGGCCCGCCACTGGTCTCTGTGTGATCCTGATGAATCCAGTCCTTGTCCAAGCCCGATGCCCTGTGTATAGTGTTGATTTGTTTCGGTGAGTAATTTTTAGATCTACTTCAAACCCTCAAGCTGGAGGATTACTTTTGGCCGGCTGTCTGCGATAGTTTCGCAGCTACCGTCTGTGTCTGGATGCCGTCTTCTGCATTCGAAATCTAAGGACGCCCCATGCAGTTGTGAGAGAGACCTACAAGCTAGAGTCTCCCCAACTCTTACGGATAAGTTGTGATTGTGCGTTGGAAGTTTTGAACCACTCGTTCATCTGTTGCCTCGAATTTATTCCTCCTCACTTATATTTAGTTTGACGATAAGTGACGTGTTCACTTCATACAGTCAGTTCAAGCTAGGAGACTTACTTTGTACATGGTAGCTACTGACGACGGAACAACGTGTGCTGTGTGTGACTGCAGTCCTGCTCTATAAATTACAGGTTCTGGGTTTGCGACACTGTAGCCTCTGGACGAGAAAGGTTAATGCTTGCTTTTCGTGACGATACATCTAGGCTGAAGTTGCCAGCACGAATAGAAATAGGTCAATTACCTTTAAAGACATCTTAATAAACGCTGAACTTATCCTGTCACACATCTTGTTAATGAACCCTGACGTGGGTCTCGACCCTTCGAAGTGCTCGAAATATCCGTCAGAGAGCGTAAGAATTCGGAATTGTGGGGTTTCATTTTAGTTACGATCTGCTTACATTCGAATAGAGGATAGATGTTAAGCTCCCGCATTTACAGTCTGCAGGACTTCCTGATAACGGATGTGTTCGAGATTTGTTATCACTTTCAAGTTATAAAGTTCAGACGAAGTGCAATTCAGCAGCTCACCCAGTGTCTGCATCAGGCCCACAGTAAAAAGTGAAGTTATTTCGGGTAACAAACAACAGAAAGGCAGTGTAATTTTATTCGGTAGGCACTAGGTTTGCATCTGTTGAGGGTTCTCACCTGGTTTGAGTAACGATTTTGGAAGTTCAGCCTCTTCCGGAGAACGCATGCTACTTTGAAATATATCACCGCCGCCTTCCTTTACGTGAGTATTTACTCGCCATTCATGTTATCTGCGTTATTGCTACCATAAGTAGCGGTAACACTGGTAGCTAGGAGATGCCAGGTTTGAATATCGGATCCATAATTCACTGAAAAAAACACTCATTCGATTTAGGCCACGAAAACAAAATACAATTGTTATGCTAGTGCTGCTGCCACTGTGTTGTTATTACTGGTTACAGGTAATTATAAAGTACGTCTTTGGAGTGTCGTCAAATTTTGTAGTGTTCTTACCAAATTTCATGAAAATCGGCGAAATCTTTAGAGAGTTGAAATGAACGGACACAGACAGCCGCGCTCAGACACACGACCACAGTCACACTCACAGAGAGGCAGGCAGGCAGGCGGGAGGGAGGGCGTCCAATTTTAATATCATCCCCCTTCTTAAACGAAAATTTCAAATGTCGCAATTGAAGAGTTTAATCTTTCTGATTCCGAGGTTTCGGGGCTTATTTATGGACCAGAGACCAGCTATTTTGGCTTACGTTATCCGAGGTTTCCCTCATTTAATCCAGGACAATTTTGTGAGGCCTTCAAACCGGCAACGAAGGCCTCCCCGCACATCCTTGCCGATCATTTATTCACAGTCATTATCGCACTTAGTTTTGTACATAGGGCACGTTCAAGTAATCAATAAGTAGCATTTCGCGCTTTTTATGTAATCGCTCTAAACATGTTCGGCGAATACTATACAGAATTATGGAATTTTCCCAACGGTTTTATTTTTAATTTTGTTGTTCTGTTCCGCATAAAGACTCTTTTAGCGTATCATACTATACCTTGTAGCCAATCCCGGTTGCCGTGCTTTGTAGGTCTGAAGCCGCTCGATTGCTGGGATCGCCGGTTTCAATCCCGCCGAGGGCTTGGATATTTGTCTCAAGTGTTTGTTGTGTGTAGTGTAGGTAGCGCACTCTGCGACGAGCTGATCACTTGTTTAGAGGAGTCCTACCGGGTGTGTGTGTTTCTGTGTGTGGTCTAGAAACCTTAGCAATGAGGCGGCCATGTAAGTGACATAGTTCAGAGGGAAAACAGACCGCCTGCCTTGCATATCAAAGGTTTGTTATTGCTGTCAACGTATTCTCGTGTGAGGAGGTAAGCGAGTAGTGTCTTGCTGCAAAGTGTTGAGAAGTTTTTATGGTAGGCAAGCCAATCGAGTCACGGGGGCCTGTTACCCTCATTGCACACAATCCTGTCGTGCAGTATGGTCTTCGAAATTGTATCAGTCGAGTCACGGACAGCTATGTCATACCATTCATTGTAACCATACTTTACTTTAGAGGTCAGTACACGGCCCGAGATGGCTGTTGCGCCACAGACAAAAAAATATACCTTGTAAACGTAGGACAGTTACTGAATGACGGAATGGCGAGGATGACCAAGGAAACGGTCGTGGCATAATGTAAGGCACTATCTGTGATTAGCTTTGAAGAACTGAGGAAAACCACCATAAATATTCATTTTATATGTAAAACTTTCTAGTGCTAAGGGCGTCATAATGGAGATTGCATTCGAATATTTCTGAATCGAACCCCAGACCTACTCAAATCAATATTCGGAGAGTACCTCTGCCTACTTCTACCGAATTCACAGCAAGCTATTCATCAGCTTTATCAGCTGTGCAAAGCCACAGGTAAAGCTGTACGTTGCAGTTGCCTTCATGTACGTAAAATATTCGCATTGGGGTAAGGAAGGAAGCATGTTACGAAGATTGGATTGAATTCTGGATACCACTGAATTGCGTGCACTTGAAAGGAAAAATGATGGAATTCCTAAAAACTTTAATACATTTACTGAATTATTTAAATCCTGATGCACCTTTGAACTCTTCTATTTTCTGCTTCACTCTGTGCTCTTCTGTACCGAGTTAATAGGATTCAATGTCCTTTTAAACACAGCTGATTTTATTAACAACTTAATGTGCAGGATTATATAATAAAAACTACATGTTTCGGCTTTTAAAACCATTTTGAGATCAATATCTAATGTAATTTACTATTACAGTATTAATATATTAATTGTAATTTCAGCACAGTATTGTTAATATTAAAACTGATTAGGTTATCCTTTACATCGCCTTACAATTTACATCATGTTTGCGAAATGTAAGAATCGAGTATCGTTGTTGTAAGAACTATGTTGAATCTGTTCTACGAGTTTGTGAAATCAGTAAAAACATGGAATTTAACAGTGTACTTTAAAATGCTGTTTCTTTTACAACAAATTATAGCTTGAACACTTTAGTAAAATATTCAGTTATTTTGAAATCTCGGAGTAACTAGCATAGAACCAGTTTCTTGTGTGTAATAAGTTCCTCGTCTGGTGATTGCTGAAGTATTTAAATCGTTGTTCGTAAATTTGAACCTTTGAAATAAGGGTAGTATTTTTCCATATACCTGATGCTTGTTTGGCTTGCGGTTCTTGTACTAATACAACTGCTACTTAATTGGATTAAAATGACCCAAAATTAACTATTACGAAGACAAATTTCCGTGTGACTAGTAGCAAAGTCCTGAAGGCGTATAGGCACGTGGATATAAATTATTAGGCATCGGAGCCTGGTCACAAAATAGAGGTGAATGTGTGAGGTTAAGGCTTTCATTCCCTTCAAGGGCAGAGTTGTTCATCGCTACAAGGTTCAGATAAGATGTCAGACCCAGCCAACTTCCTATACAAGACGCAATAGAAATTATTTAAATGCTTTATTGTAATCAAAATAGAGTCCTCGTTTTCTAACAGAGGATATCCCGATGGTTCCCATTCACTCAATATATAAATTAATATTAAATTAATAGGGCGTTGTCTGTACTAAATTATAGAATTTTCTTTGCTAAAAGAGCTACAGAAAAATTTGCATTTTATGGGCACTGTGTATAATTTTTTAATAAAAATTAGAGAATTCCATATTACAGTAAATCATGTACATATTTTTATTTTAAATTAAACTAGTAAATACAGTATTCCTAATATTATGAATGTATGAATAATAATGCACACGTTTTATCTTACAGTAATTATTAGAACGACTTTAAAGCAAAATAAAATATATTGTACAACTTGGACGAATAAAAGGCAGATGTTACTGTAAGGGTTTAGTGGTAAAGATGAATGTGTACCCGGCTAATAAGTAGGTAGAAAACGGTAATATCACAATGTTTTGTGCAGAGTTATGCTTTCTCTTTCCGTAACTTGTTTTCATGGTCTCTGGCATACTAGATGAAGCATTGTTTGTTGTGGTTATTGCGGGTTATTGCAGGATGGTTTGTCAGTATTGGTGTTGCAGTAACGTTTTTGACAAAATAAAGTGTGTGACAATTTAGGAATATTATAAATTTCATTAACTATTTGTAATTACGGTCTCATAGAACGTGACATTGTAATTATGTACGTAGGTACCGATGTTTCGAAGGAGCCTGGTTCCTCCATCTTCAGGATAAAATTATTGTTTAATTATGGTTCATTATAAATATTCAATGTGTTATGAAACTTTATCGACGCGTCAATATGCTCTCCAATCATCCCCGGGAAAGCCCGGACCAGTAATGACAATCTCTCGGACTGAAAACTTACAGTAAGTATTGTAAACTTTAATGAAACTTTTAGCGTGCTTGCAAAAGTCGCGAAAAGCGCCCATTGTCTTTGTCATGTCTCTCCGTCGGCCCGTCCGCCTGTCTGTCCGCATGCATCAGCGCGGTTCCCACTGGAGGTATTTTCGTGGAATTTGATATTGGTGATTTCTATTCCAGTCTGTCGAGAAATTCAAATTTGGTTAAAATCGGACAAAACTGCCGAGCATTTACTTGAAGATGTAAATATGTTCATGTTGTTGAAAGCATCATAAGACCCTCATCCAATTTTTGTTTCTCAAAAATACAGGGAGAAATTATTTGTTGCGTTTACACGGCAACAATGGTTACGCGAACGCACTACAATGTTAGTTTTACGTACAGTACCTCTGTTGTTGTACATACAATTTACCCTTTCTGTTATTTATAATTACATTTCCAATTATTTATTATACACAAAAATAATTGTTGAGAATGGAAAACGTTTATTTTGTACGAATTATTTTTACACAGTAATACAGTGAATGAAATGTTGTGTGGTATTATGATATTATGAGAGGGAAATGTGAGTTATAGGGTGCTTCTGTGTCTAAAATCATTTCTAACGGTAATTAGTTATCAAAAATAACATTATATGGCCTATATTTATATAAAAATTAACTCCGTTCTGAAAAAAATGTATTATGTCAGTAGTGAAATGATGTAATGTTGCTGTAACTAGAAACATTATGAACTGACACGTTTAATGAAGTTAAACAATTTTTATACGTGAAACCTTTCATTCCCATGCTGAAACGTGATATTTTGGGTGATGCTCAACTTTCCTATTCAAATTACATTGTCAAGATAGTGGGTAATTTTTTAGTTGTAACAAATGTATGGTACTTACCCTTTCAGTCATATTCCAAACATCACACGTAACTGAGGTTTTGTAACAAAGCCACTTTGGTTGTTTTCGTTAATTTTATCCTGGAGGATCAAATATTCTGTCTTTATTATCCCCAGTTTTATTCCCTCTGTGTGAATATTTTTATTCTTTTGTGGTCAGAATCGTCGAACACGTGTGCAGGACAGTAGCAACTACAGCAATGGTTAAAGCCCCACATTGCATAAAAATTTCTTTTTTGTGTTCTTCGTGTAATTTAAATTTACGAATTACAATGTAACATTAAATTTAATAAGCTTACAAATGAAACCTTTGCTTTTGACGTCCATATTAAAAATTCCAGCACCTTTATTTTTAGACATTAATTAAAGATTCGTCATGCACATTTTATAGAACCCAAAGGAAGTTAATAAATCCTGCACATTGTACATTTTTACTAAGTTCGTTTTGAAAAACAGGAAAAACGAATATTATAAACATTTTTTTCTGAAGTTTATGTTCGAAGAAGGGGCTTTATCGTCTTTTAAGGTTGTTGCTTCGCTTAGGGACATCAGCAGTTGGAAAAGGAATGTTGCGTAACCGCATCGATATTTTATTCTCTCATCATTTGAGTACGTCCAACGAGCGAACTCTTTCTTTTCGAGGGAACGTACAAACTGTCACTGTGTCGCCTTCTGAAAGCTGTTGAGATGTGGCTGAGGAAGTACATGGTCGTGGCTTTTTCAGGCTACTGTCACATCTTTCGACTAGTGGAATACAGAATAATTACTCGTGGGTTTCCTTGTCGGGTTTCGAACAAGGTACCTGCCGAGTACAGGCTACCTCGCTTCTTAATTTTCTTCGGTTAATTGCTGAGTACCAAAGTGGCCTGCGAGGAATTGGTGAGACTACCCGCTCAACAATAAAGGTGGAGGAGTTGCCGCACGATCACGGCGGTTGCAGTACTTTCGTGCTGATGTGTAATGCACTCGACTTTTGAAGCAGAATTGCGTACTGTTTCAATATTGCAAACGTTTTTTAAAGTATGTGTATGTGTTTTCTATGAACGCACGTTTCGAATGTTAAATTGTGAACTGTGTTTTCCATTGACCACGACACGTTTGTGATCGTATGGCTGGCAAGCACGTGCTGTGGATTTAAATTTAAAAAACAGTGAGCTTGGGTAAGCTTGGCTTTATCACAGAGACTCAAAGTTTTAGTTTTTCTGTTTTAGGCGCGTTCGCAGAGTTGCGAAAGGTGACTCATTAGCTTCATAATATCTGTCTGTCTCTCTGTCTGCCTGTCTCTGTCTTCCCGTCCGTCCGCCCTCAAGGAACAATTCGGCTCCCTCTGGAAGGATTTTTATGAAATTTGAATATTTTTCGAAAATCTGTCGAGAAAATTCAAGTTTTATTCAAACGTGGCAAGAATACGGGGTACATTATATGACGACGTAAGTACATTTATGATAATACCTCGCTGAATTCTTCTTAGAATGAGAAATGTTTCAGACAAAAGCTGTAGAGAATATCAAAACACACATTTTTTGTTCAATAACTTTTTTTCCGAAAATCATGTCGTTTGTGAGATAATGCGGAAAAATGGTGTAAATCCAGAGAGGCCACGGATAATAATATAACACGGCGCATGCGCTTTGCATGCTGGATAACTAAGGCTACAGACAGACACTCAGAATATGTAATACTTCCTGCTTTTCCAAGGCAACAATGGTTACGCTAACGCGCCTCAATCTTACGTTATACGTACAGTGCCTGTCTTGTGTTCTTCGTTTCATTGTGACTGCTTCTGAACGGTCACGTTGCACAAGGTTTCTTTGCTTTTAGTTCAATACGGAAATCCAATTCAGCCCCACGGTTTACGTAAATTTGACATGTATTTCGTCATATCACATCTTATTTCATTTGGATATGTGATTACTGTGTAAGGAGAAATTTTATTTTGAAAAAGTATCCTTCCCTTGCCATTATTAACTCGCTCGCTCTTGTATATAGCCCTTTTGTTTTCGCTAGCACTTCTTCCTCAGTCCTTCAACTTCGTATTTCGGCGAGGTCCTTGCGAGGCAAAAGTAAATGCTCGTCAGTCACGCCCTTTATTCTAAGTTAGTTATTTCAAGTCGAACGAGCAGTTTCTCAACCAAGGCACACCGTACGCTTATAGATTTAGGCATATAAGATGCAAAAAGACGAGTTCCAGGTCATGAGCTTTACAAGCCGATTTTGACCTCTATGTCTCTCCTCCATCTTGGGTTCTCTCCTTAATGTCTATCCTTTCATTTCGCACAGGCCTCTTATGAGGAAGCTGAAGTAAGCAGGAACAGCCCTTCCAAAACTTAGCTCGATGTGCCGTTCTAATCAGCTCTTCCCTTGGACACTGTTATTCTGTCTGATTCCAGAATACGCTAAAAAAACTTCGCGCTAAAAACGAAAGACCTTATTTTTTTGCTTGCTATGTAAAAGTTAGGGACGCGACTGGAAGTAATTTAGTGGAATCCTCACCCATACAAATAATTGCGAGTTTTATGTACTTCTCAGTAAAGAAGGGATTACTTTTATTTTTCATTTAATTAAGCCTTAAACTTCATGATATAAAATCTGTCTCTCTCCCACTTCAAACTTATTTTAAATTTAATTGTCAATATAATTAAAGCGTGCAAAACTTTACCAATGGTAGTAAAAGGAAGCTTACTAAACAGAATGTACACAAAATTATAGTAAAACACTTTTGAGGCAATTCATCCCCGTTGTATTTTTAAAATAACGTGACTGAATTTCTTATTTATCCTAGATTAAAGTAAAGCAGTTACACACGGAACGTTAAGACACGTACAGGACCTAGAAAGAACAGTGAAGTGTCAATAATTTCGTTTAATGGAGAAGTCAAAGGAAAGGATGAAACATACATAAAACAACTTATTTTTGGAAGGAGAATCGTACCAATTCTGTTATATGCTGGTGGTGACCTATGGCCTATGTGTTACTAACACACAGTGATCAAATAACTAACCATTTAACTAACCAATTTTTTAACCAGATATCTGTCTAGCTACCTAATTAACTCCATGGAGCAAAGTCCTTCCGGAAAAGATAATGGTTCCTCAGCTAGTCAAAAAATTTCCCCACATTTTATGGAACCCGTAGTTTCCTTACAGTTTTCACCAGAGCGAGCCATTTGTCCCTAACCTGAACCTGATGAATTGCATCCAATTTATTTCACACTTACCGTACAATGTTTCTACAAATTAAGAATTCCTTTTTGTTAAAAACGTTCTTTTAAATGGCTAAGGACAGCCTAAAGTTGAAGGAGCCGTTACTGTGAAATGATACAAATGTGTGGTTGCTACTTCATGCGCAATTAGTTGGAAATAAATGCAAATTATATATAACGCTGAAGGTATCGTGAAATTGTGACTTAGTCTTTTCTATTGCGCTAATCTGGTAATCTCACAATGATGACAAACTGTAAAAGCTTTCTTAGCCGCAAAATTATATTTTCAGTTTATATAACAAGCTTATATTTGCGTACATATCAGGAAAATAGAGCAGGTGTTTATGTTTATACTGTAGAACATTATGTTTGCTGTACTTAAAATCACTACCTGTACTCAGTATGTTACAAGGGTTGAACATCTGAGTAATGCCTTACTTTCTTAAGATCCACATACTCGTACAACCTGCCTTTACACCCTCCCCTCGAGATTTTAGACCTTATGTTATAATATTACGCATGACTCCTTCTACGGCATAAGCGAATTTTTATTTAGGCCATACCAAGCTGATGTTGTGATAACTTACTCTTTTGCAGCTGCAGCATACAGTGTGGAATTCTAAAACACCCTGTAGCTGATATCCTTTAACAGCCATAAACACGTACGTAGTATTACTTTATTGGTGTCGCAGCTTACTCAGTGACGTCATATTAGATTTTCCGTAAGTAATGCAGCACGAAAGCAACGACAGTGCTTCTAGATACGCTACATTCCGTCTTCAGAATATCACGAAATACGTTTCATTGATCGATATTAACGCAAGATACCTAAGCAAGACCATGTCTCAGATGCTTCATTATTGGACCAGCACGTATTGAAATACAGTGTATGGGGTATTCAAATCCGCAATTTCCTGCTCTTCGGAATGGCAGGCGGAGATGGCTGGCGCGTTGTGGTATGTATGGAAGCACCCACCCTCACCCTCGATCGATACGGAATAGTTGGACTGCACAGCCATAGGGAGCTACATCCAACGCCACCCTTATTGTGTCTGAATATTGTCTTCAAACGTCAAAATCTCTGAAACGTTTTCACGCGAACAGAAAAATTAATCTTAACAGCAAAATGACGGATGTGGAAGATTTTAATATTTCTTCTGATGCCAAGAGTTCGTTCCTTCAAGGTGTGCTGAAAAAAAAGTTACTGGTGAAATAGCATAATGTGGAGCTTCGTAACTGGTGATGTGCTAATTTGATGGTGTACATGCGGTTGTGTTTGCGGAAGTTTCAAAAACAGATCGTTTGTATGCTGTTGAACACAACTAGCTTTTGTACTTAATATTGCACTCGTTCCATGCACTTGTTTTACACATAAGTTTTTTATTATAATTACAAAATACTGCACAATAATTCTGTGTACTCCAATATATAGAATTGTATAGAATTATGTAGAAATATATAGAATTTTTGTGCAGTAGTTGACAATAATAATAAAAAACAACTACCTTTTATTTAGAAACAGCTACATGTTTCGGCCGTTTACGACCTTGATTGGGCATCTACACTTATTTTAAAATAATCTATAAAATGCAATATGTATGTATTCAGCATGTGGTCTCACTCTGTTGGATCCCACAACTTTACAATGTTTTTTGTTTGCTTAGTCGTCCTCTTCTACCTTCCGGTGTCGAGGTTCACACGAGGGATCTCCATGCAGATCTGTCCATAGCCTTTTTCCTGGCCTGTACAATGTTTTTTACAATATGAAATTGTAAGATCTGGTCATATGCTCTTAATGTCTTTAGGTTTATGAAATAATTAAAGTTAGTGTGATAGGATAAAACATACACAGCACTAATACACTGTATTAATAATGAAGTAGAGGAGTTGGTAAATTGATTCACTGACTCACAAGGATGTAGAAGGTAGATTGGAAGAGGGTTTATTTAATTACTGTTAATTTAGTTAATGTCTTCTGTTATAATTGGCCTAGACAAGCACCCAAGGGGACAAATGGTCGCTGCTTATGCGACACCCTATGGATCGAGACATGGAGATAATTGGTAGGACAGGCTATTTGAGGATAGCTTACTGGTTCAGGAGCTGAAGTTATGCATTATAGAATGAATGTAAAATGTGATCATGAATGATGAGTAGGTAAGGGTTTGGACGGCAACCGTGCTGTTGAAACTGAATTCGAAAGATTTTGGGTCTATCATCATGCATTATGAGGTGGTAAGTTCTTCAAAAAAGGCTTTTGTTATGTATTTTAAGGTACCGTATCAGCTCTTGCTTTGATACAGTGAGTAAAACCACGGAACTTTCAGTCGGAATGCCCGATAACGTCAAGATTTGAAGGGATTAGGTTACCTCTGCAGTACAGGTCTGGAGCATTATTGGTGCATAAACAGTGACCTGTCATCCTGACTGTCATCATGACTATCATCATGACTGTCATCCTGTGCTCGTCATAGCACTTGAATTTAGACATTAAGTTCGAAGTAGGCCGTGCCATGGCTCAGGCGGTTAGTTGCCGAACTCTCACCGCGGAGGCCCGGGTTCGATCCCGGTTCAGTCCATGTGGGATTTGTGGTGGACAAAGTGGCACTGGGACAGGTTTTTCTCCAGGTACTTCAGTTTTCCCCTGTCAATTTCATTCCATTGGGGCTCCATTACAAGGAAAAACGAAATAAACTAATCATCTTCATCACAGGGCTACACAATAAGCCTCAAGGCTGCGGTGCGTCCGTAGCATCTGCTGCGGGGCCCTTCACCACACAAAAAACTTCGAAGTACAAGCTTACTGTAGCAAAAACATGATAAAAGTACAGTAGTTATCCCTTCCCTCATACGAGGTTATGTTGCACTGCATGCCACAGTCAGAACGCCCGTCTGACTTAATGTCCACTGACACAAACATACTTAATGTCCACTGACACAAACGTACTTAATGTCCACTGACACAAACGTACTTAATGTCCACTGACACAAACATACTTAATGTCCACTGACACAAACGTACTTAATGTCCACTGACACAAACGTACTTAATGTCCACTGACACAAACATACTTAATGTCCACTGACACAAACTACTTAATGTCCACTGACACAAACGTACTTAATGTCCACTGACACAAACGTACTTAATGTCCACTGACACAAACGTACTTAATGTCCACTGACACAAAAGTACTTAATGTCCACTGACACAAACGTACTTAATGTCCACTGACACAAACGTACTTAATGTCCACTGACACAAACGTACTTAATGTCCACTGACACAAAAGTACTTAATGTCCACTGACACAAACGTACTTAATGTCCACTGACACAAACGTACTTAATGTCCACTGACACAAAAGTACTTAATGTCCACTGACACAAAAGTACTTAATGTCCACTGACACAAACGTAGTCTCGATTAAATGTCCGCAGACATTTCGACCACCTGCCACATTGTTCACCGAAACAAATGCCTACTGAATTTAATGTCACAGGCTCAATTGTCAGTGGAAACAAATTTCCATCAAATTGAATGTCCACACACAATAACTTTCTCAATGGGTTCGTCCAAAGCCAGAAAGGTTCACTCCAGTGCCATCACAATTCACAATTCACACTTGTTTTGCTGATCCACATTCACCCAAATTGTACAAGAGGAGAACAAGTAGGCTGATAAACTAGTCCTGTTGTTGTTGTTGTTGTTGTTGTTGCTGTTGCTGCTGCGAATTTTAAAATGTTAAATATTTAGAGATTCACAGTCTTATCTTCTGTATGATACGGATTGGAGCACAACCTTTCAATGAAAAAAAGTTTCATCCGAAATCTAGCAAGGAAAAGACCACTTGCGAGACCTAAGTATAGATGGTTCGTAATATATTGAAACTGATCATAGAGACTTTGCCTGCTTTAAATTTCAGATAGAAGGGCTCCAGTAACTAGCTTCGCTTAAACACAGTACTGGGGTTTCGGTTTTTTTTAGAGAGTACGAAATATTAAAATTGTTTGTGCTTCTGACCTTAAAGATTTTGTTTAAGAATATTGAAACATTCCTAAATACTGTGGATATTTGTGGCATCTGTATTTTACGTGTTTCGCTATTTTTGTACAAACAGACATTTTTATAAAATCGTGTACTTGCGTAAATTGTACCGATCCAAAATAAAATGAAATTCTATGAATAATGCTAAATCTCACCGAAATCCTTTGAGTAGACTCGAGACTGGAACATTCATGTAGAGGATGCATGGACTCGATTTTTCCATCGTGCATTAATTTTTTGACCCTTGTTTAGAGAAACCATAAAATGCAGCGAATAGCGAAAAATAAAGGCCCTGTCCATTAACAATATTTCAATCATAAAATCCGATACTGGATTGGATTTGTAGCAGACATGGCCTCCCTGCTGAGCTTCTCCACAGAGTGCTCGTCGGAACAACAAATCGCTGAGGTAGCACAGTGTTCAGATAACACCCATCCCATCGAGGCAACGAAGTAAACACATTCTGGCTTCACTAATGGGAATCAAAGGGCTGAATTTATCCGAGGAACGCTGCATCCAGCCTGGGTCATTACGGCACCAAACAGGGTAAACATTTTACATGGGGGTTGGGGGGGGGGGGAGAGGAACATAAATGGGGAACAAAAAACTTCGTTTATAATTATTGCAGATTGGTTTTAAGGAAGAAACGTTGCCTATGTCCGTACTCATTTGAAACATTTGTTTTTCCCATGGCGCAACAGCCACTAGTGGGCCTAGGCCGCCTCATTGTCGAGGCTTCACGATCATACTCAGACACACCATACTCGGTAGGACTCCTCTGGACGAGGGACCAACCCGAGGCATAGGCCTTTACTTGACAACACACAACAATCGCAAGAGGCAAACATCCATGATCCCGGCGGGATTCGAACCCGCAATCCCAGCAATCGAGCGACCGCAGACCAACACCTTAGACCGCGCGGCCACTGGGATCGGCCTTTTCCTTACATTAATTTTTTCAATATTATTAAATAGTATAGATTTATTTGACTTCAGAAATTTGAGGCACACAGGTTGAAAAACACTGGTTTAGCAAATTATATAAGCAACGCCATATCCGGGCTGTCATATTGCTACTTTTGGTGCGACGTTGATGTAGATTGAATCGGGTGTGAAATTAAACTACCGCTACAGGGATGTTCAAAACTGTTGCTGTATTGCGGACGTACAGAGCGCAAGGCGGAACACTAATGGAAAAAAAAAACCAACTAATTCAGTGGATACTGACTGGAAAATATAGGGGGGGGGGGGAGCACAGTAAGGGGTCTGTAGAGTCGTGGAAGTAATATGGCTGCAATCGACAATTAAGAAACCCTGGAAGGGGCGCACTGAGAGTAAAACAATATGGATATGCATGTACGAGTAGTTTGTGCAGACCAATTTCTTTCTTTCTCTACTGCTCAAGATTTACGATTTTATTGACATAGCGACATAGTTTTATGTTTCTGGTTTACTAGAAAGCAATGATTATTGGACTGCACTCACATGATATTTGTAACTTTTACAAAAAGTAAAGTTGAATGAAAAGGAATAGATTTTCTTTCACTGTCGGACAACGAATTTAAGTGACTTGGAAAATACCGATAGTTTAAATCCCCACTCTCTCTTACCAACGCAACATATCCTGCGACATTCCTTTCATACCCCACACACTGCTGAATCCAAGCGATTCTGGTACACCGTAACTTAACATTCTGCCAGGAGAGTGGGACGGTTCAACACTACTAATACCAAACCCAGCCAACAGGCGCACTGGAAGCCTGTTTTATGTACCTTCTATCACAGGAATCTGTTTTCCCTAAAATCGATTTTAATGGTATGTTTCCATTTCCTTCTCGGTGCTCAAAGTCGTGGAAGATATATCTCCAATAAAGTTCTATATGCACCTTGCTCCACTGTGCGAGATGATTGTTCAACAGTACCAAGCATTTCATATAAGAAGGAACCTTAACCCTTAAATCTAAATGGTTGCTGTATGTACGAACAGCTGTAAGATTAAAAGTTTTGAATTTTGTTCACATGTAAATTTGAAGATGTTTCTCTGAACCTCGGGTAATGACCACCTTAGCAGATTAAGAGCTGGACATCCTAGCAGACCGCAGGCCTAAGTTACGATACGTACGACTAGCCTAGCAATTTCGTTGTGTGCTTTAATTTTCATTCAACTATTTCGAAAACCGTAAGACTTATTGGAAAAAGTGTATTGAGCTGAACAACGTGTGTCAGTGTTCGCGCTGATAACAACTGAGCAGGTTGCACTTGCAATGCTGACTGTACGTGTATTGAGCTGAACAACGTGTGTCAGTGTTCGCGCTGATAACAACTGAGCAGGTTGCACTTGCAATGCTGACTGTAAGTGTATTGAGCTGAACAACGTGTGTCAGTGTTCGCGCTGATAACAACTGAGCAGGTTGCACTTGCAATGCTGACTGTAAAGCGTCCGTTATTTTTGTTCGATTTTATAAAACAAAAAATCCGACGGATTGTAGGGAAACTCAAGGTTCATGAAAATCCGTTCAGTGTTTCTGAAGTTCTTACATGCGGACAGCCAGGAAGAGGGACATACAGACGGACAGACAGACATGACAAAGCTAATCGGCTTATTTTGTAACTTTTATTTCCGAATATGCCGAAAATGGTGAAGTACTTACTTTTTTTTTTTTTTCTGAAAATATCGTCATGGTACGCGAGGGGCGTTTCGCCAAATTTAACTTTCTTGACTTTCTGCCAAGTTAATTTATCTACTTATTACGTGTCACAAGATCCATCTTACTGCCTCCTCGTCAGGTTCGAATGTTTCTCGTCTCAGTCGTATGTACTGATGTTCAGCTGATATTACAGTGCCCTCACAACGCCCATCTGATGGGGCTTTGATGCCCTAACTATTGCCTTTCCTCGCATATCGAAAACTCATTCATTCATTACTCACACTAAACAAACGTGCTGCCAGCTTTTATTTGACGCACATCAGTCTCTACGTCATGACGTCCGTACTGAAGTTAACTCGCGAATTAACTCTGATGAATACGTACAAATTTAACCAAGGATTGTTATTTATAAACGTAGATTATTATTTGGTGTTTTCTGATGATGTTAATTTGTTAGGCAGAAACATAAAATACTGTAAAGAAAAACACACAAGTTTTATAAGTCTCTAGAAAGGAGGCTGGTTTATAGGTAAATGCTGAGAAAAAAATTTTTTACGTTTTTACGTATACATTTCTGGTACGTCTACAGAATATAGGACAAAATCACAAAATGAAGATAGCTAATACAAACTTTGAAGATGTGGCGAAGTTCAAATGTTGTGAAGGACAGTAAAATGCGTGAAGAAATTAAGAACAGATGAAATTCAGGGAATGCCTGCTACTGTTCTGGCCACAATCTTTTGTATTTCCTTTTAATGTGTGCAAGTAGAACACGAAGATTACAATACACAATGGTACAATTTTGCCTGTTGTTTTCTGTGAAATCTGGTCTCTCGCATGACGGGAAGAACGTTGTCTGAGGGACAGCAGCGACCCGGACGTACTGTGTGATAAAAGAGGAGGCTGACGTGGCAGCGAGTGTGGCTCGCATGGGCGGAAGAAAGTGCGTAGAGGTTTTCGGTGGGAAAATCTTAATGCAAGATATCCCTTGACGACCGAGGCGTAGATGTGGGAACAATATTAAAATGGTTCTTAAAGAAATATAATGGGAGGATGTGCAGTGGATTTATCTGGCTCATGATAGAGATAAGAGGCGGTTTATTCTGAAAATGTTTACGAACTTTCATGTGAAGTAAGACACGGGGATTTTCTTGACTGTCTAAGGATGTTTTGGTTTTTTATGAAGGATTATGTTTCGTATAGTTACTAAACCCTTTAAGGACGTAGCGAAAAGTATTTTATTTAAAGACCCAGTTTGTACCGCGCAGTAAACACTCATGTCGGTTATAAAAAACAGTCAGTTTATGTTATATAGGGCAAAAGCCGATAAGTTCTGAGATGAATACTAAACACATAAACACAGTGTGGGCAGAATGTGCAGTGTTGAATGTTACACCTGTTGGTGCATCAAGTAACCAGTAAGCTTTAAAGGGTTAAATACACTGTGAGTTTATAATTTGCGCTACACAACGATACAAAGGACTCGCATTTCTTCAATATTACGTGTTTCACTGATAGACGTAACTCTTGGAACAATAACAAACAGGTACAACACAAGTTGCCCCGTGTCTGAAAAAAAATGCCGTAAAGACAAAGTCTTGTAGCTCCTCGCGTTTTGACCTCATCTTTAAGGGCTGACAATACACCCGTGGGAATATTTTTTGGTTCGTGAAATTGTTTGGAGCTAGGGGCGGTAAAGGAAATGCCGAGAAAGGAGCCGTGGTCTTAGCGAGTAGCAAGCTATTCTGTTGACTGTAGAGTATCGTATGCGAACAAGAGTCACTGTGGAATTAAGCGAAATATAAATTTCGGAAGTGCTTGTTAATCAGTTTAGAGACTAGCCCCATCAATTTTATTTGCAAAACGCTGCATAAAATTATATGTAACAATAATTCTGCCAGCTTTGTCTCGTGTTTTATATCGTTATAGCACATGAGCTCACGCTTTGAGCTAAGAACTTAAGTTACAAGCACTTATATTGTATACAAGTACATATGCTCCCTTATGCAACCCTTGTTGAATATCGTCAGGGTACAAATGTAAGTTACCATTACATAAGGTAAAGGTAAATTTCTCCTTAGAACAGGCCACGAAGGCCCAGAGGGGGAGTAGAGGTATAGCTGTACTCTTTCTTTAACCTCGGCGTTAGATGGGGGTGGGTGTTCAACTCCACGCCTCGACTGCTTTACCCCCGGGAAAGAGACCGGTAACCATTATATAAGAGGGTGGGTGGGCCCCAGAGTCGATCTGGACGGGTGCGGAAACATAGTTCAATTCTCCATTCCATATTTATGTGAGTGGAAATCCATCAGTGACAGTGCTCACTACAAAACAAACCGCTGTACGTTCCATACATACATATATACATTCCATGGATCCATAATTTTGTCACAAGACAAGAGGATGTGGAATAAGTCATAACATACAAAATCATACAAAATGTACATTGCAAAATGCTTTAAACATTCTATGTGCAGTCTTAGACGTCAGTATTATAGGTTAACAGTACTCATAAGAAATTCATCTACAGAGTAAAAGGAGTGTGCATTTAAGTATCTTCTTAGTGCTGCTTTAAATTGTGCCTTTTCATTCTTAAGATTTTTGATATTACACGGTAAGCTATTGAAGATCCTGATACTAGAATAGAATGTACTTTTCTGAAAGCATGATAGGTTGGCAACTGGTCTATGGAGATGGTGCTTATTGCTTGTATTGGTACTGTGTATTGATGAATTTGTTTGAAAGTTTTCTTGATTATCAACGAGGAAGTTCATTAATGAACTTCCGTTCAACACAACCTGTAATCACTAATTATTCTTACACTACATGTTTCGGTCGTTCGACCATCATGAGGTGTAATAATGATTTAGTTAACGCAGGTTGTGTTGAACGGAACGTAAAGCTGTTTGTTTCGTTCTGTGCGCAACGCGATACATCATATCAAGTTTATTGACACTGCTTACGGCTTACTTTTATAGAACAAATTTGCCTTTATACTCTCAGATGCCTTCAGAACTTCTGTTTTCGTCTACATTCATTTTACAGGATGGAACCTCGATAGCTCAGTTGGTGCAGTGATTAGATTACGGGTTGGACATCTGTAGAAACGTTTTAGATGTCAGGCAGACTCAAGAGTTTTCTCTCTTTCCATAACTTCCAGACTGGATTTGGGGCCCTTTGCAGGGGTTAAAGTGATGGGGGCATGAAGGTGACCAGATACCTTCACCTATTTTGGGCTTGAAGAATGAGTGGAACCATGCATCCATTTTGCCACATGCGTTCGTGACGTACACCACAGAGACAACTTGAACTTCACCGCTGTTTCTTGAATTTATGAGCATGTAACGAGAAAATATAAACGCCGGCAAACGTGTAAAGAAATTCTGAAGGCATTAGTGACAAAGAATATTTGAAGAGGGGGACTGAGGGTATGGGATTAGCGAACGGCTTTCGTTTCTACAAATCATGCAAATCTACACGACTCCTTGCAGTTTCCTTTCTGTACGTTCTTGTGCCGCAGACAAGAATGAAGCTGTATTTACTGTTAACAAGACGATCAAGTTGTGTACTGATTCGGCGAGGAGTCGGTTTGTGTGCTGGTGGTCGATCAGACACGAGGAGAGAAGAGCGAATTCTTACTCTCTTTTGCTTCCTTAGGCTAAATCACGGGCGGAGGAAGTCAAGAGTGACTAATGGATCATAAATCAGGGGGGGGGGGGTACTTCCGTCCCCTACGTCTCCTCACACTTTACTTTTGATAAAGAGTAAATCCAGCACGCTTGTGGAGGATGGAAGGTGAAAGTACAGCAAAAACTCAAAGAGAAAAAAAATCGACATTTTATTTCTATTTACGTCCGTTACAGCACGCCCCCATAACCTTTCAGTTCATTTTGACAACTATCCTAGTCACAGAGCTTTCGGGCTACTGGGAAAGTGCAGAAGAAACGACAATATTTTCATGGATTATTTTCTGAACACACCGTCTGTTCTATTTAGCTAAGCAATAAAAAACGTAAATTTTTTCCTGTAGTTAATCGCCATGACATAATTGTATATGGGGGAGTGTAGGTGCAGCTCCACCGATTTTTAGCCTCGGTACTAGATGCTAGTCAACACGCCAATGAATTTTCGGTGTCCATAAAATTCAGAGAATTTCTTGAATAGCTGATGAATTACTGCCTTCTAAAGAAGGGCTGTACACCATAAAGTTATTTAGTGCACGGATATCTAAACATACCTTCTAAAGAAGGGCTGTACACCATAAAGTTATTTAGTGCACGGATATCTAAACATACCTTCTAAAGAAGGGCTGTACACCATAAAGTTATTTAGTGCACGGATATCTAAACATACCTTCTAAAGAAGGGCTGTACACCATAAAGTTATTTAGTGCACGGATATCTAAACATACCTTCTAAAGAAGGGCTGTACACCATAAAGTTATTTAGTGCACGGATATCTAAACATACCTTCTAAAGAAGGGCTGTACACCATAAAGTTTTTTAGTGCACGGATATCTAAACATACCTTCTAAAGAAGGGCTGTACACCATAAGTTATTTAGTGCACGGATATCTAAACATACCTTCTAAAGAAGGGCTGTACACCATAAAGTTATTTAGTGCACGGATATCTAAACATACCTTCTAAAGAAGGGCTGTACACCATAAAGTTATTTAGTGCACGGATATCTAAACATACCTTCTAAAGAAGGGCTGTACACCATAAAGTTATTTAGTGCACGGATATCTAAACATACCTTCTTTTTGTTGCATAAATTTCTCTTGGAAATATTTGAAGTTGTTTCTTAATATCGCTGATTTTCTCTTTGTAAATCCCTTAATGGCGCCGATCCCAGTGGCCATGCGTCTAAGGTGTGGGTCTGCGGCCGCTCGCTTACTAGGATTGTGGGTTCGAATCCCACCGGGGGCATGGATGTCTGTCTCTTGTGAGTGTTGTGTGTTGTCAGGTAGAGGTCTCTGCGACGGGCTGGTCACTCGTCCAGAGGAGTCCTACCGAGTGTGATGTGTCTAAAAAAAAAGTGTGATCGTGAAGCCTCGAAAAATGAGGCGGCCTAGGCCCCCAAGGGGCTGTCGAGCCATTGTAAAAAAAATCCCTTAATGATCTTCAAAGAATTAGCCACATTACTCCTTCGTTGCAGGCACAGATTTTATTTCTATCTCATGAGGTCTGGCTGCAACAACGTACATTTTGTACGAGTTATGAGGCGTAGGCCTATGTAGAATTTTGACAAATTTTATTGTAAATATAATGGCCCTTAGTCATTTTTGGATTTTTGCAGATAGGTATTAAGATTTTACATACTTTTGATGGGAATTAATAAGAAAGAGAGAAGGGATGAAGTTATTAGGGAATTATTACACTTCATTCTCATATAATCTTTTCTGCTTTTGGTAGGTCCTTTCCACGTTCTTTCTTTGATTTTTTAAGAATTTTTCTTTTCATTTGAGGCAAAATGCCTTGTTTCTCCTTCAAAGCCTTGTGTCAATATAAGGGAGTAAGTAGAGTGGGATCAGAAGGGCTTGCATCTTCATCGAAAGGTACTAAGATATTTTATTCTTAGTAATAAAAGCTTTGGCTTCAAAGGAAAGGAAAGAACAAAGAACGGGTGATAGGGTAAGTTACTGCAGCCGATCACCAGTTCACACAGGCAATTTGCAGCTATCCCAAGCCTACTGCTCAGAGGAAATTCAGGGATGAACTGTAGTACCCAGAATTCCCTATACCCATAAGACGAAACCACTGCCTTTAAATTATAATGCCATAACTTCCGTTGGTATTCGGTGACAGTGTCGACAATTCGTGCCTTCCATATCTGTTCATTAATATTGTCTGTGGCTCACGGCGGCAAAGTCAGTATATGTTGCAATTTGTTAGGGCGATGAAGACAATGTGGTTGTATAAATAGTTACCTTTCTTAAGCAAAGTTTTGTTTATGAAATCTCTTTCTTTTCCTCCTGTGTTTTTATGTAATACGCAGAAACAGGGCTGCTTTAACGCTAATGTAACCTGTGATGCAGAATTGGCCCCGCCTTTTGGGGGAGGGGGCGGAATGTCGGTTGGCTTTCAGATTTCATATCAAACACATTTTGCATATAAGCGTTGTTACATCTGCAGCGTTAGTTCAGGGCTACACTTTGGAAGCCCCCCTCTACCTCCAAATTTATTTTTATATTAGACCCAGAAATTTCTTATAGCGGCCCTGCGTACAGGAACAAAGGAAGGACGGAATGGAAGACAGAAATGTACTGTCTCTTTGTTTTTTATTTCTGTTCTCCCTTTTGTTTGCTGTTTGTAGATTTAGTGTAACGTGTAAAATTTATTTATTTATTTATTTTTAACACCGCTGCATTTTTTCTCACACTCACGACAGTATTTCACACAAACACATAATATAAATGCACTATTATTGATGTTACTTCTGTTATCATTCCGCATTATCAATACTCTTTGCAGCGTTATTTTTGTCGTCCATTGTTACAACAATTGTTTTGTCACATGAAACATTGATTGACAATAGACTTAAAGTGTTTTGCTTTCATCTTCAGGCATCAACTGGATGTTTAATGACGCACCCACATCCATCTTTCGTGACAGAAGCAGTAATTAAACAGGTCAGCCCGTAAGAGGCCTGCACGCTATTGAATTGACAGCGGAGGTTGGACAGAATGGTGAGTCACTTCTAATGCCGAGTTAGCGTGAGCTTGTAGCAGCAAGGAATGGAGTCTGCAGGTGACCTCAGCGTTGCCACAGAGTAGCGGTACCTTTCTATTACCAGGGACGTTGATCGGTATTTGCAGTATGGACTTCCTGTCACATGTTTAATTCTTCAAGATCCATGTACTCTGGCACATGAATGCCCACCAATTTCGGTTCAGTTTCCCGAATTCTGAAAGACTGGAGCGGAGTCTGACAGTTGATTATTGCCTGACTTTTTAAACATTTGGCTCCTTCTGACATAGAACTGTAGCGAATATGTTTATGTAAATACGTGACTAAAGGCAGTGCCATGGCTCAGGCGGTTAGTCGCCGATTCCGGGTCAGTCCGTATGGGATTTGTGGTGGACAAAGTGGCACTGGGACAGGTTTTTCCCCGAGTACTTCGGTTTTCCTCTGTCAATTTCATTCCACCGGTGCTCCATTACTTGGAAAAATAAAAAAAAGCTGATCGTCTTTATCACAGTGTTGCACAATAAGACTTAAGGCTGCGGTGCGCCCGTAGCTTCTGCTGCTGGGCCCTTCTACAAAAAAAGTGACAAATTTACCGTGACATGCCAGTTTGTTCAGTGTGTAGTAGTTCCAAGTTTACTTACCAGAATTGTTTCAGTGTTTAACTGACCCCGCCGAAAGACAGTGTTTAACATGGAAGTGACAGCGAGCAGTACACATGCTTGCTTGAAACATTCGTCATAATACATTGAAGGATAATTAGAGGGTCAGGGAATATAGTGCGGCTACTTCATGTGGCGTAGAGGGAATACCATTGTACATGGTACTTGTAGATCGAATTGTCACATGAAACAGTGACTGACGATGGGGTCTTACGATGTGGCCGCATTACGGACGTAGTAATGTGCATAAATGAAAGTGCAGTTCGTGGTCGGGTCGTACATTCAGTACTGAAAAAGTCGTAAATTGCATCAGGACTTAAATACCTTCTTTTGAACTACTTATTGTACATCAGGCTGTACAGTGTAGGAGATTGTTAATGAAAACAGCTGACTTACGTAAAAATAATGTTCGAACTTCAAATGTTCATAGCTCCGTGGTTAGAGGAAACTGCAGAACATGAACTGCCTCAGAGTATTGACATAACGTTGTGGATTATTTTGTGCATGTGTGTGTGTTTATGTATGTACGTATGTATATATGTATGTATGTATGCGTGTGTTTGTGTGTATGTATGTATTATGTCTGTGTATGTATATATATATGTATGTGTATGTATTGTGTGTGTGTATATGTGTATGTATGTATGTATGTATGTGTGTATATGTGTATGTATGTATGTATGTACGAATTTTGTGTGTATGTATGTATGTCTCAGGTTAGGGACAGGTGGCAGGATCTTGTGAATGCGGTAATGAACCTTCGGTTCCATAAAACGCAGGGAATTTCTTTACCAGCTGAGGACCTGTTAGCTTCTCAAGAAGGACTCTGCTCCATGGAGTTAGTTAATTAGTTATGTATGTATGTATGTATGTAAGTATGTATGTGTGTATGTATATGTTTGTGTATGTGTGTGTGTATGTGTGTGTGTATGTGTGTGTATGTGTGTGTGTGTGTATGTATATGTGTGTGTATGTGTGTGTGTGTGTGTGTACCTCAGAGGGCTGAACACTCAGTACCTCACTGCATTGAAACTCGGTGAAGTGGACGAATTTTCTGTTCTCAGTCAGTGTTTATCGTGAAGAAAGAGAGTTGTTAGACTGCATAATTAATTTTGTTTCGCCTCATTCTCAGTTGTTAAAAGTCCTTGTCCAACGAAGCATTTATTTGCGCGGAAATAAAGCCAGCACATAAATTTTACGAAATGCAATACATTACTAGGGACTGCTGAATATGGATGAACTTGCTTGTGCGTAGTGGGACAGAAACACACTTGGAATGCAAGATACAGTGTTGTTATTCAGCACTTTAAGACCAGGACTTGTTTGCCGTTTCACCGTACCGCGTTGTCTTAGAATTAGAAAGAAGACATTACAGAGTAAACGTAATAAATGCTTTGATGTATCAGTCATTGTGCATTAATCTCGTACCTGGCTACAGAGGTAAAGTAGTGCCTGTGTATAAACATCGCTTTAAAGGGCATAAAAAGAAAACAAGTGGATATAAGGCACAATTAATTCATAATCTTAGACCAGATAAAAGTGAACCATTAGCTTTACGCTCCGGCCACCTTGCCATCGAATTAAAAAGCCCCAATTATTTATTGTGTGGACCCCCGCCGAATAGCTGAACCTGGTAGCAAACAGAAGTTGTGCCCTTCCACGCGAAATTCACGCTATAGGCTCTCCCCTGCACCGTCGATAATTACTGAGCCCGTGCGGCGCAGCTCGTATTTGATTGAAATGCCGGCGAGGTCCAGTTGTACTGAGCGGTCGGTCACTGCCAGGCATGTGGCCCGCTGCATGTTAATGGTCGGACCAGACGAGCACGTGTGTGAGAATTGTGGCATTGAGCAGCATACGAGACATGATAGCCACAGCATCTAAGGGTACTGCTCACCAGAAGATTAAAGCCTTCTGGGTTGTTACGCTGCGCAACAGGGTTATTGAAGCCCGACGTTTCTGAGGAACATACCGCTTCACCCTCAGAAATTAGGAGACTCGACAGGAATGTGTCGTGTTACTCTATGTGTTTGTTTATAGTGATTGCGATACTTTCTGTATTGCCCAGATCTGCATAAGGAGGCAGAACTTCATACAAAACTGTATTGTGTATATTTTACTGGTATCGCCAGATTCCGGAATTAATAATTCTTCGCACATATTTTGTCTAGCCCTGGTCCTTAGGATGGCTCCAATGATTTTACTCTTTGAAATACGGACTTGTACATGTAATGAGTAACTGAGATAATTCCCTAAATAAATGTTACAATGCTTGTTTGATTTCACCGTAGATTTGTTGGGCCGAAGTGTATTTAATGTAAACGACCTTTGAGGAATGAAATCTAATCCCATATTCATGCGACTGGTTTTCATTATGCTGAGAACAGTTTTTGTGTTTCAGTACCCAAACTACTAAGAGTCGGACTGTGTACTAGTTAAAGTCGTACACAATTAGTATTCAAGGGATTTCGACTTCGATTCTGACGGTTACGATTCGAGAAACTTAGCCGCGGCATTCAGTATAAAAATCGCATTCTCTAATTTTCTGCTGTAAGACCGATAATTAAGTTCGTAGAACTGGTGTTAGCGGTGGGGACTCCTGGTGCTACTCGCAGTGCAAGTTGAGCCGCAGGCATGGGGGTCCCTAGGGAACTTTATGCAGGCAAGCCTTCATTAAGTGAGTCTGGCTAACTGCGGCCCATCACACACTGCCTAATCCTGTGTATTCTGATACGCATTCTGGCTTCATTTCTCGTTCGTCCTGCGTAAAGGACGCTACTCTTGAGGACTGTGGTGTCTTTGGACATGATGGGAAACAATTAGCAGTGACACTTCGTCAAATCTCAGCACAACGCTGAGAAAACCCCAAAAATTCCCAACGTGCTGTTCCAAAAGATAGCCGAGCGCAGTGACTATTTTGGTATTCAATTTGCACACTTTTGTTGTCTGTTTGTTTGTTTCTTTCTTTCCGTCTCTGTTTCTTCCTTTTTTAAAACGATTTGCTTTGTATTCTTACCTCAAAACAATTAGGTATTAAATTGAGAAGTATTTTTGTGTGTATGTTTCTTTTCTTCCGTCTTTCTTACTGTATTAAAGGGCGTTGTTTTCTGTTCTTATCTCAAAACAAGACTTTCGCAAGCGCGGTAAGGGAACTGCAATTACATTTACACGCAAACTGATTTTCTGTCTTCCAACTGTGCATGTAGTTTTACATTCAAACCGTACAGCACGTCTTTATTTTTTATATGCACATCTGTGTTCCTACATACAATAAAAAGAAGAAAGGCTAACTGGATTGGTCACATCTTGCGTAGGAACTGCCTTCTAAAACATGTGATTGAAGGAAAGTTAGAAGGAAGGATATAAATGACGGGAAGACGAGGGAGAAGACGTAAGCAGCTACTGGATGACCTTAAGGAAAAGAGGAGATACTGGAAATTGAAAGAGGAAGCACTAGATCGCATTGTGTGGAGAACTCGCTTTGGAAGTGGCTATGGACCTGTCGTAAGACAGACTACAGAATGAATGAATCTGTATTCCATTTGTTAACCCTTTAAAGAAAAGATGAACCTGAAACATATTTCACAAGTCCGTACCGCGCAGTAAACACACTGCATTTCCGTTATAAAAGTCACAAGTTGATACTGCAGGGAAATGATCACCCTTTATCCTAAGAACCGTAAAAAATATAAAAGCATTCAGCGGGCAGAACGTAGAAGTTTTAATGTGAAACCTTGTGATACACATAGTAACCGCTTGGCTTCATAAGTTCATGACGAAAGTTTATTGACAACAGCACAGTGGCTTGAAGTGTATTATTTTGTAGCCACTGGTTGTGGGAGATATCACTGACAATGGAATTTGCCGAGCGTGGTGAGTTGTGACTTGCGTCCGGCGGTTTCAGACTTGGTCGGCATGCCAGGTCCCCGAATTTAGGTTTTACGAGATTTTCCACATTGCCCACACATATTTGTCTACATATGCCTCAAATAGACCACGGTCACTTCCCTGCATTTCCTTTCAAATTAATTGTGTATTTTTAATGTTCTTTCCTTTTGACATTGTAAAATATATAATGCAAGCGCCGTTAAGTGCACGATAGATAGACTAAGCAAGCTCTCAAGTATTTTTATATCTCTTGCCTTTTATATTACAAATTCTGTAGTCCATATTGTAAGACATACTGAGCGGTCCAAAGTATTTAACACTAAGAGCAACATACTAATTGAACCTTACGGACGCAGTATTTACATTTATTGATTATCTGAAATGTTTAAAGTGTCTTCCTTCTACATTGACACATTTTCTAAGTCCTTCTGGATGGCCTACACGTGCTGCCTCACAAAGCTGCCCATTATCGTATGTACGAACTCTCTGTTGTCAAACATGCAGTGTGAAGTGTCTAGTGCGCCACTGTATACATGACGGCAAAAAAGATGAGTTAGCTGAAGCAGTATTTGGGATATATATTTTTTTAAATTTTAGTCATAATACAAAACTTAATCGCTTTTTAAAATTTACCTCAATTGCTTTAGGATAAGGGCTGTATTTCACATTGAAAGAGGTCACGGCCCTTGTTTTCTCAATCCTTCCAGTTTCACCAAATGCGATTGCCTTCCCTCATATTTAGACGTTAAATGGCAGTTAAAGTTGATCCATTGTTGTTAAATAACAAAAAGTATATTCTTCCAAAACATTATTTGTGTTGCTACCTCATATCACACGGCTAGAATGGGAAGGTACATGACGTAATTATTGTTGTTAGTCTATTACTCTCCCAAAATGTGATCAGTTCTTTATGCTGCAAGACAGTGAGTTTCGAGTCTGTGAAAGGAAAAAAAGGCGAGTCAGAGCTCCTCATCATGGTGACGAAACGCGGCCACATATATTAACATATCTCTGAATAGAGCAGGAGTGGTCAGAACGCGGCTGGCGCACGTCACCGGCGCGGTTTGTCCAGCGTCTAGCTGGCCACCCCTGAAATAGAGAATTTACTTACTCTTGAGGCAGAATTTTTGAGTGATCATACGCAGTCGTTTTAATGTACTAGAGGAAACGATCGGCACAACCTCACGTCTGTGTTGGTAGAGGTGGCAGGAGGTGATCGTGAACGAATTTACCGACACACGTCTGTGTTGGTAGAGGTGGCAGGAGGTGATCTTGACCGAATTTACCGACACACGTCTGTGTTGGTAGAGGTGGCAGGAGGTGATCTTGACCGAATTTACCGACACTCGTCTGTGTTGGTAAAGGTGGCAGGAGGTGATCTTGACCGAATTTACCGACACTCGTCTGTGTTGGTAAAGGTGGCAGGAGGTGATCGTGACCGAATTTACCGACACTCGTCTGTGTTGGTAGAGGTGGCAGGAGGTGATCTTGACCGAATTTACCGACACTCGTCTGTGTTGGTAGAGGTGGCAGGAGGTGATCGTGACCGAATTTACCGACACTCGTCTGTTTCAAGGCCAAGTATACTTTGTGTTCAGATACAGAGTTTATATATTCACAAGCACAGCAGGGATCACTCGTTAAAATCAGTGTTGCTTCTGTAAGGGGGCGGGAGGATTTAGCAGGCCATTGTAGCATGTACCTTTCTAGTCAACTCGCTTTCAGTCTGCCTAATCTCAGCACACTGTCCAAAGACAAGAAACTTAACGTTTTGAATATTTAGCGCCCTGCTTCCTGTTCGGGAAGTCCCAGAACTTAGACGGCAGGGGGTATCAATACGACATCGTAAAGTATCATGTACAGTATCAATATCTCAACTGAAAGGGTGTAGGTCACTGCGAACGGAAGTGGAGTAAAATATGGTTTGATTAAAATGTTCAACTTTGTAGACTAAAGGGAAATGTTACACTGTAGTGCTTACAGGATTCGAATCAAACTACTAGAAGCGTTCAGAACAACATAAGACGTGAAACTGCCGGATATTTCAGGAGAAGAAGAGGGAAGGTGTGAAAGGTAGAATTAGTGAGCTTGAAACAAACAGTACGAAACAGAATATTAGAGGCTGGTGACAAGGAAGTATGAATTTGGGAGGGGTTACCAGAAATAACTTCGTAAATAACCAGAAAGGTGATCTGCTTGCAAATTGTCACAGTATTTTTAACAGGGTGAAGAATAACTTGTGCCACGGAGTTAGATTTTTATACTTAAAAACTTGTAATTAATTAATTAATTTGTTACATAGGCCAGAGGTATTTATGTTGCCACTCCTTTGGAATTCATTACACGGAATTTGGTGAGAGTGAAAATCGCTACTAATTTATGTTAATTTAAAAAAATGTTAACCATTTTTCCTTGGGGACTTTATTGTTTCATGTGTGTTTTTGTGTATTGGTTCAGCTTTCTTATTTTCAAATTTTCCTAAATGAAACTCTGTTTGGTAAGCGCTCTTTCACAAAATAGCTTCCACGCCATTTCTTCGAAAATTGACACACTGAAAATGTTAAAAATACGTAGTATATTTATTTTAAAATTGTTCGTATTTATAGTCTCAAGAAAGATACCGTAATTTAGTACAGATTTTTGGAAATTTATTTTATCTTTCTCGTAGTGATGTCTGTGCTGTAATGTTATTTATTATTTTGTTTTTATTTTTAGCTCATTGAATATAAAATAAGTTTCCAATCTATACCTTTTAAATTATTCTCTAATTAATTTTACAAATCCAAACATTCTTGTTCTTTTTACTGCGGGGGGGGGGGGGGGGGGGGGGGGAGGAGGTTGGGTGGAAATGTGCGTCTTTGTTACGTTCACTGTTTTTCTTACATTACTCTATCGTATATACTTTTTATCGTGAATATTTCAAAGACCCTGCGGACAGTATCGGATATCCAAGAGGTATTTTATACGTATGCTCGAAGGGTTAGTAAATATAAACGTTATGTTTTTTGTATTCTTCTCTCCGATTTCCCCTGGGGAAAAAATAACGGGTGAACGTGTACATGAAGTTCCTTCCTGATATGAATCTATGCCATTTTTTCCAATGTTTATAAGATTGTAGTCAAGAACCCTTTTTGTTCTGTGTGTGCTCAGGTCCAAAACTCAGTGTCACTTCTAAGCGAAAGGTATATAGTAAATTTATATAATTTCTTCTTTTCGTCCTCCGTCACGTGTTAGGCTCAGGAACTTATTACGTCTTTACCTGATCTTTCCAACTTTTACTTGGCTGTCCCAGTTACTTTCTTCCTTGTGGCCTGTATTTAGTTAGTAATTAGTATGATTCTTTCCTCTGTACATCCGATAGGTCTTTGGACGAACCACTTAAATGTCTTCAGCGTTTCACTAACTCCAGGTTGTGCAGAAATGTCCAAGACCTGATTCTTATTTGTAAGGTTTCAGATTCGAATCCCAGCCTATTCCGAATGAGACTTTTAGTGGCTCTTTCCATTATCTCCAAGGAGATATTTGGATCGTACCTTAAGATAGAATAAAACCACTTTCTTTGTTGCCTTTTTCCAGCTTACCTATCCTTCAGAATCGCCATTTAGGTGGATGAGTGTCTTGAATTATTATGCGAATCAATTAGCAAGTAAACCTATTAGTTCAGAAGAAATATTTTACCAGTAAAAATTTATTTGTTGTAGTGTTTTATTATATTATTTCTATACTATTTTGTTCTTAGTTGCTTTGGGATCCATTATATTTACTTCTTTTAGTTATTGCTTTTATTATAATCAAAATATTCACTACTCTTGAGGACCTTCTTGTAACATTAAATGGTACCCCTGAAGATGGCCGAGAAGGCTGAAGTATGTAGGAGGTGATTCATGAACATGAATGCTGTTGGCTGTGTTGTTTTGTAAACGTGTTGTACGCCGTAAACATATATTATTATTGTCTCTATCGCGGGATGCTGATAGATTTTGAACACAACTGTACGGGAATCCTCAAATTTCGGCTTCTCCTTCAAGAGTTGTAATTTTTTTTTGCTTTTTTTTGCTTTTCTCCATCCGAAAACAATTTTTAATGGCGGCCAACAGACTGGCAGGCTTCTGTTATTGCTCATTGGACGTTGCATGAAATTCAGCTGAAATCGCTTTGTTAATATTTTTATGATAGACATCCCGTTGTGTTTGTGGAACTGTAAATGACAATTACCGTCAACGCAACTACCTGTTGGTTAATGTTAATTGAAATTACATGGCTACATGTTTCGACCGGAATTTTGGTCGTCTGCAGGCCATTACGTTACATAAAGAACAAAAATTTCAATTTCATTTTATGAAATTTTATAAAATTAAATTCCAATTGTAATTTTTATTTTTTGTGTAATGTACTGGCCTGAAGATGACCAAAAGTCTGGTCGAAACATGTGTCCATGTGATTTAAACTAACAGAAACCATAAATACTTTGTTGTATACTCATATATCGCTTTATTAAATAAAAAATAAATACTCAACTTTGAGATTGAAGTTGTCCTTATTGTCCAAGCTTTGTTATAAACGTGAGTATAATGTCTTATTATTGCTTAGAATATATGTGGAATGTTATTGAAGCAGTTATTTGTGTGGCTTTCAATAATATTAATTTATGTTTATAAATGGAGACTCTTATAAGTACATTTGGAGATATTAGTCCGGAAATTGCTACGAGACATTGAGGACAACTTCTGAAATATCCATTTGAAGCAAGAGTTCTCTTTGTCCTGCCATTATTTAGTTCTGTGCGAGACTCAGTCTGTACGGTTTCAAATACTGAAACGGTCACTCTCAGTGTTCACAGCCTCAAGATCCTGAAGTGTCATTGCAAGTTAAGGTATACGAAAGTAACAAAGCGTACGTCCAGATGGGAAGGAATCTCCGCGCCCTCAACAACCGACATTACCTCAGCGAAATCCGTTTTTTAGCCCAAGACACAAGAAGGTTGTTGGGTTCCAGAGCGGGCATGGGCGTAGTGCCAAAGAGAACAATCCTGCCCCTACGGGGAACTGAACAGTGGTCTTTCAGCAAATACACTGACTGAGGTATTCCAGCTAATGGATATTATGAATGTGTAAGCACATTCATAATATGTTGCGTTATGTCTATAGTATCCATTCCTCTTGCAATGGAAGTTTCAATATTAAATACACTGTGCTCTTTGTCATGTGACGCCGAACCACGGTTGTTGAATTCTGGACTCCACAAAGAGTATCCTGTATACGTACACCAGTGCTATCTGTGCTATTCGTGTATGCGAAAGGCAACGGGTAATATGTAATGAATTACGCACATCTGACACGCATTGCCACGTACATCCTCTTTGTTCTAGGTATGTGGTTACCCATTCTGCAAACACCTCTCATTCCCTCCGATATGCAGTCACATCAAACAATGTATCAACGGCCAAAGCGAATCAAAATCCTTCTAGTCAGGTTGCATGGATTTTCGAACCCTGAAATGCATAATTCCCGTAGTTTATTTCTTTCTCTGCTGACCTAATTAATTATCTCTTGTGTTTTGAAGACGATATAGATACATCGGATGTACAAGTCAGTGGCTGGTATAGTGTTACATTCACACAGCCAAGAACAATGCATACCACGTTATATGTCCTTATGCGGGAGTACGTTGGTCTATTGTCAGGAGCTGCAATTAACTTGCATTACCCAGAAAACTTAAAATACCTTGGAATAAGCTATGAATAAATTGCAATTCTCTGCACGTTGGTGCTGCTTGTATCCGTGTGTGTGTGTTCGTATATTTAAAGCAGGAGTCCTCTGTAGAACCCGAACCGCATTATAACCTGTAAGGTTTTAGGTTACAATAGCGGTGTTTGCAAAGTTTCAAGTCTTCTAGGGCATGACACCGTGTTGTTTGAAAATGTTTATCCTTACCTGTCTCTGTGGGCTTGATACTTCACTCTGATTAAGTAACATGGATTAAAATAAAATCAGAAAATACGAGGAATGTGATATAATTAGGAGCTTGTAATGTCTGCTGTGTATGTAGTGTTGTTCATTCATTCTGTAGTCTGTCTTACGACAGGTCCGTAGCCTCTTCCAAAGCGAGTTCTCCACAGGGTGCGATCTAGTGCTTCCTCTTTCAATTTCCAGTATCTTCCCTTTCCTTAAGGTCACCCAGTAGCTGCTTACGTCTTCTTCCTCGTCTTCCCGTCAATTCTATCCTTCCTTCTAACTTTCCTTCAATCACGTGTTTTAGAAGACAGTTTCTATGCAAGATGTGACCAATCCAGTTAGCCTTTCTTCTTTTTATTTTAGTATTGTTACGTGTACGAAATTCAGGAGGATCCGGTGGGCAGAATATGTGTTACACATTGGTCGAACAAAATATGCAGCCAAGATAGGAGTGTGTGAACCTAAAAGGTCAAGAGCATTTGGGAGAACTAAATGTAGGTTGGATGATGAGCTGGATCTCGGAGAAATGTAATGTGAATGTTTATGCTGGATTCATGTAGTTCACTGGGGGACTTTTGTGGAAAGGAAAATGAGCAAGGGATTTATTGACGACCTGAACGACTAACATTTGAAGGAACACTTGGCAGTATCTGTTAGTTTGTTAGTTATTTAGGATGAGAGAAGATATCGTGCTGAAAATAAACTGAAATAGAAGGCGTCAAAATCTGGGAAAAAGTTTCAAGTATGCAATGGTCTTAACGTGTTCTAGGCTACATTTAAATTAGTACATATGCAAAGATATATTTCTCAAAATCAGTCACACACAACATATAAGGTAGGTTAAAAGAGACAACATGTTTCGGCAGATTAAGCCATCATATAACCTGTTTTACCCTATCTTATATGCCGTGTGTGACTGATTTTGAGAAATATGTCAGTAATTTAAAACACAACGGGGTTGTGTGATCTAAAAAAAAGCACATATATGCTTATGTACTTTTGTGTAGATACAGGATCCATGAGAAAGTTAATTAATTACTTGCCTAAGTAAGACACATTTGCTGACCGACTGTGCATATGAGCTGTTAGCTGTTTAACTAACTATAAGTTTCCGGGGTTCTGACTCGTCATGACGAAAAACCACAAAAGACTTCAGCCTGACTGGTGTCCAGACTGAGGCTCGGGCTGGGACCTGCTATATCTTGAGCTAGTTTTGTCTGTGCCAATCACCTGTGATATCTAGTATACCTAACAGCTGATGGTGTATGGATGTGTGTATCTTTGCCTTAGTTGACACTTCATGCAGCCTATAACGTCAAGGATAATAGTAGTATGTTTTGATACTTTGCGGATGTTGTTTTGAACAGTAGGGAATTTCTGAATGTTCACAGAATGCAGCGATGCTTTTAAACTTTTCATAAGTGAAATGGGTTCGACTCCAGGCTCTTCAAGTACCATGTAAGATTTTCTTCTTTATGAGCAAATCATAGAGGTTAGATTGACCTACGTAGTATTATGAACTTCGTTTTGCTCTTTCTGAAGAAATGCATTATATTATAGGGAAAGTATCACGGCTTGTTTTACTCCAATTCTGACGTCAGTACCTTAAGTAGTTCATCCAAGAACGGTAGATTAAGAATGTGGATTATTTTAGTGCTCAAAAACTCGCTCTAAGAAGTGGATATAATGGAACGGGGAAACATATTTATTCACTTCCTGGTTCAAAGTTTGGATGAATATAATACACTTAATAATAATTACAACAATAAAATTAATAATGCACTGTACGCACTTCTTTAAGAAACATACATGAATTTAGAGTGAAATATTTACTGCTTAATGTGGCTTAAAAATTAACAACTCTTCAACAAATTGTATACATTTTTGCATGACGTGAAGGCTTATACAAATAAAATAGGCATAAAAACAACTTATTACTAATATTACCCGCTGAAACTAGCGGGTTTTATATAATTGTGGTATAATATTAATAAGATTAATATGAGTCATATTTAAAAATTTAGTTCGTACCGCACAGTAAACAAGTCACGTCTCGGTTATAAAATTCAGTACATGCTGTATAGAGAAATAATCGCTGTTCTTTCTGAGAACTATTCAAAACACACAAATGCACTCTGCGGGCAGAATGTAGAATATGTGAATATTAAGTCTGGTGGTAAATGAAGTAACCACTAGGCTCTAAAGTGATAAAGAAAAAAATTTCCTTTTAAACAAAATTTCGAAACTTGTGTATTTTGTAAAATTTGTGCATTTTTTGGGAGTCTTCTGTGAATGTATTCAAGAAATCCGTTTTACTCTTCAGGTACGGAGAGTATCATGTAGCTTGCTGCTAGTGCAGACGTGATGGTGTGGCAGAACTTGTTATTCATATGCACGATATTATATTGGAAATGTAACTTCAGATGCTAATGTGGAGAGGCATGACACTTGGTGATGTTATTGGCATCCGATATCGAAATACGTCGATATACTGTCTTTATTGGAATCCTAACTTTAGAGACGAAGTAGTCTTGGTTCATGCCACAGGCACAGTTTGTTATGAAAGTAGAAGTTACGGAAAGTGACGTTTTTTAAATGAATTAGGTTTAATTTGAATACGAATTTGACAGTTTGATATAATTTTGTACGAGTGTTGGTTAACTGAAGAGTATACAGTGTGGCGCAAAAATCTGTTGTTAAACATCTAATGTCAAGTGACTTCTGCGGCACTCTGTATATAACATTATCTTATTAGTGTGAAAAATCTGCACTAAAATATGATGAACAATTTTTTTAGGTTTGCTCCATAATCATTCATTAACTTTCAGTGATCATGTTTATGGTAGAAAATCAAGTGGTACAGAAACTTACATGTCTGCAGTACTCAGTACATGTCTACAATACTCAGTACATGTCTGCAGTACTCAGTACATGTCTACAATACTCAGTACATGTCTACAGTACTCAGTACATGTCTACAATACTCGGTACATGTCTGCAGTACTCAGTACATGTCTACAATACTCAGTACATGTCTACAGTACTCAGTACATGTCTACAATACTCGGTACATGTCTGCAGTACTCAGTACATGTCTACAATACTCGGTACATGTCTGCAGTACTCAATACATGTCTACAGTACTCAGTACATTTCTGCAGTACTCAGTACATGTCTACAGTACTCAGTACATGTCTGCAGTACTCAGTACATGTATACAGTACTCAGTACATGTCTACAATACTCGGTACATGTCTGCAGTACTCAGTACATGTCTACAATACTCGGTACATGTCTGCAGTACTCAATACATGTCTACAGTACTCAGTACATTTCTGCAGTACTCAGTACATGTCTACAGTACTCAGTACATGTCTGCAGTACTCAGTACATGTCTGCAGTACTCAGTACATGTCTACAGTACTCAATACATGTCTACAGTACTCAGTACATGTCTGCAGTACTCAGTACATGTCTGCAGTACTCAGTACATGTCTACAGTACTCAATACATGTCTGCAGTACTCAGTACATGTCTACAGTACTCAGTACATGTCTACAATACTCGGTACATGTCTGCAGTACTCAGTACATGTCTACAATACTCGGTACATGTCTGCAGTACTCAATACATGTCTACAGTACTCAGTACATTTCTGCAGTACTCAGTACGTGTCTACAGTACTCAGTACATGTCTGCAGTACTCAATACATGTCTACAGTACTCAGTGCATGTCTGCAGTACTCAGTACATGTCTGCAGTACTCAATACATGTCTACAGTACTCAGTGCATGTCTGCAGTACTCAGTGCATGTCTGCAGTACTCAGTACATGTCTGCAGTACTCAATACATGTCTACAGTACTCAGTACATGTCTGCAGTACTCAGTACATGTCTACAATACTCAGTACATGTCTGCAGTACTCAGTACATGTCTACAGTACTCAGTGCAATTCCGTCTCTCATGTCCACACTGTCATTTACGTTTGCATACAAGAGCCTGTGTTAAAGCAGCATGTAGCCGAGTGATTGTTTGGTAGTTATTACTCTAAGTACTGTCATGGCGTCAAAGATTTTCTTAGGCCGGAAGGACTTGGTAGATAAGTTGGTCTAAAGTCGAAACCATGCGTGTTACCACAAAATAAACACATTTTCCTATGTTTTCTCTATAAACGAAAAATTTCATGCGTTATGCTTAATAGTTCATGAACTACAGGGCGATAAGTAGTGTGAACTACCTTTGGACAAACTGTGCTTAGTGTGTGCTTGATTTTTCGGTTCCTGCGGAATTAACTCTCCACACACGATGTTCGTGGAATGGAACCTAGCTGTAGGCGTGGGTGTATGGTAAGGTATTTAGGGTTGCCTTGTGATGGGCCCAGCCCTCGCACGGGTCTTACAAGTGTGTACAAGATTTGCTTTTTTTAAATTATGAATTATTAACCCTTCAGTACTGGTTTCGGTTCACTGTACTTTACTTCTTTAGTGCTGCTGGCATCGGTGCACTTTAGCCGTGAAGGTGTTTAGGGATGCTATAAGTTTAACATCTTGTCGTCATGGTCAGTAATTTGAATTTAAAACCCACATTATTTAAGGCTTAAATGACCTTAGAATTAATAGCCTAAATGTTACGAACATTAAACATGGGCGATTACCACTCGTGAAAAAGTGTCCGACTTGTGTCCTAGAGGTGTCCGGTGATGGCAATGGCAATCCACAGCTGTCACTATTGACGTCATTATTATACGATACGTCTTTGTTATTGAAATCTTAATTTACGACCGTTTCCAGTCGAGTTATTCATACCAAGTTTTTGTGACATTATTCGTTTTTGATCTGAATTACATAAAATTTATATATCAGGGGTGTTCAAACCCCCTTTGTTTTGGCAAAGGGACACGACCGTTACTCTCGCCCTGTTCTTGGACCGCAAGTGTAAAAGTCCCAGTAAATGCCATAACTATCCCCCTGAATTATTGTGTAATTTTGTTATCAGTGTTCATATTACGAATGTGGCCACGGACCGCGTAACATAACGTGGCGGGTCGCAAATTAGACACCCCTGTTTTGGATGACTACAGGCGGAGGAAAGAAGTATAATTATTAGGTTTTCGTATATATATACGTATTAGATTACGCAAATGTATTAGTTCAGTCAATATTATTTAAATACGTTATTAAATGTTAATTTCGAACACGCTATTGTAATTTACAGAAATATTAGCCTGGACAAGTTACACTGTCATAAACACGGACAGAAATACTCCGCAAATCACAATTTGGCATGTTTCGTATTCAGTGCCATGCCTTCTCAAGTTCCCCTCTGTACCTAATGCACCCGCATATTGTGGAATGAATGTCAGGGACAGTTAAACGCAGTGCATGTCCGTGTGTCAGACACGACATCGACATGCTAAGAACGATCTTCCGCACGTAACGTGTACACCAATTGTAATTCCTAATACTTAGCTTTATACAGTCATTGGTCCTGTTTCCTTGCCATTATATCGGCCCTCTGCAACTTCGAAGTGGGCGTTTCATACTAGAAGTACAGTAATTACATAGGATTAAATTTAAAACTATATTTAACAAGTATATTTTATGAAGCTAGTTTCAGACCGAAGTGTATTTGACAAAAAATCTATGCATTCTTGGTTTAGAATAATTCGTCAATATGACATAGTAATATAATAATACTAGACAATATAGCTGGTATTTGGAACGTACTGCAGTGATTGTAGTTTTGATCGTAATATTCTCCCCATAAGCCATTCGTATCTCGATGGTTGGCAAGTTTATATTTTCCGACATATCCAGAGCTGTAAGTTTGAAATTAATGTCAAAGAACATACAACGATAAAAGTCGGCGACTCTTTGGGGCGGTTTTGTGGCGATTAAAGCACGAAATCAACAATTATAGATGCGTATATCCTAATGTGTGACACCATAACTGGTCTAATATGGCACGGAGAAGAAAAGGAACAGTGGCAATGAGATAATAAAATGATAGCTAGCTAAATTTCACATTTGTGATTTGCTAGCTAGCTCTTTTGCTATCTCCAATATGTAGCAATAAGGAAGTTGCTTCACAGAAGTTGACTTTGTCTTAATGACTTCGGTCTGAGTGATATGAAACACTGCTAGAGACAACGGAATTAATATTTTGCGTGTTGTTTTGGGAGACTATTTTCGTTCTAATGAAAGTTTTAAATTTTAAGTCTCTTCTTCAAGTGAGTTTAGCCACCGTTTCATTCTTTGTAATTTTCTTTACTTTTAACAACAGGAACATTTAATGCACCCGACACTGAAGATAGTGTTGTCACGTATGGGTCTAACCAGCCACTGCTACTAGGTTTATGAGCCTGTGATAACCTGGCTCTTCTATTCTGCCTGCTAATTCATTAATTATCTAATTACGTAAGGGCATCTCACCAGGCCACTGGCCAGTTGTTGTGGTTTGGCTGTTGGGGACGGACGTAATTCAGAACAGTAGCGCCAGTTCACTAAAACTAATCGTGGTTGCCATTCGCGGATTACAGAACGAAACGTTTATTGTTCAATTTGAGTTCAAAGAACAAGGTAAGCCTACCTGATGATGCATTTCGTTAATCAGATATCTTTGTCAAAGGATTCGTGGAACATAATATCTGTCCTAATGATGGCATTGCCAGCTCTGCTATCCCACACGTCTGTATTACGTTTTACAAACGATGCTGGCGATACCAGATATAGCAGTTATAAATGCTGTGAGGTCGTTTCCTAGGAGGCTGGAGAAAATTTTGTAGAGGAGCTTCATGTTTCGTACTCACCTAATACTACTCGGGGATCAAGTCATGGAGGATGAGAAGTTTAGGGCATGTAGCACGAATGGGGTGGAAGAAAAATGTGTACAGGGTTTTGGTGGGGAGGCCTGAAGGAAGTAGGTCACTTGGAAGACCCAGACAAAAAGGGAATATAATATTAAAGTGGAATTTAAAGGAATAGGATGACAGGACGTGATTTATGTTTATCTGGAAGAGGCTGTGGTCAAGTGGCGGAATATTGTGAACACTGTCATGAAATTTCAGTTTCCATAATGGCCGATATGTGCGAGATATGTCTTCCCGGATATTTCGACCCTTGAAAATGAGGACACAGTGTTGCCTCGAGAGGTCGGGATCTGCTTACCCATTGACGCATCCTCATATAATAGAAGAACAGAACGCTCAGCTACACGAGTGCGAAAACATCGTAATTAGCAATATAATTAATCTTGATATGCTGATGTTTGAATTACGGGCGTGAATTCTTAAATGCTAGTCTGATGACAAGCAGAGACCAAAATATGAATGTTAAGGAACGTGTGAATGTTAAAGCATTTGCCATTTACAGTTAGTGTATTGGGATCATTGGTTTCTTTCTTTCTCGGACGAATTTGTTCGGTATGTCGGAATCTTAGGGGCTGGAGTAGCGTAGTCGGGATAGCTACTACGCTACGGGCTGGACGGACCGGTCGTCGAATCCCGGTCGTGGGAGTCCTTCTCAACTCCAAACATGCCAGACTGGCCCTGGGGCCCACCAAGCCTCTACTTCAAAGTGTACCAGGTGTAAAGCGGCCGGAGCATGACGTCGACCACTTACCACCATCTAGCACCGAGGTTGAGACTGAGTGGAGCTATACCTCTTCTCCCCCTCTGCGCCTACATGTACGGGACATCTGTAATTTTTTGTACTTTTTATCTCAGAATCTCAGCATGCAGCAAGCTACTGTGGACGTACTTTTGAAACAGTTCAGTAGCTCGCTGCGGGACTTTACACGAATAAATGAACTGCGCCGCTGGCGTGTAATTATACGAAAGCAGAGGAGCCATTTTAAAGGGTCAGGTGTGCGTGTGGGAGATAATTACCTCGAGAAAAATTAAATAGGATGCTTTTTTACTTCCCCTTCCGGAAATATAACATGGCAGAAAAACTTCTGTAGATCGTAACTGTATTCAGGAAACGCACTTTTCATTTTAAACGTTTTATGTTATGTTCTTATCACACGGATAAATTAAATGTGGTTAGTTTGCTGTGACTCTCATTTTATTTAACTCAACTCTGAAAATTTTCTGTCATTTTTCACCAACTGTGCCAGACCTGAAGAATTGGCGCTGTAGTATGCTTTTTGCCACGTATACAAAACGCAATATCCTGGATCATGTGTTGGGTATGTTGATTGTAACATAGTTATAAAATTAAATCTACTTATGCGAATTGTAGTTCTATTTTCCTGTAGTTTTCTCTTACTTTTGATACAGAAGACGTCTGGTTGGGTTTCTAATATTACCATTTCACCATCTGTCTGCATACAAGAGTGGGAAGTCATATTATCCTATCGTATTATCCTACAGATAATTAACACTTTTCTTATACGAACGGTTGTGTTCTCAATCTGATCGTAAAATGAATTTACAATTGTAATTTTATTTTTATGTCACGTACTGGCCTGAAGATGACCGACGTTTGGTCGAAACATGTAGCCATGTACTTGTATTAATAAAAACCAATAAATAGTTGTGTTGATAGTAATTGTACACTCAATTACAAAACCAGATTATCGAAAGTGTTAATAACATTAACAAGGTCCAGCACACAGTTTGTGCACTTTGTCGTGTCCCCGAACATGTGAGCTCTCAGGGGAACTTGAACCCCTGGGAGACCTTCAATCCGCCGCGAATGTGAAGTACTTTTTCCCCTTGCATTTCAACATGCCTAATTTCATAGAATGAAAGGGAAGTGCTCTATGTTACCGGCGGATGCAGGATTAGTATGCAATAAAGCTTCTGTTCCCAGAGACTTGATAAAATGGACATTCTGTACGTATGTTTAATAGAGAGTGTATTTGAAAAATATTTGTGGAGAAACATCGTTGGCGAACTTTCCACTCTCGTTAAAAGCCTACAAAATGACAGGTATCACTGGTACGCTGACGACGAAGCGATTTATGAGAGAGGTGGGCGCGTCAGAATGAGGAAAGTTGCTTGAAGTTTAAATTGACCAGTGCGTGACTGTCCACTAGTTACAACAGAGCTTTGTTCTGAAACTCGCCCGAAACGTTTTTTTGCGATCATGACGACCGTAAGTTTATCTATATTGATTATTCATTTTGTAAAACGCTAGAACTCTATATCCTGCATTTACTGTCTGTTACCAACATTATAATATCTCTGTCATTGCAAGCTGATAGGTAGAGGCTACCACTGTGGTAACTATTGCCACAATAAAGCGTGGCAGCTTGTGTCCATGTTCCTTAACTGCATTTTCTATTCCTTTGTACAATGATTGATATAAGCTGGCCTAAGTGTTCCTTTACGAATATGAACTGCTTCTTAGTGTCGGGTCCTTCGTGTAGCCAGATGATTAAGTAACTACTTAATTCTGTGGCACCTGGTGGTTCATTACCGAATTCACAAAATTCTGCAAGTGCACTGTCTTCAAATAATTGAATTCAGTCCGCTCCACCCTGCCTTCTTTCTGCAGCAACGGTTTTAATGTTATTTGCCCATTGAATCTTAGTTTCTTCCTCTAAGTTTTCCAACAAAAAAAAAATTATTTCTCATTTTCGTCCTGTGTGCTACATATACCGCCCATCTAACCTGTCCGTTTTAATCTACGTAAGGAACTTAATTTCTTCCTTTTATGAGTGCCCCCACTTGGGTAAGAACATGGTAAAACAGTTGATAAAACGGACAGCGCTTATGGGGTACTAAACCGTGTATTTGATCCACTGCTTAACAACAGTCATTGAGGATGTTTAGGTGAAATGTAGAGACCTAAGACCATTCCATACCGACAGCTTGGAACGATTGTTTTCAAGGAAAGAAGATGATAAACGGCCTAGAATAAGTAATTTCGCTACGTTAAAAGTGTAACTTTCAAGAGTATAGAATTTTCATATTGCATCCTTTGTAAATATATATGAAATTATCTTGATGGAATGACATCTTTGCAGATTGATCAGACGGAGGATGCCATTCAGTTGTATTTGATAATAAGTCTTCCAGCGGATCTGACTCTGATGTGGCCAGTAACTGGTTGTTGCGGAACTTAGACAGAGACTTCGATAAGCTAATAAAAAACATGCAAGACTTGATGTGAGGAATTTCGATATAACAAATCTAAACGATGTTGAAATGAAATTAATGTGCCAGCTCAAAATATCGAAAGGGTTTGCAGCTCTGCCAAACTTAGTACAGTTGGGCGTATGAGTAGGTCTTGAGAGACTGCTAATTTTTTTTTTTTTCCAATGGCTCGACAGCCCCTTGGGGGCCTAGGCCGCCTCATTTTTCGAGGCTTCACGATCACACTTTTTTTAGACACACCACAGTCGGTAGGACTCCTATGGACGAGGGACCAGCCCGACGCAGAGACCTCTACCTGACAACACACAACACTCACAAGAGACAGACATCCATGCCCCCCGGCCGGATTCGAACCCACAATCCCAGCAAGCGAGCGGCCGCAGACCCACGCGTTGGACGGCGCGGCCACTGGGATCTGCGAGAGACTGCTAATGCTATTATCTAATTTCAGCTGAATAGGACGCAGACTACATTACAAGCATTACAGAATCCAAGCCAAGTATTGTTACTGAGCTGGGCCTAGCCATAAAACTGCTGTCAGTAATTAAAATACATTTAAATTGAACCTATAATACTATTGGTATGGTTACACATTTGTCGGATACATTTCCTCTTCAGAGTAGCCTCAAACAAGAAGATCGCCACTGTTTTCGACTTTGCTTTAGAATATGCCAATTGGACGGTTTAAAAATTCCAGGAGGAATGGAACTGAATGGGATGCGTATTCTTCGGTTTATGCTGATGTTTATCTATTGGGCGAAAACGTAAATATAAAGTGAAAGGCACAAGCTCTGTTAGAGGCTGCTAAGGAGATTTGGGTAGCAGTATAAGCAGCGAAAACTGAAGGAGGTCTGGACACCACAGTGCACTACAAGGTTTTGCTGTAAGGACAGATAATAAATTATTTCAACACGTGATAAAGTTGAAGTCTTTAAGAGCGAAATTGTCTGATGTAAATAGCATGTATCTAGAAATGAAGTGCAGATTAATTTAGCATAGTGCTTGCTGCCACTGGGTTCAGAATCTTTCTTTCTTTCTGTACGCTGTACAAAATGGAAATTATTGTAATGTGCTTAAGTTCATATAATTTTGTTTTTTTTTTTTGGTGTAAAACTTGGTTTTTCACATTTTGGACCGACTGTTGTTGGTTAGAAAGGGGGTAATTAGGAAAATACTTGAACCTACGATAGAGAATTTGAGAGGGTGGTAGAAAATATGCACATTGAGGGGCTTCATAATTAATATGCTTTTCCAAATATTGTTGTGATAATCAAATTAACGACTATGTGATGGACTTGGCATGCGGCACTCATGACAAGGATGAGGATTTGGTTCAAAATTTCAATTGGAAATGATGAAGGGAAGAGGTACTTCTTTCTAGCAGAATAACATACGTGTATCTATTTTTACTGATCCCAGTGGCCGTGCGGTCTAAGGCGTAGGTCTGCGGCCGCTCGCTTGCTTGGATTGTGGGTTCCAATCCCGCCGGGGCATGGACGTCTGTCTCTTGTGAGTGTTGTGTGTTGTCAGGTAGAGGTCTCTGCGTCGGGCTGATCACTCGTCCAGAGAAGTCCTACCGAGTGTGGTGTGTTTGAGTGTGATCGGGAAGCCTCAATAATGAGGAGGCCTTGGCCGACTAGGGGCTGTTGCGCCATGGAAAAAATCTATTCTTACTGGGCCGTTCACCTCAGTTATAGGGGTGTAACGCGGGCCCACTCCGCGGATACAACCCAGAGTAAGACCACGACAAAGGTGTATACAAACAGTACACCTGGTAGCTGCCACCAATCGTAACTCCGTACGATAATTCCTTAACTAAACAATTTAATTCACTGGGGAGGGTTTCCAAATTTCATACTGTAAACAAACTCATAAAAACCAAACAATTTATTAACAAAACTATATCTAATCAAACAACAAAATTATTAATACAACAAAGTTACACTACTAAACCCAAAGTAACAAATATAACACAATCTATTAAATTCCCTTCTGTTTCTTTATATTTTCCCCAGTTATTCTCTTCTATATAACTCTAAATAAAATTTCCCTTATTCTGTCTTCGTCGTTGGACTCACACACTTTCAGTAGCCTCACATTAACATCCCCCTTGTAGGAATATTGCGTTTCCTTTTTACATACATAATAACCGGTTTGCACCAGTCTTACCTTGCATCAGGATCACTCCGATCATCTCGTAACTCACCGACATAGCCAGTGATATTAACCTCTATTAGTGACGCAATAATTCAATTAATTCGCGCCGTTTCCACTTCTCTTTTGCTGCACGCGGTTTCACTTATCTACTTAATAGCTCTCGCTTTATCACTCTGTTGATGAACAAGCACTGTTGCCATTCATTCTCTTATCATTTCCATTAAATGATCGACGCTTCTTTTACTAATCTGCACTTAAATGTTTAACCAAAATAAATTGACATGTTGCGGCTGCTTTCCTATCTACGCCGACTTTAACATAGTTACAAATAAAACTTGTTATCTTCAAATTTTCTACAGGTTATGAATTTCAAATTACTCCATCCAAAACTGAAGCCAAACTCCCCGAGGCATTGTCTCTCCTCATTATTTAAAACCTCGGTTCCACACCCAAATCTTACGTCACATAATGGCTGCTCCTAACTCATTCTCCAATCAAACTCATTATTACGATTACTCCCACGTATGGATCTACCAATTAAAACACATTGTTCTAGTTTGCACTGCTTCCTATCTATGTGCTGACCTGCAGTTCTCATAGCCTTGGTCTTTCTACTGAGTGTGTAAGTCTCACGGAAATCAACTAACCCTTGTACCTTAGCTCTACAACTGGAATATTCCCTCATTGCTTCACAAAGCTTATAAATCATGCACAAAATTCAAAAAATTTTACCCTTGCCCCCAATATTCACTACAGGGGGAAGATATTGTTAGAGTGACTTGTTACCTTTTGGACGGTCGGGATTCTATTTCCGGCAGCAGCTGAGATTTTATTTTCACTGCACTCTACAGACACACTACAGTCGCCTATCACGTGTGAATGGAGGTCTATTTCCTCGTCTGTAAAGCAACCGGAAGTACCCACTCGCTGGCATCAATGATGAGAATAGAAAGTTCGCTGAGTTTTCTCAGATCGCCTGTAAGCCTTCATGGCCTGGCATAGGGACCATTTGAAATGCTCTGTAATCGAAATTTGTAACACATTACTGCGTGATCTTTAGCATACATGAAAGAGTTTTTTGGTTCCCTGTCCCAAGTAATCGATTCTACTAATGCCAGCAACTCATGGCACTTTATGATTAATTACTGTCCTGATACTTAATTAGTCACCGCATTTTCATTACGGTACAGTCTGTGCCTGAGGAATTTGTTGACGGCCTGACACACAGGTATAGATAAGGCATTTATAGCAACGTTGAAGTACTAATTAACGGCCTGTCTGAGATTTTGCCTTTGCGCCATACTATGCGATTTTTATGTCGGTTTTAAATTTTTCATTTAAAATGTGGTATTAGAAAATTTAAACGACAGAGAAACCACTAGACTGTGACACAGTAGATCTAACTACGCTGAGCTTTACAGGTGTGGCATTTTCTTTTCTGTGGCGCAACAGCCCAACTGTGACCTAGGCCGTCTCTTTGTTGGGGTTTTTAGACCACACACAACACAAACACACACCCGGCAGGACTTCTCTGAACAAGTGATCAGCTCGTCGCAGATGCCGCTACCTACGCAACACTCAACAAACACAAAAGACGAACATCCATTCCCTCAGCGGGATTCGAACCCGTGATCACAATAATAGAACGGTCGCAGAGCTACGCCTTATACCGCACGGCTACCGTGATCGGCCGTATATAAAATAGCCTATATGTTTTATGAACACATGTAATATCAATTATAACACACGAAATTTCCATTACTTGTTTTGGCCTTTCGGTTGTTTTGTCAACGGTTTCAGTAATTTGGTATATGACGTATGTTTGAAGGATGATGAATTATGACGTAGACTGTAATGACTGAGGAAAATCACGCGACACTTTTTTAACTATTAATTTTTGCTGAATATTACTCTGATATTATTAGAATTAATGAGGGAGAATTGGAAGTGTAAGGCACGTGTTACGCACAGGGGGTTTGATAAGTGCGTGGAAAGTTTAGTCGGGGAAACTGAAGGGAAAAGATCACTTGCAAGACTGAGACGTAGATGCAAGTATAGTAGTTCTTTGGTCATCCGGACTATACGGGGGGAGGTTTGTTCCGGAACCGGGAATCCGGACCACTGAAGGGAAACCGCGTAGTATAGGTAACGTACAAAATTATTACTCACTGTTAAAAAAATTCTTAAAACGGAAATACTGTACCTAACACTATATAACAATAGCAATAATAATAAAATAATAATAATAATAATAATGTACTGTAATAATATAGTCGTTGGGAACTAATGGGCTATATTTCGTCCAAAATTGTCCGGATCGTCTGGGGTCTGGATTGCCGAGAGATCACGATATAAAATTGGAATCGGTGAGAGATAATTACATTCAGTTTCATTCTTAACCACCATTTAACGCCTAGATGTACCGACACACATTTTCACACGTAGTCAGTGCAAAAGTAAGTCGATATTAGCGAACTGTACCGTGTAGGAATCTGCAATATATTTGTAGGTAGGCAAGAGCCAGGACTTTAACACATTTCAGATTTAAGTAATAACGTCTTAAGCAGATCGGTGTAGCTGTTAGTTTCAAGCATTCGTCCTCGGGAGGCACCTGCAAATTCTTACGCACGTATTTTATGATTTTCCTGGGTATTTTTAATTGAATACAGCAGGAATCATTTACAATACCTTACGCTCGCCTCTTTCCATGTATTTACCCTCCGTTTATAAGTATTGGCTGTCTTGTTGTGTACTGTCTAACCTTCTCAATTGTAACAGCGTTGTTAAACAATGCATTTACTTGATCACGTGTTCTTTCTCCTGTATAGCTACATTTTCAGTGAACTACATGGTATCTGCCCAGGTTTTTTTTTGCGTTGCTACACGGAAGCGAAACTTAATATAAAATCTATTAGTGAAAGCCTTGCAAAGAAACGAATTGGTCTCCAGCGAGCTCTCCAATATCCAATGGAAGGAGGTCGATATCTGCTGTGTCTTGTTTACTTCCTGCACCTTACTTCAGTCCTGTGGAGGCGTCTTTGAATCATTGGCCACAACAGCCTGGATATCAGTTACAAAAACACTCTTTGCTATAAGAATTTGGAAGCAATCTAGTCTCATCTACGTCAGTATTTCTCGATGTTTCCCACGCAGTGACATACAAAAATGTAGTTCAGCTTCATACACACGTCAGTATATGTAGCTGGTATTGTAAAATATATTTTTATGTTTATGTCCTGATATATTTATGTTGACTCTATGGTTATGAATAGGCCGTGCAATGGCTCAGGCGGTTAGTCGCCGGTCTCTCACCGCGAAGGCCCGGTTCGATCCCGGGTCAGTCCGTGTTGGATATGTGGTGGATAAAATGGCACTGGGACAGGTTTTCCCCAAGTACTTCGGTTTTCCATTGTAAATTTCATTCCATCGGTGCTCCATTACTCGGAAAAACGAAAAAAAAAATTTAATCATCTTCATCACAGGGTTCCACAATAAGCCTCAAGGCTGCAGTGCATCTGTAGCATCTGCTGCGGGGCCCTTAAAAAAAAAAAAAAAAAAAAAGGTTATGCATGCGTTGTTAAATGTTAAATTTGCGAGAGTTGATTTTCCCACAGCGGTGCTCTTGAAGACTCTCGTCTTCTGGGGTGTTACGCCGCGTCAACTGTTGAATAGTTTCCGACGTTTCGAAGGATTTTATTTCTTTCGAAACGTCGGTAACCAATTTTCTAGTCGGCATGGATAATACCCAAGAAGATTCGAATATTGTACGTCAATTTGATTCTTCTCCCACGATTTGAGCTCTCTCAATGAAACTTTATTCGTTTGTGAGAAGCTACGAGTCGTTCAGATAGTGAAAGATTTTAAAGCCGTTTGTGGGACCTGAAGGTTCGCTGCCGTCGCCACAAGAGCCTCCTATCAATCCCTATTTTGAGGTAGGTGTAAGCGGTCTGCATTCTCAAAAATCCTATTTTGCTAGACCTGTTTAATATCCACCTCCCATTTACGCTTAGATTTTCTAAGAGGTTTCTGAAGTTTTTACTTTAAATTTCAGCTTGTTTCTCATCTCTCTAATGCATGCTACATAACCCGCCCATTTCCTACTCATCGATTTGCTTATCCCAGTAGTATTTGGCGAAGAATACGTGTGATGGCGATGCACACAATTCAGCTCTCTTCAGCTTTTTTTTTTTTTGCCTTAAATAAAATGCTTCCCAGCTCTAGACTAGGCGTGTAGTATATTCGTCAGATGATGAATTGGTGAGGATATGCAAACGGCCGTAGCCTGTGTTAGAGTAGATATATTAATTTCTAATTTATGCAGAGGGATGAAGGAAAGTTATGAAAATACTTGGTCGGGTAAGTCTACACGATCACCATTCGTATTTGAACAGGAACCTCTGAAATATGTAACAGGAATACTAAGTACTACACCTCTACGTTTGGTATGTAACATATGTGTATAGGCTAAGACGTTTGGTTTATGGTTGAATGGTTGAGTTATACTTCGTGGTTACGATTGCACAACGAGGTGTCGGCGGTGGAAAAAAAAATGACAATCAAAATTAGTTACGATAGCACCACCAGATGGCAGCAGTCACATGGAAATCTGAGTTACTTGAGATAGCACAACAAAATGCCACTTATTACTTCGCCACCGATTGCAGATCTCGCACTAGCACAAGGAGCAATCTTATAGTTTTGGGTAAAATTTTTGAAAGACAGTTGGATTGGTGCATGAATGCAACGGCAGTGACGAGGCCATGTCTAGTTATTATGTAATTATATACAGTCCGACACAGTCTTGTTGCTTTCCACTTGGAATTGTGGAGCGTGTATGTGGATTACTTGTTTTTACCAGCCGTGAAAAGGAAAGTTTCAGACGCCAAGCGTCAACCCGCGTCACTGAACCATGGATCGGGCGCTGGCAACGGATGTCCCATTCCCTAGGGAGGACCCAAGATATCGCATTTACTCGTCCTGTGTTCTGCCAGACGCCAGCAGAGAAAGAATAAGTAAACCTTTCTACGAAAAGGAAGATGTGTAGCGGAGGGCGACAGTGGGGAAAGCAATTTGGTCGCTCGAGGCTTGCCACTTTGGTGAATGACGTTCACAACCTTTGAAGCTCAGTCCCCCCCCCCTCCCCCAAAGAAAAAGAATAAAGAAAAGAGAGAAATACTAACTTGAAGTTCTGAATTGACTCACCGGTTTCCAGACTGTAAAGGTAAACAGACAGCTGGTGGCGAATTATCTTCGTGCTAAAGAATCTTTCTTTTGCCTCTGATTACGCAGGAGCTTAAGAAATTTCTTACATTACTGGAGTCCTGTGGTTTAACACAATATCCACAGACTGTCACCATTTACCCCTGCCTGGCGCAGGTTCACCTCCGTACACAATTCAAGCCATGTCCCACGTTTACGTCGAGGTCTACCAAGTGGCTTATTCCTCTGCAGCACTCGTATATGGCCTTTATATTCCGCTAAGAGTAAAAATTGTCCAGCCCGTATCGTACTTTGCAGAATTGCTCTAAGATTTTCAAATGTTACTTCGAATTTTGAAGTTTCTCGTAATTTCCTACCCCTTCTGTTATTCAATAAAATATTTTCTCGGGCTAGCAGCCGCATCGGGTGGTAGAATAGCGAGTAAAGCAATGTTTCGAGGACGATATGTCCTCGTCATCGCGGAACTGACTGAGTCACTTTACTCGTCATTCAACCACCCGACGCGGTTGCTAGCCCGAGAACATTTTATTGAATTTAGTTGCCGTGGAAGCTTTAAGGTATATCTACTCTATTTTTCTTCTTTATGGACTCCAAGAATTCTTATCGATGCGACATCAGATCTTAATGTGTCTCACTGGGGTGCTGATGATTCGTTTCTTCTGGGGTAATTCGCTTCTAATTATTTATATTTCGTAGCAGCCTTTTGCCTCTATCTTCACTGGTTTGACCACAATTACAAATTCTCTTCCTCAAAAATTCATTGGCACGCCTCAAACATATTTTCATTATTTATTATAATGTCCCGCCAAATCCATAAGAACGAGACGGCCTGAAAATAAAAAAATAAGTCACGTGAATTGAGTCTTGTAAATCTATAACGTATATAGAAACATGCTCGGGACAAGAACAATAGAAAACATTCATTTTTAAGTAGGAGCCTCCATAAGGTTTAATTACGCGTTTTATATACATAACAAGCAACACCTTAATTAAGTGGCACTGTGCTACTCGAGCAAATGTAACTGCTTTCCATCGTACTGCCGCCGAAACGTCATAAAGGAAAAAATATATATAGCGGCCGTCTGTACCATATTCGTCTTCGCTACCTAAATTTTAAAAATTTGAAATGCTACGTTTTGTTATTGTTATCTACAGTTATTTAAATTTATTAAAAGCATTATAATTGAAGCTGAGTATTTTGAATTTTATATAAATTATATGACACCACATTTGTAAGGTTCGAGCTGTGAATATTTCCTTTTTTTTTTTGTGATCAATATGATGATGACTATCGTCATTAGCCGAAACATGTCGCTAGTTTTATCTGTAAAATAAAGTTGTGTTTGGCCTGAGTATATTTGCATTACTTGTTGTATTGTGAACACAACTGGGATGAATCACATCAAGAAGTACAGCTTTAATTTACGAACCTTGACATAACAGATATAGAAAATTAAATATTAATTACTTTCTCCTGACAAGAATGCGGTTCCTTAATCAAGGTTAGAATTGGGTAACTTCAGACCCTGATACTCCAAACGGGGAATGGCTGATAAGAAATTTTCATGTCTTAATGATTTTATATCTTAGGTATTCTACGTTAAATGTACTCTACTTAAGGAATTGTCTTCGCCAAATATTTTTCTACGTGTGACGCCAAATGGTGGAAATTACTAAGTGAGGGTATATATCACAAGCTTCTCGTTAATCGTCAGCAAAATGAAACTAAGGAATATTTTCGTTCTGGAACAAACGTAATACTTCCCACACAGAAAGGGAAATACGAAATGAGATTCAAGCTAATTCCCCTTCTTTCTTTATTCTGTTGGGACCCCGGGATTGGAAGTGGAGGGACACGTGATGAAGCAGGCATTTGCCTCTCGTAACGAGCCCCACGTGGAATGAAAAGAAACACGAATTCGGAATTTACATACACCGCAGAAAGAAGAAAGTGCCTTGCAAGTGTCGTACATTCAGCGCTACAAACGATGTGCGTTTCCTTTTTCATCGTAAATTTCTGACTCCATGGGGCTGCGGCCTCTCTTCAAAAGTTATTCGCTTTTGATTGAATGGTGAAGAAACTCCGTACTTTTATGAAAACCGAAGGTTCATTTACGTGTTAACGAAAACCTCTCATTGGACTCAGTTCTTATCCAGTTCAGTAGAAATTGCAGTCTCATATTACACATTTAAATTTGTAGGGCGAGGAGAGTGTCACCCCATATTGGCTGTATGATACTACTTATTTCGAATTCGCATATTCGAAGGCCGCCTACGTCAGCAGAAATCATGACACGCCGCGGTTATTCATAAATGATTCCTGTAGGATATTTAATCCACAGTAGTCTTGCCCGAAGCAAGTTGTGGCTTCTGTGCCCACACCAAACTATCTCTGTGTTTTTAACAAAATCTACAAAACTACGATTAATTGATTTTGGCCTAAGACTGTACCATTATTTTCTGTAATTTTAAAGGAAAGTAAAGTTGCCCTTTACACGCCATGAATGGGAGTAGAGGTATTGCTCCACTCATTCTTAATCTCGGCACTAGATGGAGATGAATGGTCAGCTTCACGCCCGGTTTGCATTATCGCCGGGGAAGAAACCTGTTAAACAATGAACATGAGACTGGACGGGCCCTAGAGCCGATCTGGACGGTCTTTGGAAAAGAGAAAAACTCTTGCCTTTGCCGGCGGATTCATACCATAAATTCTTACTTTGAATTTGTCTAAAAACTTTTATTAATGCATGGTGTAGTACAATGTTTCTACTAATTATGTCAGTGAAGTTGTGACATTAGGCTAACACGGCGACGTGAAGTACCTTCAATTTTGGACAACGTTTTCCAGGTTCTGATATGAACAGTGTGTCTGCACGTATCATGCCTGTGCCTCAGGGCTCTGCTATAGTTTCGTCCCGCCTTATAAAAAGTTGCATATCAGGTTTTTTGAACTATCTACAGTTTCTGCCTAATTAGCAAGAATTAATTTCGCTGATGTGGCAGATTTTGGCTTTAATTGGAGACTTTACTGCAGCCATTACGTACAAAGAGTCGGCATGTAAAGCTTGGGAGCCATTTTATTCATTACGAACAAGACAATAGTTGTGGAGATGGTTGTGTTGCTGCTGTTGAATTTGGTGATGGGAGTGCTTCATGATTGTCATTTCTGCGAGGAATTGAATCACATAAATAGATGCTGGCTAATTTATCCAAACTGCATGATGGTAAATCCATGTTTCTGTTTGTACACAAATGTGCAATAATACATAGGCGGACGGTGTCTCAGAATTGGGCCTAAGAGGGAGGCGGTAACAAGAGGATGGAGAAAATTGCGTAATGAGTTTCTGCATGGTATTTATTGCTCATCAAATTAGGGTGATCAAATGAAGGAGACTGAGATGGGCGAACTGTGTAGCACGTTAGGGGGAAAAGGAATACGCATGCAGGGGTTTGGTTGGGACACTTGACTGAAAGGAACGGCTTGGAAGACCGAGGCGTATATAGGGATATTATTAAAATGGATCTTAGTGAAATGGTTTGGGAGGGCGTGAACTTGATTAGCTCAGGATACGAACAACTGGCGGGATCTTGTGAACGCGGTGATGAACCTTCGGGTTTCGTAAAATGCGGGGGAATTCCTGACTAGCTGACGAAGTATTAGTGTCTTAAGAAGGACTCTGATCCGTGAAATTAGATTTGTAGTTCCTTTCAGCAATTAACTGATATGTTCTCTTCAGCTGCGCAAGTGGTCAGTGCTGCCCAAGGCCTGCCCTTACTCAAGACGCTGAAATTTGTTTGTAGACACAACAGACCGGCGATCAGCTTGTTGGAAATCGGCTGAAATTTGTTTGTAGACACAACAGACCGGCGATCAGCCTGTTGGAAAGCGGCTGAAATTTGTTTGTAGACACAACAGACCGGCGATCAGCCTGTTGGAAAGCGGCTGAAATTTGTTTGTAGACACAACAGAACCGGCTATCAGCCTGTTGGAAAGCGGCTGAAATTTGTTTGTAGACACAACAGACCGGCGATGCAGCGCGTGTGTAGGAAAAACGCGGCTGAAATTTGTTTGTAGACACAACAGACCGGCGATACAGCCGTGTTGAGACACAAAAGATCGCGACGCACTGCGGAGAACATCACAAATATAGATAGACGCTTAGATTGTTCGTAACATTTAATTAGAACATATAATTATTGGGAGCACTGCACTGAGAGGAGTCATACGTGAACAACTTTAACAATCTTAAGGCATTCCCAGCCTTTTGTAAACAGACTATAACTGAAACTATGATATAACACTATACAATTGTCCGATTTTCTTGGTCAATTCAATCCTTCAGTGCCGGCTTCAGTGCACTGTGCGGACATTCAATTCTTCACACGTTGCCTACCTCGGTGCACCATACGGTCTTGAATTCATTTATAACTAACTCCATGGAGCAGAGCCATTCTTGAGAAGCTAGCAGGTCGTCAGCTAGTCAAGAAATTCCCCGCGTTTTATGGAACCCGAAGGTTCATTACAGAGCCCGCCACCTGTCCCTATCCTGAGTCATATCAATCCAGTCCATGCCCCCCCATCCCACTTCTCGAAGATCAATTTTAATATTATCCTCCCATCTACGCCTTGAATTTATTTATGGGTAATATACGTTATAAACCCCTCCGTCTTGGGCATTACTTGGAATTTAAATCGCAGCGTCGTTGAGGGGTTAACTACCTCTTTCCCAGCATCTTCAGTTACATGAGAAGGCTGTTACAAATAGTGAATTATGAAACATGTAGGGTGAATATATCGTTATCTCTTTTAACATTTTTGCCAAGACTTTTGATATATGATTGAGGGAAAAGGTGAAATAAATCAATCAGACCATCCGATCTTCCAGCGAAGACTAGAATCTTGTATCTCTGATATACTAGCTAGGGTATTAACCACTGCTCGCAAGTTCTAGTGTTCCATCTCGAACCATTAATACCAGAATACCCCGCTTCCTTATTTTGTCAGAACTCCAACCGCCATTACGACTAAAATTACACCAAAGCCGTGTTTTCTAGATGAACAGGTACTTACACACAGGTTCCCGCGTAAGATAATGTAGGCTTTCATTTTGTAGAGTGTTTTGAAGCTGCCCTCTTGGGGAACAGAGCCGCAGAGCTGCATCGTGTGACCCTTTCGGTTGCATGTAGCATGCGAATCTCATGAGCTCTGACCCTGAACTTTCCGTGTTCTTCATGGCACTCGTCATCGCTGTAAGCAAACGCAAAGGGCATGTACCACTTTCCGACCACCATCTGTCTTTTAGCATTGCCTGTTAATCTCACCAAAAATTCTTTCCTCTGATAGTCATTTAAACCACGGTATTTACTGTATATACCATGCTTTAACTTTCAAAGACCCTGAATTTTCAATTTGACGCTATCCACCCGCTGTGTATATAGTCTTACATAAATAACACTACGTGTTCCGTCTGACACAACCCTTGTTTATTATTATTATTTTTGCAGACACTACATGTTTCGATCAAGCCGATCATCATCGGCTTGATCGAAACATGTAGTCTTTGAAAAATAATAATAAATACAGGTTGTGTCAGACGGAACACGTAGTGTTATTTATGTAAACCCTGAATTTTACCCACAGGATGTAGTCACATGTTTCGTACCATTTTTAGAATAAACGTCGATTAGATTCCTGTAGAGCGTTAACCGGCTGGACTTTACAGTGCCGATGAAACTTGTTGATTCCGAGGTCGGAATTCGAACTCTGTATACAATTTGTATGACTTCTTATAAAATACATCTGTAGGTTCTTAGGGGTAAAGCAACTGTATAAATAGCGACTGCCGCTAAAATTTGGGTACATGAAACCAGGACCGCTGGCTACAAGTCGAACTGCATCCGGTAGGTTCTGCGACCAGCCAGGTCAATCAAGTTATTCAGTGGTTGTCCTCTGTCATAGAACAAATACTCTGTTGGTACCCAAATTCCACGCTGCACTACAAGTTTTTCCTGCAGCCCTCCCAACATAAACTTTAAAATTTCCTAACAAATGCGGGATTTCCTTTATACAATTTTGTCATTATGCAGCGCTGTTAATGCTAAATGCATCAAAATTCGAAGTCCAGACCAAGTCCGCAGCTTATTTCCTCCGCGGCATACTCAAACAGTCTACTGTCCATCATTTTTACCCCTTTCACTTCTTAACCTTCTACCTTGCCTCCACACTAACTTTACAAGAGGGACGAGCGGGCATTGCCTGGGAATTTTCAGAGCAGTAAAAGTTCGTGTTAGTTTCCCTGTAATAAATACAGTGTCTGTCACTAACCACCCAAACTCCTCCTCGTCTCCCATTTTTTGCCTCAAAGCTGTAACCCCCAGAAGATATTGTCAGTTGCAGTAGAGGGTATTATAACTTAAATAAGCAAATACAGTTATATCTTAGACAAGATTAGATATGGTGAACAGAATATACTTTTGATGTTGGTTCATACGTTTATTATTTAAAGGCCTGATTAAGGATTCAGAGATGAGCTGCGTGGCGAGATGGGTAGATGATCGTGAGTAGTCAGTAAGGATGTGGAAGTAGGCAGTCCTGACTTGTTTTGAAGTCTAATCTCAGAACTCGCCAGCGAAAATTAAGAACGACCACGTAAAATTCGAGAGAGGATGTTTGACTTCCGTAAAGAACTTGACCAACAAAACTGTATGGATAACTTTTTTCCCATCCTCATGAAATTTTTGGGTTGTTTTTCGATAATAATTTTACTAATGAAAATATTGTGTTATATAAAACGCAAGTCGACCTATATTTTCAGATATAAAAACAATTATATGTTTTCGTGTATATATATATATAAATATATACATATGTCTGTATATGCGTTCGTGCTTATATCAGTTGTCTGGTGCTATTCTTTAGTTTTGAAATAGTCTGCCAAAAACACTCATATTTTAAAACACTGGAAAATGATTTAACAGCAAGTCATAGAATGAATATTATTATGGGGGTGAGGGTCATGTTTTACAGTTGCCCTAGAGACGTTAATTAAAAATGTAACAATCTGTTCTCGGAAAAGACTCGATATAATTATAGATTTTTTCTCGTATTTCGAATGTTACAAAATATTTCAACGAAATTTTCAGTTCAGTATTTGTCTAATGTACAATGTTTTTTATTCTGATGTATTTAACCAACCTGCCAGTAGCTCAGATAGTGTGTAACCAATATTACTAATAAAAAACTACCAAAACAACTATTTATTAAGATTAAACAGTATAACTGATTTTAATAAATAGTTATTTTGACGGGTTTTCATTGGTAACTTTGTTTACATAAACAAAACGAAATAACCCATATTAATCTGATAACATGTAAAGCCTTTACCTTTTCCGTTTGGTTTCCTTTCCTTTTCTTTTCTTTCTCTCGTTCTTCTTGGCCTGCTTTATCCTGAAGAAGAAGGCACTACGCTTTTTCGAAATGTCGGTGCCTATTTACCAGCCCACAAGACACAACATCTCAGAAGACTTGAATCTGCACAAAGAAAACCTGGACCCAGGGACTGGCTATTCAGTCTGAGCTTTGTATTTAATCACACTCAATCTACAAAATATTCCGTGAACACTTCGTCTCATTTATCTTAAATAATTAGTTTTGCCATTCGTATCCATGTAAATTTTGGACTTAGAGGAAAAATATTTATTACCTACACCTTACGTAAAAATGCGTTTCATAACGTTATTTTTATGGGCAACACTACGTGATTACTGATAGATTCACAAATTATTTTGCATTGTTTTTCAAGCTTACAAGAGGTTATTTTGCATGTGGTGAAATGCAGCAATGGCTGCGCTCATATTTAACATTGGTCTTTAGTTCTTTCCTTTGGAGGAATGTAAGGATATAAATAATAATAATAATTGCCCCGGGAATCTTCGCTTAAAGCCGAATCCAGTGCAAATATCCGAAGCTTTTACCAATCAACAACCTTACCGTGATTCACAACGTATTTCCGTGGTAAGGTGCAAAAATACATAAGTTTTAACTGTTGAAAGACAGCAGCAGAGGATTTTGTCATTGGTTTGGTCAAACACTAAATAAACTCATACCAGAAAGGCCGATTTATGTGTTCAGGATATCTCGTGCGTAGCATAGAAAGCTTCAAGCCTTTATGTACGTAGTTAAAATGTTTGCATCAGTGGGATAGAAAATACCGGACATTATGTGTTCAGTCTTGTGAAATCATAGCTTGTTCAGGCGATGATCATCGCGGATTCGCGCTTTCCCACTGTTCACATATATTTGTTTTCAGACTTAATCTCAGGGCAGAAGGGAATGTAAGCCTTAAGCCTGTATACATTCTGCTCTATCAGACACGACATGCGGTGCATGTGAGTGAGTGAGTCCCATTAGCAGGACAGAGCGTGTCTACATCAAAGGAAACACGTGACGATGGGGTGAGTCCGATGTGAAAAGTGACAGCTTCGTATAGCCTCCTGCAAATAAACGGACGAAGGTTTGTTTTCGGCCATTGCATATTAGCATGGTTAGGCCCCGCTGGAATTAAAATGCGCGTTTACTGAAGTCTTGGGGATAAAATTATAGTGTCGCTGATTATAAGATGCGTACTTCGAAATGCTTTTAGATATTATACAATTTGACCCTTCTTTTTTTTTCACGTAGAACTCCTGTACATTCTGTATGAAGGGGTTCATGTATATGGATTTCCGCTCTTATCTTTAAATTTGATTGCAGGTACACTATCTGTTTTTTTTGTATATTCGCCTCACTATGGCTTATTTTTATAAGTATCAGAACGTGTGTTTGGAGGGCGTAAATATAACAAAGTACGTGTTCACTACGCACAGGCCAGCGGAGACTCTGTTGGCTCGTGAACGGGGGGGGGGGGGGTCTGTATTTTGTTTCATTTTGAAAATCGGGTTTCAGGCTAACGTGTAAGTTCACCTCTTTCGAAAACGGAGCATAATAAGTTTTATCTGATGGAATGCTACACGCAAAATTAATGTGGATCTCAAAGGGTTTAATGCATTACAGGTTCAATGACTTGAATTTAAAGAAACAACAGTTAGGTATCTGTGTGCCGTGTGAGCATGTCAGGCCCTTGTAGCGGCACGGAAAGGGAGCAGCAGAGGCTTTTGTTGCTGTTCATGTGTGAGAAGATTTAATCAGTTCAGTCGAAAAGCTAAATGTTTATCATGTGGAAATTTCGCAGGTAGCTAGCTGTAGTATGCCGCGATTTTGCAGCATACTTTAAACGTTGCTGTAGACGATACATTTCATTGCTCTTTCCTCGACCTAGGCTACTCAAATCACGTCATCACGTAGTCTGTCTTACGACAGGTCCATAGCCTCTTTCAAAGCGAGTTCTCCAGGGAATGCGTACTTGTGCTTCCTTTTTCAAGTTACAGTATCTTCTCGTTTTCTGAGGGTCATCGAGTAGCTGCTTACTTCTTCTTCCTCGTATTCCCGTCCCTTCTATCTTTCCTTCAATAACGTGTATTAGAAGGCAGCTTCAACGCAATATGTGTCCAATCCGTTAGCTTTCCTTAATTTTATTTTATATAAGACATTCATTTCCTCCTTGACATATTGGTCAATTATTCCTACTTCTGATCATCAAGTCTCATAGTATGTTCGGAGAACGGAGGATATTATTAAAATTGTTTTAAAATAAATACGGTCGCCCGTGTTGTAAGTTTAACTGGTTCAGTGTATGCTTGGATGGTGGACATTTTAAAAAAAAATAATGAACCTTCTAAGATAAGATTATCACAGTATTTTGAGTAGGTGGAATTATCACTTCTACCAGCTATAAAATGTGCATGGAGCTAATGATGTAAGGTAGGCTGAAATACATTCGCCTGATCCACTAATACCTATCCTAGTGCCTTCGAGGTTAATATCTATCGAAATTTTGAAGGATGTAAATCACCATGTACTGGTCACATGTCGGCAGAATTGATCCAGACAGGAGGTAGAACATTGCGTTCTGATGTCCATAAACCTATGAATTCTGTTTAGAATGGAGAATTTATTTAACGTTGAGAGGAGTATATGAATCTACCTATTTACAAGAAGTATGAAAAAACTTATTGAGAACTTATCGAGGCACGTCATTATTACCAAATGCTTAAAAATCTTATGCAACGTTGTTCTGTCTAACTTAACTGCTTATGCAGATGAATCTATTGGGGTTTATCATTGTGTATTTTGATATAGCATAACTACTGATCAGATATTGCGCATTTGTCAGAGATATCGTTTTTGATAACAACCTTGTGTGAAGTTTCCCGCCTCCGAAAGTATAAACCGTATAGCATGTAATTTACTCTTAAAATATGAACCACTCAGTATGACATAATTGAGTGCAAACAGGTGCTCTCCGTGTTCATGTTACTACATGGGAATTCTATAAACGTCAGTAATAATTAAAAGCATTTCAATCAACTGCTTTATTAAATGATCAAATTAGTGTAGCTCATGCATATTATTGTTATAGTACTCGTGGAGCTAACGAACCGTACCGTATCATCACAGAATATGTAATGGTGTCATTTGAGGTTGTTCGGATTATTTATACGCAAGATTTGTACAGTGGCGTATAATGAAATTGATGGGCTCCTGCGCAAGGGCAGCATTTGGGCCCCATAAACTAAACATTTCTGACACATTGTGTTGTAAAAATGTACATTAAGTTCAATTTAAGAATTTAAGAATTAATTATTATGTTAACTGGGTGGAGGGAAATGTATTCTCCCAGTGATATACCCCATCTGTGATTTGTGTTCTAAGTACTCGACTTCATCACGTCTAATAAGAATTCTAATTTGAAATCGGTTGAACCCCTCACACTTGCATCACGTGCTTGACACAAACAGAATGGAAAGCACGCATACCATCTGCTACAAGATAAAAGTTCAAATAAATTGCTAGCGAAGCATGACGCTAAAGTAACCTGAGCTTTAAAACGAAGAGATTTTGAATACTTATAAGAAAAGTAATAAGAAAGAAGACCTTTTTTGATGTGGGCCCCCGTAATGTGGGCCCCGGTTTATTGTACCACATGCACATATGTCCGACACGCCACTGGACGTAACAGCGTAGTGAATTTGTACAGTGGCAACTTTTCAGCAGTAACCACGTGTCTGGGAACTTCATGTGACGTCACCGCAGTAACGGACAGATCTTAATATGGAAGACCTCTTAATAAGTCCTTTTGAAATACCGAGTGGTCTAAAAGTCGGTTAAAGTTTAGTAAAATGTAGGCACGTGTATGTAAATTATTTTATTACGTGCTGAATTTATATAAATTTTACCTGCTTTGAACTGGAGTAACTGAATTATATAAGAAAGGAGTGTAAGTTTCTCATATCAATGTTAACAGGCTTAAAGCGGAATATTCCGCTAAATACAGGACCTACATCTACCCCTGGGACTATCACTTGGAAGTCCTAGGCATAGATGGGAGGATAATATTAAAATGAATCTTCAAGAAACAGGATGGGGGCGTGGACTGGATTAATCTGGCTTAGGATAGGAACACGGTAGTCAGTTTCCAGTTTGTATAAAATGCGGTGAATTTCTTGACTAGCTGAGGAATTATTAGCTGCTCAAAAATGACTCTGCTCCATGCAGTTAGTTACGCAGCATACTTTATTCGGTCCGATTATCTTTATGCTATCGGAATGATTTATTTTCGTTTGGGCCTTGCGTTATTTATTTCCACGACTGATGATAATTTGAGATAGAGTTCTGTCACTGCTAACTCTTCTGCTCTTCGGCCACGCTGAGCAATAAATTTCGTAACATCAACACATGGCCGTCCGGCGCTAGTGCCATCAACATTCATTCGTTTACCTTTGAATCTTTGCACCCATTAACAGAATTTCCTCTGGTCATGTAGCTGTCGAAGTTCCTCTGTTGTAAATTTCGCTACTTTCCCAACTTGTGACTACAAAAAATTTTTTATCACGGATCATTTTGTTCCTTTTCGATCAATATTAAACGTGCTGCATTTTATCACTACTTGAAAAACAATGAAAGCTAATAAAATGCAAATGACAAAACTCAATATTTTACGCCCGCCATATTTTCTATTGCCGCCAATATAACCGTTCTTGCACAAACTAAAAGTCCTGCACAAAACTGCTAAGAATGCTTTTGGCAAGTACGTATTCTGAAAGCTGAGGTGCGCCGATTTCCTGTTGTTGTGTCCATTTCCAAGACGAAGTGGATTCACACCCGTATTTTGATTACACGTTTCGAGGGTGACCACCCACGAGGATCTGTGCGACAGAAGTAGTGGATAGATTCATGCGTGGCAGTAAACTGGCACAGTGGATTCTGCGCTGCTGACCTCTGTAAACCGACCACTTGCCTGAGTTGGTTCGCCTTTGTACAGAACCGTCAAAGTCCTTTCATCTATAAGAGGCTTGCTCTCAAGCCGTTCCTTGGCTTTCATTTTAAGGAAAAAGTTCTTGAAAGCTGAACAACTAACTTCACTACGGACGTGTAAGCTAATGCTTCTTCGTATAAGATTGAATGCCGTGCCACGGTTCACAGTGTGCCTTGTACCTGTTCCAGCCCGACGTACTTAAAGCCTCCAAGCTTAAAATACGGTTTCTTCACTGTACTGTGTAATACACGTATATGGTTGTGATATATTGAATTTAATTAACCTTCCATAGCGCTGGGATCAAACACTGGTCTCCGCGCTGAGGGAGCGTCAACTCACCGCCTGAGCAATGGGCGGCAATGTTGTTATGATGGACACAAGAATGCCGTTTTTGTAATTGGACGAATAATGTGTGTAGCTTAATCAATCTACCCACTACGATCTCTTTATACGTAACATGTAATGGCCGTCGAAAAGTGAAGGGATGTACTGTTCAGTTACATATTGTTATTTTACATAGCATGGATATCCAAACTCTTTATGGCAAAGGGCCACAACGGTTATTGTGGGCTGTTTCGCGGGTCACTCGTGGAAAAATTACAGTAAGTAGTATACCTAACAGCTTGAAGTGTTGTTTAATTTTTATAATATTTATACACAGAATACCTTACTGTGGAAGCTCTTGAAGGGTCTGCAGACCTCACAGTTGGAGGACAAGTAATTCGCAATGTGAAAAATGCAGATGACCTTGTGCTGCTGGCTAAGGGAGAAACGGTACTACAGGGCATGGTTGATAGACTAATTGAAATTGGAAGACGCTATGGAATGGAAACGAATGTGGAAGAAACTAAGGTAATGAGAATATCAAGGCAACCATACCCAATAAAAATTATGTAGATCAAAACAATTGGAGAATGTGGAATATTTCAATTGTTTGGGTAGCGTGATGACAAATGCTGCAAGGTGCACACATGAAATTTAGTCCAGGATTGCCATGGCAAAAGCAGCATTCAACAAGAAGAACGCCTAATATTATGTATATTCCTTGCAATTGTTTTACACATACGTTTTTATTATTACCAACCACTGCACAATAATTCTGTTCACTCCTACGTGTTTCTGCTAACCATAGTAGCCATCATCAGAAAGTCACTTTTCAGTGACTTGCGCTGCGTACAGAAGGCTGTTTTCACCAGCAATTTGGATTTAAATTTAATGATGAAACAATTAGAGTGATGTATTTGGAGCATAGCTTTGTATGGTGCTGAAACTTGGACACTTCGGAAAGTAGATCAGAAATACCTGGAAAGTTTTGAAATGTGGTGCTGGAGAAGAATGGAGAAGATCGGTTGGACCGATCGTGTGAGAAATGAAGTATTACATAGAGTTAAGGAGGACAGGAACATCCTACAGCAAATAAAAAAGGGGAAAGCTAAATGGATTGGTCACATCTTCTAAAACGCGTTATTGAAGGAAAGATAGCGGGAAGGATAGAAATGACGGGAAGACAAAGAAGAAGGCGTAAGCATTTACTGGATCATCTTAAGGAAATGAGAGGATACTGGAAATTGAAAGAGGAAGCACTAGATCGCGCTCTGTGGAGAACTCGCTTTGCAAGGGGATATGAACCTGTCGTAAGACAAACTACGGAATGATACATTATTTACAAATGTGGCCGCGGACCGCACAATACAACGTGGCGGGCCGCGGGTTGGATACACACGTTTTGTAGGGTAAACACCATCTAATTATGACACGAAGTGTTAAATGGTAATATAAGGGTAAATCTGTAATGTGAATATTAAATGAGTTGGAGGTGAAATTTTAGCTTTCGCACATGTGAGACTTCCAGGCAAACATAGGCCTATATTCTGTGCTTGAAGATGGCGGAGTAGGAAGTGGGAAGCGGCCACATTTCATTGTGCTCTGACACTCCTCAAAGCTGCCGATTCAGACTGGAGACTTGTTCCAACTATCCTCATGATTAGTACATCTGCTACTATGTCTACTTATACTACTACTACTACTACTACTACTAATAATAATAATAATAATAGTAAGAATAAGAATAAGACTTCTAATTCTGCTTGAAGAAGTTGCCCAGGTAACTTCGACATTACTTTCCTTATCAGAAATATTGTGAGGAAATAAATTGATTTTCTTTGCCTTTTGTGTTATAAAGAATTGGGTGTTGCTAGAGGTTGAGGAGAGTTGTTGGACTTTGAAGGGTGAAAATATCTACCTTGAAGCTGCTGTGTAAGTCTTTCTTATATTGTCATTGTGTATCTGTCCACTTCTCTGTCAATTGAGCACCTCTAAATGTGCAATATAATAAAAGTTTTGCTTTGCTGCAACACCAGAGTTTTGGGCTTTGTATTAGTGGTCAAAGAAGTAAGTCAAACAGTGGAATGTGGAAATTGAAGCCGAAGTTAAATTGAAGTTGAAGAAAATCAGGAGTGGAAAGTGAAAAACAGGGATAAAGTGAAAAAAACGTTAAGAAATGTTTTGGTCCACAGCTGTACCAGATTTTTTTCCATGACCACCTTCTACTAACCTATTCCATTACATCATAACATTGCACAGAATTTTTCTGGAAGAAAACTTCGTAGCTACACGTAAAAGTGCGGCCTAGAAGATCCATACGTTTACGGGACCACAATGTGCAGCATCGTGTCCTGAGTCAGTTCAATCACGTGTACAATTTTGCATTCTATTTTACCAAGATCCTTTTCAATATTATCACCCAGACTACGCCCGAGGCCAGCAGTCATAATGGCCGCCCCTAACAGAAATTATGAACTTTAAAAAAATCACAATTATTTATTGAATTACCTTGCTTTGGACTCAGTAATTTAAAATTTGTTGAGTGTTGAAAATAAAATGTTTCTTTAAAATATTTATTTTGCTGCCCGGGGCGGCCGCACCATCCCCCCCCCCCCCAGCTACGCTCCTGGACCTCTCTATGTGGGATTTATGGTGCATGAGATGGTAATGGGAGAGGTTTTTCTCCGAGTACTTCGCTTTTCCTTTGTCAGTATCATTCCAGCAATGCTCCAATCTTAGCAATTGACATCGTTAAACAAATTTTTTTTTTTTTAAAGAAGAGGAGGTTTTGTCGGCTTCAGAGCCGTTCTGAAAGCGAGGAGAGAAAAATCTCTTAACACTTCCGGGAATCGAGCCACAGTAAGGCCCGGTAGAAAATTAAATCCTCTGTTTTCAAACCCTGAACAAGGAAACAGCAGGTTCCTTCAGTCCAGAATGTACTTACAATATCACATCCCAGTAATGTCTGTAGTAGCCACCGTGAGAAACTCAAATCATTCACAGTTGAAAGATTTGGTTTCTGAGATAGGAACATCAAAGTGAACTTGTAGCGAAGTGCAAGATTTTACACTGATTGTCAGGCCTTTCGACTGACTGGCATGTCTTCTCGCGTGAGCAGGAGAGAAGGGGTGGGGGTTACTTTGCCCAAGACCGAGGTTTCGCGTGTTGATTCTATCGGATCAGTTTGGGGCAAAGAAGAAAAACAAGTTTTGGAAGTAAGCAAATATTCTCCCTTCTCGAAAGTTACAAGTTCTTGTCTCAGTGCGACTTCTCTCAGTCCAAGAAGTGGATCTTGAATGTGTCATAAGTTCTACTTCTAACCGTGTTTGTCTTCTTTTGTTTCTGCAGTTCTATGGCACACATTTTAGGTGCAGAACTTAGCAGAAACTCGAATCTCTCTCAAGGCGCGCAGTGTTCACGTAACCGAGCGAAGTAGAACAGCTTAGCCAAACACTTATCACTTTCTTTCTACGAGAATCGGACGGTTTGGTTTAGCATTTAAAAACAAAATAAAAAAATGGACACATTCCTCAGCCAGTTTAATCCAACTTAATCTTCAACCGAACCTCTTTGTTTAAAGCTCGTGTACGTATTATCCTGTTATCTCCTTCTAGGTCTCCAAGTTACCGTTTTCCAAGACCTTTCCCAACAAAAAGTCTCTATGTTTTTATTATTTCCCTCATTCGTGCTGCGTGTCGAAATCATATTAAATTACCTCAATTCATTACGTATGACCTGTATAAATCAAGAAGATTATTCATTTAACTACGTCAAAACTATTTTTCTAAAGATATTTTATTCAGGCATCAATGTGTGTTCTTGTTCCAAAACTGCAATCTGTTTCCATATAACGTACAGGAAAGTAACAACAACTAGTTCACCTCACGAACTGTACACGTAAACTGACAAGAATATGACGTCACTTATCCACCTTTTATGCCATGTGGAGAGACACGTTATGTCGTGCAGAAAAGCTGTAGTCTGTCTGCCTCACTGTTTTGTAAAGAAATTACTATTTTACAGGCACCATAAGCCTCATTATTACGTGTAATTCTGTGAAACCCATTCACAGTAACTTATTTGATTCTTAGGCCGCGTTCTCACGGGGCGTGAACCACGCGCGTGAGTCACACTTTCGTGCTCACTCGTGTTGCCTCCACGCTTGGTGGAAAGCGTGAGCTGTTCACACGGACAAAAGGTTTCAGTACAATCGTGGCCATGGATGAGATAGTTGCTGAGGGCTGTGCCGTAGTGTGCTCTGTGTTTTGTGGAATTTTAGCATATCAAATTGTTCGCGCATTCCACAAAAGACAAGAAAAACGTCGGAGAAAGCGTTGGTGGGTTAAGGAGTGGATAGCACGGCGCCCACTTGTGGGAGCAACCAGATTTATTGATACCGAACTGAAACGTCGCTATCCAGATGACTTCAAAAACTTACTGCGAATGACAGAAAGACAGTTTGAATACTTGTTAAGCAGAGTCAGTCCACTTATAACAAAACGGGACACCAATATGAGGAAATACAGAACTTCTCAGGTTTTTGAACTTCCTTATAATTTCTGCAGGTCCGAAACCACGTATGTTCAAAGCGGCTGATATTCGTTTTGCTGCCGCCGCCCTTAAATCGCGATCTCGATACTCATCCAAAGTGGCATTATACAGAATAGGTTCGTTGTGGTATAAATCCAAGAAACGTAAAGTGTCGCTGTCACTGAGTCTTAGCATTTGTGACGACATCTTACCTCACGAACGCCAGCACCACGACTGAAAATCTAACATGGTTTGATCCTTCCACGACAGGATCGTGGACTGCTGACGTCACACGCAAGGTCCACGACTCCGCGTTCACACGGGTAGTGGCCCACGAAAGTGTGACTCACGCGCGTGGTTCACGCCCCGTGAGAACGCGGCCTTAGTCTGTACGTGTCCTGTGTTGATAATTCACTTTTAATGATTTGTGGGTTGTACATGTTTCCTGAAGACTTTGATATGTTCAAAGTAAGTTTTACGTTTGGCCGTGCCATGGCTCAGCCGGCTAGTCGTCGGCCTCCAACCGCTGAGGCCCGGATTCGATCCTGGGTCATTCCATGTGGGATTTGTGGTGGACAAAGTGGCACTGGGACAGGTTTTTACCCGAGTACTTCGGTTTTCCCCTATCAATTTCATTCCACCAGTGCTCCAGTACTTGGAAAAATGAAAAAAACTAATCATCTTTCTCTTCATCACAAGTGTTACACAATAAGCCTTAAGGCCGCGGTGCGTCCGTGGCTTCTGCTGCGGGGCCCTTCTCCACAAAAAAGTTTTACCTTTAGATAAGTATTACTAGAATGAGACCGCGCAACACTATTCATTTTCCAAGGTTTTAAAGGAAAAGAAATATTTATCTCTGTCCACGCCATGATGACATACAGGATGAGTAGAGGCATCGCTTGACTCATTGTTAACTTCCAGCCTAGACAGAGGTGCGTGGTCAAACAACACACTTGTGAGCCACTTTCATTCACTTCCCTTCTTTGAAACCTCTTTAACAAAGAAGGAACTTAGAACTATCCTTCCGTTACTGTCTCTCTTTTTCGAAAAGATTTTCCCCACAAAATCCTAATTTATATTTTGTCCACCATCCGAACTTTTCCAAATGTTGGACCATCGAAACCTTCCAAATTTCACTGCTCCTACAATGACAGGTGCCTTATATGAGTCATCAAATTTCTCGTTATGTAACACGCTAAATATCCCACTCACGCTTACTTAGTTCCAAGTATTTTTTGGGCAACTCGTACTCAGAATCTTGTTAACAATTTTTGGTGGGAAAATTTGTGTAAGGTCAATTATGTGGACGAAATTTTTATGGCATATTTCAAGTTACTGTACAATTTTTTTTTTGTAGAAACTGTGAGGGAGAAAATGTCTCATTCGATGTAACCGGATTTCGGGACATAAATTCGAAATCGAAGCCTTTCTATTACGAAGTAGTATTGTCAACATCAACACCGCCATGTTTGGTGCCGATTAGTAAAAAAGTGCCATTTGATTGAATGGTAAGGATTATTCCTTTATAGGCCTTTGACCCTAGGGTTAAGCACGTGTTGTTCATCTCTCGTAATTCATTTCCGCGGGTGGCGGTACTTCGCTTGACACGTCACGTGGCCGCACGGAGTGACCGCCTGGTAGTGAATGCAGTCCTGCAACGTGTTTACTGATCTAAATTGCTGACTTAATGAAGATGTCAGAGCACATAGCAGGAACATCCACACACAATCATTTTGTGACCGGAGCACGCGTTATCTGAATCAAGTGTGTAACCTTTGATGATAATGGCTTGCTGATCGAGAGCTATGACTTTGTTGGAAATTGCACATGCATGTTTTCTTGGAACCCTTTGTGCGGACAAGAACACTCCAGTGTATTGCAGATAACGCATCAGGGAGCAGTGACAAAGCCTGAATCACTATAGGATATTCTACGAGGTTAATAATTACTTTGTATACGAATGTATTGTGGTCTGCAGGCGCTAATATCGAAACGTTGCATTGGGAGAGATTTGGTGTCCTCACAGCGGTTACAAAGAGCACAGTCCTGAGGTACGTGACACTTTGAAACGCACTGACATTTCAAAGGATTATGTTGCCTCCATCTTCAGGACAGAATATGAAGCCAGCTGGTTCAGCCGGCACGTCTTTAAATTTCTGGGTTAAAACTTGGGGGACATATTGCACAGGGTTGTGATATTTTTTCAATAGTTCGCTCCCACAATGCCTAGAATGCATTGTATTACAGTACAATACACTGTGTGTCTCTGTGGCAGCCACATCTCATCAGAAAGCAGGAGCTTGGAAGTTTTGGCAGTAGCTTTGGAATGATTATTCCACGTTCCTTGCGAAATATAATAAAAATCGGTCCACGGAATTTGTATTCCATGGAATTACGGTGTAGCGATCATACTTTAGATGTTTATTTGATGAATATGCACTTCAGATTCCGGCCATGTTTTCGACTGTCCTCCCACGGTTCGTATAGTCTACCTCAGACTTGCCAGACGACTGACAAATCTGTCGACAAGTAATGTGTCTGTTGGCTAGGTCACGGTACTTTTATTCCTTTTATTTGCGGTCATGTAGAAACATTTACATGCCCATGACTTCATTGTCTACGCTACAAATTCAGTGCATTAACCAAATCGTAAACCTGGAAGAAAACAAAGCTTTTTGAGGCATACATTCTGGAGATCTCGGTCAATCGGCCACTTGAACTGTAGGTTAGGACAATCGTAAAACTTCTTGTCAGCTACAACTATCCTGGTGTTCCCACAGGTGTGAAATAAACAGGAACAACTAGTGTGACCGTCTATTTTCTTTGTCGATTGAAGCACAGAGTAGCCACGGTGCGTGGTCGCCTACTCACTGCGTTTGACGTAAATACGGACAAGGTTCGCGTGCCATTTCTTGGCCATGCAGTCAACTTTCTCTCATAATTTGTGTTGCTGAGACAGCAGCAGCGGCAATAACACGAGCAGTAATTTGGATCTTTAGGCCTTGATAACTAAAATTAACCTGAATTATGTTTACATATTCATTTCTTACCGCACAGTAAACACAATCTCTGTTGGTATTATACATATTCCGTGCAGTTGTTATGCATATACAAGTTTATTTATACCAACTACTGAATACCAATTACATATATTCATTCTATATACTCCTACATGTTTCGGCTGACATTCTCAGAGCGTCCTCTTCTATAGATTTACGAAACATGTAGGAGTATATGGAATGAATATATGTAATTGGTGCGCAGTAGTTGGTATAAATAAACTTGTATACACAATCTCGATTATAAAAACTAATCAAGTTCTACTGTACAGGAAATAAACGATATTGTTCTGCTTAAGTGTCTTCAGCCCATTGTGTTTTATTAAACCAGATTAACTATATGTTCCGAATAACACAACTTCAAGAAATAGCTTGTATTCTATTTTATTCACTATGACATGTTTCGGCCCATTTTCTGGCTATTATCAGGAATTTAATTTACAATTGTGTAATGGAAGTATTACGTAGAGGTCCGTCTTTTACATCTAGTATTACAATATCCAATAATAAAATATTATTCCCAACAATGGAATAATAATAAAATTATTAAAATGAGTTAAAACAAGAATATTTATGAAAGGAGTTAAATATACTTGTTTTAACTAACTATAATCATTTTATTATTATTTCATTATTGGGAATAATAATTTATTATTAGATATTGTAGGCCTACACATTACATATGAAGGAGGGGCCTGTACCTAACAGTTCCTTTCACGCAATTGTAACTTAACTACCTGATACATGTCGTAGTGGGGGCCGGGATAGCGTAGTCGGTATAGCGACTCGCTACGGGCTGGACGGTCCGGGGATCGAATCCCGGTGGGAGCGAGATTTTTCGCATACGTCCAGACCGGCCCTGGGACCTACCGAGCCTCCTATACAATGGGTACCGGCTCTTTCTCGGGGGTAAAGCGGCCGGGGCATGGTGCTGACCACCTACCCCCAACTAGCGCCGGGGTCAAGAATGAGTAGAGCTATACCTCTACTCCCCATTTGGGCCTTCATGGCCTGTTATAGGGAAAACTTTACTTTACATGTCGTATTAAATAAAACACTATAAAAGCTATTTCGTGAAGTTGTGTTATTTGGAACGTATAATTAATCCGGTATTGTTCTGATATCCAAAGAAATCACCGAAATGCTCTCTGTGGGCAGAACGTAGAATTTTTGAGTGTTAAACATTTTGGCTCATGAATTAACTATTGGGCCTTGACAGGTTAAATGGGGCGATTTCATAAGACGAGCACCCAAACAGTCTATATAGTGTTTAGGTGGTCCGAGCCATGTAGAACGGGAAGGCGCAGCCCCAGGTTTATTTGCTTATCTGTTGGCAAACATAGCAGCTGCACATGTAGCTTCCAGCTGAACTACTTAGACAACAACAGGCCCTGAGATGTATCAGCTGTATGTTGTAAACCTTTTATGCCAGATAAACGTGCAAGGAAATGTAGCTTCACGAGAGCATCTATCTACATTGCACAGAAAGCCATCCTTGTTCTAGCAATACTGATATATCCCAAAATGGTATTACTGAGACGAACGTGTAATGTTAATTTTTTATTATACGAGGTCTGACACAAAAAAACAAGACTAACCCTATAGCTCTGGAACCAAGAGTGGGGGATGAAACAAATAAACGGCTATGGAACATGATCTGTCCTGTCACAGTGTTACAAGTTTCAGCTCGTTCGCTTCACTCAGTACAAGTTGACGCATCTTCAAATATAGGCGTTTTTTTACCCTCGGACGGAAAATGTCGGACTGCAAAAGTGAACAACGAGTTAACATCAAGTTTCTTGTTAAACTGGAGAAATCCGCGACGGAAACTTTTCAATTATTGACTGAGGCTTATGGTGAAGATTGCATATCTCGTGCACGCGTTTTTGAGTGGCACAAACGATTTTCGGAAGGCAGAGAAAGCGTGAAAGATGATGATCGCCCATCATGAACATGACAAAGGTTTGTGCAAAAATGGTTCCAAAAATTCTGTCAGATGAACAAAAAGAACGCCGCCAGGAATTGTGTTCGGACCTTTTGCAACGCATTGAGGATGAACCAGATTTGTTGAATTCCGTCATTACTTGTGATGAAACTTGGATATTTACGTATGATCCGGAAACCAAGCGACAATCAATGCAGTGGAAGTCAACATCATCTCCAAGACCAAAAAAGCCCGCATGAGTCGTTCGAGGTTCAAGGCCATGTTGATTGTTTTCTTCGATATCCAGGGTATTGTGATGGCAGAGTGGGTACCTAGCGGCCAGACGGTAAATCAACACTATTACATTGAAGTGTTGACGAAATTACGGGAACGTGTGAGAAGGAAACGACCGGAATTGTTACAAAACGGGTGGATTTTGCATCAGGATAACGCGCCAGCCCACAACGCTTTGTCTGTGAAGCAGTTTTTAGCCAATAAAAACATCACTGTGATGGAGCACCCACCTTATTCGCCAGACCTCGCTCCCTGTGACTTCTACCTCTTCCCAAAGATCAAGTCGGTGCTCAAAGGGACCCATTTTTTATCGGTAGAAGATGTGAAAGTAAAAACGACGGAGATCCTCAACAGTCTGACAGAAAATGACATGCAGAATTGCTTTGAACGTTGGCAGCATCTTATGCAGCTGTGTGTTAACTCAGAAGAGAACTACTTTGAAGGCGATCGTAGTTAATTTGCTGAATTTGTCAAACAGAAATAGTTACAGACACAGTCTCGTTTTTTTTATGTCAGTCCTCGTATAATAATAATAATAATAATAATAATAAACAGAGAGTTAACTCGTGAGATTGACCGTGCCATGACTCATGTGGTTAGTCGCCGGCCTGTCATATCGGAACTCGTGTTCGATTCCATACCAGGCCATGTGGGATTTGTGGTTGATAGAGTGGCCCTGGGAAAGGCTTTTCTCCGAGTGCTTCTGTTTTTTCTTGCCTTTGTAATAACATAAATGCTCCATATTTATTCAGTAATCCATTACAAATGTAATATAATCTTAGCAACTGACAGAGTCTGTAAGTAATAGACTTAATACCAATGCCAATTCAGACAGTCACATCCCTACGATTTTAGAAGAAAACATGAGCACTGCCACACCAATGAAGGAACTGAAAATTCTCTCTTTGACTGAATCTAAATTTTTCATAATAAAGGCATTTTTGCGCAAAAAAGCAATCACGTTGTCTAAATTAGTAAATAAATTCTTAGCGATCATAAGGTACAGAAGTGTAGAGCTCCATTCTGTAGGCTTCTAATGTGAAGAAAAACAGCTCTCATTTGTGTATTAATTTATGTGTAAGACGCATATATCCGTGCTTATTTTAATATATTATGGAGGTGACGACACAGTGTATATACCTACACTACAGTCGATCTTATAATTTCGTTACTGAAAATGTCGCAATTTAAACGCAGACACGTGCGAATAGAGTTTATTCAAACATTCTTCAAAGCCCGAGACGGAGGAGAATTTAACGCGTTGAAACGAAAATTAACGTGCAGAGATTGCCTTCGTACCGCGCAGTGAACTCACCCCGTCAGTTAACTCTGTATGCGGACAGAATCTTCTTTTTTAGAACAAGTGCTTGTTCTAAAAAAGAACGTACAAAACTCATAAGTGAACTCTGTGAGCAGATTGTAATATGTTTGAATGTTGAACTTGGTGGTGTATAAAGTAACCAATATGCTTAGGGCCGTGCCATGGCTCAGGCGGTTAGTCGCCGGCCTCTCGGCCCGGGTTCGATCCCGGGTCATTCCATGTGAGATTTTTGGTGAACAAAGTGGCACTGGGACAGGTTTTTCTCCGAGTTGTCGGTTTTCCCCTGTCAATTTCATTCCACTGGTGCTCCATTAATTGTAAAACTTGGTAAAAAAAACTGCTCATCTTCATCACAGGGGTTGCACAAGAAGCCTTAAGGCCGCGGTGCGTCCGTAGCATCTGCTGCGGGGCCCTTCACCACGCAAAAAAAATCTTCGGTGTTTCAAGCTACGACTGAACCGCAAATTGTACGTAAAACGTCACGCCGACAAGTTGAATGTTGGCGATCTTTTTTTGCGGGTGTTAAAATGTTTTAGTTGCTTGAGTGAGGGAAGGGCGAAAGAAAGAAGTTTTTCGAATTTTTTTCGGCCTCTGTGAACCCTCCTCTGCCTCCTTCTTCCTTTTTCGGTAGTTTTCTTGCTTTTGTGCGTTAGTTAGTCTCGGCATCGTGAACCTGTAAAAAACAGCGCCGAGGTGACCCACCTATGTGTACCGAAATGTAAGACGTTAGATGGTGAGAGTGTGAAAATCGTAGGTGATTTTGACATGGCCGCCATTTCGGCAGATTTCAAGATTTTTCGATGATTCTTTTTTTAGCGTGTAGGCATATTCCTTGCCATTCAAACTATGTATCTTTCACTGCTGTAGTCGAAGTAGGCGCGGAGCACTGTGAAGAAACGTAGGTAACGCGAAAGTCTGACACCGCGAGCGCCGAGGTGACCCACCTATGTGTACCGAAATGTAAGACGTTTTACGTAAAAAAAAAAAACCAATAGGCTTTAAAGCTATAAGCAGTTAAGTACATTACTTTTGGCATGAATATAACTACGTATCAAGTGTCTAACTGAATTAAAATGTGAATAGAAGACATTTTTCAAATCCTAGCTAAATAATTAACAGTCCATGATAAACCATCACCAAAATACTGTCAACACTGCGTATAGAAGTTACGTAGAAACAAAATGTTGTTGGCCGCTCGTGACCTGTAGGCTGTGTCCGATACACTGACAACAGCAAAACAGGTCGCTACGTGTTAAAGCAGGAACATTTGTTGCTATGGCGACCCGCAGTACGGTGATCTCGCAGCTTTCCTAATTCCGATCGCAAAACGTTTATTTGTCCTGACATCGGGGCTTTCGAGTGACTGTCCGTTCAGTCACAATTTCAATCAGCGAAGAGGATTATAGAATTCTGTATAGTCTACAGATTTGTGTGGATTGACGCTGTATGTACGGCAAAAATCATGTTAGGTTCTGTAACTCAGTAAGTTTTTATTTTCGCAAATTCTCTTATTTGTGCCTTGAGGTCCAAGTTATAATGTGACCTCGTCCTCGTTTTGCCGAAAGGAATGGGCAGCCTAAGGTGAGCGAATTTAGTGTTTTTCTATTTAACTTTGTGAATCTGAAGCAAATTTCAAATAAGTAAAGAAGAAAGGGCCGATCCCAGTGGCCGATCGGTCTAAGGCGTGGGTCTACGGCCGCTCGCTTGCTGGGATTTTGGTTCGAATCCCGCTGGGGGCATGGATGTCTGTCTGTTGTGAGTATTGTGTGTTGTCAGGTAGAGGTCTCTGCGACGGGCTGGTCCCTCGTCCAGAGGAGTCCCACCGAATGTGGTGTGTTTAAAGTGTGTGATCGCGAAACCCCGAACAATGGGGAGGCCTAGGCCCCCTAGGAGCTGCAGAATCATAGAAAAAAGAAGAAGGGATTGATTTAGTGTCCCTTTTAGGCATATTTTCATAAGTAGAGAGAAGCGACTATCAGCTTCTTCACTTGTGTCCGTCCGTCTGTCCGTATGCGTCAGCTCGGCTCCTACTGGAAGGATTTTCGTGAAATTTGATATTGTTGACTTTTATGAAAATCTGTCGAGAAAACCGACATTTTTTAAAAATAAGACTAAAATGTCGGGTACTTTACGTTTATATTGCTGCCAGCAGTACGAAATATTCTGCAGCTCGAGACCAACACAAAAGTGAACGCATTGCTGCTTTTCCATGGCAAAACGTTTAATACTTTTGTATTGTTTACAGTGACATGTAGCTAAACAAGACATTGAAAACTCACTGTTGCATTGCCACATCAACAATGGTTGCACAAACACTCCAAAATTTACATTGTACGTGCATTGCCTGTCTTGTTCTTTGTTAACTGTGCATAAGCAATCTAAGACGGCATAAGCTACAATCTGTATTTTGCGGCTTCGCACGATTTGATGCTGCTAAGCACATGTGGCAGAAGGGGCCGGAGTCGTAACTTTGCTTTCGGATGGTTCAGAAGTGGGAAATGTTAACTACAAAATATGAATAACAGGTTATAGCCTACAGTTGTCTAATGATAATTTTATACTCAGAACTGCGTAAACTAACTTTATTGTGAATTTCTGTCAATTTACAAGCCTCCTGAATGCAGCATCAAGCAGCACACAACTATTAATATCGTAGTTCTGAAGGACCAATCTGCAGTTAATGAGTTTACAAAATTACAGAATACTAGGTCTAAATATTGAAGTAAAGTCTCTGAGATATACCATTACTGACGTAACTGCAAAAATCAAGACCCCAGTATTTATGTTTACATAAAAAGGTATAGGGAAATGAACATAGAAAGTGACAGAAGGGAAGATGAAGGGGACGAATAAAAGACAAGGAGAAGGATGGGGAAGAAAGACAAAAGAATAAGAACATGAAAGAGAATCAAGAAAGGTATGACGGGAGGAAATAAGTAAGGAAGGCTAGAAATAGAAACACATCGTTGTATTTGGACTAGTAGATATTATGTTAGCGTATTAAAGCGAAAAGATATATAGGAATGTTATAGACACTGTAGTGTAATGTTACAGACACTGTAGTGTAGTGTTACAGACATGTAGTGTAGTGTTACAGACAATGTAGTGTAGTGTTATAGACACTGTAGTGTAGTGTTACAGACACTGTAGTGTAGTGTTACAGATACAGATGTAGTGTAGTGTTACAGACACTGTAGTGTAGTGTTAAACACAGTAGTGTAGTGTTGACGAGACACTGTAGTGTAGTGTTATAAACAGTAGTGTAGTTTTACAGACACTGTAGTGTAGTGTTAAGACACGTAGTGTAGTGTGACGAACACTGATAGTGTAGTGTTATAAACACAGTAGTGTAGTTTTACAGACACTGTAGTGTAGTGTTACAGACACTAGTAGTGTAATGTTATAGACACTGTAGTGTAGTGTAGTGTTATAAACACAGTAGTGTAGTGTTACAGACACTGTAGTGTAGTGTTAAAACATGTAGTGTAGTATGACGAACACTGTAGTGTAGTGTTATAAACACTAGTAGTGTAGTTTGAGAACTGTAGTGTAGTGTTACAGACATTTTTGTGTGTGTTACAGAACACTGTAGGTAGTGTTTGAACTGTAGTATAGTGTTATAGATACGTAGTGTAGTGTTATAACAGTGTTTAGTGACAACACTGTACGTTTAGTGTTATAGACACTGTAGTGTAGTGGACACACTGTAGTGTAGTGTTATAAACACAGTAGAGTAGTGTGACAAACACTGTAGTGTAGTGTTACAGACACTGTAGTGTAGTATTATAAACACTGTAGTGTAGTCTGACGAACACTGTAGTGTAGTGTTATAAACACAGTAGTTTAGTGTGACGAACACTAGTGTAGTGTTACAGACACTGTAGTGTAGTGTTATAAAGACAGTAGTGTAGTGTGACGAACACTGTGGTGTAGTGTTATAGACACTAGTGTAGTGTTACGAACACTATTGTAATGTTATAGACACAGTAGTGTAGTGTAATGAACACTTGTGTAGTGTGACGAACACTGTAGTGTAGTGTTACGAACAGAGTATTGTAGTGTTATAGACACAGTGTAGTGTGACGAACACTGTAGTGTAGTGTTATGAACACTGTAGTGTAGTGTTATGAACACTAGTGTAGTGTTACGAAACACTGTAGTGCAGTGTTGTGAACACTCTTCCTCTCGAACTTGCCCTTTCTTATTCAGACACAAGCGTATGGAATTCACGATGCTTTGGATTGACAGCCCGTTGACAGTCACAGCCCGTTGACAGTCACAGCCCGCCCTCTCCTGTACAAGGAACACTTCAATATTAATCTGATTTCTCTCTCACGTACTTTATTCTACGCCACTAGATTCTCCACCCACGCACGTCTGGAATCATCATTTTTACATATCCCTTTTGACATTTGGAACCTTAACAAATGGAGCATAGTTCCTTATTTCCTTCGTTTTTTCATTCTAATGCGAAAAGGATGGCATGTACGAGACATATAGCACGTGTAAGCAGAATTGAAATGTATGCAAAATTTTGGTTGGGAAACTAAAGAGAACAGAGTAAGAATATTTTTGAGAACTGGGTTTAGATTAGATAGTGACAGTAGAAATTATGTTAAATCAATAGGCTATAAAACTGTGGACTGATTTAACCTCTCAGTGCCGGCCTTGGTGCATTGTACGAACCTTTAATCCTTCACATGTTGCCGGCCTCGGTGCACCGCATAGTCGTGAATGCGCTTAAGATTACTACAAATTTAAAACTCCTTCCGTCCTAGGAATTGGGTGGAATTTAAACCCAAGAGTCTTTGGAGTGTTAAACTTGCTTAGGACATCTTTCAAAGTAGATGATTTTAAAACGGTTAGTGTTCATCGGGTTGAATGCAATGAGGATATTTCTTTATCAGATGACTGACAATTGTTCAAGAACGACTTCACAAACTGTAGTTATTTTGTATCGCATATTCATATTAGGTCACAGACACGCATTTTGCCACACGGATAACGTATAGTGATATTTTTGATGCGCAATGTGTTTGTTGTGCAACATATTGAAAGACGCAGTGACGCCAATGTTAGTGACTGGTACTGTGGCCATATTTTGAAACTGGGGGTTGTCAAGTTAGCCAGAGGAAACTGGTAGAGTGAGCGAGAATGAAGAGTATTTTAAACGGATTAAGCTGTGTCTGGGGTAATGGATTTTCTTTCTGAGGGGAGCTCAGGGATCTGGCTCCATCACAGCATGAAAACATGCCATGCGGCTTCTGTCTGTGCAAATTCACACGTGGCATTAACGGGGGACGGCGCAATGCCCCTCTGCCCCTCTATCTCTCGTGGCACCACACTAATGCCTCTTCTGTTTCCCCCGCGTTAGAGTTACTAAGCAATTTATAGAGAACGCTTTACCTATACAAATATTAATACCTATCAGACTTATTACACATAAACCGAAGTAGCTCAGTTTGTAAAGTCAGTGGCTACAAACTTGATAACCAGGGTTCTATCCTCGGCTGGTCTAGGAATCGTTGTCACCACTACGTACAGACAGAAAGTGAAGTCTAGAAATCCTCCCATTCAGTGAATAACGGGGTCAACGATCTCACTTCTAATTTGCGTTTAGCGTCAAATGCAGCTCAAAGCCCCTTTCTTAGTGGTGCTTAGACACAGGTTCGTATTTATTTTTCCCAGTACCCCTCCAGATTTCTTACCGAGGAAACTCATTTGGCTGTAACCCTCTAAACTTGCATTCAAAAGGGACGGGGTTTGAATCTTGAACCAATTATCGGAGAGCCTTCGTCAAGGTTTCCTTTCTGTGTTTTATTCAACGACGCCCTTTTTTAACTTGTAAGGGATTACGACTCTGACTGGTGAACTGTAAAGGATATAGAAAACTGTAGTTGTGACTGTCTTAAGGGAGTATTTGCACGTTTGCTCTGCAGCAGTCAGCAAAGCCACAAATTATCTTCAAAAAATATTCGGTTTCCAAGACGAGAAGCGATTACAAGATTAACAATTTGGAAGCGGCGCTACCAAAATTCTACTGAGACCTGTGTAGATATTTTTTGGCATTTCTTCTTTGGTTCCTTAGCCGAATGACGAAACATCGTCATCAAATCATCAAATCCGTCTCCTTTGCAGTGCATATCTGATCGCGATGTATTAGCTACCATATTTCCTCATCATTCGACGTTAATGTAACATAAACACCTGAGAGAGCATAATCAAATAGCTAAGAATCAGTCAGACCCCGTCTCAATGACAACAGTGTTGTCACAATCTACCAGCTGTCACGACAACTTGCTGATGTGTCGAAACCACTGAGCGTTGCTGCGTGACACGCTATTGTTTCGTTTCGTCAAAATAACTAATTAGTGTCTATGACAGTGATGTCCGTAACTAAACCAACAGTAGGGAAGATTCATTCACTTTGCTAATGTTAATTCTGTTAGGAGCCTGGAGTTCTTAGGAAACCCAAACATATGTAAGTGTAATGAAAGATAAAGGCAAAGGTTGCCCGTATATCAGGGGTGGCCAAACTTGCTTAACGTAAGAGCCACATACGATAAACTTCAGATGTTTGAGAGCCGCAAGACGTGAACAAATATTACACACACGTTTTTATTGTTACACGCACATTTTGTTACAAAAATTCTTAAATATATTTACTCGCCACGAACATTAAACTTACGTTTTAATCCAGTGGACTCTCAGTTTATACCCGGTAAATAATTATAAAGTTTCAAAATTTTTTATTTACCTTTTATATGAATTGTAATGCAAAAAGGAGCTCAGCCAACGTATTTCCGCGAGCCGCGGTTTGGTACCCCTGCCCTATAACATGCCGTGGAGGCACGGAGGACGAACGTATACGTGTAGCTCTACTCTTTCTTTAACCTCAGACCTAGATGGAAGTGAGTGGTTAACGCCACACCCCTGCCGCTTCCCCCCCCCCCCCGCCCCCCAAGGAAGAGCCCCGGTACTCATTTTAGAAGAGGGTGGGTCTCGGTGCCGGTCTGCATATACGTGTAATACGTATCTAAACTGAATGCATTTTGTGGGTCCTGCATGCTTATGCTTCTGAGTCTCTCCACGGGAAACTTTTTCTCCGCTTGTACCCGACATTCTTTATTTATTTTCCTTTCTTCCTTTTATCTGTCTGTTTCGTTGTTCGTTGGATCCGATTCTTATCGCTGTTCAAAGAAGTCTTTATTTCTTTCTGTGTCTGTACGTGAGTAATGTCTGACATTTCATAATATAAGTCTCTGTAGGTATCCTCTTTGTCTTCAGTTCGTAGGTTGATTTGTTTCCCATATTTCCATCCATTTTTATCTCCGCTCACATCTTATTGCGTGATTCCTTTCGTGGCCGTGTCTCGGCTAATGAAATACCTGGACAAGAGTCAATGAACAATTGGTATACCGAAATTTAATACAACGGGGCAGGTTATTTATGTTCAAAGAAGACAAATTTTGAATGCCACTCATTCTATGAATGTCTCCTTTATCATTTTTTATTACCTTCTAATATTTACAACGTAAGAGCGAAAGTTATAAGAGAGATGTGCAACCCGCAAGGTACAGGTCGCACTTCGCCCTGCTACACTCTCTAGTGCGAGGTAAAGTCACGAAACATGTATTTATGTTTGCTCGAGTATTGAGAACTGCTTGGGAAGAAACGTTGCCAGGTTTTGATCTAATAACTGGAACCTTGTGAGTTGTAATAATAATTATCAGATTAATTTTTTATGATATTTTATTTGAAAACATGAAGTAAAATTCATTAAAGAAACAACATTTATTGTTTCCATTTGGTTCGTGGCTTGGAATTTGTCTTGAGGTGTTCAATTTGGCCAAAAGGCAAATCTGATTGTTGTTTACCACGACTTACGTACATAAAAGAAACTCGCAGACGACGAGAAATAGCAAAGTGGACATGCAGACTTAGTACGACGCAGCAATTAATGCTCATGTTATTTGCATCAGACGGACGTCCTGACTTTGACTTTATATTAAAGCAAGAAGGACCAAAATACTTTGAAATTATATTTGCCGATTATTATCAATGAAAATAAAAGTAACTGACTGACTGACTAACTAACTAACTAACTAACTAACTAAATAACTATGGATTTGGCCGTGCCATGTCTCAGGTGGTTAGTCGCCGGCCTCTCACTGCGGAGGCCCGGGTTCGATCCCAGGTCAGTCCATGTGGGATTTGTGGTGGACAAAGTGACACTGGAACAGGGTTTTCCCCCCTGTCAGTTTCATTCCACCGGTGCTCCACTACTTGGAAAAATGAAAAAACTTATCATCTTCATCACAGGGTTGCACAATAAACCTCAAGGCTGCGGTGCGTCCGTAGCATCTGCTGCGGGGCCCTTCACCACAAAAAAGCTACATGGAGCAGAATCCTTCCTGAGAAGCTAACAGGTCCTCAGGTAGTCAAGAAATTCGCATCATTTTATGGAACCTGACGGTTCTTAACCGCATTCACAAGCGCCCTCACCTCTCTCTACCCTGAGCCAGATTAATCCAGTCATGCCTCCCCATCCCACTTGTTGAATATCCATTGTAATATTATCCTCCCATCTACGCCTAGTTCATCCAAGCGGTCTCTGTCCCTCAGGTCTCCCCACCAAAATCCTGTATGCACCTCTCCTATCTCCCATACGTGACACATGCCCCGTACATCTCATTCTTCTGGGTTTGATCATCCGAATAATATTTGGCGAGGAGTGCAGATCATGAAGTTCCTCGATATGTAGTCTTCGCCATTCCCGTTTTACCTCGTCTCTCTTCCTCAGCACCCCTTTCTCTAACACTGTCAGTTTAAGTTTCGCACTCATATAAAACAAAGGAAATGTAAAGAAAGAGGAAAAGTAAAAATTGTATTGCGAAACAGTGAGTGAGGATTATTAATCAAAAGAAAATAAGGGAGGGAAAATTAAATTAAGAAGATGAGGATGAAGTGGACAAAGAACAAAATAATATAGAATGAAGAAAAAGATGGTTAGCTGAACTGAAAGGTAAATTAAGTCAAAGAAGTGCACAGGAGAACAAAAGTTGCTGTGATACAAAATGGATGTTAGACACACACGTAAATATAAACGCCCTTATATAAAAACAGCGTTTGTGCCATGTCTTGCCTAAAACCACATATGTGTGATACGTTGAGTACCTTTCCACATTCAAACGAAGTGGAAAGTGCTGGTCGGAGGCTTCAGTCGTGCACAGACACAATTAAGGAACTCCACTGTGCGAACCGCAACTCGACCAAGCTAATGGTTGTGGTGACGTCATCATTCATTTAACAGGAGAACTGTGTTGTTTATTGACTCAAGTGCATCGTATTTCGGCCTGCTTAGTGTATGGCGCGGCTTGATTGAGACAGAATAAATTATATTCCCACGCTTATTTATTCGTTTAATTCCACGTTTGACCTTTTAAAGGGACGCTGAGAAGGATGGCCTGACTGCCTACCCAGTGACACATCTTTGTGTCAAAAGTTCTTTAACCTAAATGTTTACTATATGAAGAGCCAAGGTCGAATTAAAAGAAGTGTTTTATTTACAGCCCATATTTATAGATTTCTGATGATTTGCGGAATAAACAGGAATTATGTCTCTAATGAACCGTAAAAGATCGATCTTTGTAATGGAGACGTGGTGTGTTTACTGTGAGGTAGAAACTATGTAAATACAGCACAGTCATTCCTGCTGTAAAGGGGTACTTGTGTTTTTGTGAGACCTCGCTTTAGAGAAAATCGCATAATAAAAGTAGGGTCAGATCAGAAAAATTTGGCCCCTGAAATCATGTAATAGCCAACACACGTGTATGCGAAAGTTCGCGTTATAAAAACAGCGTTCTTTTGTTCATCAATCGTTACAGCGATTCGCGTCAACGAAACACGCGTAACAGCCGGAGTGACTTATTATATACTGGAGCTTCAGGTCTGACAAAGGTTTATTTTGTAATCGCTGTGAAAAAAGTGTGGAAAGTTCAACAATTATGATTAACACTGGACAAATAATCAGAAGAAATGTGCTCAGACAATGTTTGAGTGGACTGTAGTGCCTTCATTTTTAGCTTAAGAAACAAGAAGAATTCTACCAGAAGACTTCAACAGTGTCGCTGTTAGAACATTCATTCATTCTGCAGTCTGTCTTACGACAGGTCTATAGCCTCTTCCAAAGCGAGTTCTCCACAGGGTGCGATCTAGTGCTTCCTCTTTTAATTTCCAGTATCTTTTTTTTCCCGTAAGGTCATCCAGTTGCTGCTTACGTCTTCTTCTCGTTTCCCGTCATTTCTATTCTTCCCTCTAACTTTCCTTCAATCACGTGTTTTAGAAGGCAGTTTCAACGCAAGATGTGACCAACCCAGTTAGCATTTCTTCTTTTTATTGTATTTATTGTATTTGTCTCTTTGTAATACTTCATTTCTCGTACGATCGGTCCAACTGACGGGACATCACGTATCAAAGAACTTTTGTAAAAGCAGGCGAACTGAAGTTTCCTTCTGATCGCTCCTCGCACATTACTCTGTAAGGTAATTTTAATATCAGAAAATTACCTAAAATCAATTACCTTTATAAATCCCATGACGCAGTATGTACAATCAACTGGCGGGGACTCTTCTATAGTAGTATCAATCAAGCTTTACCGACGGGACGGGGTGTACTCTCTAGTTCCATTTGCGCTACATAACCAATACAATTAATAAAAGCCGTTGCAATTCCCTGCAGCTATGTTATACTCCTCATGTAGCGAAAAATAAAATTCCATTGAATAGGCAGAAGGGCTTTATATTGTAACATTGAGAATTCCTGGAAACACTTGCGCATAATGTGTTTGTTTTTTGCCCTTTTTTTTTGTCAACAAACACTAGGGAGGGACACAGCTAATTGGCAGTGTTCATACAACTACAGTAGTTTTCAGTTTTATTGTTTGCTTAACAAATGGCACGTTTCACATAGATAATTGACTATCCTGAGGCTAGTAGCAATATTATATTGTTTGGGTAAGGCTGCCATTCTGTGCAACCCACAGCTGCCATGTATACACGTAATGAAAGAAGTGCTTTTAGCGAAATGATTCTAGAGCTAGTGTAAGACTTTTTCATAGTTTTTCTTCAGGCTCTTAAATCTGTCCCTGATAAATTGTTTTCGAAGTTAAACTTGAAAACAGCAATGTACAATTGCAGTATGTACGCGCAGCGTTTGTATTTCGCTCTGTGGAAAATTTCACAACAAGAGTGTGAGCTGTGACTCTTATTTTGGCTTTTTACTATGTTTATATCTTTCACACCTTAAAATATCAATATGTAAAGCAGGTTATTCTAGAAAAATAAATAAATAAATAAATAAAATATATAAGATAAGATACAATAAAAAGAAGAAACGCTAACTGGATTGGTCACATCTTGCATAGAAACTGCCTTCTAAAACACGTGATTGAAGGAAAGTTAGAAGGAAGGATAGAAATGACGGGAAGACGAGGGAGAAGACGTAAGCAGCTACTGGATGACCTTAAGGGAAGCGAAGATAATGGAAATTGAAAGAGGAAGCACTAGATCGCCCCCTGTGGAGAACTCGCTTTGTTAGAGGCTAGGACCTTTCGTAAGACAGACTACAGAGTGAATGGAGATAAATTACACTAGCATAACCAACCAACCTTTTATATAAGAATGCACATATTTTGGTATCAGTGTACGTATCTGTTAGAAAGCTATTTTCAACTTAGCGATATGTACAAGTCTGTCAGTTCATTTCTGTATTTTTGAAGCAACTATAGAAAGGCGCAGAACGTGTGACTGTTTCATCCATAAGACCACTGTCTTCCTGTTTTGGTTCTTCTGTGTGCAGCTACTTTGTACACTTTTGTAACGCTGAGAGCTGCGTGATGGAAGTGGGGGTTGGGTGGGGGGAGCTGTTTGCTTTGTCAACTAAAGTTTCAAGTTTAAATTGGCTGCAGTGGACTGGATAGACGCTCGTGGGTAGAGGATTATTGGCGAATGGAATACAGCTGGCAAGTAGGTCCAGGAAGCCTTACGTAGCAGTATACACGAATTTATGACTTTTTGTGCAGTATAACTTCTGTTCTAAGTTTCGTGAAAATCTGTCGATTGGTTCAGAATTTTGAAGTAGGTGATACACGGACACACAAGCAGGCGCAAATATGTTGATATCGTGGCCTTCATTTGTTTCGTTCATAAAGGGGAAAATGATAAATCTGTTCTGAGTCGCGTATTTGAGGTGTGCGGTTAAAACTGAAAATTATAACACCTGAATGTTAAGCGATTTTTGTATTTATTCACACAAACTCTTGTCCTCAATCTTCGAATATAGTTCCTTTCGTCCCATATCCACGTCATTAGGGAGGTAAAGGAATTGTTATGCGAAGTTTGTATTTTGAGATGTGGAATCTTATTTTACATTGTGCAAGTGGCTCTCCGACCTGACAATTTTACATTGTGCAAGTGGCCCTCCGACCTGACAATTTTACATTGTGCAAGTGGCCCTCCGACCTGACAATTTTACATTGTGCAAGTGGCCCTCCGACCTGACAATTTTACATTGTGCAAGTGGCCCTCCGACCTGACAATTTTACATTGTGCAAGTGGCCCTCCGACCTGACAATTTTACATTGTGCAAGTGGCCCTCCGACCTGACAATTTTACATTGTGCAAGTGGCCCTTCGACCTGACAATTTTACATTGTGCAAGTGGCCCTCCGACCTGACAATTTTACATTGTGCAAGTGGCCCTTCGACCTGACAATTTTACATTGTGCAAGTGGCCCTCCGACCTGACAATTTTACATTGTGCAAGTGGCCCTCCGACCTGACAATTTTACATTGTGCAAGTGGCCCTTCGACCTGACAATTTTACATTGTGCAAGTGGCCCTTCGACCTGACAATTTTACATTGTGCAAGTGGCCCTCCGACCTGACAATTTCGCGAGTCGGCCATATATTTTTTATTATTAGTTATTGGAAACTAAAAAACACGGTGTTGAGGGTGTTATATATTTTGTAACAAGTTTCGTAATTCGGTGGACTGATTCAATGTTTGACTGGAGGTGACACGCGGTCACACACAGAGAGCGTGGTGGTCCCTTGGGCCTACTTTCTTTTCTTAAGTTGAAGGAGAAGGGCTATTAAGTTCCGAGCCACTTTTTGAGTCGTGTGGTAAAAACTGAAAATTATAAACTTTTAATATTTATGTATATCTTTCATAGATTGATAAAAATCCTCGCTCTCTGTCCCCGAAACACGGTTCAGTTTCAGCCCACAAATTTCACACCGCAATGGAGATAAAACAAACTGGCTATTCTTGGTTATATTATAAAACCAATAATTTGGACGTATAAAATATAGGCCTACATTATGACACAGCATTTTCTGCAACTTGTTTCGGCGGTTCCACGGAGTCTATACACCAATATTTAAAACCAGATAAAATGTGATAACATTTGTATTGATAAAATACGTGACGTCATGGTAACGCAACCTTTTAGGATGTAAAATACATCAGATATGGTGTATGTATTTAGAAGGCTGTGACATTACTGTGATATAACCTATTTTATCACTACAGATGTATCATATTTTGAGATCTGTGCTTTTGTGGGATATTACGCAGCGTTAAATTGTAGTTCTGTACCGTCGTTTCGGGACAACCTATCGGTCCCATCTTCAAGGATGAAGAAGTCTTCTTGGACTTCTTGATCGTTGAAGATGGGACCGATAGGTTGTTCCGAAACGTCTGTACAGAACGACAACTAAACGCTGCGTAATATCCCAGAACAGCGCAGATCTCTCTACATGGCGGCGGGAGCCTGAAATCACTTATCGTATTTTATCAGGTTTTAAATATTGGTTTTTTCCCTGAAGATGGCGGTCAACCGCCGTAACACGTAGGAGAAAACACTGTGTAATTATATGTATTTTATACGTGCAAATTGTTGGCTTTGTAATAGTAATATAGCTCATTGCACGGAATAAATAACCTCAGATTCGTCACTCTTGGTTTACAGTTTGAGATGTTGCAAAACACAGACCCCGTTGTCACCTTTGCAGATCATTTCTGTAAATGAGCCTTTATTAACGACAATAAGCATAATTCTCCGACGCGCTTTCAATCTAATTAGTGGGCAAGGCTCATTTTCCATATCTGCTTTATTAGTAGAACAAGGTGTGCAAACAATAGCACTAGCCTCTAGGGCACAATGACAACTTCAGTTTAATAAAATAGTTGTACAGTCACGGTTAAGGAAAATGAAGACCAAGCAATCAAATATGGACAGGCACATAGGAGATCAGTTGGACCGATCGTGTGAGAAATGAAGAAGTATTACACAGAGTCAAGGAGGAGAGGAATATCGTACATACAATAGAAGGAAGAAAGGCTAACTGGATTGGTCACATCTTGCGTAGAAATTGCCTTCTGAAACACGTGATTGAAGGAAAGTTAGAAGGAAGGATAGAAATGACGGGGAGACGAGGGAGAAGACGTACGCAGCTACTGGATGACCTTAAGGAAAAGAGGAGATACTGGAAATTGAAAGAGGAAGCACTAGATCGCACCCTGTGGAGAACTCGCTTTGGAAGAGGCTACAGACCTGTCGTAAGACAGACTGCGGAATGTATGAATGAATGAATGAATGATACGCGGACGTGTTGAGTCGAGATTTTCGCTAATTACGTCCTGTTCGTCTTTCGATTTACTTGTCAATAGGATGTTTAGGTAAAGTTGTAAATGTGTGTTGTGTCGTAACCTTTCCACGGCCAGGTCTGATGTTGGTTTAAAAATAATTTAAAATACGCATTTACAGTGTGATTGACACGGCACACAGTATATCAGACATATATTACTTTCATTTTACTCTAACATTTGTGCACTATCTGCACAGTAGACAGCGCACCATGTATGATGTCGGGTGAAAACTGACATTAAGTGAATTGTACATACAATTTCAGTTTCTACCCACACAGAACACAGTCCACCTCAACACTGAAAATCGGTTAAAGCAGTTTAGGGAAACTAACCGGGTTTATTGTTAAACTCTTGTTAAACACGCAAACACATCATGCGGCAACGTGAACATTTTCTGAATATTACAAAGGATGGTACACGTAAGTACCACTGGACTTTGAATGGTTAATGGACACTCTCTGTGCCACTTTCATATCCCATTTCGCCTGTAAATTGTTGTTTAGTTTATTTAAGCAGGCTTTACTTAAAACTATGTAAGGTCGAATGGGAAAAATATTGTGGAATAGGAAAGATGTTGAACGAATTGGTCGTGGCGTATTTTAAGCTGCTAATCTCAGCCATTTACTTGGCCTCTAGAAGAAGAATAGAATTCTGGACTTTATGAAACAAGGCAGGAATTGAACCGCGAATCTTCATGTTGGATTAACTGCACACAAGTAATGAACACGAAGCTCCAGTTGGTTGGCGCAAATGCATATGTTAAGGATTATCATACAAATATCCTGTATCGTGCAGTGACGTCGTGTAACATTTTGCACACTTCGAAAGTTAGCAGGGCTGCCGTTTTAGAACCGTTAAAATGAGAGACTTTTTTGGTGTCGAGGTTATCTCTAATATGCATACACATTTTCAAGACAATCGATCAGAACGTTAACAAATTAGTAGAGATCGTTAGCACATTGTGCACATGTGAATAAAGGATTTCTTTCCGAAACCAGCCCAAAGCTCGTACTCGTATGTTATGCACCAAACAAGGCACAAAACCAAGTACCTATGCAGCTGTGTCATCGGCAAGCAAGGCAAGTTATCCAAAAATGAGCTTTGGTTTTATGGTTCTACATTTCTAACTATACTGCGTGACAGAAGAATGAGATAGGCGGAGCATGTGGCACGAGACGTGCATATAGGGTTTTGGTGGGGAAACGTGAAGGAAGGAGACTACTTGTAATCTAGGCGTAAATGGGAGGATAATATTAAAATCGGTCTTAAAGAAATCGGATGGGAGAGAGTGGACAGGATTGATCTGGCTCCGGATAGAGAAAACTGGGCGGAATCTTTTGAATACGATTATTAAACTCCGGGTTCCATACAATGCGGGGAATTTCTTGACTAGCTGAGGAACTATTAGCTTCTCAAGGACTGTTCTCCATGGAGTCAGTTAATGCGTTAGTGAACTTTGAAACAGTGATTTCACTGAGTTACATATTTCCAGCTACGCATTGTAAGAATGTGTATACAGAAAGTTTCATACCCAGCCTAATCCTGCAGTTGTGTGTTGTAAAGTACTGCTATTACCAGAACTCGCATCAGCTCTCTCTTTCAGCAAGGACAGGTGTCGGGCCTTCCTCTACGAAATGTTTGTTCTCCCCAGGCTTTACCCGCCTGTATGGCAGCATGACGTCCTAGCAGCAACCCCCTCCATTCACCTCTTATTCTCCATTACCCATAATTCAGTGTGATGTGGAATATTGCGCAACTTCCCGCGTTCGGTAAAGTAGGATTCTCGCTGCATGTTTTTATATTTGCATGGTTCATAATTAAAGGCAGCTCACTTTAGACGACATGCCGTAAGTGAAGTAATTCTACGTAATATACCTGTGTGTAGCTCCACACGTGTTGTACAGTAGTTTGTGTGTGTAACTGCCGAAGCGTTTAAAGTTTCATGCAGTGATTTTAACCTAAAAGCAGAATCCCTTGTGTGTGACGGCGAACTTCAAGTTGAAGCAAACTGATGCATTGGCAGCAGAACTGAAGCCGCAGCCGAAAGCTAAGTGGCTGCTTTTAATTAAGACGTGGGACTAGTCACTTAATCTTGTGTTAAAACGCCCTACATAAACGTGCAATTAGCGGTTCTACGTTCACATAATAACTTCTACAGTTTGGTTTATGACCTATAGTTTTGCCTGTCATCTTGTGTTTTAATCAATAGCAATTAACCAACAAATACACCTTTTTAGGAACCAGCCCCTAATTGACAATTGGGTTGGTTCCCCAAAAGTGTATTTATTGGTTAATTGCTATTGATTAGCTTCGGATATGACGAATTTTAGAGTCAGAACAATAAATGGAAAATTTATGCAGGTTTTAAAGTCATTGCTTTTTCTGCATTAATTAATTCATACATTCATTCGTTCATTCTGTAGAATGTCTTACGACAGATCCATAGCCTCTTTCAAAGCAAGTTCTCCACAGAGTACAATCTAGTGCTTCCTCTTTCAATTTCCAGTATCCTCTCTTTTCCTAAAGATCATCCAGTAGTTGCTTACGTCTTCTCACTCGTCTTCCCGTCATTTCTATCCTTCATTCTACCTTTCCTTCAATCACGTGTTTCAGAAGGCAGTTTCTACGCAAGATGTGACCAATCCAGTTAGCCTTTCTTCTTTTTATTGTATGTACGATATTCCTCTCCTCCTTGACTCTGTGTAATACTTCTTCATTTCTCACACGATCGGTCCAACTGATCGTCTCCATTCTTCTCCAGTACCACATTTCAAACTTTCCAGATATCTGTGATCTACTTTTCGAAGTGTCCACGTTTCACGCTTACTCACAACTCTGGAAAACACTACTCTCTCGTAAATCTCCCCTGAGACGCGCAGAATTATGCATACCGAACGGTGGAGGTCACTTTGAACAGTAATCAGTGTAATGTAACTGAAAATCGACTTTCTTTGATATCATCAAATTATAACTGGTTTTATTTAGTTCTTGATGTAACATAACTACGTCAAATAATATAACTAACTCCGGAAACAATTTAAAAATCGATGTCTCATTTTGTATATTATTGGGCGGTATAGTATACTGCACCGCCCGACACGACACACGAGATCCCTTCGGATCATAAAACAACGAGACAGATGTTTGTTGCATGCTCCGTACAGATTACAAACAACTAATGACTTACACGTGGCGCTGCTCACTATCATATAATGCTAATATCACAATATTGTAATTTTTATACTTATAAACTTTTAAATGTTTTAGAATTTTAACATTTTAAACATTTCAATACGGGCAGTGTGATACCTAGACTAACGTTTTGGGCTTATACTCCTTTTTTTCTAAAACTCCCTGAGGATGGCACCCCGTGCCGAAACATGTAGGAATTTAATACTTTTTGTGAATTGTATTTTATTAAGTGCATGTGTTGTTTGATGTATTAATTATTAATTAATTAAAGCAACACCAATCCGTGTTCTAGCTGTCTTCCACAAGCAGATAGTCAAGGGTAGGTGTGTACTTGTTTCTAGCACTGGCTATTGTTTAACACATCTACACGACGAGAGGGATCCTAACATTACCATCGCTGTTGTACATTAATATAGCCCTGTAAAGTGAATTACAATTATAAAGTCGTTACTACCGCAACATCCAAACTCAGTTCTTGAGCCGTGTTCCAATGCAGCGTCCTCATTTTGTGGTACTGTCCGGTGGTGGAAGGGGGGAACCTGTCAGCATACAGACCCTTCTGCCGCGCTTGAATTTACACCAGCTTCTCCTAGTACGAGTTGCAGGCTTGCGTATTCCTCTTGTGTTCAGCTCATTTTGCAGGATGTTACATGGACCCAGTCTCCTTCAGTTCCACATGTATACTGAGGTGCTTATCGCGTCGTGAGTGGTTAATCTTACGTATATGAAATTACGTATAACATAAGAGCCACACCTGGTTAGAACAATGTTAACCAGCATGGGCAAGTATATCTTTGAATTTGATGTCTCTTAAAATTGAGACGTTTCCAGGTTAAGGTGTTTTGGCATCTTTTACTCGTATATTGATAATAAACATTTAAAAATTATGATACTTAACATTGAATCGTCCTGTATATTTACGATAATATATTGTCTGCGAATCTGTTCCGTGCTAATAATTTCAGAGAAACTGAAGCCGCATGATGAAGTGTATTATTTATAATTCCGGGAAAAATACAGCATCCCAATAGCAGGGCCACCTAAAGTAATCTTTCATATTTGACATCACAACTACAGATGTCGCTAGCCAAAACACTGTGACGTCATTATATACTGCGAGCAGAAGAGGCAGTCGTAACGAATTGCGAATTTGGAAATAAACACAAAATTGGATCCTTTGCGTTCGTGATATTTAGTCCTTCATGAAAGGTGCCGCGAGAATATAAATATTTGCGTAATGTATTTGTCAGTACTTAATCTGAACACATTCAATACGACATGTAAGCCTTCTGAGACTGCTGGGAAGTCTTCATTACTAATTTGGTGTCCTACAATAATTTTGGAGACCGTGTAGTTGTGATTGCTTACAAACGTCACAGATTTAATGGCGGTTTGTAAAGATTACAGAATCGTTATATTTTCGCGACCTAGACAATTTGAATTCGAAATTCCACTCAGGAAGAAATTAAGAGCAGATTGAAGTCGGGGAATGCTTGTTATCATTCGGTGCAGGATCTTCTGTCTTCCAGTTTGCTATCCAAAAATACAAAGATTAAGATATACAGAAGTATAATTTTGCCTGTTGTTTTGTATGGGTGTGAAACTTGGTCCCTCACACTGAGGGAGGAACATAGGCTGAGGGTGTTCGAGAATAGGGTACTGAGGAGGATATTTGGGCCTAAGAGGGACGAGGTAACAGGGGAGTGGAGAAGACTGCATAACGAGGAACTTAATGATCTGTACTCATCACCAAATATTATTCGGGTGATCAAATCGAGAAGAATGAGGTGGGCGGGGCATGTAGCACGTATGGGGGAGGGGAGAGGTTCATACAGGATTTTGGTGGGGAGACCTGAGGGAAGGAGACCACTAGGAAGACCTAGACTTAGATGGGAGGATAATATTAAAATGGATCTTTAAGAAGTGGGATGAGAGGGCGTGGACTGGATTGCTCTGGCTCAGGATAGGGACAGGTGGCTGGCTCTTGTGAATGCGGTAATGAACCTTCGGGTTCCATAAAACGCGGGGAATTTCTTGACTAGCTGACGACCTGTTAGCTTCTCAAGAAGGACTTGCTCCATGGAGTTAGTTAGTTTAGTTAGACAATTTGCATAGCGAATATAAGTTGTACGTTACATGAAGAGTACTTAAGTACGGAGTTTTTAATTTTACTAAGCATGTCTTATAACCTTAGTCTACACCCAGTGCTTTAGATAGAAATTTATGCCCCTGTGCAAAGCTTACCGAGGGGCCCTGTTGTTTGTGAAGTGCATGACCACTGTTATACACTTGCGATGAATATTCTTGGTTTCCAAATAAAACTGTTTATTTAAGTCGTGTATCTCCTTTGATTTGTCGTGAATACGCTCGAATTCACCCGAATAGCGGGCGAAGTTCACTTAGTGGAAAAACAATAATTTTTTTGCGACGGGCTCTTGGAATGCTTTGCATACTCTTGCTATGTTGTAGCAGTGCTTCTTTCTACACAGCCTAGTAAAGTTTAAAAATTAGTCATAGAATTTTTAAACCCTTATGAAATTTCATAATTTGTATGTTTGTGTGTAATGAGAAATTTTGGCATTTTATTTCTTAATTTTCCCTCATAGGATGTTGTGCAAAATAGTTGTTTCTTCCTCCCAAAGGGGCGAATATGACATGCGGAACGTGTGGTGGTAAAAGCGAAAACTATTTTTGCGCTAAAGAACACCATCAGGAATTATGTTCTCGTAAGGTAAGACAGGCCACGATCGTTTTTCTCCGCATCTATTTGAATTCATAATTTACATTCATATTATCATTCGGTACTGTGTAACCGATGGAGATGAAAAAGTATTTAAATATTTTAAGAGTCAATAGTCATTAACGGTTTAAAGTGCGCGAAAGTAGTATTGAAGTAATCAGACAATTATAAAATGAAATGAAATGAATTGCTTTCATAGTTCTGCCCTTGAATTCTTCATCACTTGCGAAAGAAACGAAACACATTTTGTCCTGTAACAAACATGCGTGTGAAGTGTGTGAAGTGGCTGCACGTTGATATGAAACAAGATGCGACAGAAGTGACCCAAGAAGGCAGGAAGCCTTTTGTCTCTATTGTCTGAGTCGCAGTGGATCCATTAAAGTTGAGGAAAACAACTGGTTAAGCCTGAAGTGTTTTAAGTGTCTATGAGGAAACAAAATCTGAACAAGAAAGCCACTTCAAGAGCATTGCCCCAGCTCTGTGTCCCACTCAGTACTAGGATGTCATTGTCTGGACGGAAACTCTGATACGGCACTGCAAATGAAGTGTGTCTGCCACAGTACTGTGCCGCGAGTTAGAGGGGGTGTGTGCCCCAAGAATACTAACACTTGGACTCATTTGACATTTTGGAAAAGTGAATTATCAGCATTGATAAAATGAAATAGAACAGAGTAAATATTATTTGAAATAAATAATTATCTTATAAGTTGTTGATTTCATATCGTATATATATCCATATTTTCTAACGTTAGAAGTTAATTTATTCCAGATGTGTAATACTTGTGTGACATTGGTGTTTCGTAAACAGATGTCCCAGTGCAGAAAGAATTGTGCATAAACATTGCCACATTTCTTGCTGAACAGATGTCAGGACGCAGTTACTGCTTGGTGTTTATGTTAGAGAGTGTTGACAATTGAAGTCTGTAAAGGCGCGCGTCAAGAACGCCGCTGTCCACTGACGTGATTCTGAATTCTTCAAGCACATTTCAGCAATATTTACGAATATATATATTTTTCTTGGCGCAACAGCCCATAGTGGGTCGGTCCTCCTCCTTTCTGAGAACACTCGGTAGGACTCCTCTAGACGAGTGATCAGCCCGAGGCAGAGACCTCTACCTGACAACACACAACACTCACAAGAGACAGATATTCATTCCTCCGGCGGGATTTGAACCCGCAATCCCAGCAAGTGAGCGGCCGTAGACCCACGCCTTAGATGCGCAGCCACTGGGATCGGCTTGCAAATATAATATTTCCAATTACTGACCATGTTATTGTATAAGGTAATTTTAATCCATGACTGTTATATGAAAGCGGGAACTGAATATCATTAAGGAGGAGCAACTGTGATTAATGGAAGTGGCTGAAAGGTGATGTCTGAGAGCAGTAACGGGATAAACACTGATCGATAAAGAGCACAATGTAGACCGAGATAAACTAGGTTTACGTAACATTTGTTATACAATCATACAATCCAGTTACCTCACGGTGGCACATACGTATTGCTTTATTAAATACAAATGAATGTTGCAATCAGTCAACACAACATTGTATTCAGTAAGAATAAGGCTACATGTTTCGGCTAAAAATGATTAGCCATAATCAGGCCTATTTACATGAATACAAAAGGGGGGGGGGGTATATTTTACAACTGTATTTCAGTTTCAGCCGTTACAAGCTAAAACATACATATAGTGTAAAAGATATAGTGACTGAGATGTGTAATTTGAAGTTTATAAAACGTTAGAAAAATTAAATAGAATAATATGACGTAGGCAATTAGATATAAAGTTTTTGGAAGCAACGTGTGTCATCGCAAAGGAGAAAAATTGCGTATAACGTCGGACGGGCTTCGATTCTTTATTCTTCTTTTGCGATATTTTGTTTCTGTTGCTTGTTCTGTAATATTTAAAAATCACGTAAGTCGGAGTATACAGTGTGCTATATATATATATATATTCCTTTCTTGACATAAACAATATGCTGTTTATGCATATAGGCAGTTGTGTTCGTTGCTTGTTTTTCTTTACGTCTATATTCAATCATAATACAAGTTTAGTCTGAAAATTAGTCAATTAGATATTTTGTTAGTCAGTTAGTTGTTTAGCGAGAGAGCGCGCCAGCTCGCTGTCCCATTAGGTTGTGGCGAATCTGTAGAAGTGAGCCGGAATTGTTCAGATGAACCAACAACATTTAAGTTGGTGGATGCATTAATAGTGGCAGTTGCTGGAGCCGAAATTGGATGAGGTCGCTGTTGTGTCTGCCGCTTCTCGCCACACTCGCCACATTACACAGGCAGCAAGCAATTAAAACTTTATCCAATAGTGGCTACATGTTTTAAAAAGCAAACCTGGCACACCCAGCTGCGCAGGTCTGAACAGCGGGAACGCAATTTTATATATGTTCTAGAGATGTCCGGGTCAAATCTCGGGACAATATTACGGAGACAAGACTTTTGTGATTTTGTTCTTACGTTCGACGAGAAATCCGGGACAGAACCTAAGAACATAAATGCTCATTTCTTCTCCGTTATTACCAGTTTACGTCAGAGCGTACTTGAATATACATTTCTGTAATAGAAAGTCGTTAATACGTTTGTTAATTCTGAATTAAGAACACAAAAGATCATTATTAACTCTCTAAAGGCTATTGTTTAGTGTATACACCAGCAGGCTTAACATTCCAAAATTCTACATTTTGCCCACACAGTGTGTTTATGTGTTCTGTATGAAACTAAACACAAACAGCAGTTATCTCCACGTGCAGCGTTAACTGATTGGTTTTTATAACCGAGATGAAGTGTGTTTACTGCGCGGTACGAATTAAATCTTTAAATATAATTGAGGTTAATTTTCGAATCTAAAGATTAATGTTGATGTTATAAAACTGTCTGAAGATATTTTTCTGACGATTTAGTATGAAATTAAATAAATCCGAATGTTTGTATGATATTTGAAAGCTTTCAAATATTTTTTTTCAATGGCTCGACAGCCTCTTAGGGGCCTAGGCCTCCTCATTTCGAGGCTTCACGATCACACTCAGACACACCACACTCGGTAGGACTCCTCTGGACGAGTGATCAGCCCGTCGCAGAGACCTCTACCTGACAACACACAACACTCACAAGAGGCAGACATCCATGCCCCCGGCGGGATTCGAACCAACAATCCCAGTAAGCGATCGACCGCAGACACATGCCTTAGACCGCGCGGCCACTGGGATCGGCGAAAGCTTTCAAGTATAACCATTTTAACTGCATAATGCAGTACGTATAATATAAACAACCATATGCGCTGACATTATTTCTCTGGAGAAGTGAGCAATTAAGATAGAATACAGTTTTAATTAATACTCATTTTTATGGTCGGTTCTCCAATCTAATCTTATACAATAGAACCTGAAGTCGTTCACGTATTGACTTCTTTACAAATCCAATAAAGAAATTAATATTCATAGGCGGACGCCCTGACAATGATATCAGTATTGCTTGTGGCGATTTTGTGAGAGTATTTAGTGTGACTCTGAACCTTTGGACAAACTTTTAAACTTGGTTTATTCTTGTGTACGAAATTTTGAGTGTGATGTTTTCGTTTCTATCCAGACTTACCTCAATTCTCACCATATTTAGGATGAAACACCTTCCATTCCTAAAGAGAGAGACGAGAGCGATATTTTCTCCCCTAAAAGTACAGTAATTCGGCAATACATTTCTGAATCAGTGTTATATTTATCAAGAAGAAAGCTAAATTTGTGCATATGTTTGTCTGTGGGCCCCAAAATCGGTCTGGACGAAGATGTAAAGAGATAAATACCTGCTCTGTCGGGGACCAAAGCCCTGTTTTGCAGCCTGTAGCCAGATACTAGAAGTGTACCGCATCGTCAAGACACGCTTAAAGCCGTCAGACCTATTCCGACTCCGTTATTCTTAACATGATGCTCAAGTTGATTTAGAACTGGCTACTAGACTCATGCTTGGGACGTGTGTTAAGTTTGTATGCACGTTGTATGCCTCTTGTGACACAGACACAAGTTTGTATGCACGTCGTGTGCCTCTTGTGACACAGACACAAGTTTGTATGCACGTTGTGTGCCTCTTGTGACAGACACAAGTTTGTATGCACGTTGTGTGCCTCTTGTGACACAGACACAAGTTTGTATGCACGTTGTGTACCTCTTGTGACACAGACACAAGTTTGTATGCACGTTGTGTGCCTCTTGTGACACAGACAAATTTGTATGCACGTTGTTGCCTCTTGGACAGACAAAAGTTTGTATGCACGTTGTGTGCCTCTTGTGACACAGAAACACAAGTTTGTGTTGTTGCCTCTTGTGACACAGACACAAGTTTGTATGCACGTTGTGTGCCTCTTGTGACACAGACACAAGTTTGTATGCACGTTGTGTGCCTTGTGACACAGACACAAGTTTGTATGCACGTTGTGTGCCTCTTGTGACACAGACACAAGTTTGTATGCACGTTGTGTACCTCTTGTGACACAGACACAAGTTTGTATGCACGTTGTGTGCCTCTTGTGACATAGACACAAGTTTGTATGCACGTTGTGTGCCTCTTGTGACACAGACACAAGTTTGTATGTACGTTGTGTGCCTCTTGTGACACAGACACAAGTTTGTATGCACGTTGTGTGTTTCTTGTGACACAGACACAAGTTTGTATGCACGTTGTGTGCCTCTTGTGACACAGACACAAATTTGTATGCACGTTGTGTGCCTCTTGTGACACAGACAAAAGTTTGTATGCACGTTGTGTGCCTCTTGTGACACAGACACAAGTTTGTATGCACGTTGTGTGCCTCTTGTGACACAGACACAAGTTTGTATGCACGTTGTGTGCCTCTTGTGACACAGACACAAGTTTGTATGCACGTTGTGTGCCTCTTGTGACACAGACACAAGTTTGTATGCACGTTGTGTGCCTCTTGTGACACAGACACAAGTTTGTATGCATGTTGTGTGCCTCTTGTGACACAGACACAAGTTTGTATGCACGTTGTGTGCCTCTTGTGACACAGACACAAGTTTGTATGCACGTTGTGTGCCTCTTGTGACACAGACACAAGTTTGTATGCACGTTGTGTGCCTCTTGTGACACAGACACAAGTTTGTATGCACGTTATGTGCCTCTTGTGACATAGACACAAGTTTGTATGCACGTTGTGTGCCTCTTGTGACACAGACACAAGTTTGTATGCACGTTGTGTGCCTCTTGTGACATAGACACAAGTTTGTATGCACGTTGTGTGCCTCTTGTGACACAGACACAATTTGTATGCACGTTGTGTGCCTCTTGTGACAGACACAAGTTTGTATGCACGTTGTGTGCCTCTTGTGACACAGACACAAGTTTGTATGCACGTTGTGTGCCTCTTGTGACATAGACACAAGTTTGTATGCACGTTGTGTGCCTCTTGTGACACAGACAGACAAACTGGATACTGTGTCAGTTCTTACCTCTTTTTTTTTTTGAAAGGGGCCCCGCAGCAGAAGCTACGGACGCACCGCAGCCTTAAGGCTTATTGTGCAACCCTTTTAATAAGATGAAGAGAAAGATGATCAGTTTTTTTCATTTTTCCGAGTAATGGAGAACCGGTGGAATGAAATTGACAGGGGAAAACCGAAGTACTCAGGGAAAAACCTGTCCCAGTGCCACTTTGTCCACCACAAATCCCACATGGACCAGTTCTTACCTTACTTAACTACAGACACACAAACTGGATAGTTACATTGTCAGTTCTTACTTTATTTAACTACATACCGTCAACTCCATAGGCCTCTATTATGCATGGAAGGCAAGGAGGATCAGGAATTAATAGCTGAGACGGGTGTAGAACATGGTTGCCATATCTGGGATACTGTCTCCCCGCTTACTAATGCGACTGAAGAATACCACGTCAAATAGTGAGCTTCCGGTGCAAGAATGGGATCAGTGTTCTCCCGATGCATTTCGGAATATTGAACCCTGTTATTTTGAATGTAGGTCACATACAAAATGTGGGATAAGTACAAGTACTATTGCTGGTCAAGTTTGGAATGTACTTAGCCATAACCGTAGTTCCCCTACGCCTTCATGCCTGATATATTTCACAATTCATGATTGTAAAGCAATAGGCTTATTACTACATCGATTATTATTTAAGAAACCGACTTAATGAGCACGCCACTTAAGTTACACGGTAGGTGTGGGTCGCATTCAAGAAGTCTCTGTGACGAAATCCTCCGCTTTGCGAGCAACATTTCACTGGTTTATTTTCACGAAAGACTTCCAAAATGCCCCTGTAGGGACTAATTTTGTTGCAGATCTCTATACTTATACCAGTACAGTGGTTTACATAGCGACTGGACGCTGTTTGTATCTCATGTAAGCTTACTAAGTAAATAGAGCTGACGGAGTTTCAAGGATAGATAATTATCTGCTTGTAGCCAGATCAAAACACGGTTCCTTTTCGTTTGGTGTTAATGTAACACGAGGATAAATAAAGGGAATGCCTCGCCCTGTTTTAACTCCTTGCTCTGAAATTACATTACTGAAAACAGTGATTATCTACAGGCCTCTTCTAAAATTTCCATGTTTGATATTCGAAAGGTCCTGTCATCATTGTCGTCAGCTGTGCTGAATGTCTGTCTCATGGCTTCCCGCCATCAGTTCACGTAGATGAGAGGATCGTGACACGCCTTATCTACCTCAATAACTCATAATAATCCTGTCATTTAGAAGAAATTTTGGGGGATTTTCAAGTGGAATTTGACCTAACAGATCAACTACTAATCATATCGTCTGCATTTTTAAAATGACTGAGAAAAATGGGAAAACAACGCTGCAGTACGTCAGCAATTTATACACTTCAAGGGGTCCTGTGAGTCCTTTGGGAGGGAAGTTTTGTGTAATATTCTCGCTGAGTTTCATGTAACCGTGCAGTTACTTATGTTAACTAAAATGTATTGAAATGGAAACCTGGAGTAATGTCCGGACAAGAAGCTACTTAATACGTTTCATATTCAGAATGGTGTAAAAGAAGGAGATGCTTTAATGGCAGTGCTTTTTAGTGTGCTACAGGGTGTGCCGTTAAGAAGTCCAAGAGTAGGTTGGGCGAGGGCGTCAGATGATACACAGTAATCCATTTCTGTAGGGTTCCGAGGAAGATATACCGTATTTAGAATCGCTCAATTTCTGGACTTTCTCCATAATCCAGTGTTTAAAATACAAGCATGGACAAATTGTTTCGAAAGCCGATCTACTTCTGTCATCATGTGAAACATTTGGAAGCATCTACTTACTTTAGCCCGTTAGATAAAACCACTTTTCAGTCTTCATACTCTACCAGCTAACCCAACTGTGTTGCTGACTTTAAACCATCTACTTGACGGCGGAAGTTGGTCCGGCTTCCGAAACCTTATGTCCGTTTTTAACCATTATTTAGAATTCTCTTTTCGTGGGTTTCATCGAATGAAAAGTGTGTATACATGAAACGTATATGATTAAGCAGGCAGTTTGTAGCAGTAAAGCAGGCATTGTTCGCGTAACACATTTATAGTATGAGATGTGTAAACGAAAACTTGAGGTATATTTTTATGACTTCTGCCATTTGCGGTGTGACACCGTATAGTTTGGTAGATATGTACCGACGATGCGGGAGGAATAATTGAAAAAAAAATTTCTCAGGTTTTTCTTTGTTGTCACAAAACAATAAAATAACTAAGTTTCAACAAATAACGACATTTTTAATGATAGATTTTATTAAAATTCGTACAGCAGGTATAATTTATCGACTGCAGCCAATTTTCCGTGAGTTTTTAGCGGAAGAAATAGGGCATTATATTAGAACAAATTTTATTGTACTATAACGAATACCAATATAACTTTTTATCTAAATAGAGCGGTATGTAATATTCAGTGACCGAATGCATTCCGTCATGTGCGATATTCATAAAATCCACTGCTCAAACTTCATCTAGGCCTAATCTGCGGTACACGTAAGGCACTATTTTAGAAGTAATTGCGTTTTATATAAGTATGGGAGCGAGAGAGTAAAATACCGAGTGTCGGAGAAATAAGAAAGGGGGGGGGTTAGAACTGCAACGACGTTTACAATAGAAAGGCACACGAACATGAAAGATAAGTTTTGGGGTTGAATGTGCTAGTAGGGTAAATTATCGGAGTGGCACGGACGTGCCCCGATATATAACCACGTTTCATTGTTTTTGCTTCCGAAGGTGTTACGTGGGAGTTACAGGGACCGAGGGGTCTTTGTACGTGACCTCTGGCATCAACTTAACCTACAGATATCGTCATTCATAAATTAGGCGGTTCTGAACGAGCATATTTCATCTGACTGGCATTATAACCGTTTTATTTTAAACTTACAGTATCTTATGGATCTATTTCTGTTCATGCTTACGAGACGGTGCACGAAGACCTGTTTTTTTTTCCGGCGTTACCCTTCTGAAACTCATATTTCGCTCATAAGTGCTCCATAAACAGCACATTTTTTTTAAATAATTTTCCACCACACACTTCATTCTAATGAACTGCGATATAATTAATATGAATATTCGACAGAAAAAGTGAAATCACTCTTTTAACCTTATGGCTATTATGATTTCATTTTTACAGACTCTGTGTGAACACAGATGCAGTGATGTGCCTCATGCCCCATTATTAGACTTAATTATATTGCGGTATACTTTCCTAGTCTAGCGACCTGCTATTATAAAGTGAATATAAAAGACTTTACGTTAGGCTTGATGTAAAAGCAAAATAACATATAGTGAGTGATTCGGTATTAAATTTCGAAAGTTATTATTACAGTCAAAGGTTGAATAATAAAACAACTAGAGGAATATTATAGTATTACTTGGCTCTTTGTCTGTTGTGGACCTTTGATACATTTTGTGTGTTCTTACAAAAAGAACACTGTAGGAATGTACAGTTCGTGCTATAATATTGTTAGGCAGAAACTGACTGCAGACCATTGAAGCGGCAATTTACAAAACCATTCAGTTTTAATTTGATTTCCTTTCAAACAAGAGCATATATGTACAACTTCATCTTTCTGATATTATCCACTCTTGTGTTTTGAATTGAAAGTCTTTGTGATGCATCTTCTCTTTACTTATGATGTACGCAAGTAAATGAGAAGCTTATTCGCGAATGAAAGGATGGCAGATTGCGATTCAAACTGAAGGGAAAATCACTGAATGCACATTGTAACTCACTAGAAGACTAACAATTTATCTGCATTTTGTATCAAGATTTAATTCGCAAGTCAGACAGAGCACAGAGTACGTCTCTTAGAAATACCAGTCGGAAAAATATTTGTAGGGAAATAATTGTCATTCATGAGCGAGGAACCGACGTTTCGGAGACCTGTCCTGTCCTCACCATCAGGGTGGCGTGCTGAACACTGAAAATGTCTCGAAACATCGGTTTTTAGGTAATCAACGACACTGCTAATAGCGCGAGGAAAATGCAGTGAATTTCACATTGTTGACACCGTGCATCTTCGTCATATTAAATTAAGTTTAAACCAACCGATGCACACTAAAACCACTCTTTAAGTAGCTTTATTATAAAATTGTTAAAATTGTACAATTTTAACAATTTTATAATAAAGCTACTTAAAGAGTGGTTTTAGTGTGCATCGGTTGGTTTAAACTTAATTTAAAATGCAGTGAATTTGTTCGTCACGAAATATCCAAATTTTACGGAGATTACATTTGTAGCTTTTCGGAGGCTGGTTGCTTACCCATTTTCAAGTAACAAGAATTAGCACTGTTTATTTAGTGGTTCCACTCTTCCCTTGCGTTTTCCTGAAGCAGGAAAGAGAACCACACTGCAATCATAATCTGGGATTGTGACAGTGTAGAATATCCAGATAATACTCTTGAATCTTATAGTTCCAACAGACGTGTCCTCCTTGTAACATCACTCATTGTCAACGAATCCCTGCGCGAAGTTACTGCAAACCTTTGTTTGTGTTCACTGCGGCAGAAAACACTTCATTTGCTACAAATGAATTTTTGCGATCAGTCAACACAACAGTTGTATTCAAGAACAATAAAGGCTACATGTTTCGGCTGAAAACAATTAAAAGCCTAATTACAAGAATATAAAAAAGGTTACACTCTACATCTGTGTTTCAGGTTTGAAATTTCATCCTTCATTTGTTAAGACTTTGAAAGAATTGTTTAGGTATCTGCAAAAGTTTGTAGATTAAACTGAAACGTCGGAATGGGTGTTTGCTGTTTGTTTACCAGAGCTAAATCAAAAATTGTATGACGAAAGAGAGAAAGCCCAGAAGATTTTCAATTTTTAATAATCGATAGCGGAAATAAAATTTATTGTAGCTCCCAGTAATAAGCCACACGCTATCTTAACCTTGGCTGTATAAGGACAATGGACTAACCAGTCGGGTTCCCACTGCGGCTGCATAACCACAGTATAAACGTTTCCAGTACCAATTGTACAAAAGGCTGCTTTGACTGCTGCTGCAGTGCACATTCATTATCCAGTACCTCTCCATGGCGTCATGCCTAAGCACAGACTTCCCCATATCTGCATTTTGTCACTCGCATTTGCCTGCAGCACGTGAAACTGCACGCCAGCACAGTTTCGCAATTTAACATATCCATACATAAAGACCTGTAGATTCGCTACAACAAGGCTTACATTGATTGCTACATTCGTGTTCTAGCTCTGAATAGACTTCCTGTAGAACTTATACGCCAAATTGACGCAACAACTGCTACAAATGATCCCTTGTTATTGCTCCCTCATGTATAATGAAACGGGAGAGGAGGCACCGTTTTGTTTTGTTTTATGCAACCAGAATTTTTTTTTCTGCTTCCCACATGCTAAACTCCACTGCGATCCGGCGATTCTCACATTTGAAGCGAACACAACAGGAAGAACAGGATTTGTGCGTGTTTCAACGACCTCTACAAATCCGTAAAACGGTCTAGGACAAAGATTGTACCAATCGTCAGCAATTTTGTATTGAATTTAACTTGTCTGCTAGACATGCAACACACGTGGGATACATTAAGTACATACAAAATTTTAAAGAATATTTTAAAGAAAAACGCCACTAAACAAACAAACACGGAGCGTAAAAAAAATGAAATATTTCTACTATTTAAGAATACAAGTTATCCAATTGTTTTTCGCTTTAATAATTTAGTACAGGCTTTCCTCTTAGGCCTTGTTGTTCGTTCTTCGAAATACATTAGTTTGGAAGGCACGTTGAACAAACTCTGTAAGTCTGTTATGTATAAAAATACAGGTACATGTTAAGGCAGTCTGATGACGCCATTTGTCAGAAAACGAGGGTCTTTTATCGGTACAGTTATCTACATTTGGGTCTGGCGATTAGTTGAGACAGTGCCTGTACTTGACCATTTGATATATATCGTCTGATTTTATATTCATAATCCCCGCATGAAACGAATTGAAATATAATAAAATAACTGCAGATTTGAAGTTCTGGCCAAATAGTTTTACAGCAAAGTCCTTATGTTACCCAGTAATTGACCAATTTCAAATTTAATGGGCAGATCTCTCATAGACGTCCAAAGTAGCTTTTTCTATCGGAGGGCGCGGACAGCCCGCAAACATGAGCATATGAGTTAGCCTAAATGATCTAAGATTGAGTCAGTTATTCAAAAAAGTTAAGCGAAATTAGATTTATATTTGTAGACAATGAAATGTGAGTATATGTCAACTGTTAATACTCCGATACAAAGTGGCTTATAAAATAATATTCCAGAAATAAATAAAGGACACCGTATGAAAGTAACTTTAAATTGGAAGGCAGTATGGCACATGTTTGAAGGGATTTAGTAGGATTCATTGTAAATACTTTCACTTTAGATTATCAAATAAACTGGAATGTGTACTTCCATTTAGTAGGAATTCCAACTTGTTAATAATACTGTGACTGGATTGCTGTTACTAAATTATGTGGAATCTCTCTCGACGGGTTTCTTCCTACTATAAATTTGACTGCAGGTTTATAAAACCAGAGGAAAAATAACAGTCTATTCATCCGTAGTTTCCATATTGAATTCCAATCTCGTGGCATGTTGGAGTTATTTATGGAGAAAGTAAACATTCATCTCTGTAGGCAGTGTCATTATCTACCTGCATTCTACACAGCACACTAGATGTCGCAGTCAACAAACGAAATACGTAACGTCTGTATAAAAATTCAGCTACGTGGTATGCTGTCACTCTCAAATTTGAAATAACTGAGTCTGTTTTGATATAAATATGGGCTGATATACATGTGTGTATGCATGCATGCAAGCGGATGAGACATACACAGGCCAACATTTTAGTCAGAAAATCCCATGAGTAAAGAACTTTGGGATATTTAAGCGTCCATTGGTGGATGATATTCAAATGTATTGTAAACAAATAGAGTATGAGAAGTAGATTCAGTTGACCTAAGCCGTGGCCAGTTGGCGGGGTTTTATAAATATGGTGATGGATATTCACGTCCCATAAAGTGGCTAATTTTTTAATCAGCTGATTTACTATTTACGTTTTAAGAAAAGCCCTGCAGTGTAGAATTGGAGAAAAGAGAAACGGTAAATCTAACTGCCCTGGGAACACCTCTCAGTCTGACGAACTTCACATCTTGACGTGTTTCTCTAGTAGCCATTTTGATAGTGTTTGTTTTCTCACTCGAGCTGCAAAGTGGATATTATTTTAAAGGCCTCTCAATAAATGTTTACCATGTATGAGTATTTATCATTTTGCCTACCCAATCTACGCGTTCAGTTCATCTCAATTTCATCAAATTTTACTGGCGTGAAAGCACAAAGCGACGTGTATAAATCATACAGTTTCTTGCCAGTATCCAATATTTGCGTCTTGTTGTTTCTGAATACTTTTTTTTTTTCAAACATTCGCTTTTCGTCATAAAAGAAACATAATTTGAAATTCCTTATACTGAACTGTATTCTGTCGTGAAGCATAACGAAATAAAGAAAGCACGTAAAAGCACATTCCTGTTCAAATACGCGGTGAATAGTTTGGAGGTTTTAACTCTTTCCACCAACTTTTTTTTATTCAAGGGTCCCGCAGCAGATACTACGGACGCATCGCAGCCTTAAGGCTTATTGTGCAACCCTGTGATGAGGATGGGTTTTTACTACTTTTCCATTTTAATGGAGCACCGGTGGAATGAAATTGACAGGGAAAAACCGAAGTACTCGAGGAAAAACCTGTCCCAGTACCACTTTTTCCACCACAAATCCCACATGGACTGACCCAGGAGCGAACCCGGGCTTCCGCGGTGAGAGGCCGACGACTAACCGCCTGAGCCATGGCACGGCCTCGCACCAACTCTTATTAACTGTGTCTCATATCCACTCAGTATTTGTCTATATACTATTTCACGCCGACAGACCCATAACTTTGAACATTTTTGTCATACTACTACTACTACTACTACTACTACTACTACTACTACTACTAATAATAATAATAATCGCTGGAATAGTGACGTTACAAGAGTGAATAAGGGAGGACTTTTGAGAGGGCGAGGCATCAGCATTTCGGTCTAAAATGCCAAGGGTAGAAATAAGTTGGTAGAGCTAGCTGTAGATGGAAGATGATATAAGGTTGAACTTGAAAAAATGGAGTGAGGACTTGTGCAATGTACTTTTACTGGCCCGAGCGCATAGGAGCGGCAGGTGATAAACTGATGGAAATCCTTGATCATATGGATAGCGGATGGACTTCAAATGATATACTCTGGATTGAATTATTTGATTTATTTGAGAAACAACAGAGGGAGCCGAGATAGCGTAGTCGGCATAGTGAACAGGCGAGCGGCTGGAAGATCAGGGGTTTATTTATCAGCAGGGCACGGGACTCTGCTCTTCAAAACGTCCAGGCGGTCTCTGGGGCCCACACAGCATCTTGTTCAAAAGGTGCCGGCCTTCCTTCCTCGGAATAAAACTGCTGGGGCGTGAAGTTGACCAATTACCTCCATCTAGTGTCGAAGTTAATAATGAGGGGAACTCCTCCTCTACTCCCCTTATGTTCCTTCATGGTGTGGACAGGACATTGCCTTCTAAGAAACGACGCTGCATTCTGGAACGAAATATTAGCACCAAGGAAGCAGTAAAATGGAAGAATATTGTGGTGTAGAATTTTTATCCCCAGTGACATACACAATAATTATACTTTCCGTAGTATAATGGTTCCGTCTTGAAACATATTTATGAATGTAATACTTTCTCTTATGGTACTTAACCGGCGGTATTAAAAGCGAATTAAACGTAATGCAGCTGCGATAGACACACAATATATCACTCCAACCATAATTTTAGCGCTTTGCCTTAAAAGCACGGATACAAAATTTTATGCCTCCGTGAAATATGACTGTAAGAGTTCCCTAGTTTCTAATGAATTGCTTGTCGGGCAAACCTGACGTACACAGTTATTATTTATTGATAATTTGATTAATTATTGTGTAATAAAGCTACTCAAATACCCATCTGAATTGACAGTTTGTTGTTTTTTTTTAAAAAAAAAGAGGATCAATGATCTGGACAGATTTGAACGAATTAATCATACCCCGCACTTCATCAGCATTGCTTTTAGGAGGTAAAACTTCTGCAGCAGTCAGCTCGTATATCCGTGGGACTGCTAAGCGTTTCTTTGTTCCGTGGACTGATCAGATGATGTTTCATGAATCTACAAACCGCCACCACTTAGGACGTGTCACCTTCCAGTTACTGTAGTGGGTTTTTGATCTTATGAAAGGTCAAAGATATTTCAGCATCATAATCAACTTTTCACTGGGTACATTATGGCGCTAGACTGTCCTTTTCTTCCTTGTCTCTATCGTAAGGTTATGCGTTTTCACCTTGTCCCACGAGTCTAATAACTATTTTATGTGTCACATTGCTCCAGTTATAAGTAGCCTTGCCGTAGAAGTTTAGGAGTTCTGTAAATATGGATGTTTGTTTGTACGGTTTACTCGAAGCTGTAGCACTTGGCCTGGTATGACATTCCACTTGACTCTCATAAGAGTGGACACAATTGTGTATGTCAGCAGTAACTTTCTTACGTGTCAGAATACTGTGGTCGTTATAGCAATACAAATCATCTTCAGGTATAAGCTAATTTCTGGCTTGTTTTTCTATACGGATACTGGTATCTACATCTTTTATTTGGTCGACCTACTTATCTTCTGCCTATCCCAGTGGCCGCGCCGTCAAAGGCGTGGGTCTTCGACCGCTCGCTTGCTGGGATTGCGGGTTCGAATCCAACGGGAGGGCGTGGATGTCTGTCTCTTGTGAGTGTTGTGTGTTGTCAGGTAGAGGTCTCTGCGACGGGCTGGTCCCTCGTCCAGAGGAGTCCTACCGACTGTGGTGTGTCTAAAAGTGTGATCGTGACGCCTCGACAATGAGGAGGCCTAGGCCCATTAGGGTTGTCGAGACATGAAAACAATATCTTATACCAGTTGCAGTGTGTTATACACTAACTTGGAGAGGTATGTATGGTTTCTTCTATAAGTTACAAAATTCCGCAAGGTACCCATACACACCGAGGTTCCGATTATTATTATTATTATTATCACTATTATCATTATTATTATTAGGGTTATTGTTGTTCCGTGTTCCTGGAGCCCCGCCTTGGAACGAAGCAGTCCATTTCATCTCTTTGCCGAACTGACGCTTCAGAAGTAGGTGACTTAGTCAGAGACGTGATGGACGGATCATACAGTACTTAGGAGGGGGAGGAAATATAAACAAAGCGATCGTTGAGTGTTAAGGAACGAGACCACTTTGAAGACATGAGCGTAGAGCGGTAATGAATTTGGGTCTCGTAATAGTCTGGGAATTTATAGACTAGGTGTGTGAGTTTATGTTTGATGTACGTATTCCGTGTAACAGTCTAATACACACAAGTTTACCACCAACTAGGTGCACAAGTTCCCATGTAGGTTGTACACGTCGACCAAACTTATAGCTCCCTGAAGATGGCCAGAATATATGGCCGAAACATGTAGAAGCTTTGTATAATACTCGTATATAGGAAACATTGTAGAACTGGTTGTTGGTAAATTCGTGTGTATGCGTGAGTGCTGCTTTCTCAAGGACTCTGCCGCGCTGATTGATTTAGTTATACATGGATTCAGTGTTGGTTTATTTAAAGATGATTTTTCAACTGCATTGGTTTTATATCATCAGATGGTAGGGCGAGTAAGTGTAATAAATTGTAAAGCACACATAAATGGTAGAGTGGGGGACGTCAAGTATCTAAGTATTTTCCTCCAGGACTGAAGAAACCAGTGGAAAATCCAGGAAAGCCTTTATGCTGAATTCTAATTCGGAAGCTCTAGAGTACGACGGAATGTTAACTACTCAGTTTACATCGTGTTAAGTGACCTACGACCCGTATTAGGTCTCCGCTGTATGGTACAATTGGTATAGGCCACATGCTGTAGGTGCTGAACTGCAGCGTTCGGTTATTACAGTGTCATTAGGCTTGCATCAACAGCACATCGTTGAACAATAGCAATCTTGTTACCCGAACCCATAATTACAGTCGTGAGTCATCATACAGTGCAATTCAATAAACGCTCGGTAAACGCACTGCCGATCAGCGGGATTCGAACACATGTCTAACCGAACAGTAACCCCGCTGCTCAATTAGCAAACTACCGCACAACTCTGTATTCATTTAATGTAGTACAGGTGCGGGCGTCTACAGTGGTCGATGTATCAAATACTGTTGTTGGATAATGTGGCTCAACGCTACATGGAGATTAGCAAACATGAACATTGGCGGCCGGAGCGAGAGAGGGCGATGTATCTACTATCGGAGTCAGAAATGATGAGAGATAGCAGGTTCCCTTGAAGGAGCTGCGCAATGGACTTGCGCAGTTACTGATCATAGCCTTTAACACCGTATCTTTAGATTATATCTGTTTGCTTTTCTTATCTGTCTGAGACCTCTGTGCTGAATGTCTCAGCTCACAAGACGAATTCTGCACGTAAAACAGTAACACAGCTTTTTTAGCCACACGTTTCGGCCCTGCCGGGTGGGTGTTTTACCTTAAGCACACAAACAAATTTCGAGGCGTTCTGTACGTGTGTAAGAGTATTATGTCGGCCTGTATTATGTTCAGACAACTCTACCAATAAAACGAAATTAAACTAAAACTTCTTTAGTTAAATTTGTCTTCTTTTCTTCTTCCTTTTCTCTGCAAGCACTACAGTCCGTTGTGCACCTCGGCTTCCAGTACATTCCTTCAAGATTCCTTCCGGTCTCTGGCCGCTGTATGTCAATTTCTTATTCCCATTGTCTTCAGATCCTCTTCAACCTCATCAGCCCATCTTTCCCGTTGCCTTTCCCTTTCTCTTATTACTTCCATTCTGGTAGACACTGTTTGTTTTGGCATTCTTTCCTTATTCATCCTTTCAGTACGTCCACACCGTCTTAATCACAGCGATTTTATAAATTTCACGTCTGTCTGTCCCTTGTAATATAGCCTGTATCTCCTTATTTGTTCTTATTCTCCAGCTTTCTTCTTCTTTTATGGGGCCATAAATTTGCCTTGTTTTTATGCTCTCCAAAGTTGTTCTTAAATTGCAATTCCAAAGATCCTATGACCAGCATTCTCACCAGTTACCAAGTTCAACGTGTCACGTCTCTGTTCGAGGTTTATTGTTATTATGCGTTGCTTTTACTTAAATCATTATCACGCTCTTTCTTGTATTATTCTTGTAAATTTCACGTATTAGCCGGTTCAGTAGTTGCGTTACTGTGTTCTTTCCCCTCTCTCACTCTTTGTCTTCACTTACTCTGTAGTGTTGTCTTTATTTCTTTCTTTTCGCTGGTTACGTCGGCTGTGACTTTGGTTGCTCTGTTAGTTCCTGCATCATGTAGTATTGATCAGAATTAATACCACTCTCACTACACCATTACGTAGTTTACATATAGAATTACACTTTCATGCACTTCTTAATTTTTTTTAAATTATACTAGCGTTTAATATTGTACTCAAACTTGTCATTTGATTGTTGGTGGTACACTGTGCTTTTTCCTATATTTATTTATGACTGGGAGTGGTCCTTCTATTTACGGTCTTTGTATTGATTTAGTACTCCAAAAATTGGGGTAATGACTATCTGTGTGGTTGTTATTTATATGTTTGTAGTCTTTTGCTGTGCAAAATTTACCTAATGTAGTCTTTCGTGACCAAGTTCAGTCGGTGCTGCCTATGAACAGCTTTGCATTACTCCCTATGTCCGGGAAGGTCCTTATCGTAGACAAATAATGTTGCTTTAGAATAATTTTCGGCAAACCGCTATGCAAATTTTGTCGAGGCTATATTCCCTTCAGTGCTAAGAAGGAGATTTATTTCTCTGGAACGTACTAATTTCTGCTCTCAACAAATTCAGACTTAATAAATTGTAATTGTTTCCTAAAAAAATAAATCTTTATTTTGCAGTATGAAAAAAAATTGTGTCGCATAATAGACAAATAAAATATAACTCACAAGAGGTACAGTTGAGCAAATAAGTAATTCTTTTTAAATAAAATTCAATACGGAATTCACTCATTCAACCAATGAATGCACTATTATAAATACATTTTTTTCATTGTACCCTACATATGTTTCGGCCTCAATTTGGCCATCATCAGGGGTAACTATTATACTTCACTTATCTACGTCCAATTTGGTACTGTTATTCAACCATCACTCTGTCAGTGTTATCACTTTACACTGGAAGTCACAAGCACTGCACTTTTTGTACGGTGTTTGTCGTTGGTATCTATGGGAGATTGTCGAGGTTATTAAAATTTGTTATTAAATTTAAACCATTAAAACTGTTAAAACCGTTTTTTATGTTTATATTGCTGTCCGTATTCTGTTGTATGACGTTGCAAGAGGCCACGTTGTTGATGTCCACTGTAGTCGTCGATGTTGTTGAAACTTGTTGTTAAAATTATAAAATTGATAAAAACTGCTGGCAACTGGTCACTTGTAAAGGAGTCTGTATCCTGTAGTTGTGTTGTCCGGTTGCTTAGCTGTGAGTGACTGTAAGTAAAATTAATCAATACGGAAATATCCATCATGGTCTTGCGTGTTGCTTGCTGAATTTTCACGAAATTTAAAAGTGGTTTGTATAGCATTTATACGTGTATAATGTTATGCAATCTCATGTATAGAATTATTTTGTCTCTTTTCCTTCCGTCCTGTCTACCTGGATATTGCTAGGATACTTCTTTGCTTGGCTAATATGTTTCGCTTGATAAGGCAACATCTTCGGTGTTAACAAGACCAAGCGCCTGGTTCCGTACAGGAAAATTGTATAAAAGTGTTTTGGTAATAGAAGTTCCTTCTAGAATCTGTATTTCATGACCTCAGACTAATTAGTTCTTGTTGCTTAAAATTTTTTGGGTAAATTTACCTTTTAACCTAAGACCCTGAAAATTGGACAAACAAGTGATTTCGAAACGTTGGTCATACACCAAAAATTGACGCCGGGCAACAACCCAAAACATTTTAAGTAACATTACGACCACGGCGGAAGCCTTCAATTACATAATTAGTCCTTATTTGTTGCATTGCCCGACGTCACATCTCAAAACACTTAAATCCTAATACCGCTCTGGGAATTTGAAGTCTCGCATATTGTAATTATCTCGCTTTATTTTCCACCTTTCCTTCTGTGTTTCTCTCTTCTTTTCTTTTCATTTCGTTATTTATTTATTTATCTTTATGTATCACTGGCATACAATGTAATTCGCATGCGCAAGTAATTGAAAGTTATTGAACATACATTTTTCGTGGCCTACTTTAAGTCATATTCAAATCTTTCTCGTGAAGGTATGAAAAAGTCAGCAAAATATTTTCCTTCACCTCCGGATTTCAGTCTTGACACAAGACAGACGAGCCACTGCCCTAGCTATGAGGTAGCAATGTGCCACACCAAACGCCTCGAATGTTACGAGCAAGGTCTTATACTGTGTGACCGTCTTACAAATATAGCAGTAAAGGAATCCATTTTTGTAGCGTATAGTATGGACTGTAGAAAATCCGCGATCTTGAATAGTCTAAATGAACTGGCCATGTTTTCACCTTAAGTTTTCATTATGGAGGCGACTTAATATAAAGGCTAGACACTGTACAGCTGCGTTCTAGCTATTTTGTATTCGTATTCTGTTGTATTCTGTTCGCTGTGCACAGCAAATTAGTTTTTCCAAATTAATTTCGTATTGTAATGCATAAAGCGATTACTTATTTTAATTTACGAAGAAAGTTAATTTTAATAATGTGGAGATTTATCCCACTTTCCTTGCACTGCAAACTGATTTAGGGCAGTATATTGCTGGTCCGTGTGCGTGCTGTGTGGAACGGCCGGCACCCCGAGCTCTGTCGGTTGCTTTTAAAGCGAAGTTTCATCCAGCAGAGATGGCGAGTTTTAGGCGCGTTCGCATAGTCGCAAAAAAGCGTCTATTACCGCCGTCACGTCCGTCCGTCTGTCCACATCTATCAGCGCGGCTCAGACTGGACGTGTTTACGAGAAATTTGATATTTGGGGGCTTCTGCGAATATCTGTCAAGAAAGCTCAAATTTGTTTAAATTCGGGCAAAAAAAATCGGGCACTTTACATGAAGACATAAGTACGTTTCATTGTTGCCGGCGACTTTAATTCGCCATCAAAGCGGTCTGTTCGACTTTCGGAACGTTTACATGTAGGCCTATATACTCATACTCCATCGCAGCAGGCTTTTCCAATTTTTTTAGGAGCTTTGCCCATGGTTCTTCCAAACAAATGCTCCTTGCACTTTCATTAGGTAAGAAAGTTCATTTATTGATAACTGCCTGCGGCACAGGCCCAGAAATAGTGTTTTATCGATTTTCTTGCGTCTGTCCGTATTAATTTTTAAATGCCTTCACCGTGAAGAAAAACAAAGTTTTTATGACGTTTGAGAACACGAAGCCTACATTCAGACGAACGTGAAAATTGTGACGCCAGTCGGCCCGACATTTACGGCGGTACAAACGTGCACTGCCACCGCCTTTTAAGTCCTTCTACGTGCAAGTATTTGAACATCCAGAACGACTTCTTAACGAACTTAGAAATATATAATATCAATGTTAATATTACACTGTCTACTGGGATGTGATATCGTGTCGTTTGGTAATTTCTAGAGGAAACTGTTGTTTTTGTTTCTCTTCTTCTTGTGCAGATTTCTCCGAAAGCTTCTACCTATCTAGGAGTTTCAGTGGCTTCACATTCCAGAAGTCCGTACTGTTAAAGTAAACTGAGTTCAAGTCACCGCCAGAGTAAAGACAAAACCGTGATATAGAAAGTGTTAATGAATGTCTCGGCTACCACTCATGAAAACGCGGAGTTAATGGGCAGATAGTTCCGAGAAAAGGAAAATGAACTGAACTCGATATAATAAAATATAGAAAAAAGCCAAAAGGGTTTTAAAATATAAAGATCATACAATAGAAATACAGCGCATGTTCAGTGTAAAAAAATGATACCACTAATAATAGGGGCAAGTGGAAGCATGTCAAAATCATTCAGAAAATGTATGAACAACATACCTGGAAAGCACGACGTCAAGGAACTACATGGGCACTACACACTTACTGCGGGAAGTACAAATGTTAAGGTACAAAACGTTTATCATAGGAAATAACATTACATGTGCCATAGATTGTAAATACGGAATAGATGCGAAACTATGTAACCAAGTAACATGGTTTGTTTCAAGTATGTAATTGTAAATACCCGGCATAAATGTGATAAAATAATAATAATAACAATAAAAATAATATAATAATAAATTGTTCTGAAATATCGGGGAAGGTCCTTAAGGGATCAAAATAACTTTTCCCGAAAAAGAGATCTCCGGGAAAACTATCTACCGTACAGTTCAGGAACTTTCATAATCAAATCTCGTATCTAAATAAGGATATGAAAATTGTTTCCCGGCTTAAGAGAAAAACGTAAATTGAGTGAATTTGCTGTATATTGTTGTTGCTGCAGCACAATTGGATCTCACTTCTCGAGACAAGGTAGACTGAGGTGTTTGGAAACAGGCTGCTGAGAAGAATGCTTGGATCAAAGAGGGCTGAAATAAGTGGGATGGAGAAAATTTAAAAATGAAAATTTCTTAATTTGTATTCTGCAACCAGTATCATTACGGCGGTCACAAAAATGTAGGCCGTGTAGGACAAATGGAACCCACGAGAAATGCATGTAAAACTGAACTAGCAATACTTGATGGGACGTGACGACTCCGAAGATATAGGCGTAAATTGGAAGGCATATTACATACGATTGTGGTGTGAGGGCGTGGATTAATTCCTTTGGCTGCGGATAGGAGACCAGTTGCGATCTCTGAAAAACACGGTAGTGTATGTTGGGTCTCCCTAGCAGACGGGGGATTGCCTCACTATCAGAATGGCTCTTAGTTTCACAAGTAGGCCTCTGTACCATAGATTTAATTAACTCTTTAAGGACTAAACGTAATTTGTTTTATTTAAAGGCCCAGCTCGTACCGCGCGGTAAACATTCTATATCTCGGTTTTAAAACCAACCAGTTAATGCTGCATAGGGCAAAAGTCTCTTTACACTCTGAGATACGTACAAAACACACAAATAATTAAATATACTAATGTGGGCAGAATGTAGAATTTTTGAATGTTAAAACCTGCTAGCATACAAAGTAATTTAAGCTCTAAAAGGTTAAGTACCCCATACTTACGAACTTAACGATGGTCGTAACGTGTCAAAATATGTACTATGGCAACTAAATTAAAAATAGCCGTCGCTTCAGAACTAAATTTATTGTCAGTACTTACTATTTATTGTGGACTGGGATAGCGTAGTCGGTATAGAGAATCGCTACGGGCTGGACGGTCCGGGGATCGAATCCCGGTGGAGGGGAACTTCCTCACCCGTCCAAAGCGGCCCATGGGCCAACCCAGCCTTCTATTCAATGGGGAACGGGTATTTCCTGGGGGTAAAGCGGCCATGGTATGGCGTTGACTACCCAACCGCATCTAGCGCCGAGGTTAAAGGAAGAGTAGAGCTATCCTCTACTCCCCCCCCCTTGGGCCTTCATGTCCTGTTCTAGGTGAACTTACTGTTTATTGCAACATGTTTCGGCCGACTTGACAATTGACAATCCTCAGGTAATACAAAAATATACAAAATAATTCGGGGGCTAATTGCAACATCAAGTTTTAAAAAGAAATGAGATCTCGTTTTTACATAAGGGGTAAAAATTCATAAGGATACATGATATTGATATAATTTTGAAGTTTTATATTCATTCATTCATTCATTCATTCATTCTGCAGTCTGTCTTACGACAGGCCCGTAACCTCTTCCAAAGCGATTTCTCCACAGGTTGCGATTAGTGCTTTCCCTTTCAATTTACAGTATCTTCTTTTTTCCTTAAGGTCATCCAGTAGCTGCTTACGCCTTCTTCCTCATCTTCCCGTAATTTATGTCCTTCCATCTAAATTTCCTTCAATCACGTGCTTCAAAAGGCAGTTTCAACGCAAGATGTGACCAATCCAGTTAGCCTTTCTTCTTTTTATTGTATGTAGGATATTCCTCTCCTCCTTGACTCTGTGTAATACTTCATTTCTCATACGATCGGTCCAACTGATCTTCTCCATTCTTCTCCAAATATTAAAATAAGGTAGAACACCTTACACTATGGTAGAAAGTGCGAATAATTTTGTCAAACCACTAGCCCCGGAAAGATCCTCTGTTTAAACAACAAAACACAGTACGATCTCGTTATGTTGTCCGCACACGAATGGCCTGAATAAATACGAAGATATTCGGTCCACCCGCTGACCACACTGCTTCGCTTCCACATGTGGAAATGGGATGGTACTTGGCCCCAAAGTCTGGAGCCGCTTACAGCCACGGGTTCATAATCTGGCTGCTTACCCCAACAGAAGGAACCTGGACTTCTAAATTTAGTTAAATTTATGCGAGAACGAAGCAGCTGCACGTTAGGAGATTAAGCCGACATCATGCCCACCCTCAGAGAGATACTGTAGCCATAAATACATGCAGCCTTCAACTCTCGACTGCGTTGTGACAGCGTGCGCTTAAGTTGCAGTTTGCCGGGATCAGTTTGTGATACGCGCGACTGAGTGGAGACATTTTTTAAAAATTTAAGCTGACAACTTAAAATAATCTTAAATTTCGGCTAGGAATTTACTGTTTATGTCAGTTATTCTCGGAAATTTGCGTGGGACGATATGTGTTTAGCTAACAATTAAAATTCAGTGTATCAAAACTGTAGCCTAAAGTAGGAAAAATAAAGTTAAGAGAATATTGATGAGGTTCAAAATTTATACTTGTCACGTAATTTTGGGAGACTTAATACATCACATAGAAACGTCGTGATAGAAGCAAGATAAAATGGCGCTGAAAAGCGCAGAATCAACAAAGAAAGATTTAAATAGCATGCAATACAACTAATCTATGTTACATATAATACACATTTATAATATATAATATATGTAACATATAATGTACTTTTATAATATGTAATGTATAATATATAATACGTAACATATAATGTATATTATGTATTATACATTAGTTGTGTTTTATCGTATTTAAATCCATTTTGTTACAAATTATCACAACGGGATTATAAACATAAAACGTACAAAATAAACAGCTAAACGCAGGGAGAAACACAAGAAATTAAATAAAAATGAAATATTAAGCTCAGTAAATGTGTAAGAACTATACATTTAATTACTTAATAGACTGAATATTATGAGCTGTGCAATGTGAGAGGTAAAGAGAGGACTTAATTTGCTAGAATTTTAACGCGAATTTTATTTACTTGTATTTAAAACGGTTTATGTAAATGGAACAGATGATAATGTCGAGACGCTTGCACTCGGTTGACCGTATTTATCCTTATAAAACAGGACAAACTTACAGAGCATGAATATTATGCATTGTGTGCCATACATTTATGCGTTTGTTTGTTGTGCAGACGTTTTTGAGACTGGACATAACCGAATCACTTTAAAACAAAGTATCCAGTTAATATTTTGAAATATACTTGCATTAACTGGATTAAGATTACATTCCGTTGGTCATCTTTGATTTCAGTAAGTGTATGAGTGATTATATTTCTAGGTTTAAGTAGTTTACGTGGGGATGCTATGAGAATTAGCATGGTTATGTGTGATTTTGTATGCCACATGTATGAATGTGCACTACTGACATTGCTACGTTAATAATTTTTATGAATTTGTTTTAAGAAATTTAGGTGTCGAATTACTGTGTGCATTGCTTTTGATGTTCCGATGAGCAATAATTTCTTATTGCAGGACAATTTATTTTAGGTAAATGCGGTTGAAAAACGTGTACTTAGCGACTGTACAATATGCGTGTAAGAAATGGGACTACAGATATTTTGCACAGGATAGATACGAGGAATAAATTGGTTTGCTTCGGTGACGCTGTCTGCTTCCCCTATTGCATCATGTACACCGAAACTTGTCCAGTGTTTCTAGTCCATAAAGATGGGCGCTCTGCTATTACTGTGGCGGCAGCATGTAACCATCACTATTACCTGTTGTCTTAATTGATACAAAAGAGGGAAACATAAAACTGATTTGTAAAAAAAAAAAAATTGTTTCCGAATGGGAGCAAGGATTCAAACAATTTTTAAAATAACTCCATTATGTGAATGCGTATTGCGAAGAATAAAATTGTGCAGTAGCTAATCTACTTTTGTTATATGAACAGATATATGCAAATAGCCCGGGGAAGGTAGAATTATTCGTACTAAAATAAGGTAAATTTGTTGATTGATTTGCATTGAACAATGGCGAAATATTTTGCTCTAACTTCGGCCTAGGTGTTGTCATACACAGAAGGTGGTTTGGTTCAAAGCTGTGGATTGTCACTTACTGTACTGTGAGCGAATTATGATTTAGTATCATATAGGCGCCTTATATGCATAGTTTATATATACATGTGCTAAGGAAAATAAAAAAAAAATCTTGCTGCTGCTTAGAAGTCTGTAAATGCGTATATAAATATGTTCACTTTTACTACAAAACATATTTAAACTCATTACGTTTTGATTATCACGGGATGTTTTGGAGACATGATTTTATCTTAAACATTTTTTTCTGGTGTGAAGTTACTGCTGACGTAAGTTGATTGACATTTTCCATTATGGGAACGAATTATATTTCTGAAACATATTTCTTCCCGGATGCATTTGGAGTGTGTGTTTCAGAGAAAAGCTAACTGACCTGCCATCTCTTGATATATACGAGTATAAGCTAAGATTTGTATTTCAACATGAATTTGTAAGTTGTAATGTGAATATAATGAGAAATAATACTTTCTGCGTAATGGAACTCAGTACAGCAAAATTAACTATGCAGTATAGAGTGAATTTTATTCACCGCAAATTTGTCACCAGATTTAAATCCACGTGAATTTTTTTCTTTTGATAATAACCGTCAATGGTAAAGTTTCAGAGCTGTAAGCTTCACATAAATGGAAATTTAAAGAGGCAATACAGCAAGAGATATTTTAAATCTACTCAGAATATTTGTGAGCTGTACAACGGAATTTCAAAGTTTTATTATTTCGAATTAGGTACGTCAGTTTACAGGAAGGAGGACATGTGACATTGTTGTTGCCCCTAATTCCCCGATATAATGCACTCGTTCTCTTAGCTGGCGACTATTTATTGGAAATTAATTGGTCACAAGGTCTTTCTATTAATACGTATGCACCGCACGGAGGGCTCATGATCAACGTGGAAATCTGCCCAAGGTCATGGGTCCCACGGTGCTTTAGTACAGTACAGTTTATAATACGCACACTCTGAAGTAATATTATCGCTTCTTCACTCGGGTGTTGTGTCGGTAGAGGGCTGGACATCCCTCTTCCTTGCTGGTGGTTGCGATTAGGTAGATCGACTCAGTTTTTTTTTTTTGCCGCGACTTCGGCGTGACTGGGTTGTTCTTCGGTCCTGGGGTGTTTGTGGGGCCGCTCTGGTTCGCGGCTAGTAGCCGACCCTGAACTCAGGGCTGACGTCGAAGAAATCGGCTGCGCCCTGCTGATCGTAGTACAGGGCTGCAGACCGACGCTTGGTGACGGCGATGTGCTGCGTAACGCTGCGTTGTTTCCGGAAGATAAGGCCGCGGCGTCAGAAGGTGCAAAGTTGTGTGAATATCGCGAAGGTCCGTGCCGGAAGTCGTCGACTCGGAAAGTCGTTTCACTTCCTGGGCGAGAATGAAGATCTTTGTCATTGTTTTCTCTGTCAGCTTTGTCCCGTCACGAAGGCGGTCTGTCAACGGGACAAACTGCCCGCTTCGGAGACTGATGTCATGTTCCGGTGAGCGGTAAGAACTCCGCTCGAAGGGAAGCTATTGCAGCCAGCGGTCCCAATGGTGGATTGTTCGTGTGAAGCTGTAGTGTGTTCGTCGACTGCTGTCGGGTAGGGTGTCGAGGGTGCAGACTGATGTCGGGTAGGTGTATCTTGTGCCATGCCGACTGTGGATGGCTTTTTGTGTGTGTGCTTCCGACACTTAACTTCTCTGGACAGTGACGTTCGTGGTTCATTACTCATATAGAAAGTGAAAGTAAAGGAACAGTTGTCCCTCTACGCGTCGTGAAGACATGTAGTGGGTTAGAGGTGTAGCTCCACTCATTCTTAACTTTGGCACTAGATGGAGGTAAGTCTCACGCCCCGGCCGCTCTATCACAGGCGAATGAATCACCAATTCCCATTAAATAGGAGGCTAGCTAGGCCTCAGAACCGGCGTGGAAGTTTCGGAGTAGACATAAATTTATTGACTTGCCGGGAATCGAACCATGACTTTGCAGTTTCCCAGGCCCGTAGCGTAGTTATTATGCCGTATGCATTGTCACACTCCCGTAAGATGCTGAATTTTCTTTCCTTCCTTCTTTATCCTACATTTCTTCATCTCTTTCATCTACTCTGCGTTGATAAGATTTGTTCCGAGTTCGTAGATGTTTTGAATTATCTTCCTGTATCGTTTTGGATTGTAATAAAGTTCCGAGAATATATTTTTGTTAACAGTTCATCTCGTACAGTTTGTAGCCTGTTCTTCCAATTATCAAATTCATATTTACTTTTTTCGTTTACTTTGTTTTAGTGTTGTCCACTAGAGCATAAGATGGCACATCTTTGAAATTTCATTACCGCTGCTCGAAATTGTACAAATGTTATTCTTCATTACCTACATTTCACTTGCTTACCAAAATGTGAGGATTTACTTTATTTTATACTAGTTCAAATTTAACTCTTGTTCTTTTTAACAACCTTCACGTGTCTTGTCTAGGTGTACATGGGGACAGGACAGTGTGTTAACAGGACAGTGTGTTAACCATATCCTTAGCGGAATATTTTGAGACGTTCTACATACGTATAATTGAAGCAATTCATGACAGTGTTTATTGGCAGGCTTTATTTTAACACCGAGATCTATTAAGCTGGAATTTTTTTTAGGAGTTAAATAAGGGAAGCCTACTTCTCAAAGAAGTTCTTGCGTTATGGACTTAGTTACATTCCCAAATATCCTTTGATATTGAAGCATTTTATCGGTGATGTAATCGAATGATATGTCACAGTCCACAAGTTTAAGATATGAACTTTGTTTTACAGTAGAATGTAGAATACATATATATTACAATGGACGGTATATTTACCTTTTAAAATTGCTGTTTATTTATTACAGCTGTTAAACTCCTCCTTTCGTAGCTGGTATCCATTTCAGTCTCTCTAGTCGTGGATGATAGTAATAAGATCACTTGAATCAACATCTCTAAACTCATTACGGTGGCAGCTGCTGATTCCCAGTGACAATCCTTGTTTACTAATTGATTATAGCCTGAAACGCTCTAGCGTCTACCGTAACTCTAGGAGCTTAGTAAATTCTAGAAGAGAAATGACTGTACAGTTTCACGACAAAAACGTCTAAAATTCTCTGTTTGAAAAAAAAATAACTCTGTCTGTACTGAACAGGGCAGAGAGTAATCCAACGTATTTGGGTCCCACTGGAGAGGAACACCTTTCGAGTGTCAACTTGCGGATTATCTATTTAAAATGAGACTGTTAGACTGATTGTGATGCTTTTGTTAGTGGTTGTTGTTGTTGTTGTTGTTAATATGTTTGCATGAATTAAATACATGAAGTTTGAGGAAATAAGCTTAGAAACTCAGTTTATGATGGCTATAGTTAGCAAACAACCAATGTGAAATAATAATAATAATAATAATAATAATAATAATATGGCAACTTAATGCAGTCTGTGCCGATCCCAGTGGCCGTGCCGTTGCCCACTTGCGATTTTCTGTCGCGCCATTATTTAGTCGCACAAATAGAACACACTGTTTTCAGTAGGAATGCGCGCACTTGCGACTAAATAAAAGCAGCGATTAAAAAGACGCAACCAGCCCTATTTTACTAGCGACGCGACTGTCGCGAATTAAAATGGGTTACACAGACAGGAATGAACCTGCGCTCACTTGCTTCTGCTGCTGTTCAGTCGCAGTTCAATCCTTGGAGAGAAATCTATAATTGAAAATTATTGTATTTGAATTATTTGTTATTGATATTGAATTATGTCTGATAACGAATCTGCTGTTGATGATTCACCATCACACATTGTTTTGGACAAGGAGAAATTGATTTTTGAATTGGAAAAACGGCCTGCTCTGTATGACAAAAAATTTGACTTATAAGTGGGTGCACCCAATGTTTTCTTTGCGTCTTTTTTTGGATTTCATACGGAGTAATAAGGCAATCACACAAGTACTTTCGATGAAATCCATACCATTACTGAAATATACTAGCGATTTTTTGGTCGCCGTGTGCGGACCACAATACTTTTCGGCGATTGCGACTTTTCAGTCGCGGCGGCAATAAATCGCAAGTGTGCGCCTAGCGTAAGGCGTGGGTCTTCGGCCGCTCGCTTGCTAGGATCGTGGGTTCGAATCCCACCGGGGCATGGATGTTGTGTTTGTTTTGTATAAGGACTGTAGCATGGAACGCAAAGTGACATGAAGGACGAAAAAGGATTTAAATAGTACAAAAATGGATCAAAGGGGAAAAACCCCGGAGAGGGAAAAACCGGACATGCAAAAAAAAAAAAAGTCCCACCGAGGGCATGGATGTCTGTCTGTTGTGAGTGTTGTGTGTTGTCAGGTAGCGGTCTCTGCGACGGGCTGGTCCCTCGTCCAGAGGAGTCCTACCGACTGTGGTGTGTGTAAAGTGTGTGATCATGAAACCTCGACGAAACGAGGAGGCCCAGGCCCATATAGGGCTGTCGAGCCATAGAAAAAAAATAGTCTGTATAGTGCAATTAGTCTTATACAAAACCGGGATTCCCCCCCCCCCCCAAAAAAAAAAAAACTGACGACAGTTTCAAACTGTTTGGTCTTCGCCCTGGTCTGCATACGCTCATGCAGTTAGCAGTAACTCAATACATGCTGTATACTTCGAACGATATAGCAGAGTATTGACTAAGATGTGCCTGGTCAGTGCCCCTAACCCTTGAAAACCAGCTGAACCGTTATGAACTAATAATTATCCAAGCACGAGTTTTGAACAGGGTCAATGTCGGATTGCAAGGATTTACAGTCCCCAACATTCCCAATATTACAAACGATTTGACATCATCAGCAAACAACAGACAACTTGTTACAGATCGATTCGCTGGTGTCATTAATAAAACATTAAATAGTAAGTGGGCCCTCGGATGGAGCCCTAAGGTAGTAATAACAATAATAATAATAATAATAATAATAGTAAACAAGAACGTAATTCAAATAAGAGAATGGAATAAGTCTAATCAGAACAATAATAACAAATAAATAATTTTGAACTTATAATTAAGTACGTTTAACTAACTAACTCCATGGAGCAGAGTCCTTCTTGAGAAGCTAACAGGTCGTCAGCTAGTCAAGAAATTCCCCGCGTTTTATGGAACCCGAAGGTTCATTACCGCACACACAAGAGCCCGCCACCTGTCCCTATCCTGAGCCATATCAATCCAGTCCATGCCCCCCATCCCACTTCTTGAAGATCCATTTTAATATTATCCTCCCATCTACGCCTAGGTCTTCCAAATGGTCTCCTTCCCTCAGGTCTCCCCACCAAAATCCTGTATGCACCTCTCCCCTCACCCATACGTGCTACATGCCCCGCCCACCTCATTCTTCTCGATGTGATCACCCGAATAATATTTGGTGATGAGTACAGATCATTAAGTTCCTCGTTGTGTAGTCTTCTCCACTCCCCTGTTACCCCGTCCCTCTTATAATAATTAGTACGTTTAATTTACTGAATCATTAAGAAAAGATGATTTCTCTGTGAATACACCAGTATCTCTGCGGATGTTATGAGATGCTGTTACGCTTCTAGCAGAAGGACATTTGCGACATTTAGCAAACACTAATGAAGTGAAACCTCACAGGTTTCGAGTGTCGTTTTTCTTATTGTTGTTGTTGTTGTTGGTGGTGGTGGTGGTGGTGATTATGATTATGATTATGATTATGACGACCATGACTCTATACTTTTGTTTATTTTTAATAGACATATAGCAACATGTAGAACATGGAAACAGAATAACAGTAGAAAAATTAATTTCCGGTCTCTATTTATTGTTTGATAACGAGTTAGAAATAATAAACAAGCAATGAATGGGCGATACACAAAAAACATTCAAATTGAAACTAAAATTAAAAAAGAAACAGACATCTAATATTAAAACTTGCAAATAATATCTATTTTATAGCAATTAAAATCAAGAAAATTAAAAACAGGGATGTGGCCGTATGCATGACGCCGACAGCACGCAAACAAATGTCCGGCGACATGCAACCCAGTTAATATGTAGGAATGCTTAGCCACAGCTGAAGTCTGCAGAGGAGAATTTGTTACTTTGCGTCTCAATTATAATTTAAAGAAAGTTTTGAAAAGTGAGAATAAGTAACGCTTTTGAGTACAACAGTCAGTGAACTCATGGTACGCGGTGGTGCAGTTGGTTGAGGTACTGCGCTACAAGCCGGAAGGTCGCGGGTTCGATCCCCTATACGGTCATTGGGATTTTTCATTCACTTAATTCTTCCGATCGCACTGTGGCCCTGGGGTCGACTCACCTCTAACAGAAATGAGTACCAGGGTTATCTACTGGGGTAAAGGCGGCCGTAGGTCTCACAACCTTGCCACCTTCATGTGCCAATTTTCTAGAAATTCTGGGAGCCTCAACCTACTGGAACCCTAAGGGCCTGTCCAGGCCTGTACAGGGATAACTTTAGGCAGTGAACGCAATGTGTTTAACGTTTTCGAGATTTGAGCGTAGTGTAAAGTGAATTTAACTTCCCCATCGAAGAGTAATGGGAGTGACATAGAAGGAACTGTAGCGCATATCGTGACAATAAAATATATTTTGAAGGTACAGGGTCACACTGGCGATATCGTAAAAGATGGATTCTCGGATAGTATATGATAATTGCCCTCGGAGAATTAAGGAAGAGGAAGCCGGGATAGTGACCGGTCCACGAACTGGATGGCCGTGGTGCGAATCCCGGTAGGGGCAATGCCTTTTCTCTTTCCAACACTGGCCGAACTGTTTATCCTATACAGTGGTTACTGCGACAGTGCAGCCGGGCCCGGAACTTAACAACTCATCCCAAATTAGTGCCGTAGATAGGAATGCATGGAACCGTATTGCCACTGCACCCTACGTCTTCAGGTATGTTTCAGGCTGTCTAATACGTATAAGTGTATAAGGCATAACTGCCTGTATTTCTGATCCTGGCTTTCTGACTTGTGATGCCAATTATTACTGTGGGTCACTATGAATGTTTCGGAAGAATATTCTAGCTCCATCTTCAGGATTTAAATGAGTAGTGTTAGGGTGTTGAATTATATAACCAAGGTACAGGCAACTTGTTCATGTCATTAAAGGTAGAACCAGTTGGATTGTAGGTCTCAGTACGAGCCCTGTGTGTGTCGTCTATTATTAACCTAAGTTATTACGGCAATTAAGTGGAGTAGGGTGCGGTGGGCAGGATTGTGGTAGGTGTCTGTAGAGGAAGACATCACGTGTGAAAACAAGCTCATGTAAAAGACAAAGCTCTTCCCGTAACTTACCACGCAGGACACAGGGACAATAAAGGTAAGGTTACACTCATTCTTAACCTCGGCGCTAGATGGGGGTGGATGGTTAACTCCACGCCCTGACAACATACTCCCGGGAAACAGGCCCGGTAACCATTGTACAGGAGGCTGGGTCTGGACGTTTGTGAAGAACATAGTATCTCTTGCCTTTATCTGTGTTCGAACCACGAACACTCCAACCCATGGCGAGTCGCTGTACCCACTGAACTATTCCAGGCCTCCAGTATGCTTGTCTAGTGGGATAATCTGAGTAATGGATATCCGAGAACAGGAGTGTGCAGCTGGAGAGCGGACTGCACTGGCTCAGGATAGTCAGATGGTAGCTTTTTGTTAGTATGCTTAGAGGTGAGTATTTGGATTCCATAAAATCAGGGAATTTCTTGACTGGCCGAGTAGGTTGAAATATTGAAAGGAGACTTTGCATATTGAAATTAGTATTTATGCAAGATTTGATATTTTGATAGCGGTGTGGCTGAAGACCTAATTCCTCTGGGAGATGACGTCGCGTCGTGGATGAGCATTTTCCAGTATTTCGAAAAATAGTATTGACTTCCTTTTCAGGATCAAGCAGTCCAAAGTCCTGAAGATGAGGGCACTACGAAACGTCGGGAGGTGCCCGCCCAAAGCCCCATTTTCACATCCCCGAAGACTTGAACATTTTCAGAAGTTTTTATCTTCTTATGTTAGTTTGTCCAATTTCCTTAAATGCCTGATTTGTCGTTAATATAATTGTCTAGTGCCTTGAATCTTGGTTTTCAGAAGCAGCATTAACTGGAATATTTACCGTTAGTTTAAATGGGGTTACTGCTGTGTTCATTTAGATATTAGAATGGTAGCAGAATGCATTTGTTACTTCGAGCCTGTAATATATATTGTTGTGTTGTGAGTAGGAAGATATAAAACGCGAGTGCTGCAGGGGGTTCTGTTTCTTCTCGTAATAGCGCCAAAGAAATAAACAGAATTCAGCTGTGGTATAAATTTTGTTATTTCCTTACATAAGGAAGGGCTTTATATACACATACATAACAGCTCCCAGCCTTTATTCCTTCAGAGGACTGTGTCAAGCTTGTAAGAGAACTAAACAAGCAGTTTACCCAGAAGGGATGAAGATTGGAGTAGTGGGGGTGGAGTGAGGCGGAAAAAGGCATGCTCGTTTCCTGTGATAAATAAAGGGCAAACAGGCTTGGGACCCCCTTCCCCCGATTCCCTAAAAACTGCTTTTATTTTTTGTAACGTGACGCATCTAACTGTGTAGCCTCGTGTTTGTCCTGTTTAATGCGTGTCATAATTTGGTGAAGGCTGCATGCTTACTGCCGGAGGCGCTTTGGTGAGATGCTTGTCGGGGATTGTTGTGACCTGGTGGGGGCGAGGCAGGGCGAAGTGCCCGCCGGGGCTGAGGAAGGGGGATTTTAACGAAATGAGCCTTCGAGCCAGCCGAAGAGGCGCACAGAGAAATGAATGTAGCTCTTAGACCGAAAGTACGCCACCTGGTCGGCCTCCTACCTTCTCCTCACTTTGTCTTGTCCGTCGGTTGGCGTGGTAACATGCAGCTCCATAACAGCTGCAGCAAGATTTGATCACCACCAACGTTGCCGTTGAATGTGTAAGAACGTAACGTCTTACTTGTCATGTTTACACGTCTGTCAGAATTATGTCTTGCGAACACCTTGGGCGGTTTACTGGCTTTATAGCAACAGTAGTGGCAAATATTACTGAGTGTGTGTGTAGGCTCCCCGCTCATGTTTTACAAGTGAATTGATTTGTGATTTTATATTTCTTTGGCATCCCATAGGAGTGACATCTAAAGGACGTCCAAAAAATAGATGGAGAGATAAAGTAAAGTAAAGTAAAGTTCTCCCTAGAACAGGCCATGAAGGCCCAAATGGGGAGTAGAGGTATAGCTCTACTCTTTCTTTAACCTCGGCGCTAGATGGGGTTGGGTGGTCAACGCCACGCCTCGGCCGTTTTATCCACGGGAATGACCCGGTACCCATTGTGAAGAGATGAAGTGCTAAATGATTTCAAGAAATTAGAATTGAGGAACTGGACATGTCTCGTCAAAGACAGACAAGCCTGGTATGAAATAGTGCAGAAGAGCGAACCCCACGAGGGTTGTAGTGTTAGCAGAAGAAGAAGAAGAAGAAGAAAAGAAGAATATTTCTTTGGTCTTAATATCCATTCATTGCAGTACATATGGAAGGCTTATTACGTTAACATGACAAGTCGCACCGTCTCATGAAGAAACTTTATTCAGTTTTCATGAAATTATATAAATCACAATATTATATTAAATGACTCAAACAAAATATCATCATATATGCTATCAGTAGTATATTTCACCTGACGTATCAAAGTCACTGTGTCTTAAACTTGTTTCGTTATAAGTGTGGTTTGTCACGATAAAGCAATAGGCCCTTATTTCGTACTGCTGAATTCACACTGCAGATATTAACACACAGGAAATAAACGAAAATTAAAGGTTTCTTGAATTATTACTACATAACTTTTCACAATACACGTTGTACATGTTAAATTAATGTGTGTAGGTGGTGCATAAGTATCTGTCATATCATGAGCCTTTTCTTAGAAAACTGATAAATTATCAGTTGAACGTCGTGTAAGGTACGGTATGACGCATGCGCACGAACATTAAACTCGCCCGGTACGTTATAATGTAGACATCCTAAAAAGAGATTTAATAAAATTCGATTCTCTAGTAATGCCGTACATGAAACACACGGACATAGATAACATACTTTCCCATTTCATTTTATTTGATTAATTTAATACGAATATAGCATGGCGATTAAGGTCCTTGATAGCTCATAACATGCGGCGATATTTATGTGTGACGGTTTGTAGTCTGCCGTTGGATCGTAAGGAAAATCGATTGTTACTTTAAATGTTTTATAACATTTACAGTACGGTGATGGTGAAGCTAGGTCGTCGTGACACTAGGTCGTGATGACATACGGCAGTCGTGACACTAGGTCGTGATGACACTACGGCAGTCGTGACACTAGGTCGTGATGACACTACGGCAGTCGTGACACTAGGTCGTGATGACACTACGGCAGTCGTGACACTAGGTCGTGATGACACTACGGCAGTCGTGACACTAGGTTGTGATGACACTACGGCAGTGCTCGTGACACTAGGTCGTGATGACACTACGGCAGTCGTGACACTACGGTGGTGGTGACACTAGGTCGTGATGACACTACGGCAGTCGTGACACTACGATCGTGATGACACTACGGCAGTCGTGACACTATAGTGGTGGTGACACTACGGTCGTGATGACACTACGGTCGTGATGACACTACGACAGTCGTGACACTACGGTCGTGATGACACTACGGCAGTCGTGACACTATGGTGGTGGTGACACTACGGTCGTGATGACACTACGGCAGTCGTGACACTAGGTCGTGATGACACTACGGCAGTCGTAACACTACGGTCGTGATGACACTACGGCAGTCGTGACACTATAGTGGTGGTGACACTACGGTCGTGATGACACTACGGCAGTCGTGACACTACGGTCGTGAGACATACGCAGTCGTGATGTGACACTACGGTCGTGATGACACTACGGCAGTCGTGACACTAGGTCGTGATGACACTACGGCAGTCGTGACACTACGTCGTGATGACACTACGGCAGTCGTGACACTAGAGTGGTGGTGACACTACGGTCGTGATGACACTACGGCAGTCGTGACACTATGGTGGTGGTGACACTACGGTCGTGATGACACTACGGCAGTCGTGACACTAATCATAATTTCACCCTGCATGGTCAAAAATATGTCCTTATGGATCGATGTAATCTTTCTCAAGTTTACGCCACAACATAATTGACCCGTCTATGTATCATACAAAATAGCATAATAGGCCCCTCCTCTAAGCTTGGCACGAAGACTCGGTTTCGTCGAAACATAAAAAATGGATCTGTTTGTGGATCATATGTTCTTTGTCTTAAGTGACTATTCCATTATCTGGATGACCAAATTGGTAACAAAATTTGTCATTGGTGGAAAGTAGGTGAAAAATATAGCACGAACAGTGAAACGAGAAGTGCATTTTTTTTCTGTTTTAGTTGGATCGGAAACTACAATTTGGGAGGCATAGTGGTAGTAGATACACGATGTAATATCAAAATGTAATTTTAGGAGGGTCTTGTGTAAACGTCTCCTGGGCTTAACTGGTTCAGATTGGGTTCCTTAGCTGATATGTGTGACAATATTGTAACACATTGCGGTTCATGTAAGCAGGGAACTACCTGATGACATAAACAGTGCACTGAGTACAGATGTGGACAAATTTGTTGTTTGTTCTCTAAAGGGATAGCGATTATACTGTATTTTGTGTACGTTTTGGACTTGATAACCTAAAAGTTAGTGAAAATATTACAGTCCGAACTCAGCTCTGCCACCAAGAAACCTGGAGAAATCTGTGGAATTCTTAGATAGATAAGTCTGGCTCGCATTCCCTAGAGAGTTGAAAAGCTGGGTCTCGAACTGTACCAATACAAAACACGTCCTCTTGTGGTAAGCTGTGTGATTTTCCATTCCATCAGGACGTCGTGTATAAAGTTGTTAACAACAGTGTAGAAAAATGAACGTATAATCAGACACTGTATACAGCAGTGTTACGTGTCCTTTATTATGGCCACTGTTTTGCTGTTAACTGCTTTGTTATTGTGATTGACGTGCAGACTGCAGTCTGTTCATTGCTGAAATGGTCTTCACGTTTATCATGTATTGCTGTTACGATATTTTGTACGTATTCTTACGTAATACGTATTATTTATATAACGAACAGGCAGGCGCTGTGAATGTATGTGATAGAAAGCCAATAATTCAATACAGCTGTCGGCCTGCTGTGTTTACCATGCAACTCAAAATCTGATGTTTGGAAATAAAGGCTTATAGCTGATGGCTATAAAGAGTTCACAAATCAACACTGTTTGTAGTCTTTAGAGAAATTATTTCACGTTTTAATGACCTAGAATTCGATTCCATTCATGAAGAAATTAAGAGCAGATTGAAGTCAGGGAATGCTTCCTATATCATTCGGAGCAGAATTTTTTGTCTTCCAGTTTGATATCCAAAAATATAAGTTTAAGATATACAAAATTATAATTTTGCACGTTGTTTTGTATGGGTGTGAAACTTGGTCTCTCACATTGAGGGAGGAACATAGGCTGAGGGTGTTCGAGGATAGGGTGCTGAAGAAGATATTTGGGCCTAAGAGGGACGAGGTAACAGAGGATTGGAGAAGAGTACATAACGAGGAACTTAATGATCTGTACTCCTCACCAAATTATTGTTAGGGTGATCAAATAAAGACGAATGAGATGGGCGCGGCGTATAGCACGGGTGGAGAACAGGAGAGGTGCATACAAGGTTTTGGTGGGGAGACCTGAGGGAAAGAGACCACTTGGAAACCTAAGCGTAGATGGGAGGATAATAATAAAATAGATCTTCAAGAAGTGGAACGTTGAGGCATGGACTGGATTGATCAGGTTCAGGATAAGTAGAGGTGGCAGGCTCTTGTGAATGCGGTAATGAACCTTCGGTTTCCATAAAATGTGGGGAATATCTTGACTAGCGGAGGACCTGTTAGCTTCTCAGGAAGGACTCTGTTCAATGGTGTTAGTTTGTTTAGGCGTTATTTGCGTGAAGCAAACTAAAAACTGTATTGTATTTCTTGCCTCATAAGACGCTACTTGTGATATGTTGCACCCTGTAATTAGCAAGTTGTATTTGCGGATTGGTAGCCTACTTATGTAACAATCATGAGGTGTTAAAACGCATGGCGATTTTGTGGGGACTTTTTCAGGAAAAAGTGAATGCGACAAATACTGTTAGTTACACTTGGTTTATTTTAGTAATTTTATGGAGACCGTTTCACAGGCATACTTTTAACAAGTTTATTGCCCAAATATGACACTTGAATACATGAACTTTATGTTTGTTAGTTTAATACATGTGTTAGTTCGAAGTATGATTATGTAGCTGATGATATGGAAGGTGGATGTGTACATAAGTATTGACACCGCAACTCTTGAGGCCATTGTACAAGATGTCTATTGAATTCTGGAATTTGTTGTGCATTCTTTGCAGTGTTAAAACTCTTAAGCTAGGCGTCATTATTTGAGTTTCCTATAATCTGACAACAAGGAATCTAGCATCCATTTCACAGCTGTCTAGTAGGAACATATAAATATGAATATTATTACAATTTCTTTATAAATACGACTGTATCTGATGTTCAGATAAATTCTTCAGAAAGTCTCTCTCATAGATATTGCCCATTCGTGTTATTCGACAGTCCGCATATGCCTTTAATGCCTTACAATAGGGGCGTTTGTTGCTCTTTGAAACATCCTTTCCAATATTAAACTATTTACAATGTAGAAGTAACAATGTAGTGAAACCTGGAAATTGAATGTTGCTAATACGACCATAACCACTGCATTTTTTTTCATTCTCTCGGTCCCTTTCTTTAAGATTCTCTCATCTGTGTTCCTCTATCACTCTCGGTATTACCATCTTCCGTTTTCCAGTTTATCTCTCTAACATTCTGTAAGCACTTAGTCTACCACCAGCTTTGCTAATGTATCTCCCTCTCTAAAAAAGCGATCTTCTCACCAGAATTGTGTTAGCTCCTTTCTTCATCATCGAAGGCACATGTATGCCCACTACAGGTTCCTACAGCTCACCACGCCTATCCTAACAATATGTGTCTCAGGTGGTCCAGATTAATCATGACATTTCTAGATATCACCACGCCTATCCTCACAGTAACGGATGAGCAGGGGCAGGAATGGATCATGTGGTCTTCAGTTCCTAGATTGTGTTTTAGGCAGCGCTGAAAACGCAATATTTGGCCAATTTCCTGTATCAATTGAAAGCGAAGTAATTTAAATGAAATATAAACACTATCAGTTTTGAATATGAATGTCCACTATGTTTCCATTAAAAAATCTTGCACAGGATATTCCAGGAAAAAATTGCTGGGATAGTACAAGCACTACTTTACTGAACACCTGAAAACGTCTTTGTTCAATGTTGTGAGAGTAAGGGCCTGCCGAAGTTCGGTAACTTATTATCCAAGCGAGCACTTTGCAGACTTCCAACTTTCTCTCCCATGAAGACCAAGAACATTGTTGGGACGCGAAGTTTTGGGGTGGATCAATATCCCAAAAGACGCCATCAATCATCTGGAAGCTTACTTGTGCTCCGAAGTGCAATGCTTAGTCTCGCGGCACAGCGTGAAGTTTATGATGATTGTCTTCGGTTTTTCAGGTGTGTAGTTTACCAGAAAGCAACTTAAATTACCTAAACATTAACCACAAGCGAATGGAGAATTGAATTCCGGAATAAAAATGATTGGTCATGGAAGAAGCTGTAGCATATAGGAAGGTATTAAGCTCTTCAAATAAAACACATGTGAAAATCATGGTAGCCTCTTAGACGAAGTAAAAAAAATCGTTAACTAATAATAATACTTAAGTAACGTAAATGCGGTTAGTACAAGTGTTTAACACAGAAGAGACTACGTCCGTAATAACCCGTTGTTAATGGGTGGGTAGTCCCTAGAAACGTGTGCAAGATCTGACGGTTGCTCCGAGCTCTTATGCGATCAGCAGGCTCGTTATTATTTTCAGAGAAGTGCATCGGTAAACACTATTCCAAGTCAGTTTATCCAAGGATACTCCCCCATTTTTTTTCCAATGGCTCGACAGCCCCTTGGGGGCCTAGGCCGCCTCATTTTTCGAGGCTTCACGATCACACACTTTAGACACACCACACTCGGTAGGACTCCTCTGGACGAGGGACCAGCCCGTCGCAGAAACCTCTACCTGACAACACACAACACTCACAAGAGACAGACATCCATGCCCCCGGTGGGATTCGAACCCACAATCCCAGTAAGCGAGCGGCCGCAGACCCACGCCTTAGACCGCGCAGCCACTGCGATCGGCATACTCCCCCAAAGCACCATTTATTCAGATCCATTTTAAACTTATGTCTGTGCTTGGGTGCGCCTCCTCTTTCTTGGGAACTGTCTTTATTATACCTTCCTCTCTATACATTATTTATTCTGCGTATTTCTGTATTTTTAAAGAGGGATCAGCCGATACTTTGCTGAATTTTTTTGCCTTTATCTCTAGACGAATATCCTCCTAATAGCTTCTGCGTTCTTCGTACATCTTGTTTATAGGCATTTCGTATTCCTACCTACAGCGACTTCTGAGGACGTAAAATGTGGCAGAAGTACCTGAAACAGGACACGCGAAAGCTAATTAATGAAATACAAAATTCCCAGAATAAATTTTCTGCCACAGGAGGTAGATCGCATTCCGTTAAACATCACAGTATCTGTATGCGCAGGGCCTGTGTTGACATTTGGCATGTATCCTTGCAACGAAGTGAAATACACGTACGCGTATATTCACGTATGTGCGTACGTACAAAGACACGAATGTAAATCCTTTTCCACACGCACGCGCCTACAAAGCATGTTGAATACATGGTGCAGCGACTGTAATTCGCTAGCGCATTCAGTTGCTAATAAAATTGTGCATTTGGCTTCATAACACTAAAATTACGTATAGAATTGCAGATCTGTAAGCAGAAATGTTGGCCAGGTTCCTGAATATATGTTATTATATGTTAGTAAACAGTAATGAATTCTAGACACCTCAGACTCTCTGAAGATGAAGGAATTGCGGTTCGTCGAAACGTCCGTAACAATTACCAGACGACACCTGCGTAACATCCGAGAGTAATCTGATGTTTGCTAATCAATCTGTGAAAACCTCAAGTCTCGCACTGCTCAAAATTTCCGAAGAAGGGCACACAAGGGCACATAAATAAGCGTAATAAAACGAATCGATTCAGGTTAATATCATTTGTACAATGATGAAGGTGCATAATTCAGTATTGTACATAAATGCTTAGGACGTTTAGCCTGTTATTATGTTATGTGTTACATAAAACTGGATTCATTGATAAATATTCCTCCCAACTCAACACCTGCTCTGCATTTAACACAACTGTAGCCATCTGAAGGAGAGAATTAAATTGCAAACTCCATCAAGGATGAAATGAAGTAGAAGACAAGTGTGTTGCAGCCCTCAAAAAGCCGTTGCTTCAGTGCGCAAGACAGAAAACATGCTAAACTATATTCATTAAGTCCACAATATGTGTGTTAGGCTACCTTTTGTGGGGTACAGGTTACTTGTTGATGAAACGTTTATAGACAATTTCACATTGTTGACACCGTGCATCTTCGTCATATTAAATTAAGTTTCAGACCAACTGATGCACACTAAAACCACTTTTATTGTAGCTTTATTATAATTGTTAAAATTGTTAAAATTATAATTTTAACAATTTTAACAATTATAATAAAGCTACAATAAAAGTGGTTTTAGTGTGCATCAGTTGGTCTGAAACTTAATTTAAGTTTATAGACAAGTATAATGTTTCGGGTAAGTCAGTTAAGTATACACCAAATTAAAATTTTCCTTTTAAGTAGATGCTGAACCGAACATAAGTACACAAAGGTGTAATGCATATGGTCATTTGTTGAATTTTGACTCATATTTGCGCTAAAAGTATAAACATCACGGAAGTAATATTTGTTCTCTTTATTAACGGCTTTAGTAAGAACAATAAATGTGTTTATGTCAAACAACAATGCACAAGAATTATAACAAAGTATAATTTGTAACCCTACATACGTTTCGCAATCAAGTTGCCATCCTCAGGGGGCCCATACGCCCCCTAAGGATGGTAATTTTATTGCCGAAACGTATGTAGGGTTACAAATATACTTTTTAATAATTCTTGTGCATTGGTTGGTTTGACTTAAATTTATGACAGTGCATGGTACATATAATATAAAATTAATAAATGTGACTCTTTGTGTATTGGCAAAATCGCCCAGTCCGTTCTGCCATTGTCGATACAGTCTCTCAAAATTTTCAGGGGTCGGAAAGGGTACGCCTTATACTTTATTACGTAAGCAACTTTTCTTCGTTGTACAAAGTATCGCATTTAAATAACATATGTTGGTTTAATGAATAACTGTTTTTACTTCCTTTTCCCGACATTTAAGAGTATAAGGCAGGGTAAAGCGGAAAAGCTGTGCGGTCTAAGGCGTGGGTCTGCGGCCGCTCGCTTACTAGGATTGTGGTTTCGAATCCCACCTAGGGCACCTAGGGTGTGTTGTCAGGTAGAGGTCTCTGCGACGAGCTGGTCCCTCGTCCAGAGGAGTCCTACCGAGTGTGGTGTGTCTAAAGAAAAAGTGTGATCGTGAAGCCTCGAAAAATGAGGCGGCCTAGGCCCCCAAGGGGCTGTCGAGCCATTGGAAAAAAAAAAGCGGAAAAGCAATAAGACTCTTTAACCCTCTCATTATCTTCTCGGAATATACTCGTTGATTAAGTTTGATATTTTGAGTGCCAACTCCGAACGTGTAATTTTTCTTTCTAGTTTTTTCTTATAGTTACCGAATATGCTCATTTTATGCCCCTTGTAGACATTTGTCTTATAGTTTAAACTTAATTTTGCCTTCACCGACATTCAGGTATTCGAAACTGAGATCATTCTCTTGCATGGGGTTTCTTCATTGTTTGGCTAACTGATCTTCAGGTTTTGACACATGACTTTATCTCTGGAGCACTTCCCACAGTATTATTTCTCACGGTACGTTTTACGTGCATTGAAGATAACCTTCGTTGATTTTATTAGTTTTCGAGGGAACGAACTGCTCAAAGACGTGGGTAATTATGGTTACAGTTCTGCCATGAAAAAAGCTAACGCAGTTCAGAGCAGATAAGCATATTACATGCTTCTGTCTGCAAATACGGCAAACATCATCTGGAAATGTTAATTGGATTTCACTGTTACGCATCGTTACGTCCATTAATCCGTGTGTCGTGTTAAAATATGACAACGTAGTCAGGCATTGGTAATTTTTGTCTGTAATGTTTGCAGACTGCAGCGAGGGTTTGGAGGGACTGAATGTTCCCGGTAATGACAATAACGAGAAGCAAATTTGAGTGTTTCCATTTTCGTCTCTTGTGCCTTCGCCCTTCTATACCTCTCTGTCACCCACCACTCTGTCTCCCTTGAGCAACTCTCATTACAGTGGACAATCGGAATCGGAAAATGCCAATTTGGCGGCAGTTTTCACTAAGCTTTGAACGTTAGCGTTGTAGCTATGCTTGGACAGCATAATTTCTGTTGCCTGTTTTCTCATTGATCACTAACCCTTGGTGATTAGCATCCCCGAACTTACCTCTTTGCAGGTTTGCCTTTATTTAGTTTCTGTGTTACTTTACACCAAACTTTATAGGGCATTCTCTCTCTTTATCTGCTAGTGTCGTGCTATCTCTCTTCCCCCAGTGTGTTATACACTGTCGCCTGCTTACCTCATGCAGCTGTTCCTATCCTAATTTTCGTGTTTTACTCCTTTCTTGCACGCACACCGTTTCCCCCGCACTTGCTCATTTCTGTCTGTGCACTGTGCCATCTCGCAAGTCTCTAAACATGTCTTTTTAAAATCCCTTTCGTTTTTCACATTTTATGTAATGTAGTGCGGAACTTTTGGCTTTCCGTGATACTGACGGGAAATAAATAAGCACATTCTAGGAAGCCTGTCCGTTCTTAGAAGGAATGATCAAAGGAACAGAGTTCTGTCGCACAGTAATGGCTCTTGCATTTAATTTTGGCATTTTCACAAAGCAAAAACATGTACTTTGCCAAGAAAAGATTCTTTTACCCAGGAGTACTGGATTATGATAGATCAAAATCATTTGGAGAATGTGGAATATTTAAATTATTTGGGTAGCATGATAACAAATGATGCAAAGTGTACACGTGAAATTAAATCCAGAATTGCCATGGCAAAAGCAGCCTGCAACAAGAAGAATCTTTTCACCAGCAAACTGGACTTCAATTTAAGGAAGAAACTAGTAACATGCTACATTTGGAGCATAGCTTTGTATGGTGCTTAAACGTGGATAGTGCAGAAAGTAGATCAGAAATACCTGGAAAGTTTTGAAATGTGGTGCTGGAGAAGAATGGAGAAGATCAGTTGGACCGATCGTGTGAGAAATGAAGAAGTATTACACAGAGTCAAGGAGGAGAGGAATATCCTACATACAATAAAAAGAAGGAAGGCTAACTGGATTGGTCACGTCTTGCGTAGGAACTGCCTTCTAAAACACATGATTGAAGGAACGTTAGAGGGAAGGATATAAGTGAAGGGAAGACGAGGAAGAAGGCGTAAGCAGCTATTGGATGACCTTAAGGAAAAGATAAGATATTGGAAATTGAAAGAGGAAGCACTAGATCGCACCCTGTGGAGAACTCGCTTTGGAAGAGGCTACGGACCTATCGTAAGACTATAGAATGAATGAATGAATGAATGAATGAGTACTGGAATATTGTTATACTAATTTAAGGTTTAGGAACAAAATTTGCTTAGATTTGATTAGATTAATAGAGCATTAGGAAAATTTCCTAGTACTTATCCTTAATCCTTGAATCACGAATATCATACAGAAGGGCGCTGCAACCCGAGTGATTTTTAGGACTTGACGCTAGAACTTGCGACATTCTGCTGTATGTTGCTGGATGATTGCTGCTTATTGAAAACATTAAAACTTTATTGTCTTTGCAAAATGTCGCAAAAGCTGCATAAGATGATAGTGTTTATTATGTTGCTCTACGCTACGCAGATAAACAGAGAGATATTTAAATATGATCAGTAAATATCCCACTGTATGTGAATATGCATTGAGACAATGCGCAACCAATTGCATCGTGGCCGCAAAGTGTGGATTTGTTGAGGATCAGAATGTTGTGTTCACATGCATCATCACCGGCTTTATACTTAAAAGCTGTTTGGATGGTAATTATGTTCTCTGTGAATCTTCATTGCCGATGTCCGCTGATTGTTGCAAATCGAAAGTGATATCGCCTATCGAGGTACGCACTACTTAGAATCACAATTTTTCTCTGTCGTTACAAATAGGCGCACCTAACGCCTGTAGAATGTTGCCAGTTAAACTCGTACACCTTGTAAATTCTGTATTTTGTGCCTTCAGCCAGCGATGTGCCATATTCTGGTACAACGGTATCTTCAGTTTGAGTCAAGTGCGAACTTCGGGCTGTATTCACCCGTCACTGGATAAAATACAGTTTAGTGTAGGTGCCGGATATTTCAAATTTAATCGAAATTCGTTCAGTAGTTTTGACAAGTTGCAATTGCGCAGTGATAGCTGGAGGAACACGGCGTCTCATTTGTGTTTTGATTTTATGTGTAATATTTTTAATAAGCATAATGGGTTATTACATCTGTCTGAACATTTGACATTCACATGCGTAGAGACAGCGTAGACGAACGTCTGGCTAAATGCCGCTAAGAAGCTGCAGATAGTGAGAAGGTGCTTTAGCATATAATTTGTAATGTTTATACTTCATGCTTGTTCACTTGCTTTTATTTATTGAAGAAAAATAGGTGTAATTGGTCACCGTGCTAGTGTATGACTCCCCTTCAAATTCGAAGCACTTGACCGATTTCCATGAAATTTGGTATGAATCTTAAGCCACTGGAAACGAGTCGAAGAAAATAATTTCTAGAAGTACGAACCGAAGAGATTGGAACATTAATAAAACCGCTTCATATTTGTTCCTAAAATATCTGATAGCATATTTTACAAACATTTGCAACTTTTGTTAAGGCAGTTTTGTGTAGTGTGAAACAGCTACGTGGAGACTGCAGGGAAATTTACATGTAGCTCTCGGTTTTACGGCGGCAGCCAATGAAACATTGCACATACACGTGAGAAATGCGATGTAAAATGGAGTACACAGACAATCTATAAACTGGGGTTAAAGATGTGTGTGCAAGTCAACAATAACAAAAGAGACTGGTTCCTGGCTAACGCGCTCCGTCTACTTCTGCGATCTGCGCTGGAAAGCCTTTCGTGAGTTGTGCGTAATCTGTTCACAGTCGCTGCCTGGACTTTGCTTCTGTAAGGACACACAGTTTCTGTAAAATGCTTAAACCATCGATAAGTGGAAGGTCTGGTAGGTTAGTTTAGCCCAAACTGCTTGTACCAAACTCAAAGTGTCTGAAACTCTCTCCGAAACCGTCTGTGCGTTGTAGCCAATTCTTTCCTTTCGACAAACCACAATACGCACTCAGCTTTTACACTTGTGTCGCTGTCTTCGGTACTGTGTGCAGAGCGCGTAGCGGCTGCTGATGAAAACCAACGAAGCGTGTATTTACAACATTAAATAATATTCTTCATGCTCTACAAATTTCGTTACTGTGCAGAGCTTACATTTTTTTTGGGAATAAATTTTTACAGGTGCGAACGTCATTAATAATGATGCTTATGCGTGTAGGTGTACTGCACACGTAGTCCAAAGAATTAAAATTCTGTCATTATGCTGTCACCAAGTAGAATGTCATTTTTATAGTTACGGGTACCTATGGAAAGTGACAGTGATTGCCGAAAACAACCTGTCGTTACCAAGCAGCCGGGAAGTATTTAAGCTTTGGTCGGTATTGCGACCACGACCTTAGGCGATGTAAATTTATCTGTACGAAATAACGTCCTTTGTTTTACCAAGCAGCGTTCAGGAGCTTTTCAAGTTCCTGAGGTGCATATTCAGCGAGGCTTAGTGTCCATCGAGATCTATACTATATGAGTGCTTCCTTGGAAGTTTAGGTATATAAATTGTAGCTATAGATAGGAATTGTCAAATATTCCATTTAAAAATTTCAGTGGACTTTATTCTAGTGTGAAAATTATAGAGATACCTAACGAAATTATTTATATGGTATTTAATAACAAATATTTTAAAAGAATTATAAATTCCTTACAGTTGAGATCGAGAATTTTTAACTGTAGAAACCTCTTCCTATGAGCAGGTAGAAGATTTGTGTGCCTAGATGTCGTTTACGTTTTCTTTAAGTCAAAAGGTTACGATGACCTGAACAAGCAGGTCGCATTCGAGCGAAACAGAATGTATTTTGAATTTTGGTAAGGAAGGCTATTCGAAGGAGGTAAAGGCAAAGTTGTACCTATGCACGCTATGAATGCATGTTGGGGGAGCAGAGGTATAACTTCCAAGGTGGTAAAAATCAGTCATATTAATACACATGTGTGGGAAATATGCCCTGTGTATGTAAACTGGCTGAAGCTGGCTCAGGATTGTAACCAGGGGCGGGCTTTATTATTCGAACTGCTAATACTTCTGACTTTGTTACCAGAGCATTAGTTAGATAGATTGTTTTCAATAAACAATCAAATATTCAATAAACGGTTTAATAAACAATGAAGCATTGGACGGAATGCTTGAGTGTTTATTAATACTGTGTACATAACGGGATGGCAATCATCGAAATAGATTGTTTGCTGTTTAATAAGTTAATTTGTTAATTATGTGATTATATATTTGTGGCTCTTACGTGATTTGTGAAAAGGTAACATTTCACAAATTTTTTAAATCGAATTTGCTCAACTCACCATTGTTCCTAACAATTTTCTCTTATCATACTGACGTTCTTACATCCAAAAGTCCCAGCGTTTCTGGGACATCATTTACGCCACTTGCCAACCGAAACTGTCTCGCTTCCTTTCACTCCCAATCTCATTCTTCACTTCGTGTATGCATCCTTTTATGCATACGTTGCTTTCAGCTTTATCCTCTTTCAAAATCTCTGCTTATCTCTTCTGTTTCCAGTACTTCCTTCTTGTCGTGCCGCAGTTCCGTAGTTCTTTGTACCGTCGTGCAGGCCAACGGGAAGCAGCAAGCATGGACAGACATGTAACGATGTTCTAAAATTTGTTGTTTTGTAATTGTTAAAGTGTAGAGACAGGCGTTTGGTTTCAGTGTGTTACTATCAAATAATACCATGTATAGCGTAGTCGGGACAGCGACTTGCTACGAGCTGGACGGTCCGGGGATCGAATCCCTGTGAGGCGAGGTTTTCAACACCCGTCAAGACCGGCCCTGGGACATACCCAGCCTCCTGTACAATGGGTACCGGGTCATTCCTGGGGGTAAAGCGGCCGAGGCGTGGCGTTGACCACCCACCCCCATCTAGCGCCGAGGTTAAAGAAAGAGTAGAGCTATACCTTTACTCCCCCTCTGAGCCTTCAAGGCCTGTTATACGGTGAAATTTACCTTTACCTTTATAACTTCATGTGCTCAGTAGGTCTCAGTCTCCTGTTGCTGCAAATACTAAGAAATTCTGTCTGTTATAAATGTATCATGACAGAAATGACCTGAAAGGCCTGAGTAACTCCACGGAGCGGAGTCTTTTTGAGAAGCCGGTAGCTTTTTTTTTGCGATGGTCAAGAAATTTCCTACACTTTGTCGAACTCGAAATTTTATTACTGTGTTCACAACGGTACGCCACCTGTCCCTGTCCTAAATCACATTAATCTACCTCACGCCCCTTATTTCTTTTCTCTAAGATCCACTGTAATATTCTCCCATCTATGCCTAGGTTCTTCAAGTGATTTCGTTCCTCCATAATCATCCATATACGCTAACAAATGCACACAATTTATATAAAATCATAAATCATCCATACACATAAACTCTGCTACATGTTTCGGCAAATTCGAAGAGTTAATGTGTGTGGATGGTTTATGAATTTACATAAATTGTGTGCATTTGTTGGTGTATGTGGATGATTATGGTCAGAATGCACGGGAAAATTATATTAAACTCCTTCCTTCCTGTTTCGCCAAGAAACCGCTGTATGTATTTCTATTATTCCTCATGCGTGCCACATGCCCTGCCCTTCTTATCCTCTTGGAATTGGTCACCCGAATAATGTGTGGTGAAGACTACAAATCATGAAACTTCTCATTATGGAATCTTCCCAGTCCCCTGATACGTCTTCCCTCTTAGGCCCAAATATCTTCTTCAGCACACTATTCTCGAACACCTTCTGCCACTTTTCTTCCGTTAATGCGACAGACCAAGCTTCACACCCATACATGCATTGGTCGATGTACTTGTATATGAAAACAAGCTAAGTAAAAGATAATCCACACACGTATTAAAATTATAAGCGGTAATAAGTTCAAATAACTTTGAATAGCAACGTATGTTTATAGATGGGAAATGTGACGTTTTCTTTTGCTTAACAAATAGAGGCGTTATTGAACGTGCTTCCGATTTTTAAAAAATGATCACAGTTAATTTGCTTCTTGCTAATGTTATAATAAACGTATCCAAAATTTTCATATTCCCCTTTATGATGAACACATCACACTCCATTCCAGTTTTTCACTCAAATGAACTCTTCCATCACGATTATTATGGCTTGTAAAAGGAACACTTCCAAGTTGTTTCCTCTTTCTTTTAAAACGACAATATTATCCCACATCGTTTACTTTTAAAACATACGTATCCAAACTCTTTCATGTTTCTTCCATATTGTTTCCAAATGAACGCGTCCAGGTCGTTTCCAGTCGTTTCAGAATAAATACATCCGAATTGTTTCGTATTTTTTAAGACTATGATGACAATCCGGTTCGGTTTCGTTTAAAGAAATAGGCATGTTACCTGCTTCCTTCACATGCAAACCACGTATTCTGTCTCGTGTTATTTCAGAACTGTGCATGTCCAAGCCGTTTGTTGCTCCTTCTAAAATACATTAACCTTCGATAATAAAATAATTCGACCCATTTTCGGTTTAGTTGGAAGCAAAATTATCCACCCTGTTTCCCATTTGATTTCAATGAACATATTAAACTGTTTCCCATTTTCGTAAATTAAATACATCTAGGTCGTGTCCTATTTGATGTAAAACAGACACATATCTTATGTCCTGTTTAATTGCCACACCCAAAATCCTAAACGCATTGTCTCCGTTAACGTTTGTGATATGTGACTAATTCCATAGGCAGAGTCTGTCGTGTTTTGTTTTGTTGCCGTGTTCGAAATTGTTATCTGGAAGTCGGTGAAAATTGTTGGAAGTGGCCACAAGGGGAGCAAGACGAATGTGTATCTGAAACTTTCCTCTTTAAAATACGTGTAAAGTATTTGGTAAATATTGGTTGTTTTAGAAACTTTCAGAGCATTATGAGGCACTTACATCGACGTCACCATAGCCATTTAAACGAGCTTTGTGAAGTTGTTATTAAAATGTAACAGTGACATCTACTCTAAATACATTTATCACTTCCCTCTAATTGAAGTCCGTGTCTTATGGACTGAATGCTTCGCTGTCTTTTGAATTACTGACTATCGACATTTAATGGATATCATATTGTTATAATTTTTGAATTTCCCATTTTAAATCTCGGCCTTTTCACCCGTTATTTCACTGACGTTTCTCGAGTGTAACACCCTATTTTTCTGCGAAGGTTTGAGAAAGATGTGCTGAGAAGAGTATTATACTTAAGGGAAAAGAATTAGAGGAGGGTCGAGAAAATTAGGCAATAAATAACATCGTACCTTTTGTTTTTCACTTTTTATTTTCAGGGAATTTAAATGCAGGAGAATTGATTTGAGGGAGGCGTATAATGCTTATAGGAGGAGGAGAAAGTCGGCCGGTAAACCTCAGAGCAAGAGACAGCTAGGGAGATTGGGCTTAAAATGGAGGATCTTGAGAGAAATGTGATGTGGACTGGATTAAACTGTCACAACAGTGTGTGTAATGGCGATCGTTTATAAGGCAGTGGCTAGTGAACATTGGACACACAAAACTAAGGAGTTTATGCCGATTACAGTCTTCCTGGGTACGACATTGTGCACAGTGGTATATAGGTACCAAAGATTCGGAAGAGCTTACTGGCTCCATCTTCAAGTAGCCCAGTCTTCTTGGGTTACTGTGAAGATGGAGGCGGCAAGCTCATCCGAAACTTTGTTATCTCTATATCAGTGTACATGGTATAACATGCCGGAAGGTTGAAGTATTCTTCAGCACGCTGCGAGGTTCGTAGAATCTCGCATTTGAGCAGTAACAGTTTCCGAATAAATGACATTCAGCACATATTTGGTCAGTTACTAGAGTTACATTCGCAACAAAGCGCTCCTTAAACCTGCAGTTAAGGTATTAGCATCTAACGTTGTAGTCTGGATCAGGTCTGCCCTTACAGCAAGAACTAAAGCGCGGGACTTGTTGTTAATGACCTCACAATTGTGGTTTTACACCTGAAAGAAACGATTACTGTATTATTTTTATTGGTTCAGTGTAAAGTAAAGAGGAAGCACTAGATCGCACCCTGTGGAGAACTCGCTTTGGAAGAGGCTACGGACCTGTCGTAAGACAGACTACAGAATGAATGAGTGTAAAGTCGGTTCTGTTACAACGGATTTTCGTGCCTGACATAACTTTGAAGGAACAAAACTATGACTCAGGTACATATATTTTAATTCAAACTAAGTTAATTAACAGCCTGTGTCTCGCGCTGTGTTTCATATAAGGTTTACAGGATAGTGCGAGTATCGCTAGGTGTAAAGGTGCCTTGTGAGATAGACGTATGTTGCTTTAAAAGGGGCGTTACTTAGAAAGTTAGTTAATCAGTTTTATAGACAGCAAAGTGTAACGTGAGCACGTGATCTGGTCATTGCAACTGTTTCTTCTTCAAACGAAACGGACTGTATTTTACGAGGAATCCAGTGTACACAGATCCCAGCTGTACAGCTGCTGCATTGCGTCCTTTTGAATATTATCGCGCGGCTGTTCTCTTACTCCGGTCAGTCAGTCAGTTTGTTAGTTACTGAACTATTGCTGATATGTCCTGGTGACGTTGGATAATTATACTATCTCTATACATTTACAAATATTACATTTGCTTTCATAATTTACCCATTTCTAAAGTGTATACCCTAGAAAGTTATTTGAAAAAAAATACAAAATTTTATGTCAGTACGAAGACCAGTAGGGGAGCATGCGGTGGCGCAGTTGGTTGAGGCATTGCTCTACAAGCCGGAAGGTCGCGGGTTCGATTCCCGATGGTGTATTGGAATTTTTCATTGACATATTCCTTTCGGTCGCACTATGACCCTGGGGTCGACAGAGCCTCTAATAGAAATGAGTATCAGGAGTATTTCCTGGGGGGTAAAGGCGGCCGGTGCATAGGGCTGACAACCTTACCACTTTCACGTGCCGATTGTCTAGAAATCGGGGAACTCAACTTCCTGGAACTTTGATGGCCTGTCCAGCATGTAATGGGATTGCTTTACCTTTTACGAAGACCAGTAGAGTTTTCCGTATTAGATGGTCACCTATAGATAATATGCCGCGGTATATGTGTGATATTGTGTTGCTAGGTCAGTTAATGAATAGTACGTTGTGTTTGTCAGTGATCACTGACGGGAGGCACAGTTATACGAACATGCAGTTTGAAAGAGCTTCTATGTGTGTGATATTCAGAGGGGGTAACTGACCCTGCAGGCTTCTGACTTTAATGCTGCACTTCCTTGCGGCTAAATTACAGAATACTGCATGACAAACGTAGCTTTACATTTAGCTGACATTTGATGAATAGGGAATATTACTGGCAGACCATGGCCTACCTCAAAGCAAATGAAACATCCCCCTTCCAGGTTATTTTGATTAGAAGCTGTGGCTTCCTGTCAACAACGTGAGATCCGATTTCGACAGATCATGGTTTGTGATATTTCTCGAAATTTGCATATTTTTCATTCTATCGAGAAATTTCTTGCCTTAAAGAAGCCAGAATATTCATCAGCGTGTTCTCAAAAGTCATTTACATCAATCCTATATTTAACATATGATCCACCCTCTACCCTCGCATTTTGTTTGTTACATATCCGTCTATGATCATGTCCTCCCACTTGCATGTGTATGTAGAGAGATGAATCTTACCAAAATGATTTTGTGAGATCATTAACAGTCTGAGGTCAACGGAGAGGACGTTAAGGGTCACAAATTAATCATCTTACGCAAAATTTTCGGCTACAAAGAGATACGGAGGAAACATGTTGACAGGATAGAAGGAAACTCTATCAAAAAGGAGAGTCTTATATTATTGAACACTGCTAATATTGTAACGCCAATACATAACGGACAAACAAATATGTTTTAAGCCTAATACCTTAAGCTGTCGCTGGGTAAAGGAGTAATTACATTAAGAAATTCATAAATTGAATGGAGGTTTTCAAAATATTTTGTATTTAATTTCTTTATTAGGCCGCTAGAAATTTTCAAAATTAGTTTTCAGCAGAAATATGCCAGAGTGTCTAATGCATAAAATGTAAAGAAAAACCTTTTTTAAGGAGTATTAGAGTGTATAATACAGAAAGTAGTGAGTAAGTGGAATGCAATGTGTTATATTAGAATGAGTCCTTATTTAGTACTTCCGTCATCTGAGAAGAACTTTAAAATTTTGGGCTTCAGCGCATTAGAAGCAGCTTCTTTTAGGTATATAAATTAAGGGTGTGTAGATAGAGAACTTAAAGGGCTGAAGCGTCTGGAAGATCGCCATGGCCTTTAGACAAAGCTGCTGACACTGATGGAGACACAGCAGATAACAGTGGAAGTAGACTGCCCTAATAATGACAGTCAACGGCATTTATTTATTCGGTGAGCAGTTTAAATCGTGCTCTGAGGCGCGTTCGCAAAATTGCGAAAAGCAAGTATTAGCTTTTCATGTCTGCCTGTCTGTCTGTCTATCTGCCCGCCCTTCCGCATGGAACAACTCGGCTCCTACTGGACGGATTTGCATGAAATTTTATATTTGAGTATTTTTCGAAAATCTGTCGAACTATTGCAAGTTTCATTAAAATCTAACAAGAATAACGAGTACTTTACACGAAGACCTATGCACATTTATGATAATACTTTTCTGTATTCTTCTTAGAATGACAAATGTTTCAGACCATATTGTACAGAAAATCAAAACACACATTTTATGTTCAGTAACTTTTCCCCAAAAATCGTGCCGTTTATGAGATAATGTGAAAAAATATGATAAAGTCAGACGCGCCACCCACGACAATATAATACGGCGCATGCGCTTTGCATGCTGTATAACTAAGGCTACAGACACACTCAGAACAGGTAATATTTACTGCTTTTCAACGGCAACAATGGTTACCCGAACGCGCCTCAATGTTACGTTATACGTACATTGCCTGTCTTGTTTCGAAAATAATGCTTATAATAAATCGAGAATTACGATCAAATCTCCGGGCCAGCGACTGGCCAACTTCATTGAGGTGCTTTGTGTTTTACCCCAGTCTGTCTAAGCAGAGGCACATCTCGTCTATTTTATCCTTCTCTAATCATCATGCAATTAACGGTAGTACCCTGAGCTACTGTGAGCGCCATTAAATAAGCCACAAGTAAATACGCACAATGCCTGATTTGGTCTACTGCTTTTGCCGACCAGACTCAGCGGTAGAGCGCCTTCTTTTCATAAACATACAGTTGAGCATGAAGATGGTCAGAAAATTGAAGAAGAAAAAACGAGAAAGGATAAAGAAGAAGGAGGAGGCGATTGAGATAGAAAAGAGAACACGAAGGCGAAAAGAGAGGGAAGGGGAAGACACTTTAAAAAAGAGGAAAGAGAAGATGGCGGATATGAAGGGAAAGGAGGATAGAAAGACGATAAGAGAAAACAAAAATCTGAAGTTCCCATGTGAGCCTCGTGCCACATAACTCAGAAAACCGATTTGTTTCGATTATTTCGGTATGGAAGGAATGAATTGTTATTCGGAGTCACTCTGCAGTTCAGATTGCGGCAGTTTTTTTTTTATTTCTCTATCTAGCCTGTAAAGTTTCGGGATTTTAACTGTAAGTAGCCTATAACTGCCTCGTTACAAATATTTATTCATGCAGCCTACATCATTGGAATACCACCTCATTTCGACTCTGTATATCACATGAAACTGGAACCGGGTTGTTAAATATGTATATCACATTAACTGGAACCGGATTACAAGATTAAAATGTGGTACCGGGTTGTTAAATATGTATATCACGTGAAACTGGAACCGGGTTGTTAAATATGTATATCACGTGAAACTGGAACCGGGTTGTTAAATATGTGTATCACATGAAACTGGAACCGGGTTGTTAAATATGTATATCATATGAAACTGGAACCGGGTTGTTAAATATGTATATCACATGAAACTGGAACCGGGTTGTTAAATATGTACTGTCACATGAAACTGGAACAGGGTTGTTAAAAATGTATTTCACATGAAACTGGAAACGGGTTGTTAAATATCCTAAGAATCAGTGAAGCAAAAATCATGCCCAAACACTGGAACAGGCAGTGCCTCCATCTACAGAATATTTTAAGTCTCGAGATATAAAATCCATTTCCAACTCGTTTCGCTTAAGAATATGACTCAGGTATCTTTTTACAGTGACATTTATGCCATGTTATTGGCGTTTTTAGCTATTGAAAGTAGTGGCATACCTGCATATAGCCCAGTGTCCCACTGCAGACCAAATAATTTACGTTTTTATCGAGTAGGTCCGTGCGTATATGTGGGTGTGTAATGCATGACATTAGTCTTTGTACTGCCTTGTGTTTTTAATGTAGTTTACTGTAATGTGTGTCAAGGCAACAGAGTATTGTAACACACCGACGATATTTAGGAATTCATATTAAATTAAAGGGCGGCAAAAATGTAAAATGTTTGTACAGAAACGATTTTTTTTTAATAATTATTTTAAGGCTGTGGAGGCCATGCAAATGCAAACATTATGGGTCTACGATTTCTGGTAAGGTGACGGGAAGATGTACAGATTTTAATATTTTGTGAAATATTTTTGGGCTTTAAATGTATATAAACCTGTTTTAATTGAAAGTGCCCTAACGCTTTTGTAGCGCTCAATCTGGATACGCTGATATTAAACAAAGGTTTACGGCAATAAACTTGGTGCGAAGTATGGGGTGGGGGTTCTTGGAAATAGCTGCTAACAAATTGAGAGGTTGTTATATATAACCTGCACGAATATGAAGTGCTTGGAACTTACTTTCCTCACGTGAACTGAGATGCCCTTGGAACTCAGTGTCACGCGAGCACCGTATCTGATCTCTTCGAAAGCGTTCTTAGCTTTGTGCATCAAATTGGCGCAAGACTACATGACGTGCAATGATCTACGTACAATGACTACATGACGTGCAATGATCTACGTACAATGACTACATGAGTACAATGATCTACGTATAATGACTACATAGTACAATGATCTACGTACAATGACTACATGACGTACAATGATCTACGTACAATGACTACATGACGGCAATGATCTACGTACAATGACTACATGACGTACAATGATCTACGTACAATGACTATGACGTACAATGATCTACGTACAATGACTACATGAGACGTTGCAATGATCTAGTAAAATGACTACATGACGTACAATGATCTACGTACAATGACTACATGACGTACAATGATCTACGTACAATGACTACATGACGTACAATGATCTACGTACAATGACTACATGACGTACAATGATCCAGACACAAAATGATCAATTAATATTTACTATGATACGAAAATACATAATAGGCCCATTGCTTTATAATACTTTCTTTGTTTTTTAATATCTTTGATTTGATACATTACCACTAACAGCTGCCATCTATTACCACCTTGCCACTTCCAGCATCGGGAATTTACATTATTTTGAAAACATAAAATGGTATGGTATTATTTTGCTGGGCCAATCCCAGTGGCCGTGCCGTCTAAGGTGTGGGTCTGCGGCCGCTCGCTTACTGGGATTGTGGGTTTGAATCCCACCGGGGGCATGTATGTCTGTCTGTTATGAGTGTTGTGTGTTGTCATGTAGAGGTCTCTGCGACGGGCTGGTCACTCGTCCAGAGGAGTACTACCGACTGTGGTGTGTCTAAAGTGTGTGATCGTGAAGCCTCGACAATGAGGCTGTGGCCCACTAGGGGCTGTCGCGCCATGGAAAAAAAATATTTTGCTGGAAATTTATGAATGGAAAGAGCTAATTATTTTTTTTTTGCGGATTTTATCCCGGTGTGGTATATCGTATTAAAATTGACATATGTGCTCCGTGAACCACAACAAATATTATTAGTTTCGTGAATATACGCTACATGTTTCGGTCGTACTGACCATCCTCAGGCATTTAAATACATTACTTTAAAACTCAGAATAAAGTGCATATATATGTATATATATACATATTAAACATGTGAGATCTCGCTAATTGTACAATCGTTGTGAAATTTGTACAATTTGTGAGATTTCACAAATTAAAAAAAAGTGTATATATATATATATGTATATGTGAATTTATTTTGAGTTTTAAAGTCATGTATTTAAATGCCTGAGGATGTTCCGCACGACCGAAACATGTAGCATATATTGACGAAACTAATAACATTTGTTGTGTTTGACGGCAGCACCTAAGCCAATTCTAATTGTTTCGCGTACTGTAGTTTGTATTATCATAAGGCAAGATTTTCAGCTGTGCCTCTCCCGATTTATTATTCATTCTGAAGTTTGATCCCTTAGATGTTTCTTTGTACACCTTAAATGGAAGGATGTCGCATTGCAAGACCGATATTCATAAAATTATTTGATATCCTGTCCTGTGCACATGCATTTTGCTCCTCCCTTTTCACCATATTTATCAGGAAATTTAGTAACCACTAGGCTTTAAACGGTTAATTTATGACGTCAACGACCCGCCTTCATTACACAGTGGTCCCACGCCGCAAATTCGCAACACATTGTATACCATCGGTCGACAGCAGGGGAACTGTACGAGTCAGTGGGGCCTCTGACGTAGCTGTAACATCATCGAAGAGGAGAGAAAGCGATGGAAGTAGAAACACTTAAACTCAAGCACACTACACTCTACTAACATCAAACTTGCTGAAAATTATTACGAGGCTTTACAAAATGAAAGCTGAAACAATCTTCTGGGTACGGTGGTTTCAACATGATGTTAAAATGGGCCATGAATTTATGCCGTGAAATTGCCTGTTGCCACATAATGAGTTGTTAATACGGATTTGTTTTAAGTTGTTTGGCTGGAGTTTTAATAGAGCTTTCTGCAGACGCTCATTAACTGGTAGGAGTTAGAAGCCTCGTGCTTGATAACGAGTTTGTAAATATGCAAAGACCCAACAACGTGGAAACAGAAGAAGCAAAGCTAGCTGCTCTTCGTCTGTCCTTCGAATGTTTTGAGGCACACAGAATTATACACATACACCCTGTAGGACTCCTCTGAACGAGTAATCAGCTCGTCGCAGAGGCCGCTACCTACACAACACACAACAAACACAAGAGATGAACATCCATGCCTTCAGCGGGATTCGAACCCACAATCCTAGCAATCGAGCGGCCGCAGACCTACGTCTTAGACCCCACGCCTCCTGGACAGCTTTGAAATTTATAGTACCCTTAAATTCATTTAGGACCGTACTGTGCACCGAGGCCGGCACTGAATGGTCAATGAACAAAATCGAAGAAGTGATTGCTGTTGTGTGCGGTCTAAGGCGTGGGTCTTCGGCCGCTCGCTTACTAGGATTGTGGGTTCGAATCCCACCGGGGGCATGGATGTCTGTCTCTTGTGAGTGTTGTGTGTTGTCAGGTAGAGGTCTCTGCGACGAGCTGGTCCCTCGTCCAGAGGAGTCCTACCGAGTGTGGTGCGTCTAATGTGTGTGATCATGAAACCTCGAAATGAGGAGGCGTAGGCACCCGAAAAGGGGCTGTTGAGCCATAGGAAAAAAAAATATTACTGTTGTGCCTAATTGTGTGTTGGAAGAACACACAATTAGGCACAACCCACGTTAAGTGTGATTTTATGACATCGCATAATTTCCCAATTATTCGGCAAACACACACATTTGAACACATCCCTCTGGGGACCTTAACGAGTTATAACTCAATTCAGCCGTGGGCTGTACTTTGCTTTACATTTTTGTGGTTGCATCTTCCATCCGCAGTAAATATTGCCTGTAGAGTGAGATACTTAGGCTACCGAGCTATAACGTGTATTGAGTGCAGGATTGTGGGCACCAAACGATCTGGGCATCGGACGGCAGCAGCATCGAGGCAAAGTGACGCGACTGAGTCGTAGGTCCAAGGGATTAACCGAGTTTTAGAGTAACTATGTTAAAATCTGCCGTGTTGTGACGTAACGAGACGTGAACATTGGCCCGATCCGCACATATAAGTGACCAGTGTGTGATAGGTCCTTTAAAGTTATATAGCGCAGTCAAATGCCACGTAAAATTACACCGTGAATACCTCAGTGTTCTGGAAGAATAACGGGTGAAAGATACGCTCTGTAGAATGGGTTTGTTGCGCAGGAATATCGAGGAAGCACGCTGAAGGTTGTCGCTCGCAAAATTTGAAGCTAATGTGCTCGCTGGAAACTTTGTTTTTTATGATCCGTAGTCCTATCCGCTTGAGACAATGCGTGTTGCATTCTTGAAGCTGCTGTTAACCCCGCTGGTAATGACACCTTAAATTGCTCCTCACCAGTGTTTATAGACACCTGTCTAGGTGTAAGTCTTGTGCCTGCTTGTTTACGGACGGGTTTTCTTAGCATGAAGGGAAAGGAAGAAAAAAAGGGGTCGTGGAAGAGAAATAAAACCGTACAGAAGTAAAGAAAGTAAGAGACAGAAAGCGAAAAATATGAGTGTAGAAAATAGAGCGAGATAATGAAGTGTTGGTAGATACCTAACTTGTTGTAATGATGGCTTTCAGATGCATGCAGCGCCGGATGGGACGATGCTAATGAAAGACGTATTACGAAGGATGAGGAAGAAGGTGATTTTGGTTACATGAGGATTCTTAAAGGAACTGAGTAAAACCGCGAAAGCCAGATTTACGGTAACTGACCTCCTGGTAAAGAATTCAACCCTTCGTCTATGGAGTATGAAGCCGGAATGGTAAAACTTAATGGCTACAGCCGCCTTATCCTAATTTAAACCGCTTGAATCTATTTCACATTTTCAACTCATATTTATTAAAGACCACTTCGTTATTGTCCACCCATCTAGGTCTTGGTCTTTTTAGTCGTTTCTTTCCTGGAGTGTTATGATTGAAAGACTGTATGCGTGCTGCGAGCCTACCCATATTCTTTTTCGATTTAAACCGTAACGATATTAAAAGAAGTTTCCAAGTTTTGAACTTTAAAACTGTGCACATTTTATGCTCGTTTGCACAGTCTAGCCTAAACACAGAGGTTTTCTCCAGCGCTTCTTGCGTTTTCCTCTTGGAGCAGGAGGATTTCAATATAATTATAGAGTATATAGACCTGTGTCCTTAATATTCAAATATGTAGACAAAAATACCAGTGTACATCGTAGTGGAAGTTACACTGGACGGAGGTGGTATGGAACATGTGACAGCCAACGTTGATAAATAGTTTATAAATCAATCCATTTTTGCTTTATTGAATTATTAAATTTTGCAATGACTCCTTTTTGAGTCCGTAATTTCACTTTGGTCAGTTCGTGAAGCAATCACCTCTCCAGAGCGAACACGCTGGCTGGACATCTAAAGAGCTGGGATTTTACGGAGCTTGCAATTTGTAGAACGCATCTCTCTCTACTCCTCTCAAATCACTTTTCTCCACTCTGACACGCATCGTCCATATACTTTCCTTTCTTTGCCCCACAGCACCAAATCTACTGAATAATCAAACCAGAAGTGGTAGTATCATGAGGAAAATGCTGTTAGGATTGACGGTAAGCGTACACAAAACTCCTTCTAACACTCTAAACAATTTTGTGTCATCAGAATTTCCTTCATTAGCGAACGGTTCACAATTCGAGGTAATTATAGGAATGAAACATGAAATGGGAGCTGTATCTTATTAGTTGCTCGGGGGTACGAAAACATTTTGAATCTTAAGTGGGATGTAGTCATTTAATTACGAAGTATATGGGCATTTTAATGAATTTCTGGCCCTATATATCAGAGAGTGGCACGCGGTGGCGCAGTTGGTTGAGGCACTGCGCTACAAACCGGAACGTCGCGGGTTCGATTCCCGATGGTGTCACTGGAATATTTCACTGACATAATTGTTTCGGTCGCACTATGGCCCTGGGGTCGACTCAGCCGCTAACAGAAATGAGTACCGGGAATCTTTCCTGGGTGGTAAAAGCGGCCGGTGCGTAGGGCTGACAACCTTACCACCTTCATTTGCCGATTGTCTAAAAACGTGGGAGCCTCGACCTCCTGGAGTCCTAAGGGCCTTCCTAGGCCTGTAATGGGATTGCTTTACCTTTATATATCAGAGAGTCTTCATGGTGGTTTTTAATACTTCTTCAAGGATGTTACTGTAATCATGTTAGTGTTAATGCCACACTTTATGTACTGTCTCGGTCTAAGGAGTGTACATTTAAGACACTGGAATCGTGGGTTGGAATCCCATTCGGGGCTTGGATGTATGTTGGTATGCTTCCTGCCTTCGTTTTGTACTGCGGGTGTAGTAACACGGCTGAAACCTGACTGAGCTGCTTGAAGGGGAGGTAAGCTTGCGAGCCACGAGGACTTTGTTACCAAACTTTGATCCCATTGCGCATAGTGTCTACATGTGCCAGGTCAGAGGAGTTTGTCTGCAGATGATTGAGGTATGCCGTTTGTCTGCAGATGTTTGAGTTATGCCGTTTGTCTGCAGATGTTTGAGGTATGCCGTTTGTCTGCAGATGTTTGAGGTATGCCGTTTGTCTGCAGATGTTTGAGGTATGCCGTTTGTCTGCAGATGATTGAGGTATGCCGTTTGTCTGCAGATGCTTGAGGTATGCCGTTTGTCTGCAGATGTTTGAGGTATGCCGTTTGTCTGCAGATGTTTGAGTTATGCCGTTTGTCTGCAGATGTTTGAGGTATGCCGTTTGTCTGCAGATGTTTGAGGTATGCCGTTTGTCTGCAGATGTTTGAGGTATGCCGTTTGTCTGCAGTTGTTTGAGGTATGCCGTTTGTCTGCAGATGTTTGAGGTATGCCGTTTGTCTGCAGATGTTTGAGATATGCCGTTTGTCTGCAGATGTTTGAGGTATGCCGTTTGTCTGCAGATGTTTGAGGTATGCCGTTTGTCTGCAGATGTTTGAGTTATGCCGTTTGTCTGCAGATGTTTGAGGTATGCCGTTTGTCTCCAGATGTTTGAGGTATGCCGTTTTCCCTTCCAAAGTGACCTTACGCATCCACAAAAGAAAGCTACTGAATCCGAAAACTGGACGCTATGGGCTACTTTGACCTATAGCGGCATTCGGATAATCTTAGAGTGAATGTGTATATTGACAGCCCTTTATTTTATTGTGTTCCTGAATGCGGGAATTTTATCGACACCAAACCTGCTTTCGCCAGGAATGTAGAGCACTTTGAGGTTCTTGTATGAAATAACGTAAGTGGAACTGCAGTAGACAAATGGACTTCAAATCCCCCGCCGAATGCAGACTTTCTCTACCATCTAGCTCTTTTGACATCGCCTGTGCTGAGTGACACGATAAAATGGATATTCGGTGTATGTAAGCACTTATAATGGAATATGTTTTTTTTTCGGTACGAATATCATTGTTTGTTAAAATTTGTTAACTACCAACGTGGTGCCAAAACTTGTATTTTGTGATCACGAGAGATTTTTGAACCCTTGTTCAGTTGATTTTATTTTTTTGATAGAGATTGTGATATCAAAAATTCGTAACCGTCTTAATTAGAATATAATGCCTTGTTCTGGGTTTAGGTTTGATGACCGCCAATAATTCCAGGAGGCGCAGCTTAAGGAGGAAATAAGCAATAAAGTTTATTCATACCAGTCGACAATATGTGTAAGAACTGAGTACAAAGTGACGAATTTTAATATCTGTAGAGTCAGACATGTAATATAAATATTTTCTGCTTTATATAAACCTTCGACAGAGGAAGTACATAATTTATTTTTTATTTTATAAGTATGCTGCCACTGTAGCACAAAAAAATTAACAGTTATGATTCTTGGGAGCCTTGTCCCTTCGCCAGTCTGTGTAACATTTTGTGACTGACCAATTAACTTAGCGAACGTGAGTCTAAATATCTCATCAAAACTTTGCCTAGGTGTGCCTCAAACAAAATGCCGTGAGACGTGTGCAACATATTGGATTTGATGCTTGAAGGAGCAACTTGTCCATCAAGTTAACATGACCTGAATACTGGATGTACTGGAAGTTTCTACGGCGATTTAGTCTGAGAATTTCCGAGTTTACGAGGAATATATATATATATCACCTTGCTCTCGTGAGTTGAATTGCAGGGACATTTGTGTCAGACGGCGCACGTAATATGCCTTACAACACATCTGACCACATCAGCTTACACCAAACACGAAGATCCAGGACTGACACTGGTTTGTTACATTAGTACCGCCGTACGTACGTCCACATCTTACGGTCTGACACCATTTGCATTTTTATACTCACATTTTTATACGTATAGGTTACATCTTTTATAATTACATTTTAACGTATACATCTGTTAGGCAACACTTTTTATTTTGATATACATTATATATATATATATAATTGCAAAAAAGGGCAGTTTTCCTCTTATCAAAATGTACAGAGTTTGATTCTCATGGTTTTGTGTCATAGGTCTGATGATGGCTCTTTGAGCTGAAACCGGTAGCATGATCACATGTTGCAAGTGTGTGTGTGTGTTGGTTGTGACTGTACTACTAAAAAGAGTAAAATATACTTTTGCACGTACATACCAACGGGGATGTCTAGTATTAAACAAAAGAGATATTGCATGTTGAAGTATTGAACAAATTTTGGGCCTCCTTTTTAGAATGTGCTTTGGTTTCGAAGTGAAGTGAATTAAGTTCTTGGGGGATATAATTATCATGTACTTTGGTCTGATTTTATACTGAGGATATTCTAACGCACTGAAATTAACTAATGTGTGGGTGTTCTTTGTAATGTGCGTGTGTGTTTTTTTTCTTGTATTGTGTATAGGTGTTTTTGTAAGGTGTGGATGTTTTTGTAAGGTGTGGATGTTTTTGTAAGGTGTGAATGCTTTTGTAAGGTGTGGATGCTTTGTAAGGTGTGGATGTTTTGTAATGTGTGTATGGTGTTCTAATATGTGTACCTGTGTTTACTGTATGTATTTTTTTTTGTATGTGTATGGGTGTTTTTGTAAGGTGTGGATGTATTTGTAAGGTGTGGATGTTTTTGTAAGGTATGGATGCTTTGGTAAGGAGTGGATGCTTTTTTAAGGTGTGGATGTTTTTGTAATGTGTGTACGATGTTCTAATGTATGTACTTGTATTTACTGTATGTATTTTGTTTTGTAATTGTGTATAGTTTGTTTTGTATTGTTATTTTTATGTATATTATATGTCCATTTTTATTGTGTGTACTAGTGTAAGGACTACTGCCACCGGGTGAAAACATTTGTATTGTGTGTACTAGTGTAAGGACTACTGCCACCGGGTGAAAACCCAATTGCAGTAAATAATAATAATAATAATAATAATAATAATAATGTGGCACGTGACATTTGTATTGTGTGATGACAGTTCCAGCTTGGATTAGTTTTCCGAGAAAAAATTCTTAAATTAATCATAACTTTGTGTACTAATTGCACTGTACATTTAGACGAATGTGTAACCTGCGTCAGTTTCAGCTGCTTAATTTGCGTGCGATCTCAAGGCACCCAGCACACTCGGATCGCTTGTTTGTATCGGCTAATTAGTTTACATTAGACTCATTTGCAGTGGGTATGCGTACTGCTGGTACTGTCCACAAGCCAAACCATTACTGTGATATTGATCTTATACTGATGTGATTGGATTTGAATTTAAAGAAGAAACTAGTAAAGTGTTACATTTAGAACGTATCTTTTTATGGTGCTGAAACTTGGACACTTCGGAAAGTAGATCAGAAATGCCTGGAACGATTTGAAATGTGGTGCTGGAGAAGGATGGAGAAGATCAGTTGGACCGATCGTGTGAAAAATGAAGAAGAGGAATATCCTACGCACGACAAAAAGGAGAAAGGCCAATTGGATTGGTCACATTTGCGTAGGAACTGGCTTCTAAAACAAGTTATTGAAGGAAAGATAGAAGTAAGGGTAGAAGTGACGGGAAGACGAGAAAGAAGTAAGCAGCTACTGGACGACCTTAAGAAGACTAGAAAAACTGTGAATTTGAAGAAGAAGAAGAAGCACTAGATAGCACTGTGTGGAGAAATCCTTTGGAAGAGGTTAAGGACCTCTAGTAAAACAGACTACGTGATGATGAATAAATGATCTGATCGAGTTATTATTATTGACAATTCCCTTTATTCCTACTTTAAAGTCTTACCGTGATGAACCCCTTTGGTGACAGCAGGTTAAACCACGTGAATGCAATGCGAGGTACAGACTTTTCACAACCCCGAAAGCTGCGTTCCTCTAACGATACAGATAACGCGATGAAGTCCTGCCGTCAACCCAGGAGCATTCATTTTATCAATTAATCCTGAAGCCGAACAAGCCTGAGAGCTTAGATCTTACGTTCTTTCTTGTTTATTTAACAATATTAATATTTTTAGGGTGTTATTGGTTTATTCTTGATAACATTGATAACAGGTGTGGAGGGCATGAATATTGAACAGACAAATGTTTGGCAGGACACTCACGATCTATGAATATCTCAAGGTGGGCCTATTTCCTGGAAGGAATGAAAAAACCGCGTCATGTTAACTCGTAAACCTGTCGAGAATCAAAAGCGTATCTGGCAAATACAAGCCTTAGAAAGTTAATCTAGTGAGATATCAACAGAAGTTTAATATGAAAGAAGAGTAGGAGAAGGATTAGGAGGAGAAGGGGAAGGAGGAGGAGAAGAAGGAGGAGAATGAGGAGCAGAAGGGAAGGGGAGGAGAATGAGGACGACGACAATAAAAGTGAACTTATGCACAAATTACTGTGAGTGTAAAATTAATGTTATTGTGATGTGAAGCAGTTTCTGTGTCCGTCGTGTGTCCCGCATGTCTGTGGCAGACTTAACGATATTGTCGTTGTTCCAACAGACACCAGCGTTACTGTGACAAAGAGGACAGTGCCTCAAACTCGTCCCGACAACTGGACAACTGCTTTCCTAGCGCTGTGCATGGTAAAGATAGTGTAAACTTCATTTTCCTTGTTGCAGACAGCAGCATGCAGGATGGAGGTAAAAGACTGCGACGAGGAAGCGGGTTGGCGGTGGTTGCGGGTCTGTGGGTGTGGGTGTGGGTAGTGGGTGACGCGGTAAGGAGAGGAGGTGGAGGCACATTTTGCTGCGGAGCTAAGTTTTCGCCACTACTTCCTTTTAAATTTGCATATTTTCTCATAATCGCAATTCATTGGTATATTAAGCCTTGTAGGATCGCCGCGAAACTTACTGCAGGCCGCATCTTTTCATGGAGACTTGCTTTCGCATTATTTCTGGAAAGAGTTTTTGTGGTTTTATTGGTTATGTGTCTCACACTGAGTCATTTTACGCTCTAGTTAATTAATCCATGATGTATGCAGGGCTAGGGCCGGGGTAGGGTAGTCGGTATAGTGACTAGGTAAGGAGGTGGGCGATCTAGGATTCATGTTTGAATTCCGGCAGGGGAAGACGTCTGTGTAAAATTTTCAAGCTCTTGCTACTTGATTTATTATGTTCAAGTATTCTCTTCACAAGTTGGTTCTCGATTGCCTTCAACATATTTTCAAAATGAACTCATTTTAATTAACCTTTAAAGCCTAGCGGTCACTTTACTTACCACTAGGTTTAACATTAAAAATTCTACATGGTGCTCACATTGCGTTTATGTGTTTTGTATGGATCTCGGAACAACGAGCGACTTTTCCTTGTACAATATTAACAGATTGGTTTTGCATAACAGAGTTGCAGAGTGTTTACTGCGCGGTACGCACTGAGGCCTTTATAAAACAGGCACGTTTCTTCTTTAGAGGGTAAATATATGCACATAAAATATAATTCGTTTTTATTCGCATTCTCACTGCAGCTTTAAGAGAGTAATATTTTCAGCGTTAACCTTTTTATTAAGGTTTGTTAATTCGTACTTACATTTCACGAAGAGTGGTATACGTTCAATGTAAATAAGTCCCTTTCTACTTGTAAATATCTGTTTTATAAAAATGTTGTTGCTCTAAAGTCGAGTTGATTTAATATGCTTAGTGTTATAGATGAAGTGAAGTATTTAATAATAATCCCCAAGGAAGTCGACCAAGAGGACGACCAAGAAACAGATGGCGGAATTGTGTACAAACAGATATTAAGAAGTGTAAAATTAACAACTGGAAAGAAGGTCAAAAAATAGAGTGGACTGGGAGAGGGCCATTAAGGAGGCGAAGGTCCACATTGGACTGTAGTGTCACCGAAGAAGAATAAGAAGAAGAAGAAGTGTTATAGATGAATTCTAGACATGCGAAACTCAACATTAGGTCCTTTTGTATGAAATTCGCTACATCGACTGAGCTATCGAAAGTCGAGAGTGGCTGTAACAAACATTGAATTACTTACTACGATCGTTTTGCCGTAATTGTCTTCAGTAGTTCAATAATATGACTCCTAATCCCTAAGGCAATATAGGCCTATTGCTGTAATTAGCACTAGTTATACGAATGTATTACTATAATTAGCAGTAATTAGGTACTGTCATAAATGCAGTGTTATTTCTAACACAGTCACTTACTTAGGAACATAATATCCTTATTTGAACACGACACGAAGAAATTTATCATGTGGCAGAAACCGATTGCTTGAGAAGTTGGATTATCAGACGAACTGAATGTTCACCTTCCCTCCGATGAACCAATGTTCAGTCTGGGGTCAACAGCATGCTCTTTACGGTAGCTGACAGCTACAAGTTACGTATTAACACAAACAGATTTTGATCCTGTATCTATTTTGTATTTGTACTTTTTATAAAAAGTTTTCTAGAAATTAAACTATGGAGCAACCTCAATATAGTTCTCTCAATATAATTATACCCTTCATGCATTAAAAAATGAAAATATTGTAGGGTAATAATATGCAGGGGACTTTCATTAGACGCGCATTAGTTATGGGCGTTTTTGTTTGTCCGTTTTCTTATTTCAGCGTTCCGCCTTCCTTTGCGCCATCTGTAACAGCGACGTCACGGCTGCCAAAGAACTTTTTCAGCCAGCCGCCTTAAGGAAGATCTAGCCCCATTCCTACTTAATGTTTATTAACTTTATAAGTACACTTAAGGTTGGTTTCTGTATTACTTGATCTACATCTAGGGCTCCCAAGTAATCTTCACAAGTCTTACGCTTTTCCATCTACGTGTTCTACACACTGCTGACGTTTCGTCCTTCGCTAGGCGATAAACATCTGTGTGCATATAAACTCTCTTTATGTATGTCATTGCAGTTCTTGGAATGAGGCTTGTCTGTCTAAATTGTCTGACATGTAGCCTAGCAACACAGGTATAATACATGATGTACGTAAAGGTTAGAAATTAAACGAGAAGCTATAATTGACAAGTGCACAAACGCTATGGAAACGGCAACCGACTGAAATGGAGTGACAGATGGAGCTAAAAGGCAGGCGACTTTCAGTAAGCTGCAGTTGCCTTTGTTTTGTTCTTAGCTGGCTGTTACAGAGGCACAGCAATTATGTGACATGCACCATGATTTGATGTAGAAGTTGCCAAAGGCTTTTGAAACTTGTTGACTGAAATCATAATAGACTGACTGACTGACTGACTAACTGAACACAAAAGTGACTGGCGATTCTGTGTTCTGTCAGTGATGTGGATAGATACAGATTTTTATAAACAAACGTCGAATGTTGTGGTTAGGATTCGGGCTTTGTGTTCGGGAGGTTGCAGTTTGTATCCTCGACCCGAAGGCCCGGCAGGACAGAGACTATGTGCTTTTTTGTGACCAGCGTGGTAAATGCAGAGATGGCTCTTCAAAATCCAACATATTACTACATACCGTCTGTATCTTTTTAATTTAATTATATATACACAAATCCTTTCATTTGACGGCACGTAAAATTTGCAGATGAGCGACGAAATGTTTATTTAACGACACTGTCTATTGCTAAGCTTATTTAGCGCCGTTGGGAAGGTTAAATATGAGTACAGAATCTTGGTGGGATGATACTGACAGAGGAAAACCGAACTGCGTACATACAGAATTTTATGGAGCAGCTAATAGGCACAATTTTTCATATTTTCTAACCGCAAAGATCAGAGACCAGCACAATGTTTTGTAATTTTCTACAGACCAATCAGACAGCGGTGAGAGAAGTCGTATTATTTACTTATTACTTACGTAATCGTTATATATGGTCTTATAAACAGGTTTCTCCTTGAAACAAAATAAAATGTTTTTATTTGGGTCTTAAGAGAGTATTTTACTGTATCTGTCAATTTGTCAATTTATCTTGCAATCGTCATTCTCGCGCCATATATACTTCGTAATGCCTCAGTTCATCTGCCTCATACAGGTAAAACAGACGTTGGTCATCAAATTTCATGTCGATGGGTTTGACTGTGGTTAGCTTGGATAAGGAAGGTTATAGCATGAAGCAGAACATTTCTTGGAGGGAGTCCGGGAGGTTTTGACTGAACTGCGGACTGCAATCTGTCACTCTATCTAATGCTAATACATCCTGTTTTCCGTTCTCTCTCTCTAAGACGGACCTGGAGGCCTGTGGGACCAATGGAATCACGGGAAATCATTATTATTAATTTGGTTGTTGAAAGATGTAGTGCGAAGTTTTGGATTTGCTCGCAGATTCATAGTGATATGTGCTGGTAACCGTTGTTTTGTTTTAAATTGACAAGTAGGCGGTTAGATTCTGAAAACGTCGTTAATTGAAATTATATTGCTTGACAGAAACCGAAATTTGAAAGTTTTTGCGATCTAATTTTAGTGTCTTACTCACAGGATCATAGCGGTGGACTCCGAACACATGTTCAATCGGAATATGATTCTGAAAAACCTTCACTTCGTCCTGGCAGCGTTGCAGATGTCTCTGCTGACCTCGCGACCACAGAAGTCTACTGCCTGCTTGTCCCAGTCGTGTCGCTAATTCTGACTTGTTCCGTCTTATAGTATGTAGGCAGTAGATTCGCCCGTGGTTATTGAAGATGCGCCAATAGGTTGTGGTCAAAAACGCGCCTCATCACAAATATCCGTCGTCACAAATATCCATCATCACAAATATCCGTCGTCACAAATATCCGTCGTCACAAATACCCGTCGTCACAAATATCCGCCATCACAAATATCCGTCGTCACAAATATCCGTCGTCACAAATATCCGTCCTCCCTCTGAATTTTTACGCCAATTTGTAACTTTCTGTTGCTCGTACAGTTATCCCCGTATGGAGGTGTTTTCGTAAATGTCAACCAATTTTCAACCCACAAAAGTCGAATCACAGATCATTGTTAATTTCTAATTAATTCTGTCAATCGAGCGGGCATCTTAAACGTGCCTAATCTCGTCACTACTTAAAAATGAAAATCGTCTAAGCCAAAAAGACGGAAGGTTCATATTGTCAATGTCCGCCATCTTCGCTGCTGCGAACGTCATTTATGAGGTAAATAAAAAGTTACCCGTAATTGTTTACTCTACGTTGTGTTGATGGTTGTGGCTTCGGCGGCGGCGGCGGTGGCGTTGGTGGTGGTAGGTGATAGGTGGCGGTGCTAATTACATTTGACGATGATGATAATACTTTAATAATAATCTAGAAAATGCTGAAATTCAAACGTATTTTCTTTCACACAAGGATTGATTAAACACTCCTCTGTGAGGCACTTTGCATATTTGTTTACCACAAAAATACCAACCTGAAAAGGCTGCGCTGTCATAAGCAAATATTCTGAATAACTTTTGTAACTCGGTTTAATGAAGCATTTTAACTGCGTAACTTCTTTGTAGTTGTGTAAGACTACATACATGTTGATACATGTACATGTCATGTTCATGTTGATAAATGTACATGTCATGTTCATGTTGATACATGTACATGTCGTGTTCATGTTGATAAATGTACATGTCATGTTCATGTTGATAAATGTACATGTCATGTTCATGTTGATACATGTACATGTCATGTTCATGTTGATAAATGTACATGTCATGTTCATGTTGATACATGTACAGTCATGTTCATGTTGATAAATGTACATGTCATGTTCATGTTGATACATGTACATGTCATGTTCATGTTGATAAATGTACATGTCATGTTCATGTTGATACATGTACATGTCATGTTCATGTTGATAAATGTACAGTCATGTTCATGTTGATACATGTACATGTCATGTTCATGTTGATAAATGTACATGTCATGTTCATGTTGATACATGTACATGTCATGTCATGTTGATAAATATACATGTCATGTTCATGTTGATACATGTACATGTCATGTTCATGTTGCGCACACTCAGAATAATAATGTAATTTTAGACGACCACAACAATATTCATGATAAAAAATAAATTCCCGAATGCGAAGAAAGAACAACGGGAAACAAGCCGCGCGTTTTGTGTAATAAGTTTTTACTTGAATGTGTGCAGCATAATTTAATTTGCTATTACAGATTATCGCCACATAAAGGTCTTTGCAGTCACAATTTACTACAATTGTGATACAATTACGTTAATTGAGGGGTGAGCAGTGTCACTAGCTGAATTAACTAGTCGTTCGTGTAACCAGTGCTCCTTATCACTTAGCTGATTGCCTACATCACTTAGTAGGGAATTGTCATGTTATCAGGTTGACAGGGTGAAACTATTTCCCATTCCATGGCCTAGAGCTACGTATTGTTGAATGAAGCGGTTTGCCAATCTGATTTGCTCATTGTGTGCTTGTTAATTGATTAACGGAAGGCCAAATAAACAGCCGATGCTGTAGTAACTAGTAGAAACCTCAGGAAGCGTCGAGTTTGTGTAGCGACAATCCCTTAAAATTGTATTCGTAAAATATTTTTATTCTATATGGGGTTACCGTTTAATATAAATAAAGGAAATCCGTGTTTTTTCATTCACTGCAATTGAATGCTCGAATACTTTCTTGAAAGACGTCTTGACTTCGTCCTCCAAATACTTTAGCACTTATCATATATAGCCATCTTCTCATATCAATTCATTTAACAATCCATAACTTTTGCAGTCTGAAAACTTTATTAATGACGTAAGACAATATCCACGTGTCCTTAAGTACTTACAATACCCACGTGTCCTTAAGTACCCCATATGTTTATTTTAGCTTTGGTTGATTGTGTAGCGATTACTGATTTTGAATTTGAGGTGTAATTACTCTGCGTAGGAAAACGATTTTATTTTCTCCAAACTCAGAGAGTAATCTTCCCTTCAGGCATACAAAGCTCTTTTTACTTCAGGCTTAAAGGTCCTTCAGGCCTATAGACTACTTTTTCCTTCAGCCTCTTAAATTACTCTTTCCTTCAGTCTCAGAGAATATTCTTTCCTTCAGCCTCATAAATTATTCTTTCCTTCAGCCTCATAAATTATTCTTTCCTTCAGCCTCATAAATTATTCTTTCCTTCAGCCTCATAAATTATTCTTTCCTTCATTCTCAGAGAATGTTCTTTCCTTCAGCCTCATAAATTACTCTTTCCTCCAGTCTCAGAGAATATTCTTTCCTTCAGCCTCATAAATTATTCTTTCCTTCAGCCTCATAAATTACTCTTTCCTTCAGTCTCAGAGAATATTCTTTTCTTCAGCCTCATAAATTATTCTTTCCTTCAGCCTCATAAATTATTCTTTCCTTCAGCCTCATAAATTATTCTTTCCTTCAGTCTCAGAGAATGTTCTTTCCTTAAGCCTCATAAATTACTCTTTCCTTCAGTCTCAGAGAATATTCTTTCCTTCAGCCTCATAAAATATTATTTCCTTCAGTCTCAGAGAATATTCTTTCCTTCAGCCTCATAAAATATTCTTTCTTTCAAGCTTACATAATATTCTTTCCTTCAACCATAAAGTACTCTTTCCTTCAGCCTCACACATATTACCTTTGTATCTGCGTCAGACTTTACTCTTGCCTTCAGCCCCACAGATTGCTTCTCCTTCAGGCTTACAGACTAATCTTCCGCCAGTCTCACACTTTCTTCAGGACGAGAGTGTCATTTATTTTTCGTCAGTCTCACAGTTTACTCTTGCCTTCAGCCTTACAGAGCACTCGTTCTCTATACCTATACGTTTTTTGACAACTGAGAACAACCAGCAACTGAGACGTCGTGGGGCCTGTTCTCTTTATTCCAGTCTTTGAGATATATTTAAAAGAATTTATCTCCCGATGACATTAAATTTTTGTCACAAGCTGTTATAACCAAAACCTTGTGTTGTTTTTATGTGTCTGAACTGGAGTGCAGTGGGTAAAACCGTTGAAAAGAAAACTAATGAAATACAGGGTTGTTTACATTATTTACTAGTAAAACTGGTGTCACTAAATAGCTGTGCTTGTGGCTGTTCGCTAGACATTTCTTCCCCTCCTGTGGTTGACATTTGAGTGGATGGCTTTGTGTAGTATAGTGGCGCTGTAATTACACACTCGAACCTCGGGGCGGATTTCTTTGCCCAGTGAGGTGCTTTTCTTTGAACTAACAGCTGCTATGTGGCATTCTTCTCTTCCGAGTGTGACTTCACTTCAGTAGGACACGAATGTTATCAGCAGCCTGTAGCAATGGTTTGGACGTAATTTGAAGCCTTTCATTTCAAATGTTCTTCTTCAAAATTATATCAGTCCTCAGATATTATTAGACATCGTATGCTTTATTTCCATTCGTCATTATGCATTCGCTTTAGACAACAACAGGCATCAGCAGGGACTTGGGCTTCAGCAAGACACCTTAACTAAAGTGATCGCCTTAGACCCGTTTCAAGTGCTTGGCAAATTTAAGACTCACCTGACACATTGTGTTCTAGCCTAGATTCTTATATTGTAGTTCACAATCCTTTATTTTTGTCTTATTCTAGAAGTAATAAGATGAAATTAAAGAAAGTTGTCTCTGCGTCTAACTAGGCACCACACCATAAAGGTGTATGCGGAGTGGAGGTAGAACTTGTACCTACACATGATATCACAGCAAGTCTCGGACATTCTTATGTTCATATCACGCGAAGGATTCGAACTCGCGGTCAGAGGGCACATCCCATTCTTCTAATATAAATTGCAAACATACAAAACTAAATTGCTACTTTTTCAGGCAGCCTATCGCTATAGCGTCTTTTAAGCAGATTATGACAGATTATAAACATTCATATACACATACGCACACAATAAAATCATAAGTTATCTCTGAACATTAACCCTCCTACATATTTCAGCGATAAAACGCCATAATCATGGAGACGTCAGTACAAAGGCTTATGTAATAGTTATATATCAATTTTACATATGCAATGTCAAAACATACAGTAGCACCTGTAAATATTTTGATATGGATATTTTGGCTAGTATGATGTTGACTGGGATCTGCATGATCGCAGTGGCCGCGCGGTCTAAGACTTGGTCTGCGGCCTCTAGCTTGCTGGGATGGCGGGTTCGAATCCCGCCGGGGGCATGGATGTCTGTCTCTTGTGAGTGTTGTGTGTTGTCAAGTATAGGTCTTTGCGTCGGGCTGATCACTAGTCCAGAGGAGTCCTACCGAGTGTGGTGCGCCTAAACTGAGTGTGATCGTGAAGCCTCTATAATGAGGACACGCTGGCCCACTACGGCTAGTCGGTAGGAAGGCTGGATGTGACTACTGCAGAGGCAGCAGTGGCTGAAAGTGGTGGGTTATATTAAATAAAGAAGCAAGTTCACAGTCACCATGTACCTTAGTCAAGCGTTGCTGCCATATTACACTCGTTCAACTTGAGCTCTAGGCGTTCTTCTTTGTTAATTATTTTAACTACTCAAGTTTCGTGGCTCACTCACGGTACGTCGCTTTGTGATGTGATTAGCAGACGTTAGGCAGATGGTTACCTGGAATACTTAAGAAGACGGTTGGGGAAAGGCTTCTACTGCGGGAAGGCTGGGTTGGTAATACTATGCGGACATCAGAAGGAGGAGTTAGTCGGGTCATGAAATGGGTGATGACTTCGCACCTCGAATTTTAGACCAGTGAAGTAACTGATGAGAAAAATGGACATAATACGAGACTTGAGTTATCACACCCGTCCTGTTGACGTTGACTTGAGTTATCACACCCGTCCTGTTGACGTCTTGAGTTATTACACCCGTCCTGTTGGCGTTGACTTGAGTTATCACACCCTTCCTGTTGACGTTGACTTGAGTTATCACACCCGTCCTGTTGACGTTGACTTGAGTTATCACACCCGTCCTGTTGACGTTGACTTGAGTTATCACACCCGTCCTGTTGACGTTGACTTGAGTTATCACATCCGTCCTGTTGACGTTGACTTGAGTTATCACACCCGTCCTGTTAACGTTTCAAACATTCTGAGATATTACTGTATGTCGATTGGTAAATATTTACTGACGTCGTGGATGATCGTAATGCCTTCATCTTGCATTTGACGTGGCTTAACACCCTGAAAGTGGCTGAGACTTCGATTCTATGTAATTTTGATATTATAGAGTTTGATTTGTAAACGGGTCCACGTTTGTTTAATCCAAACTGGATGTGCAGAATACGGGAGTAGGATGTTTTGCATCGATCTGCTTTGAAAGTACGAAGGATGGCCTGAGTCTCGTCACCAAACTACGATGTAGATCGTTTTAATTCGCTTCGAAAACCTTCGACATTTCTGAACGGTTAAAGTAAATTTGCCCCGTCCATTAGTTGTGATTATCAGTTATTAGTGTTCCTATTAGTATTCCTATTCAAATATTGGTGTTGGCTGCCATGTTTGGGGGGCGGATCCACACTACGACGTTGCGCCTTAATTATGTGGACTCGATGATACATCACATGAAAACGAACGGCTCGACATTCAACAGTATTTGACACTCTATCTGCAGATGTCACCGCGATTTCCATGTCACTGTTTGTTACCTTTCGAAAAGCCACAGTGTGGGAAGACGAAACAATGGAACACTTGTGCTGCACTGATGTTTTGCAAGTAGTATTTTATCGACATGCTTTACAATTGTAATGAATGGTGCACTTGAGTATGCCTAAAGGAAGTACTTGCGTCCTGTTCGAATGATCGAACCCGGGACCCGTAGAATAAGGAGCTTAACACTAACTACTGTATTGCCAAGTTAGGGTCATTAATGTGTACTGGTGCGACAAATTTAGACGCACATCTTGGTGTTAAATGCTATGAAAAAATAAGACAAACTGTCCAGAACTACTGAGGAAGATTGTGTAGAAATAATCTTACAAAATACGAAAGCATGCATTTATGTTTCATGTCTAGAGTGCGGGACAAAATTGTAACATAAGAGAGTGGAATAAATTGTACCAAATGTCACAAAGTTAAAGTACTAGGGAAAAACGGCACTAAACCTAAATGATATTCACTATACATTTATAAGCAGATTAAGTTCTCGGAATGCTTGCTCCCATTCTTAACATATATAAAGATTCTTGCTTGTGCTACAGGAAAGATATACGTAGTAAGGAAAGAGAGACTTTAGTGCTGTCAGAACAAAGTGCTAAGGAAAATATTTCCACTGATTGAGAGAAAACATTTTATAATAATTGGAGAAACACTGTACGCATTGAGGAATTAATGCGGTGTGCTCTTTATACACCTCGTTTAGGTTAATTTAATCAAAGAGGTTCAGATGAGTGGATAATGTAGAAAATGTGGAAGTGAGAAATGTAGACAAATTTTGAAAGGAATACCTTAAAGGAAGAGACCACCTGGAACATATTTTTCGTGTTTGTGAAGATAATATTAAATTGGATCTTAGGGGAAGAATGTAGCAAAGGTATAGACTTTTGTTGGCGCAATGTTGGGTTCAGTCGCGGGCTTGAGTGCTTTCAGTGATGAAAGTTCTGGTACCTTATAAAAAACATATGTCCAGTTTGGGGTCAATCAGTCAGTCGGTGAAATTTTTAGAGAAAAAATGAAACTGAAATAACGAACCGGAACTTGAAAAAATTCTGTTTTACTTCATAGTAATTTAAACTTCTTGCTTCCATATTGTAATTGCCATTTACTTTAGTATGTAATGACTCATTTCTAGTGTTTGTTGGCGTGACAAAGTAGCCTCAGACTGTAAACATTATTATTAAAGTTAACTCTTCCAACAAAAAAGATTCTTATTTGCAACAGCTTCTTTCTTCAGATACGGAGTCTAAAACTCACGAAATAAGCAAATGCATAGGCATTATATTATCATTGTTACCCTCTTCACGGTGGCGCAGTTGGTTGAGGCACTGCGCTACAAGCCGGAACGTCGGGGGTTCGATTCCCGATGGTGTCATTGAAATTTTTCATTGACATAATCGTTTCGGTCGCACTATGTCCCTGGGGTCGACTCAGCCTCTAACAGAAATGAGTACCAGGAATATTTCCTGGGAGGTAAAGGCGGCCGGTGCGTAGGCCTGACAACCTTACCACCTTCATGTGCCGATTGTCTAGAAATCTGGGAGCCTCAACCTCCTGGAACCCTAAGGGCCTGTCCAGGCCTGTAATGGGATTGCTTTTTACCCTGTTCACGGTGCAGACAGTGTAGTCTGCCAAGACCTTACAGGGTCGTACCATCATCATCATTATCATCATGAAATATCGGAGTTATGCAGGCAGGCTAATGAACACATTTATTTCTTTAAAATGTGTAATTTCTTGAGGAGACTATTGGAACTCACCTTCGCAATACGGAAAAGGCTCCAATTGCAAAGCAGAATTGTTATATACATATATATATGTATATATATATATATGTATACGCGTATGGCTGTCGTAGGCAGACACTTCAGTCTATACACCACAAATATTTGTCTAGAAAAGTAGAGTCGAGGTGACACAAAGTAGCATTTTTTTCTCCAGATCCTTACAATTAGCCACAATACGTATTGCTATGTAAATAACACAAACTCTAAGAACAGGCACAGAGGTGACATGTAGTAGCTTTGGGCCTAATGACTTGGCAAATGTACCTGCGAAATGTGACTGGAAATTAAAATTAAAGAAAAGAGTGAAGCAGAAATATTTGTATACTTAGGACAAGGACGTGTTGTCGTTATAAACCAGATAATAAATTAGGCTGTGCAATATAACTCTTTCCCTACTGACATCTTGCCAGTGGCAATAATGTCCTTCACATTGAACGTATAGAGAATGTGTACATTGCTTCTTTGCAAAAATGAAATACAGTAAAATAGACACAGTAATGTTGTAACGCATAGATTTGTTTAAAAATCTATTGAACATGTCTGTAAGCAGTACGAGTTTAACACAAATTTTTCTAGTCGCAGTAATCTTCAAAAATTTCTACGTACAAATTACATTGTTACTCGTATAAATGTTAGATACGGAAATCCTTGCTTGGTTTGCATTTCGTCTACATTCTGTGACCCAGCTCAGCACAAGACCTGACGTATCAAGATAATGTACCGTCATTCTTTGGAGGAACTAGAGCAGTCTATGAACACCGTATCCACAATGGCTACTGGCGGATTTAGACCTATAATAAGATTAGGAATTTTCCGATTACGAGGCAGGACTACAGCAGGGCTACTATTGGAGACGCTGGCGTCTGCGGCGGCTGTACAGCCTGTCAGCAGTGTGGCTCTATCGAACGTTTTGCTCTCGAAACGTACTGGATCTGTTGTCAGAGGTATTGGTGACGTGAGAGCAGAAGGTGACGTTGTAACCTGCGCTACGTCCCCGCAGACAGCTGCTGGAGGGCTTCGAGTCCGATGTACATTTCAAAGACATTTCTTCCGTTCCGTGTCAGTATTTTCTTACTTCATGTCCGTTATAAATTTTTCTCTTTTCATGTGAAGCGCGTTCTCAAAAGAAAGTGCGAAAACGACTGTCGGCTCCGTCTATCTGTCTGTCAGCATGGTACAGCTCGGTTCACAATGGACGGATTTTCATGACATTTTAGAGTGGGGAATTATACTAATATCAGTCGTCCAGTTTCAAGTTTTGTTAAAATGGGACACAAAGAAGAGATACTTCATGTGAAGACCGACGTACATTCATAACTTTGTCTTACAATTTATCCCATAAGTGCAATAAATACCGTTTATGATGTAAATACAACTTGAAGCCACATTGATGCAATTTGCATGACAGCCAATTATGCCAAAAATACAAGCAGAATCATCATATTTAATGTGTATTCCTTTATACTTAATTATTATTGCATGGCGGCACATAGATAAGCTTCGTTGTGGTGTGATGTAATAACCCAATGACGTAGCCTTAATCATGCTCCGTCATGTTCCTACGGAGTTACTGGGTACTTCCTTCGTGCAATTTACATAATGCACAACTATAAGGAAAATAATAAGACTGACAATTGTAACACTTAATATGTATTCCTTATACCTGGGGATATGAAATTCAGTATGTATGTAGATTAAGAATATCCTGCTAATTGTTTAGGCAATATTATTTCGAATAAATAAATACAAAACATTTCTACAATTAACCCTTTAAGGACGTAACGTAATCAGTTTTAAAGTTCCAGTTCGTACCGCGCAGTAACTCTCCATCTCGGTTATAAGAACCAGTTAATGGTCGTGTGGGACAAAAGTAGTTTTATCTGAGATCCATACAAAACACATGAAGTACTCTCTTTGGACAGAATGTAGAATGTTCTAATTTTAAACCTGGTGGTACATAAAGTAACCACTAGGCTTGAGGAGCGCAGCGGAAGCAGCTCATTAAAATAAGAGAAGGCGGTGGCGAGAAGTAGTGGGGTGTGAACAGACCCCACTCTTACTCGAGTATTCCACCTTCGATGAACCTGATCAAGGAACGGCTGTGGCTGCAGACTTGATAATTGAAAGGCTAAGGGTTAGCACAATAAGCCTAAGGCTGCGGTGCGTCCGGAGCTAATGCCGACGGGCCCATAGAAAGAAGAAGAAGAAGAACCACTAGGCTTTAGAAGGCTAGAGTAGCGGTCATCTGAACTAGTTTTAAGTTTCACTTCCATACAAGTGTCATATCTGAAGGCTAGACTTGAGCACCTTACAGTCGCTCCAATTATTAGTCTGACAAAATGTAACCACTTACAGTTGGTTGCTGGTTGTGACGTAACTTTACCTCTTCATCAAATACAATGAATCTGTCACACCCTTCCCAGTAAATAGAATTATGGTCCTAGAATGGTGCGTGAAACAGTGGGTGGTTACGTTACGACAGCTAAATTCCCTAGTTTTAATCCTTGTTTACTGCACATACTACATACTGTTTAACGTATGTGTCTTGCTTTTTAGAATTTCGACCGCTTAATGCACGGCAGCTGAACAAGGATTAGTCGAATAATGTCACCGCTCAACAGGGCTAGAGGCTTTAGCTATTTTGCCCGGATAAACACATACGGTTGCTCGGGTTTGTTTAGCCATGCTGATGTATATGCGTAATCAGTGTGCCTAATCTCACACAGCAGAGTAACAGACGCATAGGTATTAAAATAACACACTTTTTGCAGAGTTTCCGTAAAAAAATGTACGCCAGAATTTTAAGAGGCCCTTGCACAAAATCGTGATTAAAATTATAGCGTTCGTGTATGCTGTGTGAGTCAATCCACCACATTCCAAATTTGAAGTTACTAATAATTACATGCCGATCCCAGTGGCCGTGCGGTCTAAGGCGTGAGTCTTCGGCCGCTCGCTTACTAGGATCGTGGGTTCGAATCCCACCGGGGGCATGGATGTCTGTCTCTTGTGAGTGTTGTGTGATGTCAGGTAGAGGTCTCTGCGACGGGCTGGTCCCTCGTCCAGAGGAGTCCTACCGACTGTAGCGTGTCTAAAGTGTGTGACCATGAAACCTCGACGAAACGAGGAGGCCCAGGCCCATATAGGGCTGTCGAGCCATAAAAAAACTAATAATTACATATTGTTATTACGTATGAGTACGTCAGACGTCACGTAAAGAATGAACACGCAGATACCATCAGTACTTTAAAATCCATCAATCAAGAACCCCCGAATTTCAAAATAGAAAACCACATAATGGTAGGAAATGGGCAGATTAATGAATACGAGATAAGGGATATGTGACAAAAACAACCAAGGCATACTTTGGTGTTACCAGCTTCCCTACGTTCGGCGTGTATACAAACCATCCGATCAACACGAAATATATAGCTGACGCCTGTGACTCTCTTTTCTTATACGCGATTACAAGAACTTAAAATGTTGAATACAGTCGAACCCGGTTATAACGACATCGGTTTATGCGACACCTAGTCTATAGCGTCAGATATTCTGTGGTACCAATTAATTCATCACTGTTAACCATAACATTATACTACTCGGTTATAACGACACTCGTTTATAACGACACGACAATCCCTTTCATGACGTTATAAGCGAGTTCAACTGTGTTTAACAAAGTTTATCTAGAAATTTGACTCATTGATTTTAAAGTATTTTGAATTTAAAATATAGGTACGTCTGACCTAAAACCCGTGAAACCCTAAAAACCGTCATTCTGCTACCGATTGACCAAACAATTCTGCAGTTTTGTCATTGTAATGACTGTGGACCTGTGTGACCCCACACAGTAAAATCAGAATGACCAATCTATATATTACATTTTACCTTCTTTTAGATATTGTGTGATAGCCAGATGATGACAATTGTGACTGAAATATGTAGCTACTCTTTGAAGAAACATGGCTTTGTAGGGCGGGCTGTGATTTGTTATTGAATGTTGCACAGCACAACGGGATGAATTCTATCAAATTCCAATTGTGTGTTTAGCTGAGATTAAACTTTACAAGAATGCTGTATACTATAATATAACTAACTAACTAACTAACTCCATGGAGCAGAGTCCTTCTGGATAAAGCTAACAGGTCGTCAGCTAGTCAAGAAATTCCCCGCGTTTTATAGAACCCGAAGGTTCATTACCGCATTCACAAGAGCCCTCCACCTGTCCCTATCCTGAGCCATATAAATCCAGTCCATGCCCCCCCATCCCACTTCTTAAAGATCCATTTTAATATTATCCTCCCATTTACGCCTGGGTTTTCCAAGTGGTCTCCTTCTCTCAGGTCTCCCCACCAAAATCCTGTATGCACCTCTCCCCTCCCCATACGTGCTACATGCCCCGCCCACCTCATTCTTCTTGATTTGATCACCCGAATAATATTTAGTGATGAGTACAGATCATTAAGTTCCTCGTTATGTAGTCTTCTCCACTCCCCTGTTACCTTGTCCCTCTTAGGCCCAAATATTCTCCTCAGCACCCTATTCTCGAACACCGTCAGCCTATGTTCTTCCCTGAGTGTGAGAGACCAAGTTTCACACCCATACAAAACAACAGGCAAAATTATACTTCTGTATATCTTAATCTTTGTATTTTTGGATAGCAAACTGGAAGACATAAGATCATGCACCGAATGATAAGGAGCATCCCCGACTTCAATCTGCTCTTAATTTCTTCCTGAATGGTACACTATATTTGAATTAAATGGAACACACGTCTTGTTACTTCGTGTGTAGCTGCTAGTGTAGACCGAGCAAGGATGAAAACATAACGTCTCTGTCCACGCTGTGTCAGTATATAGGCGGAACTGTTATGTGAGTGGTCAACTTAACGCCTCATCCGATTTATCCCGGACAAAGAACCTCGGTACCCATTGACTTCTAGATCGAGTCTCGGTACTTCATAGTTCGACGTCGTACTTTTCTTCAAATGCTGCCTCAGTGCTGAATAAATGATCAGATTAAATGTATTTAGTAATTCATCAACGCGTTCACGAAACTCCGCAATGGAAAACTATCCTCGGCGGCTGTAACTAAGTGAATATTTTTTTAAAAATCCATTTCTATAAAATTAGTTCTCCCAATTTCCACCCATTTATGCTTGTGTCTCTCAAGGTGTCTTTATCTTGCTACCAAGGATACCTTTCTCATCTTCCCGGTGGCTCACTCAATGGAATCTTCTTGAGAAAAAAGTTAATAAATAATAGAGGTTATGAAAATTACCACTACGCCGTTTCTTTCTCTTAGACTCCAGTATTTTCCTCAGCACTTTGTTCTACGTCATCTCTCTCTATCTTCTTTTCTCAGAGAGAGAGAGAGAGACAGGAAGAGAAAGAGAGAGCCAAAGTTTCATACCATTATAAAGCACATGAAAGATTATAGCTTCATATATTTTAATTTTTAGTCTTATATAAATAGCAGACTGCAAGATAAAATATGCATAAGCTCCTACTTTTCTGAGGTAGCCTGTATCAGACACTACATTTTCATTACTGACAACAGGAAGAGTAGTAAATTTTTATGTGCCATGTTAGAAAACTCTAGAAAACATAGTCTGTTGTTAAGTGGAAGTTAAGGCTGAAATAGTATTTAAACAGTGTTGGTATTAGATTGTTACCCTTTCTTGACCTTCCGTACGATTTTTCCTGGGGAGAAAGTAATTGATTAAGTAAATCTGATTTTAATGTATGCTACATTAATTCATATGTACTTCAAAGTGGTTCTTCGCGGTAGCCTGAGATAAGGCGCAGCGGACTTCTGTGAGCCTCGTGTAATGAAAACGCTGCTCCATATACAGGGTTATTTATAATTCCCTGACACATTTAATAAAATCGGTACACTTGAATGGCGGAAAGGATTATAACCTGCGACCTAAAGATGAAAGAGAAACTCTCGAAGTTTTTTTTCGCACACCTCATAAGCGCTCTATATGTCCGCCCTTTGTGACAAGGCAGACGTAAAGCCGATGATCCATTTCCGCCCATACCCGCTGCAGCATGTCATCGATTTGAGATGGCAGCGATGATTCTTCTTTGCTGCTCAGGCAGATCCTGTGGTAGAAGAAAGACAGAGTCCTTAACATATTCCTATAATAAAAAATCGCATGGCTTTAGGTCAGGCGATCTTGGTGGCCAACGAAACTGTGCCTGGTCTCCTGCAGCGGGTATGGGCGGAAATGGGTTATCGGCTTGACTTCTGCCATGTCACAAACGGCGGACATACATAGCATTTATGAGGTATGCGAAAAATAACTTGGCTAGTTTCTCTTTCCATCTGTAGGTCGAATGTTACAATTCTTTCCACCATTCAAGTGTACCGAATGTGTGAAATGTGTCAGGAAATTATGAATAACCCTGAACAGAGGATGATTTCTGAAACAATTTAGTGAACTAGACCATTGGTTTTCAAATTGTTTGCTGGGTTACCAATAAGTTAGGAAAATTAGAAGGAAAGATAGAAATGACGGGAGAACGAGGAAGAAGGCGTAAGCAGCTATTGGATGACCTTAAGGAAAAGAGAAGGTACTGAAAATTGAAAGAGGAAGCACTAGATCGCACCATGTGGAGAACTCGCTTTGGAAGAGGCTATGGACCTGTCGTAAGACAGACTACAGAATGACTGTACCAATAAGTGAAAATAAACAATTTCAGTTGTACCATAAATACATTTTGTACTTAAATAAAAGAGCTTAAATTGTAAAGATTGGTTGAAAGCGGGTTGAGTTATGTAGTGTTTCCAGCAATGTTGCGTGTTAGTAAACACGTGTAGCTTATGTTTATGTTTATGCTTATGCTTATGTTTTTAAACTTTTATCCTTATTATATTTCGATTTTTAAAATTAATGCTGCGTACCAGTAAACAGTGTTTTGCCTACCAGTTGTGGTACAAGTAACACAGTTGGAGAAACCAACTAGACCGTTCAATATTTTTTCTATATTTTAACCCTTGAAAGATGAGAGGTTGCTGTGTGAACCACCTGGTTTAATATTCAGAAAGTCTACGTTTTGTCCATGGAAGGGATTCCTGTGTTTCATGTGGTTCTCAGAACCAACAGCGATTAGTTCCTTTTCAAGCTCGAAGTTAATGGTTTTTACAATCGAGACGGAGTGTGTTTACTGCGCGGTACGAATATAAATCATCTAACTTTCGTCTTCAAAACTTTAATTTGCAAAGTAGTAGGGGCTGTCTGCGGCATCGTTTTTAGCTACGGGCTGTATGTTTAAAGTTTTCGTGACATTTTATTCTAAGATTACGGACCTCTGGATTGTGACGCCGTGTAGTCTGTTACGTGGTTACCAACATTTGAAGATGCTTCGGTCTTCAGTTTGCAAGTCACTTGTACCCTGAAGATGGAGGAGGAACCCCCCCCCCCCGAACTTTAGTAACTATCTACAAGGTTATACGGTTTCTCATCCAAGAGTATATTTCCGCGAACACCGAGACATGCATGAGTATTTCTGTCTCTGAGTGCCCTGCTATTTGAATCATCTTTTCACAAATTTCTAGAAGCTGTTATCAGTTGTAATTATCTAGATTTCGTGGTGTTGCTTCTTCTGTTTTCAGTGATGAATCATCTAGGAGCCTGAAGCTCTTTGAGTAAAAAGAAAGAATAGTAGACGATGGTTGACAAAGCGCTGACGAGCTGGGGCAGGGACTAGAAAGCCCATGCCGCTGAATGATGTGTATCTCACTACTAGCTGTACAGACAAAATGACGTTTTATTTTTGATGTGGAAGGCTTAGTGATTCGCTCTGCCCTGTGTGCCTTGTAAATTACTTTGTGACTTTCCTGCTTTTTTGAAAATCAGTACTTTCACAAATTTTTTTCTGTACCTCTGGGTCTGATAGATCTATTAGCAGTGATATTTTGAAGCGACACTCTAGTGTTAAGAGCTCAAGTTGGGCATATACTACTGAAATCAAGGCGCCACGAATAAACTTTTCAGCATATTACAGGCACTTCGGACTTACGCAATTTAAAATTACGCAATTTCAGGCTTACGAAGTTTTAAAAAAAGTAAATAACTGAACTAATAAAGTTTCTGAAACGCGCGCTGTGAGACGAACGTGGCGGAAGAATTCTGCTGGGCGATAACACAGGCGTCGAGGCAGCCATTCTGCGGCCGATCAGTTTCCAGTGTGGTGGATTTTGGATTTCAGTTGGATTCCCTTTTATACGCATATACACTTGACCACACAAATACTCAGTTCTGGCTTGCGCAAAATTCGGCTTGCGCTTAACGTTCCGGAAAGTAACTAGTCGAGTAGTGTCTGTATTCGAATTTTCGCTGTTGTGAGAGTCACTGGATCCTGTGGTCACGTTGTCAGTCGCGGGTTGGTCTGCGTCAGAGCTGTAGTGAACCAAAACATGCCAAATTTACATTGATTTCTGTTACAAATAACCACGTGTTGCTTTCAACCGGGTGTCATCGTTCACGCTTTCCTGTCCTGATGTGATACTGTCCTTGTGTCTGTGCCTTAGTTTCCTCTCTGAAATTGTTTAACAAATTTGGATAAAACTGATACCTCGCAGTCTGCACTTAAAGAAGCTGGCAACTACAAACTTGCCTTTCCAGCCGGCCACCACATTACTGTATCTCATTCGACGTCACACAAGGCCAGCACTTAGCACAGGACAGTAAAGTAACTGAAAATGTTACCTCCTTTATGGTGACAGAAGTCTGCAGTAAGTAGGATTTTAAATATAAATTAAATGCACTTTACTCATTTCAGGGACGCCTTATGACTTGTCTTAAGAAGCAGACACGACTAATCAAACGGCGGACTAGACAGACCAACAAAATGTCTCGCGTTGTATTCACCGTGCATCATGTTATCTAATTAAAATTCTTATTAGACCAACATGTGCACTATATTCTTATAACCAAGTCCATCAACCAATTGACTTGGTTATAAGAATATAGTGCACATGTTGGTCTAATAAAACTTTTAATTAGTTAACAAAATGTCTATTCATATAACCACCTAAATAAAATAAAATCATGATATAACCTTTACAGGGCTAAGATCAATCTGCATTGTGCCTATTTTGATATTCACTTTGAACTTTACGGAGAACACAATGTGCTTCCATTATCAAGACCAAGCTGTTAGTACTGTGTAAATGACGTTATTTATTGTAAGAATCTTAGAGAACATATTTATACACCGCGTGGAGAAAATTCAGAGATTTTATTGTCACGCCTGTTTTATATACGGAAATCACCTGGTTGTAAAGGAATAAATTCCCATAGTTAGACATCTGGTCAAGTATTTCCCTGTTTTATGGAACCCAAGTTTAATATCGCATTTTCCAAAGGCTAGTGTTAGTGTCTATGTTGAGCCAGCTGTATCTAACACACACGACCTACGGTTTTTCGTAAGAGCCTTTTACAACTTATCCTCTCATTTGATGTCTCTCAAATGGTTGTTAGATTCTGTCCGCCTTTATCAACAAGAAATTCATGCTACATGTTCCGCCCTCTTATTCTCCCTTATTCGTGATTCTAAAAATAGAATATTAAATGAAGGGTACAATTTATGAATATTTTCGGTGTATAGTATTTTCTGTCCCTCTCTTTCTTTATATATGATGATAATATTCTCTCCACTTTGTTCTTACCATATACGTACCTTCTAGCAGATTGAGACGAACACTTTCAGGCCAACATAAAGCATCTATCTGTATCATTTGTACCCTCCGATGCTACTACTTCAACATTTTTATCTAGTTATGGAATTCTGTGTTAATGCTTATATTGGAATACTGCGAGAAGTAAAGTGAGTTAGAGGCTCTTAGTTGCATGACGTCTAGTCACTTCAGAATCGCTGCGTTCTATCTTAATCCCCCCGTTCATGGTGGAATGCTCTGGTATCTCTCCTGCTTTACGTAGCATTGCGAAGTCATTCAGAAATAAATAAATATATATATATATGTAAAGTTATACTGATTCTGTTTTTATTCTGTGTGTCAGAGTACCACTTGTGAATTCCCACTTGGAGTGCCAGAGAAGAGGTCTGTCTGCACTACATTCCTGCCAAAGAGCTCAAACGTCAAACATTTCACGCGAAACGGGATGGAAGAGAACGAGAGGGGATAGTAGAGGGAAATAAGTGAAAATCGATTGTTACTGGTTCTAGCCCTGTGATATACGGTCCCATTCTCATCCTTTCCTCCTGCCCTGACCACCACCATCACGAACAACCACCCGTCAACGCTGGCAAGTTAAATACCGTTCAGAGGGAGTCTCAAAAAGTCCCATTATTTCCCAAACTCTCACCCACAGACAATGTAAAACGCATTTCAACCACCGTTCCCGACTCCATATCTGTTTCTCAACAGAAGAACGCATTATTACTTTTTCTGGTTGAAGTGATGTCTCTAGTCTTGAAATGCTCGTGTACATACAGGCAGCTTCGTGAATATGGCGCGGTCAGGCCGGGCTGTGAGAAACAGAAACGGCAGCAGCTGATGTATTCTGGAGACAATATAATATAATATAACATAATATAATACAATGTAATATAATATAATATAATATAATATAACATAATATAATATAATATAATGTAACATAATATAATACAATATAATATAATATAATATGTAACATAATATAATATAATACAATCTAATATAATACAATGTAATATAATATAATATAATGTAACATAATATAATATAATGTGTTTGCCTGTAGTGTAACAAAGTGCAAGTGTGTCACAGAGTGTCGCATTTGTAATGTAATTCTGCTTAGTCATTATGCAGATATTTTACTGGAATCGTGAATAGCCATTGAAAACGACTCCATTGTTCCATTACTGTACATTAGCGATAAGGGTAACAAAATGCACGTCCAGTTCACGTATGTAGGCCCGCGTGTGTCTGAACCTATCTAATGCTGTTTGCTGGATGAAAGTTTGATATGCTGTAGGCCTAATGTCGTATTATGTTAAAAGGCAGAATTTGCATGTTACGAGACGCTTCTTCTTCTGCTTCATATTTTCAAATTTATCGTAACAGCAAAGTTAAAATCTGTTTATCCAAACACAACGCCACAAAGGAATACAGAAAGATTTGAGGTGAAGATTTGTGCATTTACTTTGGCTGATGGGGAGGGGTGAAGGCGGTGGGTTGGTATTTTTACATCTCTGTAAGTTAGGCTGCACGACATTGAATGGTGGAATGATTGCTGAATTGGAAATTCTGCGGTGCAATCGAAGCATGGATGGTATAGGTGGATTACTTACGTAAAGTCCTTGTCATTTTTATAATGATCTTCCCTGCGAGTCTCAACTGAATTTACGGTCCTCTTACTTTTCACGTGATTATAGCTGTTACATATAAAGAAGCGGTTTATTTCGCTAGCACTCCCTTCTAGCTGACTGCAGGACACTTAGCTACCCGCACACGGCTGCAGTGACGTCAAACCAAGATTCTCTGACTAAACACAAAGGACTTCTTGAAAATAATCTTACTATTAAATCCCTGAATTTTCTGGGAGGGAATGAGGAAAACCATTAAACTCAGGATAAGGTGTGCCGGCCGAGGTTCGAACCAGACATCTCAGGGATGCAAGTGTAGAGCCTTATCTCTTCGTTAGCCTGTTCTGTTACATTTACGTCCCGCGCATTCCAGGCCCTGTGCCTCTTTACTCACTGAATCTGAGCATTCAGCTTCTAGCCTCCTGCGCTTAACTCGCGATACTCATTGTGTACGAGAATACGAGTATGCGGTCGTATTGACGGGTCTGAATGCGGTGATGTAGATAATAACCCCGCCGGGAATCGAACAATTGTTGCCCAGTCTGTAGCTTTGCACTTTAAGGCCACAAATAAATGAGGGACCAGGGGAAAGATACAAAGAAATGGAAGATAGCGCCTGTTACTATCAGTTCCGGTAGATGTACGTATGAGCCGAAACCGTTTCGCGATATTCCTATGGCAAATAGTCGTGAAAAGCTCACATCACTTTTTGCCAATTTTGCCGTTTGTTAACATTGTATTTCGGCGTGTAATGACAGTCACATATCTGCATAATTGCTTTACGCCAATTTCTAGTTAATTCTGTCCGAAATAAATATCACACCAAAGATTTGATTTGTCTCTTTTTTTGTGCTAGAATGGGATTGCTGTTCAATAATGTGAATGGCCATGCTACGTGAATTTTAATGATTATTTGCGAGATGACCATGTCCTCTTTCAACTAACTTTTGCCTGGAGCTAAAGGGGATGGTTTTGTTTTTTGGACGATGACGGCTTGCCTGGAAGCTATGTATTGTTGGTGGTATCTGAACACTAAATATACTCTGGAGCGCTGTTTGCATATTACAGTGATCGGTTGTCAAATTGTGAGAATTGCTATGGCGTTTGATCTCTATAAATTGTAAACGGAACAGATATAAAATCTGGAACTTCGGCCAAAACTCGTCCAAATGACAGCATAAACTTTTTAAAGAAGGAACTAGCTATAGGTGCAGTGTGCAAAAGTACGGATTATTTGTCTATACCCGAAAAACCGAATCACACAGAACACTAACATGCAAATATTGCAGTCAAGTTTTCAGCGAGGAATTCCTGAATTACAATGACCGAGATTTGGCTTTATAGTTGAGGAATGTGTACTGTGTTTGAATGATCATGCTGGTATGTTGAACGTACTTGTAGATTGCAATCATGAAGACTTAATACTACAAATTTATATGTTTTATGAAGGTATTATTATTATTATTATATTATATCATATTATAAAAATTGTCCCTCCGGCCGGTGTGTAACTGCGGCAAATTCTATTTGTAATCATATGGATGTTTTCAGAAGGGAATTTGTTACACTTAGTCAGATGTAATAATTTATTACATTATTTTAAGGTGTTCTTATTAATTATCTAAGCAAGTTATTGTTTGTTTATTTATTTGTTTTGGTTGTGTTTGTTTTATTTTTGCTTTGTATATTGTCCGTTGTTATTTATGTTTGTATGTTGTGCTGTTTGTGTAATTGGCCTTCTGGCTGTTGACTCGGCACATTAATAAACCACAATTGAATTGAATTAAATTATTATATAAATAACAAACGGACATGTGACCAGCGTGGAAAATAAATGGACACAGACAAAGTATTTGTTCTGGCCGAAATCGAGAGCCTAAATAAAAGGCTGTTACGCCGCTTACGCACACATTTCTTAGTACAGAACATCAAACACAGTTCGGGACTCAGCTTTACAGCCTCAGATGCTGGGAAATGTAGGGGAAGTATGTGGAAGGATTCGCGGAAGGAACACGTCTTACCGCTGCTGTGAGAACGAGTGGACATGGTGTGGTGTACTCTTCGAAAACATTTGTTGCAAGAGCCGGTGTGAGAAGAGAGTGGTTGCACAGCACTGTTAGCTGGTGAGCAAATGTCTTCTGTATCGGTAGTAGCGTGTAATACACAAATTAGAAAATGGGGCGTGTTGTGAAATGCCTTCCGGAGAAGCAAAGTTGAATCCCGAACTGTACAGTGCTGTCATGACTTTAATGATTATAGAGGTTTTACTGCAGGTTATCAACACAGTGCTCCTGTGACACTAACCATGAAGAGGTCATAGTTCAGAGTGTCAGAGTCATATCAAAGACGTTAAAATAGGACTGTGCACTTAGCAGAGTTATTTTCATTTTTCGGATGACATAATAAAGTGAATTAATTTAGATGCTTATGGACCATAAGAATATGGCCGTTGTTTTTGTTTTAACTGAAAATATTAACTTCATGACATGGACTTTAGAGGCAACAAACTTTTGAAATGCCAAAATATCGCTCAAGTCGTCACAGCAAATACATGTCTTTAGGTACAGTTACCAAAACTCCTATTTATAGATATTGTCATCTCGGCGACTTACAGTTACTAGGTGTAGTGCAGGACAAAATTATGAGTCCTTGTACTAAACTTTATGGTAAATTTCCAGACCGGTTCTGAGTTCCACGTAGCCTGCTATTCAGTGGGTACTGGAAGGTATTGCCCCCGGGGGACGGGGGTGTGAGTGGCTGGGTATAAACCTGACCACACACCTCCATTTAGTGTCAAGGTTAAGAATGATTGGATCTATACCTCCACTCCTTCATATGCCTATATGGTAATCACGGTGACAATATTACCTTAATTTTTCGGTAATTTTAACATATTTTTTCTTCCATCTTGCTATCTTGTGTTCCCCCTATTAAGGCCGTTTTGCATGAAATTTTATATGAACGCTGCGGATACCTGAAATTCGTACACTTAGGTTTCCTACAATCGGCAGTAAGGCAATGGCGGACATACAAACATGGGGGGGGGGGCACTAACACCGTTTATTTTGGACATGGTAACCGAAGTTCAAAAAGGTATGTAATTTTTATTACGGCAAATTATATAGACTTAGGTTAACACTATTGCTCTGCAACACACACATACACACACACACGCACACACACACACACACATATATATATATACCCCTTTTTACGCCTTTTTCGATAACACCCCTTGCTAATGTACACAACTTCATAATTTACACCTCATTTTCGGTTTAACACCCTTTGACTGACTGCGTTCTATTACGCTAACCCCTTATTTATGATGGGAATATCATTTTTGGTTTACGCCTTTTTTATTTTAAGGGATGCAACTACGGCTGAAAACAAGGGCTGGGTATGTACATAGTGCTGTCTGTCTTGAACTGATGAACACTGGAATTTTAGCAAAGATTGGAAAGGTGATAGATCATAGATAACTATACAAACTGTATATGGAATGTTGATGATAAGCGAACATTACAGATATGATGCAGTTATGACGAGAAATGTAGCACAAAATGTCTGTGCGTACTTACGAAACCCTTCCCGAAAAGAAAATTATATGGCTGACAATAATTACTACTACTACTACTACTACTACTACTACCACAATAATAATAATAATAATACTTGTTTTTTCCATGGCGTGACAGCCCCTAATGGGCCAGACCCTCATTTTTCGAGGCTTCACGATCACACTCAGACACACCACACTCGGTAGGACTCCTCTGGACGAGTGATCAGCACGTCGCAGACGTACCTGACAACACACAACACTCACAAGAGACAGACATCCATGCCCCCGGTGGGATTCGAACCCGCAATCCCCACAAGCGAGCGGCAGCAGACCCACGCCTTAGACCGCGCAGCCACTGCGATCGGCTAGCTATAATAATAATAATAATTATTATTATTATAATAAATCTACAATATATTTGCCCTATTTTTGCAAAAGGAAAATTGGCTTTGTGACTTGAATAACGACGTGTTTTTAGCACGCGTGCTGATTTATGTCGGGCAAAGACATGTGCATTTGCAGTAAAGAAACACACACGGCAGAGATATCAGTCTGCTGGTAACGGTGGCCCTCACGATGCAAACGATAATTACGGGTGTCTTGCGTGATAAAAGTGTTTCCATAGATGCCCAAGAGAAATGTAAACTTAACATAATTTTGTTGCTTCGGGCCGGGTATGTGCCTGCTTGTCCTTTTTATCAGTACACTCGTAAAACTAACGCCTCTGAACAAATTTATAGTCAAGAATAAATCATTTAGCCTCGTTTATGTACGATAGCGTGGTCAGTTTCCTGCCCTCGGTGTTGGTGGGTGGGGGAAAGGGAATGGAAAGAAGTCTATGCATAAGTTCCGAATCTTTTGACCGTCAAGTACTGACGTGGTTTGCGCAAGCTTCAGTTGGTTGGTATGTTGTCCGTGCGAGGACTCTGCAGGCGCAAACCACAGTCTCTGATCGGGACCGTGTGGGCTCTGGTTGGCAGTCGGCGCGCGAACATGTGCGACAGTGGTGGTTTGTCCGGTGCTGGTTCGTTCGACACTTTGCTGCTTTGTCTGTGACTCGGGGCTTCAAAGATACAGGTTTGATCATCGTTCGGCGTGTGGTGTGGTTAGTGCATGGAGTGACGTGACAGTGCAATGAAGATACCGTTCTGAGACATGTCTAAACATGCGGCATCGCACTCATTGACAAGTTCGCGGATTCCTATGGCATGAGAGTTCATACGTCATCATGTCTACAGGCTTTGTAGCCTTGTGTTTAGTTCTAGAGTTCGGGAACGTTTTTGGTGGTCGTGTTTTTGGTAAGTAAAAGTGCCACATAACTTAAAATTTCCCCGGGGCTTTCGGAATTAGTCACTTCGGAACTGTGTAAGTTACAGTTTTCATGTCAGCGAAAGTTAGAGTTGAAGTCATAATCATTGCTATCTGTTGCCAAGAGCAATCTGGCTGATTGCGAAAAAACTAAATACTCGTGAAAATTAATGAGTATTTCATTCTGTAACGTCATAATAAATAACTGCCTTGAACCAAGAACAAAAAAAGGTTTTAAAACAGCATTTCAGCTTCATACAGTAATTTTAACATGATGTTAAAATGCTACGGAATATAGTGTGTATATCAGTACGTTACATGTTTAGTTGGTGTCAAGAGCTTGTAAAATAATTTAGTTATGCTGAATGGTCGTTGCCGGAGGCCCTGCTGCGAGGTTGTCAACTGTTATTGTTTTTGACATGTTACGTCATCAAGCAAAACGACATGCTTGTAGTTCCGAGTGACGTATTTTACAGATATAGACATTCCTATTTTTTAAACAGCATACCCATTTTGACTGAACAGAAAACGCTGAAGACGACAGCAGTTTCTGGGGCGTAAATACACAAGCAGAGGTGTTCGAGTTGCGTTATGCTGTGCACTGTTGCGCAGTCATATGGGGAAGGTGTCCATTTTGACGGTTTCAGTTGCATTAATCCGTAATCTTGTCACCGCACAGGTGTTCGAGTTGCATTAGGTCTGTGCTGTGTAGTGTTGTTATACGGGGAAGGATGCCCATTTTGACCGTTTCAGCTATATCATACACCCACATTCCTGTCACAGTCGATATTTCATACTGTCTTATGCTTCGAAGTTGAAGTCCCGTATTTAACACTGAAAGACATGCATAATTTTAAACATGTGTTCCTATGATGCATGCGGCCTGCCGTACGGGTAAAATAATCGAAACCGACGTATAAAACTTTCAGTGGCAGTATTAATTTCCCAGATACCGCAGTGTGTTTTACATTAGTAAACTTTCTTTACAAGGCCCTTTGCATTATGCGTTGTAGAAGAGGTTTTGAATGAAATAGCTTTATAAATGGAAATTAATTGTTTTTTAATTGGTTGAAAGGGGAATGTAGATATATACTGAAATAATGACGGAACTGCGTAATCGTCAGTTAAATTTGTACGACGTACGGTGTCCATTATTAGAAAATAGATACTCGCTTGCATATCGAGCTGTCTGGTGTTATAAGTAGGCTTGACAGCATGCTGGAGAGGCTGATGAAAGTTACTCTTCGTTCGAGACCAGCCCCACCTCCTCAACGTCGAAGATTCACATGATTTCGGTCGAATGTTGGGACGTGAAGTTAACCACTCACCTCCGTCAGGGTCGAGAATAAGAATGAGTGGAGCTGTACCTCTATTCCCTTATATGACTTCATGACGTGGACAGGGAAAAATTTACGTTTATAGTTTAAAGATAATATTTCAAGTGTAGATGTTTTTTCGATGTCGATTAAGATGAGAGGACGCCTACTTGTGTTGAGGTGGAAAGGATTCGGAAGGATATGGTTGTAGCTGCTTTCCGTGTGATATGCAGCAGTTAGTTGGAAGGAACTGAGAAAAATCGCGAAAGCTCGTAGGATACTTTGTACCTTTCCAGGTAGTGTAATGGGGTACCTGCGTATCATTTAGCATTTAAGGTAACCTGCTCAGTTACTCGATGCTGGTGGTGCGGAGGTTGGTCTCTGGAAGTTATAGGACATGAAAAATGTATAAAGGGACATTTGAATGTTTAATGCTCGTCACTGAAATGGCGGTTTAGTGTACTCGATACGAAATGATTTTTACATAACTGTGGCTTTAATATGACGGTGTAAACATAGCGTTACGGTGGTTACAATATTGCTTCCATTTCGAGGATCAGGCATTGGTTTGATTTCCACCTTGAAGGTCAGTCGTACTGAGACCTTATACACTGTGTCTTTCCAGGCATGTTTTGGAATAATATTTTGAAATAGGCCGCTGTCGCCTCATTTCACACACTTCATAAGTCATATGAAACGCTTTGTTTCCTACTCGGCAATGTAGTGTAGTCGGTGTGATGACTAGACTAGAGACTGAACGGCCAAGGAACTGTGTTCGATTGCTGGTAAGGCAAGTGATTTATCTCTTCTCCGAAGCATCCAGACCGGCTCTGGAGTCCAACCAGCCTCCTATTCAATGCGTACTGTGGGAGTTTCCCCTGTTGGAAAGCGTTCGGTGCGTGAAGTTCACTAATCACGCCCGTCTAATTCCAAAGTTAAAAATTTGTGGAGCTATACTTTCACTGCCGATCCCAGTGGCTGCGCGGTTTAAGGCGTGGGTCTACGGCCGCTCGCTTACTGGGATTGTGGGTTCGAATTCCACCGGCGGCATGGATGTCTGTCTGTTGTGAGTGTTGTGTGTTGTCAGGTAGAGGTCTCAGCAACGGGCTGGTCCCTCGTCCTGAGGAGTCCTACCGAGTGTGGTGTGTGTCTGAGTGTGATCGTGAAGCCTCGATAATGAGGAGGCCTAGGCTCCCAAGGGGCTGTCGAGCCATAGGGAAAAAAAATAATTTCACTCCTCCATAAGCCTTTATGGCATACGTGGGGATACTTCTACCTTTATTGGGATTGTAACGAATGATGTTGATGAGGGTTCGTAAAAATTACCGAAGATCAAAACAGAACATAGACTTTGAAATGTGAGGTAAATACTTAAGGTGCGTCATTTTTACGTCTTACTGTCGCTGACTATGGAACAGTTAATCCCATTTGACGTCCTTGTCACCATGGCGGGTGGTTTTGCATGATTTGTGAAATTATTGCCAGAACATTTAATGTTTCAGAATTTACATCGGTTTGCCTTTTTTTTCCCCCTTTACACTTAGGTGCCCACCGAAAGGGGTTTCCGTGATTTACCTTCCAGCCGGAATCAGTCATTGAAATCGACTGATGACTGGTACATTGGAATCTTGCAAACTAAAATGAAACATTAGGAAGCCTGAAATGAACATAAAAAATCCGAGAAGAGGAGACATTGTGATTTAAATGAGACGAGTCTTGGAAAATGTTGTTATATTTATATGTATGTAATTGCAGTTACAAACAGTGGTATGTTACAGTTATATTAATTACATGATTTTTATAATATAATTTTTAAAATCAAGCATAAATTATATGGGTCCTTAGGGTCATCTCTCCCATTGAAGAATTCTGGATGCACTTGTGCCTACAGTGCAGGTCAAATATTACCACAGTAAGAGTGAAATAAAACGTAACCAAATTTAGTGATCTGAAATATGTTAACGGGAAATGGTGATTAATGTATTTAATAAGCCACCACAAATGGCAGTGCCTGTACTTTCTATTCTTGTTTGACCTAAATCCTCGGCAGGGACATAATACTGATATGTTGCTTTAGTTACTGTCTAGGCGAATTCTGATGCAGTAAATCACTTTGAATTGCGAGCCTAAACATCAAATTCCCTTCCAAGTTCATAGTCACTTTATCTTACGTGAAATTCAATGGGTTCTGAAGTCCAGAAAGCTTTTTTAAGTAACATACGAACGAATCGGTATATAGTGTTCTTTTCTAGACGTTTTAGTCGTTTGTATAACGTAACTTGCTAGTAGTTTCAGCATCACTAATTCCAGACTTAATCCTAAGCAGTTCTCGTCCGCTCGTCATCACCCCATCTCCGTCTACATTAGTGTTTAAGCTTCCATTTTCCTTGTTGGAAAGACGATGTGTGCGTTGGTTCAAGTGACACCTGCAACCGATAGAGACAATTTTTTTCTTTTCTTTTCCATGTTGTGTTTGTCGCTGCATGTTATCTTGCTGTGTGGGCAGTATGTAGCAGTGTATAGCAGTATGCGGCAGTGTAGCTGTGTGTAGCTACGTACAGCAGTGGTTGTGTACTGATGATGAATCCCACAATCCAGAGACTGAACTTAAATACAGTCCACGTGTATAATCATTATACAATTAGTGTTACCCATCTCTTTCTCCGTCTTCCACTTGGAGGTTTTCGTTTTGTGTGCAAAATTTATATTGAAACTCACATTTTGTGATATTTAATTGAGTCCTTAATAGTTTGATGTTGTGGAGTGTCTGCTTCAGTTTTTACAGACGCACTGCTGAGACGAGGTGGTAGTTTACTTTTGTTATTGCTGACAGTACGTAGTAGTTTACTTTTGTTATTGCTGACAGTACGTAGTAGTTTACTTTTGTTATTGCTGTCAGTACGTAGTAGTTTACTTTTGTTATTGCTGACAGTACGTAGTAGTTTACTTTTGTTATTGCTGACAGTACGTAGTAGTTTACTTTTGTTATTGCTGACAGTACGTAGTAGTTTACTTTTGTTATTGCTGACGGTACGTAGTAGTTTACTTTTGTTATTGCTGACGGTATGTAGTAGTTTACTTTTGTTATTGCTGACAGTACGTAGTAGTTTACTTTTGTTATTGCTGACAGTACGTAGTAGTTTACTTTTGTTATTGCTGACAGTACGTAGTAGTTTACCTTTGTTATTGCTGACAGTACGTAGTAGTTTACTTTTGTTATTGCTGACAGTACGTAGTAGTTTACTTTTGTTATTGCTGACAGTACGTAGTAGTTTACTTTTGTTATTGCTGACAGTACGTAGTAGTTTACTTTTGTTATTGCTGACAGTACGTAGTAGTTTACTTTTGTTATTGCTGACAGTATGTAGTAGTTTACTTTTGTCATTGCTGACAGTACGTAGTAGTTTACTTTTGTTATTGCTGACAGTACGTAGTAGTTTACTTTTGTTATTGCTGACAGTACGTAGTAGTTTACTTTTGTTATTGCTGACAGTACGTAGTAGTTTACTTTTGTTATTGCTGACAGTACGTAGTAGTTTACTTTTGTTATTGCTGACAGTACGTAGTAGTTTACTTTTGTTATTGCTGACAGTACGTAGTAGTTTACTTTTGTTATTGCTGACAGTACGTAGTAGTTTACTTTTGTTATTGCTGACGGTACGTAGTAGTTTACTTTTGTTATTGCTGACGGTACGTAGTAGTTTACCTTTGTTATTGCTGACGGTACGTAGTAGTTTACCTTTGTTATTGCTGACAGTACGTAGTAGTTTACTTTTGTTATTGCTGACAGTACGTAGTAGTTTACTTTTGTTATTGCTGACAGTACGTAGTAGTTTACTTTTGTTATTGCTGACGGTACGTAGTAGTTTACTTTTGTTATTGCTGACGGTACGTAGTAGTTTAACTTTTATTGCTGACGGTACGTAGATAGTTTACTTTGTTATTGCTGACAGTACGTAGTAGTTTACTTTTGTTTTGCTGACAGTACGTAGTAGGTTACATTTTGTTATGCTGACAGTACGTAGTAGTTTACTTTTGTTATTGCTGACGGTACGTATAGTTTTTTTGTTATTGCTGACGGTAGTAGTAGTTTACCTTTGTTATGCTGACGTACGTAGTATTACTTGTTTATTGCTGACAGTACGTAGTAGTTTACTTTTGTTAATGCTGACAGTAAAGTAGTAGTTACTTTTGTTATTGCTGACAGTACGTATAGTTTACCCTTTTGTTATGCTGACGTACGTAGTAGTTTACTTTGTATGTGTGACAGTAGTAGTAGTTACTTTTGTATATGCTGACAGTACGTAGTAGTTTACTTTTGTTATTGCTGACATACGTAGTCAGTTTACTTTTGTTATTGCTGACATACGTATAGTTTACTTTGTTATTGCTGACAGTACGTAGTAGTTTACTTTTGTTAATGCTGACAGTAGTATATTTACTTTGTATTGCTGACAGTACGTAGTAGTTTCTTGTTATTGCTGACAGTACGTAGTAGTTTACTTTCGTTATTGCTGACATACGTAGTATTTACTTTTGTTATTGCTGACAGTACGTAGTGTTACTTTTTGTTATTGCTGACCAGTATGTATATTTACTTTGTCATTGCTGACAGTACGTAGTAGTTTACTTTTGTTATGCTGACAGTACGTAGTAGTTTACTTTTGTTATGCTGACAGTACTAGTAGTTTACTTTTGTTAATTGTGACAGTACTAGTAGTTACTTTTGTTATTGCTGACAGTACGTAGTAGTTTACTTTTGTTATTGCTGACAGTATGTAGTAGTTTACTTTTGTCATTGCTGACAGTACGTAGTAGTTTACTTTTGTTATTGCTGACAGTACGTAGTAGTTTACTTTTGTTATTGCTGACAGTACGTAGTAGTTTACTTTTGTTATTGCTGACAGTACGTAGTAGTTTACTTTTGTTATTGCTGACAGTACGTAGTAGTTTACTTTTGTTATTGCTGACGGTACGTAGTAGTTTACTTTTGTTATTGCTGACGGTACGTAGTAGTTTACCTTTGTTATTGCTGACGGTACGTAGTAGTTTACCTTTGTTATTGCTGACAGTACGTAGTAGTTTACTTTTGTTATTGCTGACAGTACGTAGTAGTTTACTTTTGTTATTGCTGACAGTACGTAGTAGTTTACTTTTGTTATTGCTGACAGTACGTAGTAGTTTACTTTTGTTATTGCTGACAGTACGTAGTACACTTTAATTTTACTGCTGACAGTAACTGATAGTGTATTTTTATTTTGCTGTAGACGGTGGGTAGTAGTTTATTACAGTTTTATGACTAACAGTAGGTGGCAGTATTCTGCTGACAGTACGTAGTACACTTGAATTTTACTGCTGACAGTAACTGATAGTGTGTTTTTATTTTGCTGTAGACGGTGGGTAGTAGTTTATTACAGTTTTATGACTAACAGTAGGTGGCAGTATTCTGTTTATACGGCTGACAGCTGGTGGCAGTGAATTTGTTAATGAGAGGAACTAGTGTATTTTTACTACGCTGCTGCCATTTTCGGTAGTGTCTTGTTATTTTACTGCTGATGACGTGTGATGGTGTATTTGTAACCTCATATCGCCAGTTTTATTACCATTACATTACGTTGTTTCAACAAACAACATGAAGTTTCCATACACAACTAACCCTTTAAGGACTACAGTTAAACTGAATGATATTTAAACAGGCAGTTCGTACCGCGCAGTAAACACACTCCGTCTCGATGATGAAAACCAATCATTTAATGCTGTATAGGGAAATAACCGCTGTTTGTGCTTACATCCATATAAAACACACAAATACACTGTGTGGGCAGAACGTAGAATTTGTAAATGTTAAACCTGGTGGTACATAAATTAACCACTGAGCTTTAAGGGTTAAAATAATTATGTTTGCACATCTTATAATGTGTGTCCTACTTATAATATTATTTATTTGATTAATAAGAAAAGGTAAGTTTAATTTTATTTATAACTGCGGTTTGCGTAACAAGTTAACTGAGCTGTGCATTACCTTATCTGTATTTTGGAATTGTCAGATTTAAATTTCAGACAAGTTAGAATGAACTGGGTGTTTTCGCGTTCTTCAAATCCAGGCATATTTCGAGACTATACTTTGAAATAAGCCAATACCGTCCACTGTTACCTCTTGAGAGACCACCATTTCTGATGCGACGATAATTCATTTTGTAAGTATTCTAGATACGGCATTGATGAGTGTACATATTAAGAATTTTTTTCCTATATTTTGGCAGTGGTTTAAATCTCCTGTATCTGTCATAACTTATGAAGTTCAAGGTCTGATCAATTGAAATGGAATTATATTTTGTTCTGGTTAGAATAAAACCTGCATCCGATGACAAAACATTCGCTTCTGTAATTTAAATAACGCCAACACAAAGGTCACATGTAATGCATTCAAGTCTGTCAGCTGATTTTAATAATCCCATTGTTTTTACATCAGTTGCTACTGTCTCTGAAGCGATGAGCTGTAACCTTGTGTACGTGCATAAGGTTACGTGGATATCGCACGTGGCCTCATTCTGTGGCGATAGTATATTTTGAAATTAAATGCAACGTAATATGAAATTGTAAAACTAAATTAAATTGCCCAAATTTCCGTCTGACATTTACTTCTTCTTCGTTAATTAAGATGTGTATGTATCACAGTAAATTTATTTTACAATTATAACTACTATTTTTACACTCATATATGCGGGTACTGCGCACATGAACCATATATGGAGTATATGGTTTTTGCAGTATGGTTAGGAGAGAACTAATTTCGTGTTAACAACCATTGTGTAAACGAATTTCTATGCTTACGAATTATGCTGTATAATTGTTGATGCAAATCTGACGGAGGTGCCTAAAATCGTTACCATCTGCAAAAACCTCTCAGAAAAATTGGATACTATACAATAGAGTGAAAGACAATTTCTTGAAGTGGAGAGTTATTTGTGGCATGAAAGAATCTGTAATGTTATAATAAAATGATGTAAATTTAAGAGATGCGCTGTGGTATTTAACTGCAACTCTTTATTTATCAATGATTATAGAAGGTAATTAATTGAAAAAACACATCGTCATACGTTTGTGATGCTAAAATTGTTGATAAATTTCATGTCTGAAGAACATATACCCTCTTTCCAACAACAGCTGGATGATATGTTCTACTTTTACATAATTTGTCTTGATTCGTTGCTTTGTTTCGCAAAATAGGAGAAGATCTCACGAAATTGCAACGTGTTATGTAGTTATGAATAGAGAAAGCGTACAATTTACTGTGAACCGTCAGCGGAAGTTGGAAATTTCTACTGAATAGATGGACTAATTACGGGTATAGATTATCTCTTTTCAGAGTTACTTAACTTCGCTTTTATTTTGCTACTTTGGAATAATGAAATGTAACACGCAATCGTAGCCGAACAACGGAGGATTTTGTTGATATAATGAGTGCTTTATGTTGTTAGTGTGTTATAGCTAAAAGAGTTTTAATGTAAGGTTGGACTAGAATTTAATATTAATTATCTGACTGACAAAGGGCATGAATGCACAAGTTTATTAGCAGGTAGCCACTGAGTAAAGAGGTAGGTTTTCAGGCTAATGACATGATCATATAGGGTTCGAAATAGTGCAGGAATTATGTTAACAGGTAACCAGTTTCTGCTACCTATTTTTATGTTAATATAAAACATTATGTTGATGTTACAATGTTGAGGATTGAGTCTACTTATTGAAATTATATAAATAGTTTTAAACTAATGGTACCATACGTGAGAGCGAACGTGGCTACGAAGTGACAGCTGTACGATAATAAACATGGCAAGAACATGAATATGGAGACGTGGCAAAAGTAGGAGTGAGGGGTGACAAGGAGAATGATAGACGTGGGAGGAACACGAATATGAGGTAACGAAAACAATGATAAAATGGCGAGAGCATGACTAATATGAGGGGATAAAGACAGAATAATAGAAGTGGTAAGAATTGACATCACGAAGACCTTCAAATGGATAATCGACTCGGAAGTGAAGTACTGAATTAATTGCGAAATTTAAGATAATACAATTGATGAGATTGATAGCATAGGAGAAGTTAGATAGAATGGGCCAGGCACGTGTGTGACGTTAGCGAGGAATAATGAACGTACAGGGTGAAGAGTAAGACGTGAATCAAGAAAAGCTAAAAAAAGACGGTTTTGACACCCGTACAGGCGTCACGTTGGCTAACCGACAAAGATTGTAAGAGGAAGGAAAGCAACACTGATTTATTCATTATGTAGTCGGTCTTGCGACAGGCCCATGGCTTCGAAAGCGAGTTCTACAAAGAGTGCAATCTGGTGCTTCATATTACAAATTATAGTATCTTCTCTTTTTCTTAAGGTAATCCAGTAGCTGCTTACGCCTTCTTCCTCGTCTTCCCGTCATTTCTATCCTTCCTTCTAACTTTCCTTCAATCACGTGTTTTAGAAGGCAGTTTCTATAATGAAAAAGACAGATTATATTAATGCGGGTGAAATAAAACTTTCCACATTCCTCAAGCTGCTCAGGCGTTCTGTCGCTCTAAATTAAAGTTGATTTGTAGTGAATGGTAATTCGAGCACACACCACTTTAAACAATGAATAGTATAAAATGAATGGTAATTGTTTGCTCCTAAATTCCTCGTGTGTGAGAGGTAACAAACTCTCAGTATGTTGACAGCTGTATTGATTTGTCGCACCATGTAGATAATTATTTTGTTTAAGTCGATAGTATAGATTGCAGATGCTATAATGAGTCTTCTCACCTGTAATAATAATTACGAATACTTAGGTATTCAAATGAGGAGGATATTTGGGCCTAAGAGGGACGAGGTAACAGGGGAGTGGAGAAGACTACATAACGAGGAACTTAATGATCTGTACTCATCACCAAATATTATTCGGGTGATCAAATCAAGAAGAATGAGGTGAGCAGGGCATGTAGCACGTATGGGGAGGGGAGAGGTGCATACAGGATTTTGGTGGGGAGACCTGAGGGAAGGAGACCATTTGGAAGACCCAGGCGTAGATGGGAGGATAATTTAAAACGGATCTTCAAGAAGTGGGATGGGGGGCATGGACTGGATTGATATGGCTCAGGATAGGAGACCTCTACCTGACAACATGCAACACCTGCAAGACACAAACATCCATGCTCCTTACAGGATTCGAACCCGCAATCCCAGCAAGCAAACGGTCGCAGATCCACTGTTTTATCTCACTCTTGTTTTAATTTAACAATCCTAATATTATTCGTGCTGTTTGTTACCTGATGAAGTTTGTTCTTATCAGTTCTCTACGTGTTTTCATTGGTGGGTTTTTATTTGATAGATTTCTGTGTTCCTGTGCTATCTCTATAACTGGCCGAACTGCTGTTGGAACTGAATTAAAATGAATTATAACACGTGAAGTTTCATTATTTCTATTTACTGAACATGAGCATCGCCATGTCTGTAATTTTTGTAATGACTGTCGATATGTCGTATACGTCAGTGCAAAAGACGGCTCACGTGGCATCGTATGCCTGCCAGTAAGGTTAAGTATGTAGGAAAGCATTGTCTCCGGCCACACCTTCCTCCGCCTTTCTGCTCTGCCCTGTTGATTCGTCCGTACACCAGTCCCATCTGCTTATCGATCGTGTCTTTGTATCTTAGTTGTTTAAAGACTATTTTTCAAGTGTTAGCATTTTATAAAAGTGACACGCGAGAAATATGTTGTGAACAGTGCACTGAAAAGTATGTTGGAAGGAAGCTGCTTGCTTTGTTCTTTTAGGCCTTATGACAGCATTTGTCTGAAGTGATGTAAGTACAGTCAGTCACTGAGCAACTTAGCGGTGTGCGAGTTTTTAGTCTTTTGCAAATGTCTGTTTGAGGTCTTCGTTCTCCTGGAATAAAGCGCTGCTTTACTGGGTGATTGGCTCCCGACTTTTGTGGACAGTATGGTGGTGCCACCTTTTACGGGTCGAATGTCCAGTGTCTTCATGGAGACCTATGTATGTATACGTCAGCCGTTTGAGTTCTGGCGTTCGTGTAATTAAATATCAAACCAGTTCCTTCCTGACTGTAAACACCTACAGTCTCCAATCAAGAGACCAGTCCGTTTAATGCTGTATAGGAAAGTAATTACTGGTTATAAATATTCTGTATGTAAACTGCAGAGTTTAATGTTACAGAATTTTGTACATAGAGCCATAAATTGACATTCTCATATCCTAAAATATTAATTAAATTACATGAAATTTCATACCAGAGAGAGTCCCATAACTTTAGTGTGCCTTTTTGAGTTTTAGCCATATTGATCAGGTACAAAGTCTTTGGGACATAAGTACAAAAATGAAATTAGTATCTGTCCAAACCAAATAAATTCTATTTGTGATATAGAACTACATGTTTCGAACTATTCCAGGTCATCCTCAGGTTCAAATTTGGTCTTTAATACATTTTTTTCCTATGGCTCAACATCCCCTTTTCGGGTGCCTAGGCCTCCTCATTTCGAGGTTTCATGATCACACACATTAGACACACCACACTCGGTAGGACTCCTCTGGACGAGGGACCAGCTCGTCGCAGAGACCTCTACCTGACAACACACAACACTCACAAGAGACAGACATCCATGGCCCTAGGCGGGATTTTTTTTTTTTTTGCCTGTCCGGGTTTTTTTCCCTTTGATCCATTTTTGTACTGTTTAAATCCTTTCGTCCTTCATGTCACTTTACGTTCCATACTACCGTCTTTACAACAAACACAACACAGACATCCATGCCCCCCGTGGGATTCGAAACCACGATCCCAGTAAGCGAGCGGCCGCAGACCCACGCCTTAGACCGCGCGGCCACTGGGATCGGCGGTCTTTAATACATACTGAGGAAGAAATATACATATATAAATATACACATTTCTTCCTCAATATGTTTTAAAGACCAACTGTGAATCTGGGGATGACATAATGATATCATAAATAGAATTTAGTTGTGTTTGGACAGATATTATTTAATTTTTGTGCTATTAACAACACAACGAGTTGACGTTCGTTAAAAAGGACAGAAGTACGCTTTTATATGGAGACACGGAGCTTAATAAACCGCAAAAAGGCCAATGAGAAATTAAGTGCAGCCATTACGACATGTGAACGATCGTTTCCAGTCTGTGTGCTGTTTAGTTAAATGTAAACTGTACCGTAGACGTTTGATCCAAAAGCTGCATATCTTAATGTGTTACGCGCCGACATATCATGTGTGATTGCCATATTTAGGCGCATTCACACGCCTTTGCCACGCGCCTGTTAAACTCGCTCTGTCCTTCCATGTGTATGTCGGTTCAAGAACGCCACAACGTATTTTCATCAAATTTGGTATCTGAAAATTTAACGAACTCTGGAGTGTTTTTTGTTGTAATTTTCTTTTCGCCTTCGCAAAATTAAAGACCACTTTTAACGATTACACGCATTTGCGTCTGTACGCACGCGCGATCTTATTGCCCTCTATTGTGTCATTATTGTTAGCGTACTGTAAAAACAACACGAACTGTCTGTAGCATTAGACTTTATTATGGAGAAGAGAGCACGTAAAACAGTTGCACTGTGCCTACGTATCCTGACTTGCAAGAACTGATAGTGTTCGAAATAGCGTTCGTGGTGAGGTGCGGTGGAAGCGTAATGAAATGCGCTCGGCTGTTCTTAGTGTGGACCTACAGCGTCGTGTTTAATGCAATACATGTGCTTAGCAGTTCTGAAGATGGCTCGGACGGTACTGGCTCCGTTAATTGAAGGCGTGAATACAAATCTCGCCGTGTGCAGTACCTAAGACCCCCTGCTTGCGGCCTTCAGTTTGCCGGCCGCGTTCTGCTCCGCTGACTCTAACGAGGAATTTGCTGCAGGCTAGTAAGTACTGAAGCATACCGAGCGAGTTAGTTCAGTGGAAGAGCAAGCTGACGTGCATTATGGAAATCTGTGGTTCGATAATTGTAACGTGGATTATTTAACGACACGGTGTTGTAGTGCCCATTGTAATGAGATTATTTTGTGCGGTGGATTGCAGAGGATGTGAAAGGAACCGGTAGGGACATTGGTCCTGCAGGATAGGGCAAGTGGCGTAAATCACAGCACGTAAAATTCCAGTTTGTATATTTCAGTCTATGAGACTTTGCATAGCACGGGGGGGGGGGGGGAGGTTGGGGGGTTGGGGGGGATATCCATAACTGAATGGAACGAGTGTTGCCGAATTTAATCTCCCCTTAATTTTCTCATGAATGCAATTTTGATATGTTAGTGTATTTTCGAAATGTTTGAATTTGCCACATTTTCTGCATATTTATTAGATATTTTTTTTGTTACGACACCTTGCTGCAATTTGGCAACGAAACTTTAAAGGTTTACTCAGTTTTGTGTGTATCTACTTCTAGACCAGCCGCATTACTACAGTTTATTAGATCTTGAGTTGACGTGTCCCACCCAATTGCAGTGACTGTTGGTTTTCTTACACCTCCGTATTAGCATATTCTAGAGTAAAGTCAAAAGGCGGTGGCGACGACGCCTCCTTATGCCTCATATCGTTGTGAATACGAAATATACCCGATACGTATTTGCATATACTGTACTTTACTGTAGGGTTCGTTTATGTGCGTTACGTATAAATATTTTCATGTTTGTACTTCATGAAGAACGTTAAACATTTCTTGCTTCCGGAGTCTGTAAATGGCTGATGTACCGTTCCATTTTACTCCAGTGCTTTTTTTTTTATCTGAAGATTAAATATTATGTAAGCAGCACGTATCTCTTACTATTAATTCTACACAGAAGGTCCACAGTATATTTTACAGCTATGTAATTGGCTTTGGGGGGCACGCGGTGGCGCAGTTGGTTGAGGCACTGCGCTACAAACCGGTACGTCGCGGGTTCGATTCCCGATGGTGTCACTGGAATTTTTCACTGACATAATCGTTTCGGTCGCAGTATGGCCCTGGGGTCGACTCAGCCTCTAACAGAAATGAGTACCGGGAATCTTTCCTGGGGGGTAAAGGCGGCCGGTGCGTAGGGCTGACAACCTTACCACCTTCATGTGCCGATTGTTTAAAAACCTGGGAGCCTCGACCTGCTGGAGCCCTAAGGGCCATCTTAGGCCTGTAATGGGGTTGCTTTACCTTTACCTTTTAATTGGCTTTGAGAGAATAAGGCTATATTATGTATGTGCCGATCCCAGTGGCCGCGCGGCCTAAGGCGTGGAGTCCACGGCCACTCGCTTGCAGGGATTGCGGGATCGAATTCCGCGGGGGGCATTGATGTCTGTCTTTTGTGATTGTTGTGTGTTGTCAGGTAGAGGTCTCTGCGACGAGCTGGTCACTCGTCCAGAGGAGACCTACCGAGTGTGGTGTGTCTGAGTGTGATCGACGAACCTCATAGAGGGGCCTAGGCCCACTAGGGCTGTCGAGCCACGAGAAAAAATATATATGTAGCGGGGAGCAGTAATATTAGTCTATAACTGCTACAGCCAGCTTCATCTCCCATGTTATAAGTAAGAACAGTAACACACTGCTTCTGCTGTTGAGGAAGTTCGCCCTTATTCCAGAGCTAGAAAGTTTTTAGATCTCAGAGTGTAATATCTCACTTGCTACTAAATCGATTCTGCCTGAGCATTTGTGCGATGCGATTTATGCCTTTTTAAAGTTTTCACTATCTGTTTCAATCGCAAAAGGTGTGAGCTCAGGTTCTGCTACCTCAGCCCTATATATTTCAGTCTAATGTCGTTATTTTCATATAAATTCAATAGCCGACAGAAGCAGTTCTTCCACCGAGTTAAAATATTGTAGTAATCTGCAAGCTTATCTTCTTTCTCATCCCGTACCAAGATTTTTCCTCAACCTATTCATTTATCCATATTGTTTTCTTGTACTTTATCCTTACTGTCTGTTTGAAGGGCAGTCATTTATCTTCGAAATATTTCTGACATTTTTAACTTGTCTAGCAGTTTCTCGCTGTATATTTTTCGAATTATTTCTATTTATTTATTATTGGTTGTGGCAGCATTGTTGTTTAGCGTGTTCCTTTTAATGTGATAATTTCGAACCCTTCGTCCTGAAACCATGATTTATGCTGCTTTAGGTTGTAACAGCTTACATTTTTTTCGGTAAAGTTTGTGTATTCTCTGTGATGTCAGAATTAGCTTCCACCTTCCCCAGAGCTGCAAATTTGTCGACACCTAACTTCGTAAGTTGAAGTTTCACTTCGTGTAGCTTCGTAGAGATTCAATTTATCCACATAGAAGTGGTATTACTGCTTCTACCCTACCACCACCACCACCACTACTACTACTAACAATAATAATAATAATTATTATTATTGTTATTATAAATTACACTAAAATTTGAAGCGTGTTAGTTTTGTCTATTTCTGTTATCACAAGGCCTGCCAGCATATATTAAAACCATTATTCTGGACCATAGTTGTATTTTTTTGGCTGAAACAGCTGCACTGAGTTACACTGGATATTTTGTTAGTTTTAATTTGCATCATTAGCGTCCAGAGTGCGCTGTGATTCGACTGGTTACAAAATGTTCACACTGAACTAATGGCTTGGGGAAGCGTTATTTTTTAAATCAATAGGAATAGTTGGTATTTACATGTCATTGGGGACTGCGAGGATTCTAATCTGATTTCGGGGCCATTAATGATGAAAATGAACTTTTATGTGTGTGATGTTGAGCACGTTTTAAACCTGAAACTGCTCCATAAAATGTTCATAAAAATGACACGAGTATTAATGTTTCTAGTGTAAGTACTTTCTTATAAATTTTATAAAAATTGGAACAGTAACCGTAAATTGAGCTTCTGTAAATTGAGCTTCTAAGTGTAGATTGTTCCGATTTTATATGTGTATTGTATTAAATGTATGAAAGTAACGCATAATGGGGAGGAATTTCTGTCCGCACGCCCGCCCCTCATATTCTATCTTCGAAGATACTTAACCGAATTTTAATAGTATTTAGTATTGAATGTTTTTAATAAGAGTAGCCGCTTGGATTTAATTTTGATTGTGTACGTCCTCTTCCTACATTCTAAATAAAGTAATGCACTGAAAAGGCTGCAAATTGTTCACGCTATACGAGTATTAAAGCAATTTAACCCGGAATTAAGACATGTAATAAATGTAGTTTCTTAGGTCAAGTAACTGAACTGTGTGCCCTAGTTACTTTTTTGGGTATGTTTGAGGCCCATCATTGTTTTCGACAGTTTCTGCCCGTACTGAAATTGCATTTTACGTTTTTATTTAGTTATGTGTGTTAAATCGATTGTTAAAAATGGCAGCTGTTTTTGATGTGTTCTTTTATGATTCTGCTCTTACGTTCCTCGGTCAATGCATGCCCAGCTCGCCTGCAACATATACTATTCTGTTAGCAGTACACGGTCAGTTTTGACACCTAACTGAAATTGTGGGCATTACGCGGCATTGTTCTTGTCATTGCCATCATAGGACCGCCAGCCACTGATGGACCCGCCCTCGACCGAAAACAATTACGAGATGGGGACAATGGTCGAAGCATAAGTCCTCAAAATTGATTGTCATAGCGAAGACCGGACCCGCGATTCGAGTTCAGTCACCTGAAATGCGCTATTGTGTAGTGTCCAGCGTACACCAGACCGATCTAACAGCAGCCAGACCGACGATAACCGTCATTTCTCTAGAACTTCGCTGTAGAATATGGAAAAACGCATCCATTTGTATCTTTTCAAATCGTTTTATTACACTCGTCAGACGAATGTAAAACGTGGTTTGAAGACCTTGTGGGAAATTCCAGAAGTGGAGAAAGTTTGGGATGTGAAGCACAGTGCGGTAACGTACGAGGTCTGTTCAATTAATTCCCAAACTTTTTTTTAATAATTTTTTTTGGGCTCACCTGCAAGCTACTCAGTTTTGTCTCCTTCGAAGTACTCCTCTTGGCTGTTGATACACCGCTCGTACAACAGGATTGGAGGTACAGCCGCACGCATTTGTAACCTTGATACAGTATGAAGTTGTCCCACTTCTACCCGAGTGTCAGTTCAGAAGGATGTGGCGACAAGGAATATCCTTCCCTGCCAGGAATCGAACCTTGGCAGTAACCTCTTTATCTAGTGAATGCGAGAAAAATGAAACGTGGATGTTTCAGATAATATAGCATACTCGTAGACGTGAAATATTGTGAATTGCAGAGACCAGTTTAGTTGCCAGTTGCTTTCGTCGGGGTGAAGAGGCAAGCTAGTAAGAACGAAGCACTGCGTGCGCACCACCAAGCTCTTTCTGCCCGTTGCAAAAACGTCCACAGTGACTGAAGCTGTGAATGTAATCGTGACAGAGTAAATGTTTGTGGAACAGACGTTACGTTGCCTAATTTCGAGGCATGTAGCAGCGGTCAAGCGGTACCGACTGCAGCTCAGGGAGCTCAGCGAGCAAGTCGTCTGGGCCGTACTGTAGAGAATTCAGCTCACCCAAGAGAAGGTGCCCCTGGCGGGATTTTGTAGGCATGGTATTGAACATTCGGCTTCTTTAAATATCAGTAACGATGAAGTTTTGCTTGAAGAACCTGCGACATGAAATTAGGGAAGTGCCAACGTGCAGGGCTCGTACTTCGGAGAAAGTAACGAATTTGAAAACACGACGCTGAACAAAATGTATAGACTCGTACATTGGACGTAAGTAGTCAGTACGTCACACTTAAACAGATTATGAATATATTTTTAAACATTTCCCTTAAAATTTGTGGTTAGTTATTTGTCAACTGGGGCAGAGTATAGGCACATCTAACGGATATTTATTGATACAGTAATGTATCTGCAATATACTTAAACTGACCTTGATTTCAGGCTTCCGCCGCGATGTTGATGAGGTCTGCGCTCTTCTGGGTTATTACGCGGCGTCGTGTGGTAATTGTTTACCGACGTCCCGAAACGTCGGTAAACAATTACCACACGACGCTGCGTAATATCCTAGAAGAGCGCAGACCTCATACTTAAACTGAATTCCTAACTCAGCTGAAAGTGTTAATTTTTCGTGTAAGGTTGTACACAGTATGTAAATCTGCATATTTTTAAAAGTAAAAATCCACGTATAATTCTAGCTGCACTGCAAATTTTTCATTCTTGCGTCTAATTTTTTATACTTTTTCTCGCTTTTCATTTCATCGTTCCTTTTGTTTTTTTTTGTCTTCTATGCATGTTTTTTTACTAAGTCTCTAACAGAAATGAGTACCAGGAATATTTCCTGGGAGGTAAAGGCGGCCGGTGCGTAATGCTGACAACTTTTACCATCATCATGTGCCGATTGTCTTGAAATCTGGTAGCCTCAACCTCCTGGAACCCTGAGGGCCTGTCCAGGCCTGTACAAGGATTGCTTTACCTTTCTATGTATGGTTTTTCTCTTGTCTACATTCAACGAAGTCTTTTTATCTGGCCTCATTAGTTACGAGCAGGTGCGTTTACCAGAAGGCAGAATAGGATTCCTTCACAAATAGCCGTTTGTAGTTCTTGTATCGAACGTCGCGGTTAAGTGGTCATCACTCCTTACTCGGGAGGTCTGGGTTCCGTGTTTGTCTCGGCAGCCCGTTGTGCTGTTACATAGTCCTTCTAGACAAATTCTGTAAAAGTTCCATGTTTTGCACAACCTTCGCAATTAATTATTCGAAACTGTTCGGCGTTACATAACATCTGAAATCGAGAATCGTGAAATGTAATAGAAAGTGAAATTTTTCAAATTAAGATTACGAAATATGTGAGAATTTTATAATTTGTAAAAGGTAAGGTTTTCCCTGCCGATCCCAGTGGCCGCGCGGTCTAAGGCGTGGGTCTGCGGCCGCTCGCTTGCTGGGATTGTGGGTTCGAATCCCGTCGAGGGCATGTATGTCTGTCTCTTGTGCGTGTTGTGTGTTGTCAGATAGAGGTCTCTGCGACGGGCTGGTCCCTCGTCCAGAGGAGTCCTACCGAGTGTGGTTTGCCGAAGTGTGTGATCGCGAAACCTCGAAAAAAATGAGGAGGCCCAGGCTCCCAAGGGGCTGTCGAGCCATAAGAAAAAAAAAAAAAAAAGAAAAAAAAAGGTTTTTTCCTTCCACGCAATGAAAGCGTATGCTGAGAGTAGAGGTACAGCTCCACTCATGCTTCAGCTTGGAACTAGATGGAGGTGATTGGTCAACTTCACGCCCCGACCGCTTTACTCCGGGAAAGAACCCCGGTACCCATTGAGAAAGGGGAAAGATCTTGTAGAATATTATGCAGACAGTTACAGTAAGGCGTAAGTTCTGACCCTGCATAGTCAGAACTTCATATCTTTACATCGACTCCCTAGAACTCTGCGGTGTTTCTTGTCTGTTGTGAGGTTGCCTTGGCATTTTGAGCGAAGAGTATCTGCGTAGGTTGCGGCTGTCTGGTAACAAAATGCCGAGGCGAGTATTGGGAGCCGAGAGGGGAAGAAGTTAATAGGGGGGGGAGGTGTTTAAAAATGCGCATACTTTTACCTATTTTGTTGTGGGTATTAAAGAAAATGATGAGCTAGATCTGTAGCAGGCATAGAAAAATATGAATTTTTATGGAAAGCTGCAATAGAAGAGAACGTCTCACTGCTAGAGTGAAAACTGGAAGTGTAGTTCTGCATTAGATCAAAAAATGAATTTACGTATATAATGATTGAGCCAAAATGGAGAGTTTGTGAGCACTAATTAATCTACGTGTCGCTTAATAACTGTAGACGTCCTGAGCCGTTGAGTAACTATCAGATTATCAAAGAAGACCATGTGCCATGGTGTTAGTGGCCTTATTTAGTAATAACGCACGCCACGATAGGATTAGTAGCCTTAAATCGTGCCACTCATATACTTAGCACGCAACAGTTTCATTATAGCTACATGCTCTATCGCAGTTTGCTTGTGTCTCGTAGCAGAGCGATGTGACTTGGAGCCAGAACTGCGAAAGCGACCTAAGTGCAGCTGACTTCCACTTTGAGGTTCGCGTCACACGCAGTGTCAAGACTCTGATAAAGGCTGTTATGTAACTGTAGTTCATCCACACGGACACAGGATCTGTTTAGAAAACTTCAGGCTGAATACAAGACTAGACTTTTATTTACTTGGATTTCAGTTAAGGAAAGAGTAGCTGTACGGAATTGTGAATGTTCTTGGCGGATGGGCTGAGGATTTGGGTTTGAAACTTTGCAGAAGAATAAACGATACGCCGTACGCTACCAACATGTCCACCAAGAGACGGTCACCTCACAACACAGTCCAACAAAACCACTATATTGTTCCCAGATAGTTTATATTGCAATATCACGGTGAACACTGCTACATGTTTCGATCCCTTATGGGATCATCATCAGGGAATCACATTAAAGTAACACTTCACAAAGCGCAACTAGCAATCCATGCACACAATACAGCGATGTAAAAAAGGGAACCAGTTAAAATGTAGGTGTTTGTTGTATAACGGATCCTGGTATACAGTGTTTTGGAGACAGCCTGTCTATTTAAAGAAGGAAACATGTAGCAGTGTTCAACGTGATATTGAAATATAAAGTATCTGGGAACAATATCGTGCATTTTTTTAATATTATTTTCACCGTTCATTTTTTACAATTCACAAATTACACACCAAGGAAATGCACTATATTTTCACTTCATATTTTTTATTCTTCAACCCCTACATATGTTTCGGCCTTTACAAGGCCATCTTCAGGGGGTTTACGAGCGCCCTGAAGATGGCCTTGTAAAGGCCGAAACATATGTAGGGGTTGAAGAATAAAGGATATAAAATGAAAATATAGTGCATTTCCTTGGTGTGTAATTTGTGAATAGTGCATGTTGTTGGACTGTGTGTTGTGAGGTGATTATAGACAGTGCACGGTGTGAACAGTATAAAATAGACGGAATAAGTGGATGTGGTTTGTGTGTCAGTTGAGGCCTTCGCTCTTCTGGAATGTTATTATATGCGGCGCAGGTTGGTAGTTGGCTACCGAAGTGTCAGGACAACCAGTAGGTCACGGTACAAGAGGAATTCCCAGAAGAGCGAAGGCCCCAACTCACCGACACCTGATGTCTGAATCTCGTATGAGTGTCACTTCATGCAGATCTTACCAGTAGTCGTTTAACAAGGTAAGTGATGTGTCTGAGGATGCTGATTCACTTCTACACACACCACAAGTGAATTATGTATAAAGAATTTAAAGTCGGTGTTTCTACTGTGCGTTCAGTTCGTCACATTAATTCCATTTCCTACGGCACCAAATGTGAGTGCCTCATGCTCGTACTTGCGATATTGAGCGTCTATTGAATTCATCTGCAGTGTGGTGAATGTAATGTTCCTGAAGGTTTTACAGCATGTGTTTATTAAAATGTGTTACAATACACGTTTCATTACAACTGCAATGATTAATCATAACGTAATAGCAAGACAGGCAATGTAGGTACAAAGGTAACATTGAGGCGCGTTCGCGTAACCATTGTTGCCGTGGAAAAGCAATAAGTATTGCATACTCTGTGTGTCTGTACCCTTAGTTGTACAGCGTTCAATGCCCATGTGCCGTATTATATTGTCATGTGTGGCCTGTCTGGCTCTGCCATATTTTTCCACATTGTCTCATAAACAGCACGATTTTTGGGAAGAAAGTTATTGCACATAAAATTTGTTTTTTGATTTCCTGTATAACTTTTGTCCAAAACATTTCTGACTTTAAGAAGAACTCTGATATAATCACAAATGTACACAGGTCTTCGTGTAAAGAACCCGTTATTCTTGTGCCAGATTTTAATAAACCTTGAATTTTCTCAATAGATTTTAGAAAAATACTCAAGCATCACATTTGATCAGAATCCTTCCAGTGGTAGCCGAGTTGTTCCTTACGTACGGACAGACACGACGAAGCGAATATTCACTTTTCGTAATTTTGCGATCGCGCCTAATAAAATTAAATATTTTGCCCCGTCATCATAAAGAGTAAGTACAGAGAAAGAAGGAAAGAACGAAAGCAAGAGGAAAGAAAGAAAATAGTGAAAAGAAAGAAGACGAAAAGAGGGAATAAGGAAGAAAAGCAGAAACGAGAAAGGAGGTGAATAAGTAAAGAGGTGTAAATGGAGGATAAGTTTATTAAAAAAAAAAAGAATATCATAACTGAATAAATGACAGATGAATAAAAGATTCGAAGACAGCAGAGGGGAGAGAGAGGAAGAAAATCGAAATAGAAGGAAGGACGAACGTAGGTCGACGTGAAGGACAGTATTAGCAGGATACGAGCAAGTGTATCACAGTGCAGTGAGAAATTTGATTCCAGTCAACTGAATCATATGATGTGATATTAAGGGCAGGGAAGGTGGGGGGGGGGGAGGTTGAAGCGATTAAAATATCTCCCGGGGTTTCATGAGTTAATAACACACACCCTGCATCTAGTGGCGTGGCTTTCATCCCTTGAGACGCCGTTCGCTTGCGTTCCAATCCGCTGCCGGTTACTAGCTATGAAATTGGGATGACAGCGAAGGAATTGAAACCCACCGCAGTGACTCACGGTCCGTCGCTTACAACTTATCACGTGTGTACTAAAAGTCCCTCAAATCCCTCTGAACCCAACACAAAACCAGTGCGACCATAACCCTGCAGCAGTCACCAAGACTCTCAAGTTTCTCGGTACGAAGGTTGCGACAAAGTCATGTTCCATCATGGCGGATTTCTGAACACGAGAAGGGTTACGTGACTTGATGGAAACGTGATGGAAATTCCTGATGGACTACAAAGACGCCGCCACTGGTTCCTGAGTATTCGGATTGTGACCTGGGCTTGCGTAAGGTAATTTGGACAAGGTATTTTGTTCATTCGTTCCATATCTTTAACAAGAGTGGAAAGGCGGTTGTCCAGTTGCAGGCACGCTCTTTGTTTTTCACACACCACTGACTTTCGAGCTTATTTGGTTAAGATAAAACTGTCTTTTTATAATGCTGATCGTACTGCAAATATAGGAAAAAGGTTTATGAGGAAGAATACTTCTGTTTCCTCACAGATTAATATGTTTACATAGGCCCATGGTGCGGAGTTTCTGTTCAGTAGCTGGTAGTTCAGTAGCTGGTAGTTCCTATCCTGATTTAAACAACTCCCTCCCGTTTATGAAGCCCTCCAGGTTCGTTGCTCTGGGCTTGCCACAGGCCCCGAACATGAATTAGACGAATCAACTCGAGTCTCATATCACCGTTTTCAAGAGCGATTTTGATGTCTTCTTTCCGTCTGTGACTAGGTCTACTAAGGTATTTTTAGCATCATTTGCTTAGACTACAGTGGTACATGTATATTATACCTCAAACATATTCTCTTCCTTTCGATAACACTAATGCTAAGCGATAAATAACGAAGTTTGAATCTTCTTGTTATGCAATTTTCTCCACCCTCCTCCTAGTTATTCCTTCTTATACAAGTACTTCCTATCGTCCTTTTACTCTCTTCCCCTACAAAATACTTTACTCAACACCTTGTTCTGAAACATCCTCCGTCTGTCTTCTTCCTTTGATCAGGAGCTATATGGCCTACATTGAAACACGCATTCTCACAATCTAGAAGTGTCCTTACTTGTTAAATTGTAATAAGTGTACTTTGCGGGTCTGCTGCTGTGAGCCGTTATGAAGTGAGACATTATGTGGGAGCTACACGGGGTGCTAATTGGATTGTGAAAATGTTTTTACAATGCGCATATCAACAACGCAAATATAATTTAACACTTTAAAGAAACCGTCCTAACTTCTCGTAACATGCCAGTATTTTATAGTGAAATAAGTTGGAAGAACAGCCCTTGTCGACTGTGCGTGACAACTCACTCAGTGCTTAAAATTTAATTCACTTTTTTCGAGGGCAGTGAGAGAACTATTAACATTGGGTGTAAGAATTTGGAGCTGCCTTTTTTGGATTTTAAGTATCACTATATGAAGTCGGTTTATTTTGAATGAAAAGTTGTTGTGTGAAAGGTTTTATAACGGTTCTTAGAATGCGTGGGACGGAATATGGTTTTTGACATTTAAGAGGCAGCAAGTGAAGTGAAATTCCACGCACTGTCAAGAATGGTTTTAGTAGCAAATGAAAACGGCAAACAAGGGCCGTGCCATGGCTCAGGCGGTTAGTTGCCGGCCTCTCACCATGGAGGCCCGGGTTCGATTCCGGGTCAGTCCATGTGGGATTTGTGGTGGACAAAGTGACACTGGGACAGTTTTTTTCCCTGAGTGCTTCGGTTTTCCTCTGTCAATTTCGTTCCACCGGCGCTTCATTACTTGAAAAATGAAAAAAAAAAAAAAAAAAAAGAACTGATCACCTTTCTCTTCATCCCAAGGGTTACACAATAAGCCTTAAGGCTGCGGTGCGTCCGTAGCTTCTGCTGCGGGGCCCTACTCGATAAAAAAATGACAATAATCACTGACTGCAGTAGTCTCAGTCAATTAAAACATAAGCTCCAGCCACTAAGTAGAACGGATGTTTTTATGTTTTTCTTGGAAATTAAACGTACCGTCTTTACGTAAGTACTTGATAAAGTGCGAGATCAACGAAGTCACTCCCTTGGGCCGACATAAATTCTTTATGAACCTGGAAGAGGCGGAGTTGAAAGGATATGTATGTATTTTGCGAAGGAAGAGGAATAAAAACGAATATTCGTGGCCTGGTTAACGCAAACTTGTTTACATAGGGTAAGTGCTGCGATTTACTTAAAATTGTCTGTGTGTTTACGTTTGCTTATGTGGAACGTAAGTGACAGTTTGAGATTTTCTGTTCAGTTTACTCTCTGAAATAGTGGCGGGAAGTTAAGACTGATATGATAAGTGACGACATTATCGGATACGTCAGAAGTTTTAAATACCTCCTCTGTAAAATGCAGTTATTTAAATGAGGCTTGTGACAAATTTGTACACACAATACACTCGTTCGAGCTATGAAAAGTTATTTCGGGACCAAAGTGAAAAGAATTATTTTTGTAAGGTTACAAAATTTTGTATTTACACAGAGTTTTTGCTGGCCAGGAACCAGGAAGAAATTAATTGTACGCACATCGTTCGAAGGAGAAATGTGGACATTGTGAATGATGTTGGTCTACACTTGTATTTACGTAATCGTCGTCGCGTGACGTATGTAGGCCTTGCGGTCGATTGCTTCTCTCAGCAGATGGTTTGTTACTCGAAGACTGTAAGACATGAACATTCTTCTTCAAACCAAGCACTTGGGGGAGGTTATGATTTGCCAGCGAGTTTGCCTTAAGGATCTGACTCTGAGGATCAAACTCCTGGCAATCTTATCAAGCAGGTTAAGGTAGCGGCAACGCTGAGTGCCCTGTTCGATTCCTGAATGCTTTACCGGTGTATTTCTAGAGATGTTTGTAATTACTGTCTGTGTGGGTATACGCCGGGGTAGATCCTGATATAGCAGATTGGTATCTACTGTCATTCGACTGTTTATGACATTTGCCTTTGACAGATTCGTTAAATCATCTAAGAAGCAATACATATAGTTTCCTGTTGCGTCTGACCACAAAATACTAAAATTACAAAAAGAAAAAGGCGATTTGTGAGTACGCCTTGAATATTTGACGTGTGGTTGTAGTCTTGCCATACTACACATGTCTTCGACACTGTGGGTTTCGATGGAAATTTACTAGAGTATGCGCATATTTATTTTTTGGACAGAGGGTGGTTCACGGTTGGTAACGGAAGTTTCCTTATTTTAAGACAGTGTTTAAATATTTTCTAATGAGTGCGTGATTTTATTATGATATAAGGAAGCAAACATTTGACTTGAGTTAGATGTCAGAGGGTTATTGCTGCGTGGGTAAAAGTACTTGTTGCAACTTTCCTCAACACTGTAAATGTATTATATTTAAGTTCCCTGAAATGCCGCGGAATTGTTGGTCTGCGTTGCCCACGGCAATACAACCAACAAACGTGCCTCATAAGTGCGCATTATCCAGCATTTATGAACATAATTTGTCACCTCTTTGTTTGCACATTGCCTCTGTTTGCAAGGGTTGTCATGTTTATGCATTCATCATCCATTAATGTGTGTCATATTTTTTAATATGGTTAAAGCAAGGTATGTTTATAACATAGGAGAATTGTTGTTCATTTTCGAGTCTTGTACGTCTCGCACTGTATCGAATAGTTAAAAAATATCGGACGTTTCGAAGGAACTTGCTGGCTCCACTTTCAGAGTCTAAGTGACGGAACGTGGTGTCGGGGAGTTTGTAGACAAAACTACACAGAATTATGATACGATAGAGCGGTAAAAGCATAACCGGTGCATACTGAAATATCCAGTGGTTATTTATTAAAGGTAGGCCATAATTGATGTTGCTGCTGTCGCGGTTAAGGCCCCTTACGAGGTTATTTGTGAAAGGAATCACTGCGACAAATGCCACTGCTATTCCGGACCGGTTACAGTTTACAACTGTCTTAAATCTCTGTAAAACCTATGGCATTTCCGTCACTTCAAACTCGATGGACAAAAAAGAGGGAGTTCCTCCGACGTACCGGTAACTCTTTCCGCCTCAACACCTTGTAACATCCATAAGACTATGGATATGAGGACCGATGTATCTCTATGTCTCATGCAGAATGGTTTTGTGTCGTCTAGTTGTGCAGACTGTCCTCAGTACCTGAAATGTTTACAGTGTTTTCTGTTGTAGACATTTGTGTTAGAACATTGTAAAATTCATAAAATCTTCGTATAATCGCAAGATTTAGATGTAACCGATATGATTATTCTTATAGTCTGACTGTACAATTCAATTCCTTCGTGGCTGCTGTCTTGATGCTGAAGGGAAGTAAAGCTGTAGTATTGGGGATGCGTAGAAGCTGTATTTTCTCTGTAGTAAGTAGGCCTACCACGTATAACACGAGTCCCTGGGGCCGCAAATTGAAAAAAAAGGGGCCCCTACAAAACTAAACAAGAGAAACAACCACTCTATTGCAAATCCTTTGAATTTTGTGTTAGAATGGTACTGTTTTTTATGTACATGTTTTGTTTATAATTAGCCTACTTTGTGGTTAGTGAAGCAGTGTTTTGCCGAATTGGCGTTTTTATATCTGTTTATGACCATGTCCAGTTAAATTTTGGAAACGAAAATCTGTTAAACTCTTTTTTTTATCCTACCTGAAAGCAAATGGAACTTTAATTGTGAACGAAATACGCTAAAAGAGCTTTCCACTTTAAAACGTTGCAGCTCGCAATTCAACCGAACACATCATTATAGCTTCCCGTATTTTAATTTCACGTAGTAGCCTATCGACAATCGTATATTTTCTTTGTTCTGCATTGCAGTCTATTACATATATTTCCAGTGTGTATATTTCCTCTTTGATACTTTAGATCGAATATGTAATGACAGTAATTTTTTTTTTCCTCAATCAAATTCTCATTGGGAATATTTATCATGGATCTCCCGCAAAGACTTTAATTCGTTAAATGTAATTGAGAATGTGAACTTGCATTTATTTCTCACTTCCATGTAGGCTGTAATTAACTGTACATATCTACTTCCGTTCAACGCCTATGAAAGGAACATACTTTAAAATACACTGGCTTCCGGTAAGGATTAACTACAGATTACAAGAGTAACAAACCGTGATAGACTAAAGTGGACGCATTTTAACTATTTCTAAACATTATCTGTCACTTTGTTATCATTTTCATCCTTCTGATACTTTCCAACTACTTAGCAATTCGGTTAGGTTTTGTGGTATTCCCTTGTCTTTCTAGACAACTGTAAGGACCGGTTTCTCCATTGTCCTTCCATCCTTTTCATTTTATTCATTATTAAATTATCTACGATCTAGCAATACTTCTCTTGCGTTCTTGTGTCTTTCCTCGATCAAGAAAACTATCGAATTTTGATGTATTGGCAAGTTTTGAAAATTTCGTCTGTATTTATCTCTGTTGGTTAAAGTCAAATTTCACTTATTACTGAACTGTGTGTGTATGTAGATCGATTCATTTACCTTATCATATTATCTGTGGATTTATACAGATAATCCAGTTAGTTGAACTGTTGTGTTTTAAAAGAGGCCACTGTTTCCTTCTTCAGAAATCGTTACAGATTTTTAGATTATTGATTTTTTAATATGCTGTGAAGATCCGTCGTCGAATTTTTAATGAGAAACATTAGCGACAGAGGATTAAAATCATCCTTGCACACTTTGTATAAACAAGACAGTTCTTATTCGTTCGGTGTAGGTTTAGATTGTTCCTTTGTAGGTTGCTGAATTCAGTGTTTGATTTATAGTGTTAGCTCTTTCAGACTCCGAAGGCACGGATAAGCAAGTATCTTGATTTATGAGTGCGGAGCGATCATTTGTGCAAAAAGAATGCAAGAGGAAGAGAAGAAGAAGAATAGGAACAGGAATAAAATAAGAGGAAAGTTTGTACATGGGGAAAGACGTGGAGAAAAACGAGAAAATAGAAGAAGAGAGGAAATGAAGAAGAGAAAAGTGAAAGATGATAATGTATGTAACGCTCTTTCATTACATGGACCTGAAGGGTTTGGATCATAATTCTATACCGTATTTTTTAAGTTGACGTACGAAAAATTAATGAATTCCCCCTTAGTGGAGAACATTTAAAAATAATTGCATAGAAAGACATGGGATACTGCGACTTTCTAATAAGAGTTCCACATGGTGCTCCAGTTTAGGAAACCCACAATCACCTTTAAGAGGCCAAAGTGCAGACTGGTTGGTACATCGTGAATACTGACGTGATGCTAGGGGTTTATAGCTTTGTTTATCTTTCGGTCTTCAAGATTTCAATCTGACGAAGTGCGTACGTTTGGAAAAAGAGCTGACTCGTCTGCAGTGTCGGATATTGCCCAAACTTAGAGAGACTGCAATCGATTCTGTCGAGAAAAGGGACCACACAGCGGTTATACTAAGGACACACTGATTTAAACGCTTTCTGGAAAAAAGGAAAGAGATTATCATACCAGAGTGACGTGAAGAACAGGCAACTTGGAGACTTAATTGCTGAATATTTCAAATATCAACCATATGAGCAATGCACAATAGCCTCCTGTACAAGGGGTACCGGGTCGTTCCCGGGGGTAAAGCGGCCGGGGCGTGGCGTAGACCACTCACCCCCATCTAGCGCCGAGGTTAAAGAAAGAGTAGAGCTATACCTCTACTCCCCCTCTGGGCCTTCATGGCCTGTTATAGGGTGAACTGTACCTTTACCTTATGGGCAATGGACAATTGAATGAGAAGTGGCTGTGTTGTATGAACTTTGGAAGTGTTTTATACGGAGGCCGTTCGTGTAACGTAATAACCAATTTGATAATTGTGTTATCTGAAGTTTGAAATGTGTGTGTTAACCGTTGAAGAATGTAAATAATGTGCAATATATACACATTTTAGTACGTACCTCGCAGAGAACAGACTCAGTAAAGATTAGCGAGACCAGTCGGTGAATGCTGTGTGGGGAAGGGCTGGATGTGTACTGTAAGAACCACACGGAGCACACAAATACACAGAATGTGAATGAAATGCAGAGTTGTTGTGTTGAACGCAGCGCTACGCACGTACCAACCACTACTCTCGAAAGGGTTAAAACATTTTAGGGTGCGCATACTTTAAAACTAGTGCGAAGTTTAAAGTATTCAGCAACGACGACAACAAAAACAACAAACAACATGGGAGTAAAATATATATTTATGCGAAAATTACCCATGAGGTTTCAGCAGATACCAGAAACACATGATTTCACCTTTTCTTTCACACTTTAAGATACGTAGCAAATTAATCTTACAGTTATTTTGGATGGGTGCAGAGCCTTTATTACTCTATTACAATTATTCTATTCTCTTAAGCTTATGCATGAATTTTAGTACATATTGAATATGAAAAGCCTAAGGAAATTCGAAGTCTAATATGCGAAAGAAAACATACTTTATACAAGGATATATGCATACGTACATTTGTACATACATGCATGCTTACATCACTGCATACACAACACGCACTCCTGCGTGCAGTCACACGTACACAAGCACACATTAGCTGCCAGACATATGCGCCTACAGACACAGATCTGCGTTTGTACTCGCTTCTGTGTACCATCAGAAATTGGATTATTTGTAATGTGTCCACAGAGGGAACTGGGATCTGCACTCTTCTGGGATATTACGCGGCGTCGTGTGGTAATTGTTTACCGACGTTTCGGGACAAGGTGTCGGTCCTCATCTTCACGGGACAAGAGTCCGAGTAGGAAAGAAAGAAAGCCAGCAACCTATAACGTAAATTCTGGAAAGTGCGGTGGGGTAGCAATCAGTAGGCGTGATGAGAGCTAATAGGGTAGAACCAGGGTGAGAGAGGGGTGGATACAAACAACGTAAATCTGCGAGGGGTACCGAGAATGCAAACAGCTAAGACACCTGGAAAAAACATGTATGGAATAGAGGAACAGTACAGGAGGAAAATATAATGATAAAGCTAGATAAATAAAATACAAATTACCACAAGACGCCGCGTAATACCCCAGAAGAGCGCAGATCTCATCAACATCGCGGCGGAAGCCTGAAATCAAGGACAGAGGGAAATGTTTGAGTGACACAATTATTACTGCAGTTTTAATGCTGCTTTCGTAGTTGGGATTCTTAGAACAGAGATTCCTTAGCGCATGCGAGGTGGATGCTGCAGGCATGAGGGGCAAGTAATGCCAGCCATCAGCGGCTGTTGACCGCTTGCAAGTCATGCTCTAGTGAGCAGATACACATACACAGTGGCGTTAGTACTGACTGCATGAGCTGTTAGGATTGTTATTGTCCGGCTTGTTCAGTTGGCCAACACCCCCTCCTTTTAGTAAGCCCTTTACACACTTTGCTGCATAAGTGACTCTCGTGATGCATTTTGTCCCATTATTTATGAAACCGTTTGGACGAAAGGAAACTTTGGCTTAACTAAAATTACTGCTGAACTCTAGCGTCAAAACCAGCAACTACAAACCAAAGATGTGGAAATGAATACAAGTTTACTCTGATTTACGAAACATTTGTTGTATATTATTAATGTAAAGGCAAAATTCACCCTATAACCTACCATGAAGGCACAGCTTTACTCTTTCATTAACCTCGGTGCTAGATGGGGCGGGTGGTTAATCTCACGTACTCGGCGGCTTTACCCCTGGAATGACCCGGTACCCATTATATAGGAGACTGGATGGGCCTCAGGATCCGTCTGGACGGGTGCGGAAAATCTCGCCCCCACCGGGATTCTATCCCGGGACTGTCCAGGCTTTAGTGAGTCGCTATACCGACTGAGCTATCGCGGCCCACATACTCTTGATTTACGCTCCGACAATGTTAAAACGCAGAGAACTGATTGGCCAATGTCAGCGTACTGGAATGTAGTGAGATGGCGGTCCCTTTACTCCGGGGAAATCTCCCCGATGCCATTCAGGAGAAATCTGTGTGGATTTCAGAGCCCCTCTGGTCTGGTCTGGAAAAGAAAATAATTTCTTACCCCTTCCGGGAACCGAACCACGGTCCCTCAGATACCAAGCCTAATATTGGAAAGCTGGAATCAATATAAATATTTGATATGCGGCCTTTAATCTGTGTTACAAGACCAGATTACCAATGAAATACAAACACCAGGCAAAATAAATGGTTTCTGATATTAGTGACACTGAATATAAGCAAATAATTGGCTAAACATGAAGTCCTGCCAAATGACGACAAGATGAAGATGAATATGAAGGCTGGCTTGCCGTTACAAACCCCTAGACTGAAGACATCTTGTGTACCTCAAGGAAGGAGGGAGGTTTCTAGGAACGTGCGCGAGGCGCAAGACGCATAAATAGCGGAAGTTACTAAGCAAGTATGTATGAAAACCCGTCAGCCTAAGGCTCATAAATCTTTGTATACGTGTGAGTCTGTATTATGCAACGTATTTCCTGTTCTTCTGCTCTTAAGATTAAAGCAGCAGTTTCTTCCAGTAGTTGGCAAATTTCTAACAGGCTGCTTGTCGCCACACCCCAGGAGGCCATCTCATGCCATTCTTCTAGTTTTCGTGGCACACGCAAAGCCTTAAATCTGGCATTACATTTCGGAATTTTGTTTTATTTTGCCCTAGACTTCTGTTAAGTGAGATACAAGATGTGGTATTAGGCTTATTCTTTTACGACGAATTCGAGAATCGGAGTCTCTAACACATTCAGTGCGTATAGTTAAAAGTTTTGTGCTGTCCGTTTAACGTTCCTGGTACTTAAGATTTAAAGTTACAGTGAAGTGTGTGCCTAAGTATCGCGTTGCGAGCGATGAAATATAATTGCAGTGTACGTGTACCTCCCACATGATTATCTGAGCAGTACGTGGAGTTAACTGATCAGCTCCAGGGATTTACATTAGTTGTTCTCAATGGGACCACAACAGGCCATGAAGGCCCAGAGGGGGAGTAGAGGTATAGCTCTACTCTTCCTTTAACCTCGGCGCTAGATGTGGGTGGTCAACGCCACACCCCGGCCCCTTTACCCCAGGGAATGACCCGGTACCCATTGTACAGGAGGCTGGGTAGGCCCCAGGGCCGGTCTGGACGGGTGAAGAAAATATCGCCCTCACCGGGATAATAGTTGATTTAACTGGCTATATAATTTCTGATACCTAATATCTAATGTCTAATATCCCACGCACCTTCTGACCATATTTTATAAAGTGAATCTTATTTTTACCCTGTACTTTCCTTTTAGTTCTTTCAAGTAGCCTCTTTCAAAGGATATTCAGCTGTACATTCTGTGTATATCTGTTGGCGTCCACCATGCGATTTTTTTAGGCCCTACACCACACATCGCAACCTCCTGTTTTCACTGTAACATCACTAGCTTATGTAGACTGCAAACAGCCACAAATTCCATCCATGTGTGATACAATTGATTCCTGACGCCTCATTCCTCCTACGTCTAATGGGATTTCCTGAGAACTTTGAATTCACATAATGTAATTTATTTTATCGTTGTGAAATTTGATTCTCAGCGGTGCCCAAAACGTCGACTGCTTTATACATATACATATACATATACATACATACATACATACATACATTCCATGGATCCATAAGTCTGTCGAAGTGACAACTGGATGTGCAATAAGTCATAATATACAAATATACAGCTATACAGACTATAGAATTTTACATTTGAACACTATAAACTAAAACACTATAAACGTGTTACCTACCTCACTATGAACCATCTTTATACATAAAAAATTCATCTACTGAGTAACAGGAGTGTGTATTTAAGTATTTTCTTAATGCTACTTAAAATTTTGTCTTTTCATTCTTAAGACTTATGAGACTCAGTGGGAGTCTGTTGAAAATTCTGATACCGGCATAGAATGTACTTTTTTGAAAACAAGATAGGTTGGCATTTGGTCTATGTCCTGAATATGAAGGCACCGCGACCATTGCAAACGTCCGGAAGTACTTGCTTAGTGACATAGCATCAGATACCACAATGTCCTGTTATTTTGCAGTTATTTAAAATAACCCATGTATCAAATGCTGAAAGTTTGATCTTGTAGGTATATTGACGCATTAAATCTTAAGTGTTCAAACAGCTGTATATTCAGTGCTGTTGTAGGATAAACCAAGTTGTGTCGCCTTTCGAATCCATCCCGACGGAAAATTATGTTCAGTTTGTGTATTTTATATGTAAAACAAACTCGTAGTTATTTGAAATTTTCAATGACAAAGTCAGCGTAATTCCTTCTACTTCATTTTATCATCGTGTTTTTAACAATTCTGCTCTCCTTGAAACAGTTTTCGCGATTTTTTTTTTCGGGCTGTATTAATTTGCTTTATTACAGCCCGGCCACAGTCTGTCTTTATGTTCTGCTCCTCGAACCAATTATCAGAAGGAGACCCTGAAATGGGAAAATTATACAGCACTGCAAATGGAAACGCAAATGTTAGGGCAATATCAAAATGACGTCACAAGGAAATATGTTCTTGGGGTGTAGAGGAGGGCTCTCTTTAGTCTTCCCTTACTTTTCTGCCTTTATCTGTCTTTTATTTAATACCTTGGAACAAAAAGTATGCAAGAAAAGAGATGCGGGTCTCTGGAGGAGACAATATATGTTATTATGAACAAGGGATCGCCTTCAAGGACATACATAAATATCGTGTGGAGGATCACCTGTGGGGGGCATTACGGCTATAATATTGGGGGAGCTGAGTCGGACACCTTGAAAACTAAAGTCTCTGCGCTGTCTGTTGCAGAGACAAATTAACAATAAATTAATGCTTAACGGTCAGAATAAATTTCACAGATTGTCAAGTGCATCAAGTCGAACCCACCTGCATGCTCTATGACAGCTGTAAGTATACGGTCATAAATGCTGAGTTGGGGAGGCCTCTAATAACAATATCTTACCGGGTTTCGTGAAAATTAGGCAATTTTTTTTTCTAAAGTTTAAAACTGTAACGCATGGATACTCACAGAAGCAGAAAGCCGCAAGTCAAGTCTCTGGTCTTGAGGAAATGCAGTAGGCTGAAATTAGGTAGTAGGCAGTGTGTGGAGTTATTTTATGAACTGAGTGTCACACAGTCCTGCTTGAGAAGCCAGCACTCCCTCAGATAGTGAAGACATTTTCCGGAACCCGAAATTTCATTACCGTGCTCACAAGAGCCCGTAACATGTCCCTATCCTGAGCCAGATCAATCCAGTCCACTTCCCCTCATCTTATATATAAAGATCAATTTTAATGGTGTCCTCCCATCTACACCTGTAACTTCCAAGTAGATTCTTTTCACTCAGGGTTTCCCTCCAAAACTCTGTCTGCATGTCTCTTCTCCCTCTTACGTGCTACATACCCCGCACATCTTATTCTTCTTGATGTTTATCACCCTAATTATAGTATGTACTAAATTTGAGAAGTTATGTGTTCTTGTTGATGGCGGTGTGTAGGATATATTTGTTTCCTGATATCGTTTTATTTACCAACGGCCATCTGTGATTTGTTTATTCTTGTGTACTTAACTGTGCGTTTCAAATTGCCTAGGCCAAGTATCGTAGAGCGCTATGCTTACTGAGAATGATGAATTTAAATTGTGTGGGAGGAAGCTTTCGCGTCATTTTTGAGTTAGTTTCTTTGTATTTGTCTTAAGGGAATGTGCAACTACACAGAACATCCTCGGAACCTCCCCTGTCGATACCGAGCTTTCGGGACAGACTTTCGGTCCCATATTCAAAGGTAAAGGGAGTTCTTGTCCCTTGAATATGGGACCGACAGGCTGTCCCGAAACGTCGGTAACAAATTAGCAACCTACGCCGTGTAACATCCCAGAGGAGCGAAGTCCTCAACTAAGTGTCAGTAGAACCGGAAGGAAAGCTGAACGTCACTGACACCAAAAAACGACAGACTTCAGCCTCTTTCGATCACCCGCCAGTTTTACAGTCTCATTCCTCAAGCCCGTTTTGCAAAATCATTGACCACAACGTGTTCTCTTTGTGTTCCTTTTCCCGATCCTATATGCCTAGCCCATTACACTCTGTTAGTCTCCACCACTTAGCTGTAGTCTATTCACATATTATATAATTTTGCCATGGAGTTTGTTAAACAGGCAACAAATAACAGTATATTCTTTTCAAAACGTATGATGTTATCACGCCTTCTAGTATTGCATGTTTGTGATATGTTATTTATTGCCCTCTTGACTCTCACCCAACGGATTTAGTGCGGTAAGTAAAGCACTTCTCTTCCAGTCACTTATGAATATTTTGTTTTTCCTTACGGTAAATTTGTGGTAAAGATAAATTAAACTGAAGCAAGCCTCACTCACCAATGTCTTTTGCATCTGTGAAATGAAATATACTAAGGAATACTTTCCAACCCGTCGTATTGTGGTAGAATTTCTGGAAAGACGTTATTTACGTCATCATACGCTCTGCTAGTCCCAGACTGAATAGAGGTTTCAGTACTTCTTTTCGTCATTATCGAATAATTTTATAAATTAATACAGTTAGAAGTTTTAACACTCAGGTTTTTTATTTATGTCGGTGGATGGATGAGCTCATCAACCTTTTAAAGTCTAATGGTTACTTGATGCACCAACAGGTGTAACGTTCAAAAATTCTACATTCTGCACTCACTGTATTTATGTGTATTGTATTTATATTAGAACAAACAGCGACTTTTGCCTTAACCGAGATGAAAAGTGTTTACTGCGCGGTACGAACTGGGTCTTTAAATGAAACAGTTTACGCTTCGTCTTTAAAGGGTTAATAATGACACTACATTGTAGGCCTTAGCTTTCGTTCTCATAACCATTTATTTGAATTAGGCGACTGTGTAATAACTCAAGAGAACCAGAAATTTATATTATACTCAGTCTAAACACAACTTTCATTTCTTAAACATAACCAGCTACATGTTTCGGCCGATATATGGCAATCGTCAGCCCGATCGCAAAAACAAAATTCAAGATAAGTTGCAAACGACAGTATTTCGCTTGCTGGTTGGACTGATTTTAAAAATGAAATCTAACGACAGTAGATACTCTGTGTATGTGTATTTGTCGTCACAGTATCCTTGGTACTAAAACACTTGGCATTGGTAGAGTAAGCTGCTTTCGACTATACATGTGTTGCGTCGTGAGAGCTGGAAGAACATCCAGCATCATTAAATACACAAGATGCTAAAACGAGTATAGCACGCCATAAAACATTGTTATTCTTCGAAAATAGTATTTTTGCCTGATGTACTTTTGCTTATCCTTGATTTCAGGCTTCCGCCGCGATGTTGATGAAATCTGCGGTCTTCTGGGGCATCACGCGGCGTCGTGTGGTAATTGTTTACCGACGTTTCGGGACAATGTATCGGTTCAATCTTCACGGGTCAAGAGTCCGAGTAGGAACTCTCGACCCTGTGAAGATGGGACCGATACGTTGTCCCGAAACGTCGGTAAACAAATTGCCACCCGGCCCCGCGTAATGCCCCAGAAGACCGCAGATTACTTTTGCTTATATTCTCCATAATATATAAGTAGTATGTCGGTACCCACTGTTTATGTTACCAGTTCTCTTGATAGCAATTAATTTAATTGGCATCGTTTGACACGTGGACATGTCTGTGCGGTCTGCATTTCGTTGATATTTTAGTTTTGTAATCACAAATTGAAGCTCGTGAATAGTTTTATTTGTGTTGGGTTTTCCGTGTCTGTGTGCATCGTTACACATGCTTCACTACCATATCAGGAACATGGCTTAATTTTATGTGAATTATTAAATAAATGTCACATGTGTCTGTTTATTGTCAGTGTAAGGACGGCAGCAAAACTCTTGTCTGGCCGTAGCCATATTAGTGCCTTTGTTCAACATTTAGCTTAATAAAACTGTAAAAATCTATCCCATTACAGGCCTGGACAGGCTCTTAGCGCTCCAGGAGCTTGAGACTCCCGGAATTAGTAGATAATTGACACATGATGGTGGCAAGGTTGTCAGCCCTACGGCCGCCTTTACCTCCACGAACTAACCCTGGTACTCATTTCTGTTAGAGGCTGAGTCGACCTCAGGGCCATAATGCGATCTAAAGGATTAAGTACATGAAAAATCCTAATTATCCCATCGGGAATCGAACCCGCGACCTTCCGGCTTGTAGCGCAGTGTCTCAATCAACTGCGCCACCGCAACACAAATTAATTTAAACCCTATGATTGGCCAGCAAAACCGGATTCGTTATGTAGCTGCTAGCTCTGATCAATCTCAGTTACAGTGCGCGTTAGCGACTCTTTGCAGCCGGACGTGTTGGGCGGACAGACGGATGACGGACTGACAAAAGCCGTGTGCACGTAATACGTTCTTTGTGTTACACGTCACTCCATATTAAAACGGTAATGGTACGTGCACGTCTGGATGTGGCAGCTTAGCCTTTTCTGCAAGCTCCTAAGCCGTGTATTGACCAGGAGCTGAACTGGCTACAAGATATGGCACCTGTCGATCAGTCTTTTAATAAAGCGCGGCTGTAGCCTCTAGCCTGCGCCCGGAGTTATGAGAATATTGTATTTAACATTCCTGTATCTCGGAACACCGTGACAGTTGCGTCGTGTAGCAGATATTTCTATTTACGTCAGCTTGTCTCAAACGTCATGACACGGTAATTGGAATTCAAATTCCTTTCAACATGTTTAACAATAATTCCACACGTGTTACAATCTCAGTGCTATTTTTTCAGTAGTGCTCACTTTAAGTTTCGTTGTTTGTGCTACTGTTATTACCTCGTTATTATCTCAAATTAATTTGTATTTATTATATACGCAGCGTTTAAATAGCGATAATTAATTCGGTTTTATTTATTTTTGTCTTGTTATTTATTTACTACTTTCTAAAATTTTAGTGTGTTAACTTTTGCTGTAAGCTTAATATTTCAGTAAATTATTTCAATCAGTGATGTTCAACTCGCGGTCCTCCAGGTTGTGTTATGCGGCCCGCGGCCACATTTTTAAATTACGTATATATAGAATATACGAAAGTAAAACATAATTTAGGCTGGTTTTGTTTGTGGTGAAGGGCCCCGCAGCAGAAGCTACGGACGCACCGCAGTCTTAAGGCTTATTTGCAACCCTGTGATGTAGATGAAGAGAAAGATGATCAGTTTTTTTTTCATTTTTCCAAGTAATGGAGCACCGGTAGAATGAAATTGACAGAGGAAAACCGAAGTACTCTGGGAAAAACCTGTCCCAATGCCACTTTGTCCACCACAAATCCCACATGGGCAGCCCCGGGATTTTTTTATTCATTAACCTGTCCGGGTTTTTTTCCCCTTTGATCCATTTTTGTACTGTTTAAATCCTTTCGTCCTTCATGTCACTTTACGTTCATTTACCGCCCTTACAACAAACACAACACAAACATCCATGCCCCCGGTGGGAATTTTTTTTTTTTGCCTGTCCGGGGTTTTTTCCCCTTTGATCCATTTTTGTCTGTTTAAATCCTTTCGTCCTTCATGTCACTTTACGTTCCTGCTACCGTCCTTACAACTAACACAACACAAACATCCATGCCCGCGGTGGGATTCGAACCCACGATCCTAGTAAGCGAGCGGCCGCAGACCCACGCCTTAGACCTCACGGCCACTGAGATCGGCATGGATCGAACCCGGGCCTCCGCGGTGGTAGGCCTGCGACTAACCGCCTGAGCCATGGCACGGCCTTAACTTAGACTGTTAGGTATATCACTTATTTGATTTTACAAGTGCGGCCAGCGCACCGGCCCACAATAACTGTTTTGAGCCTTTGTCAGGAACGTTGGACACCCGTGATGTAAATGGAAGATGTGAATTTGTATGTCGATTAGTTTGTGTAGAAGCCTACTTTTTTACATTGACACAAACACCACACACAGCCTTACATCAGCACATGGCCTGGTGTGCCGTGTGGCAACTCATTTCCAGGATGCCACCACCCGAAAAATGTTGAGGATATCTTTTGTACTTTACTGTCTGAAGCACAGTGGGTGTGATGTGGCTGGTCGTGTTTGCTGTTAAATACATACTTGAGAATTTGTCAGGGCTATTGTAGTATTGTGTGCAGTTAGTTACGTGTTGCAGGTAACTTAGTACAACTTGTAAGTTTAATGAAAGTGTTTAAAAACATAGTGTTTAAATTATTAGCGGGAGAGATTTAAAACAAAGACTTATATCTTCAGGTAAAACATAGTTTTTTTATGGCTTTTAATATTTAATAGGCCTGATAATGGCTTAATTGATAAGCCGAAACTTGTAACCTGTAAATTTGTCAATTTTGTTGTGCATGACATTGGTTTGGAATATATATATCGAAAACTTTTATTAATCACTGTCCAGGTTGAGATCACGTGAATTGTGCTGAATATGACAACGTGAATTAGATGTCTGTAGACTTTGAAGAAATTATGTGTGATGTACTACACAGGTACCGTTCGCTGTACCCAATTTAGACTTGTGTGCACGAGTATCTAAGCATCAAGCTGTAATGGATTTCCCGGAACAAGTATGTAGTACCCTGCCTTTCTAGGTGTAAACTTAACTCTAGTGACCTGAGGGAAATGGTCTATTGTCTTGTTACTTAGATAGTGTTGTTTATTATGCGCTGCTTCTGTTGACGGTTAGTTCCTCTTTGTTTTCAGTCTTCATATTTTGTTTCTGCCTACTTTCTTTTACATCTTACTTCTTTAAATTATTTTTACTGTCTGACAGCAAGTAGAGAAGAGTTGCACACGGTAGAAGATAGAACTGAAATCGTGGCGTGGAGGTTAACGCCCCGATTTGGACACAGCTCGCTGATTTCTTCCGTGTTTCTTCTGATTTTACTCTTCTAAAACTTCAAAACACAATCGACGGTTACTTTTTACTCCTTGAATACAACATCTTTGCTGTCTTTAGTGTTTGTAAGACGGAAACATTCCAACGCTTTCGCTGGCCCTCCGAAACTGTCCCCACGTTTATTCCAACGCTCCGGAACTGCCCCCACGTTCCAGACAGATTGAATTAGTAGCCTACAAGTTGCCTGTACATGTTGCAATTAGACTTCAGAATTCTGTTCACGGATCACAGGTGGTTCACAACGAAAATTGAATGTTAATTACTCTTTAATGTCTTCAGTGTCTGGCGTTTGTGTGGCTGTGACGAATGGCATTACAGATTACACAGTTGCCACCCAGTGGGATAATGACTTTGTTTCAGGTGGTAATGTGTGGAGTAGCTGTGTGCTTGTCTAAGATTGGTATGGGGATTAAGAAGGACAGCAACGTTCGTTCTTCACTGTGCACAAGGTAACAGTGCGGCATCTTTAACAGTCAGGTGTCACTTACCAGCTTCTTAGTCGTAGAGAATTTGGTTCACATAAGGTAATGCCTGCCGATCTCAGTGGCCGTGCTGTCTAAAGCGTGGGTCTACGGCCTCTCGTTTGCTGAGATTTTGGGTTCGAATCACGCCGGGGGCATGGATGTCTGTCTCTTGTGAGTGTTGTGTGTTGTCAGGTAGAGGTCTCTGCGACGAGCTGGTCACTCGTCCAGAGGAGTCCTATCTGAATGTGGTGTGTCTGAATGTGATCGTGAAGCCTCGAAAAACGAGGCGGCCTAGGCCCCCAAGGGGCTGTCGAGCCATTGAAAAAAAAGGTTATGCCTATATGACGCCAAAGTCTTCCCTTTCTTGTAAAAATACGGGTCCCTAAACAGCATATGTTTGTAGCTGTCTCTATTGAATTGATACAAAATGGGAATTACGTATTCTTTCTTTGTGGGATGGCAAATTTGGGATTCGAACTGTAAGACTGCCGGCTACACTATACTCGTGTGTATGCAATTTTCTTTCAATGGCTCGACAGCCCCTTGGGGGCCAAGGTCGCCTCATTTGTCGAGGCTTTACGATCACAATTTAGACACACGACACTCTGTAGGACTCCTCTGGACGAGGGATCAGCCCGTCGCAGAGACTTCTACCTGACAACACACAACATTCACAAGAGACAGATATTCATGCCTTCAGCGGGATTCGAACCCACAATCCCAGCAAGCGAGCGGCCGCAGACCCACGCCTTAGACCGCGCGGCCACTGGGATCGGCATGTGTATGCTATACTCCGTTAAAGGTTGGAAAGTTGTGTCTAGGATAACGTAAGAATTAAATTTGTTAATCCAAGGAGACGGGACAGTCGAAATATTACTTTTATCGAGTTTTTTTTTCTGTGGCGCAACAGCCCAACTCGGGCCTAGGCCGCCGCACTGTTGAGGTTTCTAGGTCACACTCAGTGAGACACACACACCCTGTAGGTCTCCTCTGAACGAGTGATCAGCCAGTCGTAGAGGTCGCTACCTACAACACGCAACAAACACAAAATACGAATATCCATGCCTTCAGCGGGATTCGAACCCGCAGTCCTTGCAATCAAGAGGCCGCAAACCTACGCCTTAGACCACGCTGCCACCGAGATCGGCTTTAACGAGGCTTTAGTTATACATTTTTAAATGTTAAATATCATTAAACAGTATCATGGCTTTCCGAATGCTGCAGAGGCATTGATTCATAACCATCATTTTGATACCAGTGTACAGAGGGAGTAGCTGTCGGCCAATTGTCGATATAGACAAAAATAAATGTTCAGTGTCCTCATGTGCTTAACTGATACAACCTTCAAACTGGCACTGACACGCTGTATGTGTTATCCTTAGTCAGAATTTACATCTCATACGGAGATTTGTTAGCGGGTAGAAAAGGACTTCAAGAAGGTAGGGAGACACCATTACGTAACCACAGCAAGAAGACTTGATGTTTAGTGCAACAGGCTCCAAGTGTTGTGGACTGTCTGTGAATCGCATATCTGACGAATACAGGGCATACACAAAAGAATGGTGCGGTTTCAAAAGTGAATAAAAAATTTGTGTCTCACATTACACGGGCACAACATACACCGTCAGCGGCTGCAACTGTCCAAGTTTCTCATGCGCTACCAGCAGTTCGCTTCTCATTCTTACTGCGTGGCCGCGGGGCCAGTTTCAAAGATGGCGTTGCAGCAGGAGAAGGCTTTCTGTGTGCTCCGTTTTGAGGTGTCCAGATATGCAAATGGAGACAAGAACCTTCTCCCTTGGCCACCCCGTTCGCCAGATCTTACACCGTGCGACTTCTTTCTTTGGGGTTCGTTAAAGACAGCGTTTATGTACCACCATTGCCCACGTCCATCCATGAAATTCGTGATCGGATAACGCATGCACTGCAGGCCATTACAGCGGACATGCTACACCGGGTCTGGGATGAGTTTGATTACCGTGTGGATGTGTGTCGTGTGACCCAGGGTGCACACATTGAAGGATTGTAATTACCAAATGAGAAACTTGGACAGTTGCCGCCGCTGACGGTGTATGTTGTGCCCGTGTAAGGTGAGAAATAAATTTTTTATTCACTTTTGAAACCGCACCATTCTTTTGTGTATGCCCTGTATATTTGTGAATAGGGGTTTTCGTTTATCGTCAATTTGAAGCACCCGGTAACGAATATGAAGGTTTCGTTGTCTGCTAAATTGTGTATGGCCGGACTCTTTAATACCGCTAGATGATTTGATCATTGAAATGAAAATGCATTTCTCGCAATGAGGAATAAGAGAGGCGGGCTATGTAATGTCTATCCCTCCAATTGCAGAGGATCTAAATTGTGCTGCGTGTTCATTAAATACCGAACCACGCCAATAGGCGTTTAATATCCAGCTATTACTCATAAAAGGTGAGTATTGGACACGTGAGGCACACATACGGGGCTCTTTGGTGATGAATTCAACATTAATTGGGGACTGGAGGGATTTATGTTGCGTTCATGCGTAAGGATATTTGGATCGTTGTGGCTGTACGGCTGATGTCATGCATACAGAACGCAGTTTATGAGCTGGTCATAGGCGAAAACCTGCGAGGTGTTCAGCGACCAGACATCACTTGTAACCTACTTTCCCGCTTAAAGATGTAAAGTCGTAGGATTTTAAGGTCACCATGCTGTCAGTGTGTGTGTCTGGGTGCCCTCCAACTTTAGCTTCTGAACCACATGACCGATTTTTACGAAATGTGGTGTAAACCTTCCGACGATTTCAGGCTTCCGACGCGATGTTGATGAGATCTGCTCTCTTCTGGGATATTACGCGGCGTCGTGTTGTAATGGTTTACCGACGTTTCGGGACAACGTATCGGTCCCATATTCTAGGGTCGTCTTGACCCTGGGAGATGGGACCAATATGTTGTCCCGAAACGTCGGTAAACAATTATCACACGATGCCGCGTAATATCCCAGAAGAGCGCAGATCTCACAAACCTTACGTCATTTAAAGATAGCCTGACACAATTTTATAAATTTTATTTATTTCTGTGATTTGAAACTCTCAGTGGGTGGTTTGCGCGTGGCCCTACACAATTTTAAACGTGACTTAAAGGTAGCTTCATGAAATGAAACAAAACAAAAGGTAAATACCTATAAAAATTTGTAATTTTTATTTTCGTGAAGATCAAAATATATGGTAAAAATATTCTTTATATAAACATGTATTTTTGTATTAACATTGATACATTTGTAAGTATAACCGAAAAGCTAAAATTATGTTTGGTGAAGTTTGATTGTTAACGCCATCACACCGTGCACTGTCGATAATCAGATCACACAATATTCTGTCCAACAAAGTGCACTCTATTGTGTTCAGATATTCTATATTACAATATCTTGTATAATCCAACATGTTTCGATCCCTCATGAGATCATCATCACGGATTCGTATCAAAGTAACATTTCACAAAACTAGCAATGTATATAAATATACTTTGATACGAATCCCTGATGATAAACTTCATGAGGGATCGAAACATGTTGGATTGATTAACAAGATATTGTAATATAGAATATCTGAACACAATAGAGTACAGTTTGTTGGACTCAGCACTGTGTGATCTGACCATCATGTATGTTGCGGCCTGAAAGGAGTTCTGAACCTTTTAAACTTGCATCCTGCACAAAGATTGTTTACTTCTGGTAAGGCACCACACGTGTCTTTTTGTCCGGAAAGGTGACGTGGAATATTTAGTATAAAGTAGCGCATTTTCATTTATAAATATTAACACGCCACTGTGTTATATAAAGCATTTTGCAATGTACATTTTGTATGATTTTGTATGTTATGACTTATTCCACATCCTCTTGTCTTGTGACAAAATTATGGATCCATGGAATGTATATATGTATGTATAGTATGTATGTATGTATGTAAAGAATGTATGTTACTTCGAATCTGCTCTATAAATTTATGCAAGGGTTTTTATGTAACTTGCGACATTAACACTGGATCATTTGGACGTGCATTTAGCCGTGTATTTAGAGGGATTATGTCACCTCTGTACCTCGTGACTGTGTGCTGTTAATGGACTTCGTTTAATCATTTCATGAAGTATATCATGCATTTACCACGGCCCATGGAAGCTCAAATAAGCAATTACCTGGACTCATAATGCTACTTCACTCTCAGCTCACACAAGACACAGTGTCGATCAGGTTCAAGCGAATAATAATAAATGACGTAATCTACTCTGAACGGCGAGCCCTGTATCTTCCGTTTCAATGAAACACACATTACTTCTAATGAAACTGCAATGCAGATGAATTATCATCGGGTTTTCAAACACAGACACTTTCGTATTAAAGAATGAAGAATGTGTAGGCCTGATCCATGAATTTGTATACTTGTAATCGAAGGAATTACTTAAAGTTTAGAAGGCACGATTGTAAAGTACACTGCCACTTGTTAGTACACATTTCCAGTTTCCTGTCTTAAACTTATAGCCATTTTTCTTTTTTTCCATAGTCCATTGAGATAGGGGCACCAGTGGCGCAGTTGGTTGAGGCACTGTGCTACAAGCCGGAAGGTCGCGGGTTCGATTCCCAAAGAGTCATTGGTATTTTTCATTGACTTAATCCTTCCGGCCGCACTGTGTCCCTGGGGTCGACTCAGTCTCTAACTGAAATGAGTAGCAGCAGTACCAGGGGGCGTTTGGCTGACAACCTTACCGCCTTCATGTGCTGATTGGCTAGAAATTCTGGGAGCCTCAACCTCCTGGAGCCCTAAGGGTCTGTCCAGGCCTGTATAGGGATAACTTTAGTTCATTGAGTTATTTTTACACGAATGGGCTAATGATTTGCTGTTTGTGACTAAGGCACAAAACAAACATGCCCATATGTACACAGGGGAAATAGGAAAACATATACTGAAATAGACAACTTGCCGTTAAAGTCCTTTCTAATTTCCGTTTCCAATTTAAATAGATTGCTCTTATTACGGTGTAGGAATGGACTCGTGGGCAACAATGAAATGCGTATTATAGCAGCTGGATGTGAGGTTGATGCGTGATGGGGATGTTAGAGCGTAGATTTAACGTAGTTAATATTTGGCGTTCATAAGATTAGGAAATGTCTTGACCAGCATAGGGAATATAAAATTAAAAAAAAAGACCTACCAACTAAAATTGATAAATTAGTTATATCTCATTAAACATGTCACGAAACTTTCCGACAGGACTGGCTGAATAATTTGGTTGAACTTTCTGAGGATAGGATCCACTAACAGGATTTTGTGACTACTGTAATGAACGGGCAGAGTAGGAGCAGTGACTTTCCTGACAAGTTGTGTAACTTGTCATTTTTTCAAACAATATCTTGAAATATGACTGGAATTAAATTAGGCGTACTTATTATGGTAAAAGAATAATTGTTTTTCGTTTTTTACAGTTGATGACTTGTACTGTTGAAATTAAAATTTGAAAAAGTTTGTTGCTACTGAAGTGCAGAGGTATGGAAATTGCTCTTCTCCAGCCCTCTCTCAGCGGCACTGAACCAGTACAAAGACGGACATAGAATGAATGATTGAAAGCGGTTGGATGAGAAAGTATATTTCTTTCTTGAGAAGGAAGACAGGGGATTTGGCTCTTTTTCAAAGTATCAGCATAAGCTAATGCGAGTGAAGCCAGGGGTTAGAGTTCGTTGCACGGAAGGGAGCAATTCAATTGCCTGGTAAAGCCAAGGGGGTTCCGTAATATCACTTGTTTACTTTTTTTTTTTTTTTTTTTTTTTTTTGAAAAGATTTGTCATACTTTTGCTCCATATTCGAATTTTTTTTTCTGAATCAGTGTTTGGCAAACAAATATGCGCTGTTAGGGCTGTTATTGTTTGTGCTTGGTCCCTGGTATTTTATTTCAGCCCAATGAAGTATAATGTTAATGTAATTTACGCGGAGTTACATATGCAACTTGTCTTACAGAGTAGACAACACTGTAACTTTTTAGCTTATCCTTGTAATTTGCACTCCTCGAGGGGCCGACACATGATGTAGGAAGCAAATTGTAGATAGTTGGGGTTTCTCCCCAATAAAATGTATTTGTCGGTTTGATTACTAAGATTGTACATGTGCAAAATTGTACATAAATGTTCTCAGAATTTATTCTGATATTGTTGTGTAGAATAAAGACTTAACGCATAATTACGTCATTATAACTTACAAATATCAGTAATTTTAGCGTTCTAAGGCGTGGGTCTGAGGCCGCTCCCTTGCTGGGATTGCGGGTTCGAATCCCGCCGGGGGCATGGGTGTCTGTCTGGTTGAGTGTTGTGTATTGTCAGGTAGAGGTCTATGCGACGGGCTGATCACTCGTCCAGAGGAGTCCTACCGACTGTAGTGTGTGTGTGTATGTGTGTGTATGTATGTCATTGAATATGATTAAGTGTAATAATAACCCTCTAGACCTATAATGAGTAGGCAGACAGAGGTCATACTACGAAAGTAAGAATGGTCAGTAATTTATTTCGGTTTGCCTGTATTAAATGGCAAAAAGGTATACGACTGCAATGTAATTACCCTACTTACATTATGGCAACTTTTTTTGCTCGGTTTTATTAAAGTCTGCTTACTGTGAGAAATTCTACAAGCATTAAATATTCCTTATATTTTTAAGTGATTTGAAGACGTTTCAACTACAAGGACCAACTTTTTAATGGCAGCGTCTTGACACTTTATTATGGAGGCAGCTTGTACGGATCTTGGTGCGTTACTGACATCTGTTAGTAGAACATCAGGTCGGTGCCTAAAAACACACCACACTCTCCTTCCAACAAGAAATTCTAAACCGCCCAGCGTTCACTGATAATCTCACGGGTTTATTCGATACGATAAAATATGTACCGCTTAAAGAGTGCCTTTAAGTTATACGTGTATAAGGATGACTTAAAAATGAAATAAGTCATAATACTCCCGCTCGTGACTTAGATTTTTCGTAATTTTTCTCTGTATTTTCAGGAAAATTTCGATATTTTTTCTTGAAAAATTCCGTGACAGCTTCCTTCCAGATACTCATCATTCATTATTACCTTATCATCGGGATATTCCAATTTCAAATCTCTTCCTGGCGACCAGATGTACTGAACGGAATTTTTTGTGGTTTTCCTCGGTTCTACTAATGGTATGGCAGGGTCTACCTTACACGAAGTCGCCCTCGGTGGACTAGTGGTTAGCGGGTTCGATCCCGACCGAGGTCGATGGATTTTTAAGGGTGATAAAAATCCGGAGCACCACTTCCTTCGTAGGGGAAGTAAAGCCGTCGGTTCCATGTCGTAGATTTACGGCATGTAAAAGAACCTTACGGGCATGAATAGAAATGTTTCGTAAGCAAAATTCAGCGGCCATTTCTCACCCAAGTCTCCTGACTGCCTGCCAGATGGCTCTGGCAGTCACATCAGGATTGAGTCGCACTTGTGCGGTCAGTGGGCTGGTCACTCACTACATCAACGCACATGACCATAGAAACCTCCGAAAGGAGACCCCTATGCTTCGCGTTGGAGCGACAGGGACAAACAACAACAACAAAACCTTACACTTAAACACAACCAATTGTATATTATCTTGCTTTTATGTTTTACAATAGTACTTAAATTCTGAGCTATATAAGAAATGGAATTTTAAAAACTCTCAGTCATACGAAGAATCAACTCTTCCTTCAGACGTAATAAGAGTGATGATGTCCTGCACCTTGACATTAATTTTTTATGGATGTAGAACTACACAGTCCATATTGGATGTTGTGCAGTTGGCGTATGGCTCTATATAAAGCATCTTTAGTGCTCGTTGTGTCCAAAGAGGGCACTTGTTTCGTGATATCAGTACAGACGAAGGAAGTCGTCAGCAGTTTGAGGTTTACTGAAATGGTTCAATTGTCCGTCTTGTTAGGAACGGGATTAACTTCATTTTGATAGCTGTGCCATTGCATTGGTCTGATAAGTGTTCTCCGTCTCTCTCCGTATACAGAGCCCATGGCTTGTTATTTTCCACGTGTAGCACGAGGTTCATGAAGGGCCCGAACGTAACGCCACTAGATGCCACTACAGTTGCGTGTTTTATAATTCTCTACTGTCAGCAGTTGCAGCACGTTTGCAATCCGAATCTCTGTGGTTACAATGAGAACATCGCCTCTTGATATAAGTTCCCAAACCAAACGCGCTAACAGTTCTTCGAAATATATATATATATATATATACATACATACATACATACATACATACATACTTACATACATACACCAAAACACAGGGGCGCACAAACCCCGGGCGACATGTCGCCGTGGCGACTAAATTTTGTGCTGTGGCCCCTAGCATCTGTGGATACTCAGTATGAAACTTGCATAATTTCACCATTCTGACGCCTACAAGTTTGAGATGGCTTTTAGATTTTTGTAGAATTTGTGCACCCCTGCCCTAAGTTTTGTTTCTGCTGCCGGAGGTCGGTGTTTAGCTCTCCGTTTGATGACGGCAACTGAGGCCTAAAAAGACACTGGAACAAGAAGTTTGAATTTTTGTATCGAAATAGACCGTAAACATGGCTAAACATCTTAATTTATTATTAGGCTATATAAAGAGTCGAACTCTGTGATAGCGTCATGAGAGAGACTGAATATTTTGTGTTGTTATAAACGAGTGTTGCTCTAGCCGGATAGTATAATGTGTGGTTAACAGTGAGGAATATCTGACGCAATAGGCGAGGTGTCGCATAAACGCATGTCGTTATAACCGGGTTCGAATGTATATATGTATATATGCATATATATATAACGCATATGTATACTGAAACATAAACATGTTGAAAGTTTGGAACTTTGAGGTAATCGGGTGTGATAAATTAAAAATTACGAAGAGGAGTGGATAATTATGAATTAATATATTCTGATGTACAGAAATATTTTTAAAAAATTACCGTGTCATAAGCTCTTGCCACAGTCTTTATTTGTATTTGGTATTTGTGAGTATTAAGGCTGGATGAAAGCAGAATTCCACAAACTTCTGTGATAACAGTGTTTATCTTGTGCCTGTGCAACCCAACACTGCGACGCATGCGATGTTAACTTTGTAGCACCTTTGTTCATATTATACAGCTCTCTAGGTAAGGAACTCGTATACGAAGGTTATTCTCGGTGAATTAGCTGGCTACGGGTCGACGCTGGAGTTCTAATTCTCACAGGGGGCAGGATTTTCTTATCCACGACATCCAGAATAATGGGCCGGGATAGCTCAGTCGGTATAGCGACTCGCTGCGGGCTGGACGGTACGGGGATCGAATCCCGGTGGGGGCGAGGTTTTCCGCACCCGTGCAGACCGAGCCCCCTGTACAATGGGCACCAGGTGTCTTGCGGGACTATAGCGGAGGGGGCATGGCGTTGATCACTCACCCCGATCTAGCGCTGAGGTTAAAGAAAGTGTAGAGCTATACCTCTACTCCCCCTCTGGGCATTTATGACCTGTTCTAGGGTGAACTTTACCTTTTACCACTTACGGAATGGTTTTTGGGTCCACTCAGTTTATTATCCAGTAGGTATTTGGGTCCCTTTACCTTGAGGTAAATAGGCCGGAATCTAAAGCCCCCTTCTATGTAATGCTAAGGTTAGGAATGGGTGGATGTTTACTTCCACTTTACCAGTACTCGTATATCTTCCTGATATGGTGATAAGGCACAGGGAAAATTTTTACCCTATTAAATTTGACCGATTATTGTAATACCTGAAATGTGAAAGGTACAAAAGGGACGAGAAAGGGTAAAGCTCCCCCTATAACAGACGATTAAGACCCAGAGGGGGAGTAAATGTATAGCTCTAATCTTCCATTTACCTCGGCGCTAGATTGGGGTGAGTTGTTAAAGCAACAATTCCGGCCGCTTTACCCCCGGGAAAGAGATTCGGTACCCACTGTACATGAGGCTGCGTGGGCCACATGACCGGTCTGGACGAGTACGGAAAATCTCGCCCCCACCTCTATTCGAACCCCGGACCGTCCAGCCCGTAGCGAGTCACTGTACCGACTACGCTGTATGATAGCTGGAATGTGCTGGAGGAGAATATAGGTTGCGGATCGTGGCTACTTGTGTTCCAGTTTTGTATTAAATTTATTAGCTCAGTGAATTTAATAACCTCTCCCAGCGCTGAGTCAAAGCTTTGGTGAAGTTTAACGTTAAGTAATATAGGATGACGTACAGTCAATAGAGGTCTGGGACATGGGAAAGACATGCCAGGTACAGTCTGGGGTGTTGCAAGGAAGTCTCGGTGGCCTGACTTTCATCATCGGAGATGCAATCTAATCATTTTTCTAGGAATCGACTGGTTGCACACTGCACTATCTGTCACGTGTTTAAGTGACGTAGTTACGACATTGTTTATACAGGGCATACACAAAAGAATGGTGCGGTTTCAAAAGTGAATAAAAAATTTATGTCGCACATTACACGGGCACAACATATACCATCAGCAGCGGCAACTGTCCAAGTTTCTCATGCGCTACCAGCAGTTCGCTTCTCATGCTTACTGTCCAAGAAATTCGTGATCGGATAACGCATGCACTGCAGGCCATTACAGCGGACATGCTACACCGGGTCTGGGATGAGTTTGATTACCGTGTGGATGTGTGTCGTGTGACCCAGGGTGCACACATTGAAGGATTGTAATTACCAAATGAGAAACTTGGACAGTTGCCGCCGCTGACGGTGTATGTTGTGGCCGTGTAAGATGAGAAATAAATTTTTTATTCACTTTTGATACCGCACCATTCTTTTGTGTATGCCCTGTATATCACTTCCACCAAATCTATGCTTCCTTCTTAAGATTCCGCCTTTATGCCTTAAAGCTATCATTTTAAACTTATCTCATCAATTATAATCGATCAGTGTCCCATCGATAAAGTGTTTATATTTCTACCAATCATATGGAATGTCCATTGTGTGATATCTGCGGTCTTCTGGGTCCGACTCTTGACCCGTGAGGATGGGACCGATACGTTGTCCCGAAACGTCGGTAAACAATTACCACACGACGCCGCATAATAACCCAGGAGACCGCAGATTTTATCAACATCGCGGCGGAAGCCTGAAATCAAGGTCCATTGTATGAATATACTTAGTGCATTTATGGTGATTTGGACAAGAGGTTTTGAAACTCGCCTAAAGTTAGTAATATTTAATTCCTTATCTTTGGATGGCAGTTGGTAGCCATTTTTCACTTCGTATTGACTATGCGATGTGTTGATATTTCCGAAACGGAGGAAAGATCGAAATCGAATGAATCATTTATGTGGTTTACATTATTTATTACATTTGGCAGGCCGTGTTGTGTCTGCGTTAGAATGCATGGCTGCTTGTCGGAAGGAATCGAATACAAAATGCGATTTGATAAAAACGGAGCATATGACGTGGACAGTAAAGGCAGGCTTTATTTGCCTGGATTCGTAATGTATTTAGTGTCTGAAATATCTCGTAAGTCATGGAAACTGCGTTGTGGTTTTCTACGCTGTTCTTCTTAGCTGAATAGTATTTATAGATACAAATAATTGTTGTATTGGTCGTTTTAAAAGGACTTGGTATTTAATTAGTCGTCAAATGAAAAATTATCGAAGTTATTGAAAAATTAACGGAATAAGAATGGAAACAGAAGAGTGAGAATGCGTGTTATAGCTAAGACGCGTGCAGGGAAGAGACGTTTGTGAGAGCACTGGAGATACTGCGTGATTCTGGAACGGGTCACGTGACCTGTAGTGTACAGCATTATGACGACACTTGGAAGTATGTACTTCTCTATTCAGACAACGTATTTTATGGGTGATTTTACGGGTCATACATGTGGCGTATTGTACTTTAGCAATTAGTAGGTAGATTTGGCTGTGTTTTAAATGAAATTCAATTGTATTTTATGTTCCGTTTAATTTATTCGTATAATAGATGTGAATTGCTCAGATTTGCCATTGAGTGGACCATGATAAAATGTAAGCATATTGTGCTCAATCCCAGCTCAGTCAGCATAAGCATTGAACCATAATCTATTGAAATGTCTGGATTAGTTGTTAATTGAACGTGATTTTACGATGTTAAAGATTGAATATATCCATCAGGCTTATTTATTTGCCTATATTGAATTTTCTGATGCGAAGTGGAAACTAAAGTATCAGCTATAACACAAAGTATTCTACTGAAATTTGAAATCAAGTGGAAAGAGGTTTTGATAGTTGGCGATTTAATTTAGACAACCAATTAGTTCACACACTTTTGTATACTTTTTTTTCCCCAAAACTTTCCCTTCATTCCTAGAGCGTAAGCAAAAAATATTTGAATGCGAGGCTATTAATTTGGTATCCCTATTGACAGCTGGTGTGCTGTATAGTATTATGAAGGAAAATTACCTGCTAATCAGAGTGCTGGAGGGGACGGCTAATGTACAGCACCTCCCTCTGAACCAATTTGATCCTGTCTAGTCCTCTTCCTCATACAAAGACTACTATACGTTCGTGACTTCTCGTAATCATACATACGAAATACTGTAGCCCCTCCGTAATGACGGCTGTTCTCCTTTACGCGGCATGTTGATACTGAACGGCCTGTACTGGATTTTTATATTATGTCTTTATCCATGAGATGTTCGTTTTAACTAGGGACATCTTTTCAGCTGAAAAGAGTGAAAGCTAAAATTGATACTTCTGTGTTAATTAGATCGTTGCCTTTTATTTCAACTCCTTCGTTCAGTGGTGTTAGAACTTCTAGTGAAGCTGTCGCTCGACATGGTCATGAACCAGAGCCATCCACTTCCGAGTCTCAAGCACCTCAAGACAGACATCTGTCACGTGCCGGCTCACCACTCTCCTCTTTCTTTATTTTCTTTAGACATTATGTAACTACTTAACCCGAAACATCATAGTTAAATAACCTAAGAATAAATCAAGTAATGCCACTACGTAGCTCAGCAACGTCATGCAAGGACTGCTGAATGCATTAACTTGCTGTAAAGCGTCTGTCTTCAAGATGTCAAGCTGAGGAATGCAGTCAGTGACTGGGTAGTTTAGACATGGTAGGCTCCTGTGCCGTCTATACTCGGCATTTCTGCTGTAGCAACGTTAATTATAAAGTCGAAGGCTAAATTACCCCCGAATGTTCCATGCCTCGACACTTAAAGATTAATAACTGCCTGAGACATGTCATTGAACGTAATTTGCAAACTTGAGACTGGCTGGAGCCAATAGAAAGGAAAGGCTTGGTTAGGCATTCAGTATTTGAGATTCCCGACCAAAAATGTAGATGTACTTACAGGTAAGGGATATAATATAATATAATATAATATAATATAATATAATATATCATATCATATAATATAATATCATATAATATAACATTCACCTAATTTTTGTTGAAGTGTGGCGTTAGGAGGCGATAATGAACTAAAAACTATTTACGCATGAATTCCAATGTAATTCCCAATCGTTATAGACTATCCACTTTGTGCTCTATTTGTCTCCTTGGGAGGACAAGGTCATTCTACACGGCCTGGAAACTAAATGGCCTTGCCTTATGATTTTAATCATTTACCTAATCTGATTTGTTATCATTATTTATTCAAAATGCTGGAATGTTACCGCAGAATAAGTCACAAGTACTTCTTGTCTCTTAATTTTTCAGTAGTCCTGTCTGATATTAATTTACACATTTAACGAAATCTTAATTAAAGCCAAAAAGAATAAGAAAATGAACACAAATGATATCGTTCTTATTTTAAATGTAATTAATTTTGCTTAAATGACTCTACGTTTTGGTGCAAGCTTCAACTGTAGAAAGGAAATAACTGCAATAAATATTCAGGAAACACTAAAATTGAAACAGTTGCATTAAACATTAGACAGGCGTTGTGAAACTTCTTTTAAATTAAATTCATTTCTTTCGTGTTAATGTTTTGACACAACACTCATAAAGGCAGTTGACAGAGACGGCACAGGAACGTAGAAGGAAACACGTATGTCACATAACACGTACCTCACATAACACGTACGTCACATAACACGTACGTCACATAACACGTACCTCACATAACACGTACGTCACATAACACGTACGTCACATAACACGTACGTCACATAACACGTACCTCACATAACACGTACGTCACATAACACGTACGTCACATAACACGTATGTCACATAACACGTACGTCACATAACACGTACCTCACATAACACGTACGTCACATAACACGTACGTCACATAACACGTACGTCACATAACACGTACGTCACATAACACGTACGCCACATAACACGTATGTCACATAACACGTATGTCACATAACACGTACGTCACATAACACGTACGTCACATAACACGTACGTCACATAACACGTACGTCACATAACAACCCACAAGGGAAACAAAGAGAGAAATGACCTTGAAAGAAGAAATCACATTCGATGACAACATGATAATGATAATAATAATAATAATAATAATAAATAAGAAGAGAATGGGTAGATAGAAATAGAAAACAAGCTGAATAATAATAGAAGATAATGACAGTGGCTTAAGTTTTACTTCTAATTACTAATTTATAGTTCTAATTCTAATTCTGTTATTTATAAGGGTGGTAATGGAGCAAGACCTCGGACACTGACACACTTATAACTGCTATCGTGAGAACTATGACTGTTTATTGCTTTGAATTGTTAAGTGTTTTAGTCGAAAATGCTTCTCTTTCGCCTTGCATTTCCATGTGCCCCGCAACTTAAATATCAGGAGTATGGTGTTACGTATGCAAATATATGCTACTTCTCTCAGCTGTTTCATAGGAGAAAGGACAGTTTTTCCCATTACGTGACGCTGGTCAGTTGTACTTTCAGTCTCAGGACAGCTACTTGTGACTGTGGGTGATATTGTCGTCTGTTATCCTCTTTAGCCACGTTAATTTACGACTATGTGACTGTGGGTGTTGACATCAAATATGGTACTTGAGTTACATGGCAGTGTGTGAAATGTCCTCATTTGCCCGTCGCCGTCCTGTATTGAAGACACTGTCCTGCGTTGGTGTTGACAACTTTAATGTACGTCCCACGCTTGATGCATGGCAATGTGGTAAATGCGGATGGATTGACCTATACCGTGAGACTGATCAGGTAGTGATTCTCTCTTGCGTTAGATGCTGTCTATGTTCTTTAATCCATTAGTTATTGGAGTTGTTTAGAACGGAAGTTACGGAAGGCCACATGTTGTTTGCGTTTGCAACCCAGAGGGAAAAGTGGAACGAGTTTTGGTAATCCAGGAAAAGTCGGGCGCAACTTGTCTTTTTTTTTTTTTCACCACAGATCTCAACACGATTCTTTTTCTCTTATTTTCCAATTTTCTTAATTTCACTTGCATTTCTTAACCTTTCTTCATTTCTCCTCGTTATTCAGTATTTCCTCTGCACCGATTCTACATTCTTTTGTTCCACTTGCTTCAGTTTTGTATATTGCTTACACTCGTGGACTTGAATTCATAAGATTGGAAATTTTGTTTCGTTTTGTTCGTAGCCATGAAGGTTTTAATGGAAGTGGCTATGTACTGACCTCAGGCTGTGAGGTTTACGCCAGGATTTTTAATGAAGGATTCAAATAAATTAGCGAGGTCTTGTTTCTGAATGAACAATCTGGATCCCAACCAGGCCGTTCTTGGGCAGACGGTATATTTAAAGTGAAACAGATTATAGAACAACGACGAGAATTTAATTTGGAAAGTGGTTTACTATTCATAGGCACTGAGAAAGCCTTTGGCCGAATTAACCGAAATTACATTTAGGAAATTATTTATGAAATTGGATATATTCGATATGTAATTGGCGGCATGAAAGCTGTTTATAAATGGATCAAGATTGCTGTCAAGAACAACACGTCTTACAAAATTTCGGCTTATTTACAGCACGAATCGGCGAAAACCGTCTTTATTAATCTGAATGATGCTTGTACTTATAAAAATGTGGTCTCGTTTTAATCCTGACATGTTGATTGTACAATAGTATTCTTCCTCCGTATGTTTTAAATGTAGAACTTGATAATGGCCGGAAATAGGGCCGAAACATGTAGTGCAAATTGAAATTAAATTATGAAGTTCGAGTTGTGAAGGATGAAATATGTATTATTTTGCTTTTCTTCCCCTCTCTCTTTAGACACCTTCTATTTATTGTGTAATTTTAAGAAGACAGAGAACCTGAGGAGGTTTAAAATGTCTCCGGAATTTTTGTTAAATATACGAAGAATAATGTTTCATATGACTGTATCTTTGTTCATTATACTTCTGTATTTAGAAGAAATACGGAGCCTCACGTGTAAGCACTATGAAGCATTGTTGATATTACTAATTGAATCCTCCCCTTGCTCAGCCTTCTGCGACTGCTAGGCTTGCAGTTGTGTGCCGCAGGCTGTCAGAGCAGACGTATCAGCCTAGCAGGAACAACGGAAGTAGGCAGATGGTTCTTCCGCTGTAACGAGTAACGCAATAGCTCTAAGACATTAATGTATACATGAGAACAGCACCCTCTATCGCACACTTGTAATGGGGAAGGCGCTCTATTTTTCTTTTGCCGGTATATCTAAAAAGGGAATTTTAAGATTTTCTCTTTTATCTCGGACTGCCGCCGTGTAGAATCAAAAATCACAAAATGAAGCTGTTAGAAATGTAGTTTGTTTAACGTGTTTAAGTACGTACATTATTACAGCGATGTAACTTAAGGTGGCTTAACTTGTCGCCTCTTTGGATAGTGTTGTTACATAAGTTAAGAAGTGAGCAGGGTATTGCAGTTAAACGCCTATTAAAATTGTATAAAACATTTTTAACTTCACGACTGCTAGCTAGATATTTTGGAAACCTTTAGACATGGCCGTGTGTTAATTTAATTACTTCTGATATGTAAATTTAAAATTTGTAGTTGATTTTTTCTGTATTTGAAGAAGAAACATATTTCCCGTATGTGTTTTAACTAACTAACTCCATGGAGCAGAGTCCTTCTTGAGAAGCTAACAGGTTGTCAGCTAGTTAAGAAATTTCCCGCGTTTTATGGAACCCGAAGGTTCATTACCGCATTCACAAGAGCCCGCCACCTCTCCCTATCCTGAGCCATATGAATCCAGTCCACGCCCTTCCATCCCACTTCTTGAATATCCATTTTAATATTCATTCATTCATTCTGTAGTCTGTCTTACGACAGGTCCGTAGCCTCTTCCAAAGCGAGTTCTCCACAGGGTGCGATCTAGTGCTTCCTCTTTCAATTTCCAGTATATTTTAAAATGCTCAGGGCGTGTCATAGTTACGTAATATGCAGTTACAAAAACCGAATAGTGATCAAAAGTAATAGTACATGTTATTACGGAAGGCAGAACTTCGTTGTTAGGCGCGTTCGCAAAATTGCGAAAAGCGACTGCTAACTTCGTCATATGTGTCTGTCTGTTCGTCTCCGCCTGTCCGGCCGCACGGAACAACTCGGCTCCTGCTGGACGGATTTTCAACAAATTACGTATTTGATTTTCTTTCGAATATCTGTCGAGAAAATTCAAGTTACATCAAAGTCTGACGACAGTAACGGGTACTTTACATGAATACTTACGTATATTTATGATAGTATCTCGCTGAATTCTTCTTAGAATGAGAACAATTTCGGACAAAATTTGTAGAGAAAATCGAAACACACATTTTATGCCAGATAACGGTTTTTTTTCTTTCGAAAATCGTGCCGTTTATGAGATGTGGAAAGATATGGTAGAACCAGACAGGACACACAATATAATACGGCGCATGCGCTTTACATGCTGGATAACTAAGGCTACAAACACACACTCGGAATATGTAATCCTTATTGTCTGTCCATGGCAACAATGGTTACGCTAACGCGTCTCAATTTTACATTGTACGTACATTGTTTGTGTTGTTTATAAATGTCATGTGGCATTCTAATATAAGACTCTAGAAGGACTTAAGACATAATACGAAAACAGCAGCACTCTACGTGACTTGCTTAAGAGCAATATCAGCGAATTACTTTTATATTTCGTCTTAGACAAACATCCTTAGTCCCTTCTTCATCAGGGGCAGACGCTCTACAAATAATTGAAATGAAACATTGGCAAATAGCCGAATAAACGTAGAGCATATTATGTCGATCCCATCGCAGTATGCGCGTCGTCAAATCCTGGTTCGGTGTTGATCTGCTCGAATAGTGGGGGTTGCGGGTTCGACTTTTGCTCCGGAAGCAGATTTTATCCGCGTTATTCTGCGTTGTCCTGCATCGGCAGAAGCCTTTCGATGTACCATTACCCCGCTAAGGCATTCGTGGTAAATAGCTGAAAGATGTAACAGAAACATATAACATATAAGTGATTTGTTTCAGTTAAGGTATTGCCCTGAGTTTAGTGTATTAATTAGAGGAAGAAAGAAGTGTGGTCGATAAATTTAATGAATTTTGGAAGGCGTGTAAGAAGGCATAAACAAACTGAAGGAAATTTTCATTTTTTAATAATGTTAATAAACAGGATACAAGGTACAGGGCGAGATGATTACATTTTACAAGGCATGTTAAGGAAGGCGGTGATTGTTATAAACATGACAAAGTATCTACAGTATAAGACTTCGAGGAATGTTTTAAGATTGGTAAATCGGGCCGGTAGATGTTATTGAATAATATTTTTGTATAAGTAGATATAAAGGCTGCGTAGTGCAAAGAAGCAGGCGTTAGAGCGGACGCAGTCTGCTGTACAGTTTTGACTCAACAGTAAATATGTATGCGGTGATGTGATGTGACGTGAGGAAATGTCTGAAGGACTCGCTGTTTCAGAAGTATATCTGACTCCGAACAAGCTACAAGCAGACATACGTCCGTGGTGCTGAAGCACAAGCAGTGTTATATTTTGATCACGGAGTGTTCCCTAGTTCCATGTGCCTTTACAGGATGCGTGTGAGTTATTCAAAATGCATACGCACTTATTTTACGTCGTGGAATTTGCACTTGGAATATGTGAGGTCTAATTTGCACTTGGAATATGTGAGGTCTAATTTGCACTTGGAATATGTGAGGTCTAATTTGCACTTGGAATATGTGAGGTCTAATTTGCACTTGGAATATGTGAGGTCTAAATTGCACTTGGAATATGTGAGGTCTAATTTGCACTTGGAATATGTGAGGTCTAATTTGCACTTGGAATATGTGAGGTCTAATTTGCACTTGGAATATGTGAGGTGTAATTTGCACTTGGAATATGTGAGGTCTAAATTGCACTTGGAATATGTGAGGTATAATTTGCACTTGGAATATGTGAGGTCTAATTTGCACTTGGAATATGTGAGGTCTAATTTGCACTTGGAATATGTGAGGTTTAATTTGCACTTGGAATATGTGAGGTTTAATTTGCACTTGGAATATGTGAGGTCTAAATTGCACTTGGAATATGTGAGGTCTAAATTGCACTTGGAATATGTGAGGTCTAATCCTTCGACATCCAAAAATATATTACGTCGATTTCGGTACTTTTAATACTTATTCCTATAAATTTTCTTCTTGAAAAGCAATGTTCTTTTGTTGCATTCTTTTTTGACTCCTCCCTAGTCATCTGTCTTTGCCTCTTAAACCCCCACCCCTAAAAAGGAAAAGTAATTACAAGGGGAGGGACTGCGCTTGGGTCGGAGATATATATCTTTGGTAAAAATGAAGAACAGAGTGTTTTTCTTAATGTTGGTAAACAGGTGGCAGAAGGAGGTACAGAAGACTGCTGACAAGTGGACAGAAATTGTACACCGTTTTACAGTAAAACGGATTGTCTTTGGGAACGACCTTTCTGTATTCTGGGTAATTATTTCTGAAATAGCGTGCCGACACTGCTTGAATTAAAACTTGTTAATAGTTATTTTAAACGTATTTGCTGAAAATGTGCAAATAGTGTTAGGTTGTTGACACGTGGTTTGTTGTGTCTTTGGCCTCTGTCGCTTCTTGTTTCTTAAATTTTTGCTGCCTTGGTATTTTATATTTGCTGTGTTAATTACGTAAGTGCTTTTTATAATAATAATAATAATAATTTAGGTTAAATGTGTTGTTGCTATTCTCTTCCATCATTACTCGTGCCTAAAACACAGTGAGATGCATTTTCTGTGAACTGTAATGCGTATTACAGCAGAGAGTATAAAAGGAAAGTACAAGAAAATGTTAATAATAATGTAAACATAACTTGTGAGTACGTCCTTACGAACATACATACATTGTACTCGCGTACTCGCTCCAATACATTCCTGTGTACATATGTGGGTACATAAACATATATCGATAAGTACGTCCTAATGTGCACCCTACATACACATTCACATGCACACTTGCACAGCTGCAGAGACGTCATGTGATGTGGTGTGCCTTTAAGATGTCGACCTATGCGTAAGTGGGAAACGTTGTGAACTATATTGACGTCATCATTTATAATTTATGTAATACGACTTAAATGGCATTGAACAGTTGGCTATTATTAAAGGATGTGACGTAATTTGAGTTATTACCAAGGCCTTTTCTTGTAGGGACTGATGAAATCCACGCCAATCAGCTAGAAAATCCGGTCTCCGGGCTGGGATTTGGGTGTGTGACTTCCCGATCATGAATCAGGATTTTTTTTCCAATGACTCGACAGCCCCTAGGGGCCCAGGCCGCCTCATTTTTCGAGGCTTCACGATCACACTTTTTAGACACACCACAGTCGGTAGGACTCCTCTGGACGAGGGACCAGCTCGTCGCAGAGACCTCTACCTGACAACACACAACACTCACAAGAGACGACATCCATGCCCCCGGTGGGATTCGAACCCACAATCCTAGCAAGCGAACGGCCGCAGACCCACTTCTTAGACCGCGCGGCCACTGGGATCGGCCATGAACCAGGAATGCTAACGATTAATGCTGTTGTGGAGAAACGACTGATGAAAACAATTTGAAAGTTAGACGGATAGAGCGAAGTAGATTGCTAAGCAGAGTGGTAATAACGAAATGTGTACTTTGTGTGAGATTTGCGTCACTTCTCTCAGACTTCTGTGGCAGTGTCTAAAGCAGAGTTCCACAAGTCCAGGAGCCACCTCAAAATTCTTGGCGCCAGACGGCTGACATGAAGCTAATTCCGCATTGAGGACCCAAAAATACGTATTCGTATTTGGCGCCTCTGGACAAAATGTGGTCGTCCGGACGGCTTAGTACCCGGGATATGCTTCTCTGATTTGAAGGAACAGCGAGCTTCTCGTTCCTCATCCTTAGCTGTTCAATTCAACGCAGTATGACGTTTAAACAGCCTTGTCGCAGAACCAAAGGAACATATATATATATATGTAGTGCTCAGTGTAATTTAGAAAATTGAAATCCAGAATTTTCATAAGACGTCTTTGAAGCTTTCCCGACCCGGCGCTGAGTCCGAAGAATGTGGAATTCTGGCACATTACATTATGCAGTGAGATTAGTGTATGCCATTGAACCAAATTTGCCGATCCCATTGGCCGTGCGGTCTAAGGTGTGGGTCTTCGGCCGCTCGCTTACTAGGATCGTGGGTTCGAATCCTACCGGGGGCATGGATGTCTGTCTCTTGTGAGTGTTGTGTGTTGTCAGATAGAGGTCTCTGCGACGGGCTGATCCCTCGTCCAGAGGAGTCCTACCTAGTGTGGTGTGTCTCAAATGTGTGTGACCATGAAACCTGGACGAAACGAGGAGGCCCAGGCCCATATAGGGCTGTCGAGCCATAGGAAAAAAGAAAAACCAAATTTGACGATGTCATATCCCATAAAATCGTATTCTTCGTGCGGAAGAAGTGTATATAGTTTCGATTGTCGAGAAATGGTTGGAGAATCAATTTTCACGGATAGTATATGATAACAACACAGAGCACAAAAATTCCGTTGTTAGCAGAAATATACGTTGATATTAATATGAAAGGACTGAACGTTGTTTTGAGAGAAACTCACACGGCGAAAACAGGTTATATGTTTTAAAATGCAGAATAAAATATTAAACGATTATTCTATGGAAGGCACAGGACCAGGAAACGCGTAAGTTCATTATTTTTTTTTTAGCTGACTAACACTTCAAATAAAATTCTTTCAGAGTTACTGTCCATGCAGGTTATAAATAAGTGAAAGCCCCTACGCAGGCAACAAAATCACCCACCTTCAATGAAACGTCCTGAAAGAGAACGAAGTTTGGAACAGTCGTCCCAGAGTAAACGTTAGAAATCCTCTAGGTCTACCAATGCCATATCCTCCAAAGTACTTACCATTTGGTTTATGGCACACTTACTGCATCGCATTTAAGCGAAACTTAATTGAAGCTATAAGATAAAACTTCTGTAAAACTTGCCATGGAGAAGCAAAGTGTAGGGTTTTGGAGTAGGACGAGTCGATCGAAGGGACAAGCCAGTAGATAGAGCTGTCTTATAGGATTGGGTTTCAAAATACACAGGGGCGACTGCACGTCAAAACACAGACAAGAAACATGTAGGCTTGTTTTTAAATTTTTTTTCTCGTGATTTTGCATTCTCGTTGAAAATCTGGAGAAACAAATTTTTATGAAGTTTGAGCCATTTAGGGCTATAGTTTTTAAGGTATCGTATTTCGAAAGTTTTTTCGTAAATTTATCAAATTGGTGTGGCGCTTCACCATTTCGAACATATTATCTTCTGCATGGTTTAGCGCAGAGAGCCGTAGAGAGCTCATTTTGAATCAACGTAACTTGCTTTACATCGGTGTGCAGTATTATTTGTTATATATATGTGGGTGTATTTGCGATTATAATTTTACTTTGACCTTCATCATCCATCCCGATTTCGTCGTCATGAAAAAAATAGAACACGAGATTATTTGTTATTTTGCCCCACTAAACCCATTCAAAATGGTTGGGATGACGTTTACAATATATCAGAAGAATAAGTTGCACGCGCTGATTTCCTCCTGACGGTTGTGGGCGGATCCACGTCACGTCAATCAGTTTTCGAGGAAAATTCCATATCATCTGGCAGTATCGGTTGCATACTTGTGAGCTGTCTGTGGGTTTGGGAAAGTGTGAAGTAGGAAATAACACACAGAAAAAGGAAATGGAATAGTGCCAAGCAGAAAAACGTAATTGTAGTGTTATATGAATACATCACTTGCTCATTTCTTCCAGACGAATGCCTGACAATCAGATATGATAACTAAAACCAACAGATGTACAGTAGATTATGAAAATATACTATTAACGTAATAATACCTCCTCATCCTCAGGGAAGTGTAAATACTTTGAGATGTTACAAAAGTTATGTGAACCAATGCACGTGGAAAATAATAAATATTAAAATTACACGGTTTACAATACATATTACAGTTTGGAATACAGATACATACCAGAATTAAACTTTTGTCTGTATTTAAACTGTAATACATATTTTAAACCGTGCAATTTTAATATTCAATATTTTACATGCGCATTGGTTCACATCGGCCGATCCCGGTGGCCGTGCGGTCTAAGGCGTGGGTCTACGGCCGCTCGCTTGCTGGGATTGTGGGTTCTAATCCCGCCGGGGGCATGGATGTCTGTCTCTTGTGAGTGTTGTGTGTTGTCAGGTAGAGGTCTCTGCGACGGGCTGGTCACTCGTCCAGAGGAGTCCTACCGAGTGTGGTGTGTCTTGAGTGTGATCGTGAAGCCTCGAACAACGAGGCGGCCTAAGCCCCCTAGGGGCTGTCGAGCCATTAAAAAAATTGGTTCACATAATTATTGTAACATCTTAATGTATTTATTCTTGGTAGCACGCCTCCCTGAATATGGCCACAAGAGCGGCCGAAACGTGTAGCAGGTATTATTACGTTTGTAATATATTTTCATAAACTTGTGTGCTTTTGTTGATTTTAGCACCACATCTTACTATTAAATGCACGGTTGTGGATCATTTAAAGCTGCCTATCAGTCATTTCAACCCTTTACTTTGAAGAGTTCTTCTCGATGCAGGGATAAAATTATTATCTCAGGCGGTTCGGCCACTGCGCCCGCGCAATCGCATCTGTGTTTTAACGTCCATCTTATCTCCTTGCATGTTCGTCTTGTGGTTACATAGAAAATGAAATTTTATTCAAATTGCTTTTTGCTCACTGATATAAATTAATAGAGGCAAAGCTGAGGCCGGCACTTTGTGTTTCATGTTGTTTAGCTGGTACACACGTCGTGTGTGTGTGTGTGTGTGTTGTGTGATTCATCATAGTATGCAACTGTGACCGAAGGAGTAAAGAGTACCAACGCTAAAAGGGGCAGAAACATTCCCAATAGAGGCGTATCACATTTGTAATGCTAGACCCGTATATATAACCCAGCACAGCTGCCGTGTTACGTGGATAAGTGTTCTATGTGTCCTTATTTGAATTGGAAAAAAAAGTATAAACTGCTTATGAGGAAGTGATGATAAATTATTTACATACACACGGTGAGTTTCGGTGGATAGAATTTCTCTTGAAACAACTGAAATGTCCACCGCCGAGTTTGTAGTTTTCTTCATTTGAAAATTTATCTACAATGAAGGAACACTCAGTTATAAGCACACAGCAGACGGCCTTAAAATGTAACGAAAGAAACATCGTAACCGGGTCAGTATGTAGTTATCTGTGACTTTTCGGAGATACCACATGCACAATGAAGTCTACAGCTTCCACTGGAACAATAATGAAACGAATGTACTTCTGTTTGTCGTAAACAGCCGAAGAAATACGTAGAAGAGTCATTTATTGTAACATCAGAATCGCTTGTTATGAAACAGCGGCTGTTTACGTATTCCAGGAACATCTTATTGCATATCGTCGACAACAGTGTGATAGAGTACAGGAGATGTATTACGTCAGCGATGGGGCATCTCCACAATACAAACGTACGAAGAGCTTTATAAATCCGTGCCGTCACAAAGGGGACTCCAACATCGAGGTAGAGTTGAATTTTTTGTTGCGACATCCCATCGGGGGGGGGGGGGGGAATATTCGATGGTATCGGGGGGGATTTTTAGAAGGAACGCGGCTAAATGTGGCCTTGAGCTTCCTATGCAAGACGCGATACTGACCCCTGAGAATTTATATCAGTGCGCAAAAAGCAATTTATATGCATTTTTAATTTTTTTTGAAGAATCACCTGATTAACGTGCAAAGTAGAAAGAATTGTGGAAACAGTCGATCGCACGCGCACAGTGGCCGTGACTGTCTCAGCGCTTGCTGTTATTCCTGCATTGAGAAGGCATCTTCAAAACAAAAGCCTTCTCTTCAGCTTCAGAGTTAGTATGCATCCATCTGGAAGCAATGAGGAAAGTGGTGTTGTAATATGACACTGTAATTATATTTCTTTGTTCTTTTCCTGCTTAGTACTTTTTAATTTATTTTTGTGTCTGCTGTTTCATATTTTGCACTTCTCCAACTTTATGTAGCTCACAATTATATAATTACGCAACCAGCAGTACCAGATGATTTGGAAGTTTCCTGGAAAACTGATTGACGCAGCGTGGAGTCGCCCACGTATCTGCCTCGCGGCATGCAGCGCTTGGAATTTATTTATTTTTTTCTGATTATGTTCTACACGCCATAACACTCTTTCTAAATGCGTTATTTTTAGCCGTAATGTGGAATTTTGAAGTCAGAGTGATAGAGTAATATATTAAATTACATAAGCCCACACTTACGGTATTTTGCACCTCACACGACGCTATAGCTGATAAGACGCGCCATATAGTTAGCAAATTTTTGCGGTATAAAATCGTGTTCCGACAAATGTACAGTCTGAATTATCTGTTATTTAATAGTTTATATTAAAATAGTCCTACATGTTTCGAACTATGTTAGTTCATCTTCAGGGACTCAATTGTTTATTACACCAGCTATAGACTGTAGTCTATATCTGGTGTATATCGGAACACGATTTTATATAATCTAGAAAATGTACGGTACAAATAACATAAATTATTTTTGCGGATTTAATGGCCTACTTACCTAACAATTCATTATGTATTAAAACGGGGAAGAGAAGCAGTCAGTCACAACGAAACCTTTTCAGCGTCTTATTTTATGCTGTGCGACATGTTTCGGCTTTAGTTAAAAACCATCATCAGTCTGATGCTGGCTTTCAGCTGAAGCCAAAATATGTCGCACGATAAACAAGATATTGAAAAGGTGTTGTTTTGATTGACTGGCCCATCTTCCTTCTTTTTAATTTGTACTTCACAAGTGGATGTTGTAGATAAAGAATTAATTATCCAATGTTAATAGGCAGGATGATTTTTGGGGACATTTTTGCAGGAGAAAACGTGTTTTATGAGGCGGAAATTACGATATGGGCGTATATGAAGTAATTAAACTATATTGCACACATGTGAACCGCGTTATATGGGCTTTAAAACTGGATCTTATTAAGCTCTTTACAGTTTTAATATATTCCGGAGATAGTGAGATAGAAATGGTAGGGTGCAGGACGAATTTGCCCGCATTACTAAAACTCTTTGAGATTCGATATCTCGAACTAATCGAACTGCAGGATTCAAACTTTATGGCAGTTAGTTTCTCCAGATGACTAATTTGTACGGAATTTGATAGAGAAGTAAAAATTCGAGGTCAGTGTTTCGCCTATTTTTTTGTTGTTGTTGCGCGATTTGTTGTGAAATCGGCTGTATACGTCATCATGCGGAACCTCCCGAACCTCGTGTTCGATTAACAGTCATCCTGTTTCTCATCTTACAGAACCTGCGCGGTTCATACGGTGTGACTACGTGAAGGTTCATGAACAATGATCATATAACTGAACAGAAGCCTACTACGAAACTGAGCGCAGACAACCAGAATTCATTTAATTACAGAATAATTTTCGTCTAGACACAGTTTCATTGATCTAACAAAGTAAGGGAAACATTGCGGCTTTGAAGCTGTTTCTCTTCTTTACAAAATTACACGCTCCATTTTGAACACTCATTAGTGGCTCTCCGTCGCACAGTTGTTAGCAACACGCCGAGTTATATTTATCTCGTGGCGCGCTTCATGTAATTATTTTGCATAAATCGGTCTGATTACTGTGATGTGGCCTGCATTATTAATGGGCTATTTCTGTAAAGAATAACAGTTGTTCTAACAGTTGTTCACTACGGTTTTATAAATCAGCGTTGGGCACTTTATGCTCCTTTATTCTTCGCTTTATTACGTCAACCATAGTGGCGAGGAACAGCTTTATTTTAGGGAGCACGACAGAACATATAGGATTACCTTTTGTTTATAGATGAAGACTGGAACACGGCTAGACTCCGGAATGTGTCACATTTTATCTATAGAAGATAGGCAGATGTACGTATAACGTAACATTGAGGTGCGTTAGTGTAAGAATTGCTCCCATGGAAAAGTAGTGAGTATGACATACGAGCATACTGAGCATGTGTCTGTAGCCTTAGTTATCCAGAACGCAAAGCGCATGCGCCGTATTATATTGTCATCCGTGGCCTGTCTGGCTGTACAATTTTTTTCCACTTTATCTGATAAACGGCACAATATTAGGAAAAAAAGTTAATGAACATAAAATACGTGTTTTGATTTTCTCTACAACCTTTGTCTGAAACATTTCTTATTCTAAGAAGAATTGAGCGAGATATTATCATAAATGTACTTATGTCTTCAAGTAAAGAAGCCATTATTCGTGTCAGAGTTTAATGAAATTTGAATTTTCTCGACAGATTTTCGAAAGATACTCAAATATCAAATGTGATGAAAATCTACCCACTGGCAGCCGAGTTGTTCCATGCGGATGGACGGACGGACAGAGAGACAGGCAGACAGACATGGCGAAGCTACTAGTCGCTTGTCGCAGTTTTGCGAACGCGCCTAAAAATGGACAACGCCTTATCACTTACTGGCTACGTTATCTCGAGCCTTAATCATCGCTAAAATTCCTGAGAAAAACTGACATGTGGTTCTTAAAACTTTTGTCCTGTCTGAAGACTTGTGGCAGCGGTTCATTAACTAACTAACTAACTCCATGGAGCAGAGACTTTCTTGAGAAGCTAACAGGTCGTCAGCTAGTCAAGAAATTCCCCGCATTTTATGGAACCCGAAGGTTCATTACCGCATTCACAAGAGCCCGCCACCTCTCCCTATCCTGAGCCATATGAATCCAGTCCACGCCCTTCCATCCCACTTCTTGAATATCCATTTTAATATTATCCTCCCATCTACGCCTGGGTATTCCAAGTGGTTCCTTCCCTCAGGTCTTCCCACCAAAATCCTGTATGCACCTCTCCCCTCCCCCATACGTGCTACATGCCCCGCCCACCTCCTTCTTGATTTGATCACCCGAATAATATTTGGTGATGAGTACAGGTCATTAAGTTCCTCGTTATGTAGTCTTCTCCACTCCCCTGTTACCTCGTCCCTCTTAGACCCAAATATCCTGCTCAGCACCTTATTCTCAAACACCCTCAGCCTATGTTCCTCCCTCAGTGTAAGAGACCCAAGTTTCACACCCATACAAAACAACAGGCAGAATTATAGCGGTTGATTCCGTATACGAATATTATGCTGGACACCTTACGTTGCTTGAAGGAGAGGTGCACAAATCCCTGACTCGGGGTCGATCGGGTGACTATATTTTGTTCGATGGCACCTCATATTTGTGGGTCATAGTTATGGAACTTGCTATATTATTACCCTTGTGGCGCCAAGAATTTTGAGGTTGCTTCTAGATTTTTGGAAAGTTTATGCGCGCCTGGACTGAAGTAAATTTGATATAAATGGCATTTAGAGAGTTGGACGTGCTTCTATGTTCATACATGTTATTGTCGTTATACTAGCATGTTTTTATGTCTTTTTTTATTAAAATTCTTCAAAACTATTAAACTATTGAAATATCCCAGAGTTCTAAATAATAGGCTGTGTACGTTAACCAGACCGATTATGATCAAAAGGTTACAGTTCGTTCACAGTGTCCACCACTAATCTTAAATCGAAGAGTTAAAATGTGGCTTTGAAATGACAACCACTCAGATGAAGACGGATAGAGCCAACAGCCCAACCCTCTTGTATATCACATATATTGTAGACAGAGGACAATGATGAGTGTGTTGTTGCTTTTGTACTTGTCTGTGTAATACTGAGACCACAAGCATTTCATTTCTGTGTGATCAAAGGCATGGAAACATTCGTTTGATATAGTATGAAGGGATTTGAAAGGAAAAGATACCGTCAGTAGTTTAAGGGCCTCTCTATTGTGATAAAATCTTGTTCCTTTTACGGACACAAATCAGTGGATTGTCGTTGTGCCTGGTTGCTGGATCAGTCCATGATGAAGCGAGGTTAGTGCGCATTGTTGTGTTTCCAGAAAGCATTTGAAGAAGTGTGAACTCGTTCTCAGACTAAGGATCTCGCTTTGATCGGTGATCGCAGCCAGATATTTGTCACGCAGAAGTGTTCCGCCCCCAGTGCGGCGAGTTGCGGAACCAACCGAGTGGCTTGCCTATTCAACTCGGGACTGCTTGCTTGCGTTGTCTGTAATGTAATGGGTTTGGACTTATCCGATTGGTTCAGCGCATCGTCAGCTCTGCCCTTGCAGCTCCATTGCTTACGGGGAAGAATAGTTGCTGCGTTGCAAATTAGCTATAGTTTTGTCTTATTAATTACATTCTCAAGGAAATATACGAGTGTGAAGATGGTGTACTTGAATTTTGAGTGCTTCTACCTTCCCAAAGCGGTTCCCCTGTTTTGGGTAAAATACTACACTCATAAGAAATAAACTTTATATATATATATATTATATGGAATGCTGTAAGAGGTTTTTGCCGATTCTGATTCTGATTGATGGGATTATTCTAAGGTAACCTTGTCCTGAGCCGATCCCAGTGGCCGCGCGGTCTAAGGCGTGGGTCTACGGCCGCTCGCTTCCTGGGATTGTGGGTTCGAATCCCACCAGGGGCATGGATGTTTGTGTTGTGTTTGTTGTAAGGACGGTAGCATGGAACGTAAAGTGACATGAAGGACGAAAGGATTTAAACAGTATAAAAATAGATCAAAGGCAAAAAAAAAAAAAATCCCGCCGTGGGCATGGATGTCTGTCTCTTATGAGTGTTGTGTGTTGTCAGGTAGAGGTCTCTGCGACGGGCTGATCACTCGTCCAGAGGAGTCCTACCGAGTGTGGTGTGTCTCAAAGTGTGATCGTTAAGCCTCGAAAAATGAGGCGGCCTAGGCCCCCAAGGGGCTGTAGAGCCATCGAAAAAAAACCTCGTCCTGATGAACTAACTAACTAGCTAACTAACGAACTAATTCCATAGAGCACAGTCCTTCCTGTCAATCTAACAGGTTCACAGCTAGTCAAAAAATTTCCCTCCCCCTCTTATTGAACCCCAAGGTTCATTGCCGCATTTACAAGAGCCCGCCACCTATCCCCATCCTGAGCCAGATCAATCCATTACATGCCCCCATTCCACTTCTTGAAGATGCATTTTAATATTATTCTCCCGTCTATGCCTAGGTCTTTCAAGTGGTCTCTTTCCCTTAGATTTCACTACCAAAATCATGTATGTATCTCTCCTCTTTCCCCATTCTTATTATTTCATCATCAGAATAATATTTGGTGAGGTTTGAAGATCATAAAGTTCCTCCTCATGTAGTCTTCTCCACTCTCACCTCGTCGCTCTTAGGCCCAAATATGACCCTCAGACTTCGTCCTGTAGCCGCTTGTAAAGTGAATGTCATCTCATTTCCCATAATTACGCTTACATGATTTGAAATATCACGTATATCAGTTTTCTGAACGCAACGAAACGGGAAGAAATTTTTAAACAACGTAAATTATTCTGAGCGGAGGGGAAAGAGGGGTAGTAATTCGTAGGAGATAATCGTGGCGTGTATCAGTGTGGCGTACTGACGCAGTATTCACCCTGGGCAATTGTTGGAAGTCGTTCGAACCACCATGATAACATTTAATCTAGTTGGGACTCGAATGATATACCTACGAAACACAAGTACAGGTTATCATTATTGTTCTAGCGGTTGTACCATTCGAATGCTCACATGTGGACACTGAATGCCTGACACATCGTGAGCTGTAAGGAAAGGAGATGTTATATACAATGAATATATTTGTGAATGAAATATGTATTTATTGATTTTGTGTTTCTGCATACCTCATGGCCATTTAATAAAACAATTTTAATCGAACTGGAAGTGTCTCTGTGTTTGTATTGTGCTTTCTATAAAACTGTGAATTTGTATAGAATTGTGCGCCATTCATGTCCATCTGATTTCACGGCCGAGTGGTTAGCAAAATTGTACATATTTTCGGGTTCAAACCCCTGTTTGGATGCTGTCTATCCTAATGAAGGGTTTTCGATATCCGCGCTCTTTTGGGATATTACCCAGCGTACAGTGGTAATCTTGTACCGACGTTTCGGGACAACCTATCGGTCCCATCTTCAAGGGTCAAGAAGTCCAAGAAGACTTGTCGCTTGAAGATAGGTTGTCCCGAAACGTCGGTACAGAATTATGACTACGCAGCGTAATATCCCAGAAGAGTGCAGATAGCGTCTATATCGCGGCGGAAACCTGAAATCACGCAAAGGTTTTTCGAATTTATCTTCAGGACCCTGTAGGAAGGACGTTGCAGTAGCATCTTAAAACAGTCCAAGACCTGTTTTTTTCCTTATTTTGTCCAGTAATCAGGGACGGTTTAATGCTACATATCTGAAATACTTCAAAGCGTGTCGCGAAATAACTGAAATTAAACAAATTCTATAAATGTCATGGAGGTATTGAAATATAGTTCCATTCATTTTTTACCTCGGCACCAGAGGGAGGTGAGTGGTCAGCATCACGCCCCAGTCGCTTTTCCCTCGACGAAAAGAGCCCCTGGAACCCATTGAATAGGGGCCTGATGGACTTTGGTGCCGGGTTGGACGCTGTACAGGATAAATCTGTTGCTTCTTCGCTAAGTAACTGAGTAAATAAATCATCGTTATCGAATATTTTTGCAAATTTGGTACTGTTTGCATTTTTGAAGGGAAGGTTGTCTCACTACTGTTTTATGTATTTCCTTCTTAAGCTGAGTTCAGAGGCACGTTATAGGAAAGAAACTGGGATGGATTCAGAATGGAGTCTATAGTTACAGGACAGGGAATGTAAAACGACTTCACGTTGGGGAGTAGAAGAGATAGCCGTTGGTGCTGCAGGGAAAAAATAAATATGAGTAGGTTTCGTTCTAAAATGGCTCTGAGCCAATCTCCGCTCGATCCTGAGACGTCATATCACGTTTCACATCAGCCCCTGCTCGCACACGTAGCCTCTAGAATTTGAAATGGGAGGAATGTTAGAACGTTCCTCGACTTCGGAAACGCTACTACGGATTGAAAGAAATAGGAAATCATTGCCTACTGCTTTACTTTGTATAGAAGCTGATGCAATGCTTCTGTTCCCTTTGCCAAATTCGGCTGGTCAACTGGGTCCCTCGGGATATAGTGCCACCCTGCCGGACTTTCTCTTTTTCCCAATGACAGCAACTGCAGGTGGTCTAAATGAGATTACAGCCCGGACATAAGGCCGTCTTGCAACACTCTGTCCGACATTTGGAGCCTCTGAAATGTTTACCCGTTCGCCCCATTACCTATAACTGAATATGGCGCAGAATCGGTTGTCGATATGTGGCGTAGCTGCCTTAGTTGTGTGTAGAGGCGACACTTGCAGAGACCCAATCGTTTTCTTTTCCACTCGTAAGAAACGTAGCAGAAGTGGAATCTGAGATGCTGGCACATCTCGTATTGACAGCTTCAGCATTCATATACGTTACGGGACACATTGCTCAGGACTGAGCCTTCTAGCTGACATTTTAACTTACTGTTGGTGCCTTTTACGGAATATTTCTTTCTCCTTTTTTAATCGATTTCCTTTTTTGTGTGATTTCTGTACGTACGTCCCGACCGTATGAGGAGCCGGGATAGCTCAGTTGGTATAGTAATTAGTCTAGGGCAGTGGTCCCCAAAGCATGCTCCGCGGATCCCAAGGGGTCCGCGACCAGTACCCAGGGGATCCGTGGATGCATTTCTGTAATGAATACTTTGAAGTTTATTTATCTTTTAATTAAAAGAATGTTTTGGTACAAATAATCTTGGAGATTCTTTAATTGGCGATGTCTTTATTTCGTATGACCGTTAGAATATCTAATTAAGAAACCCCCTGTACCCACGAAGGGAGCGGCAATCAGTAATTAAGGTCAAATCATGCAATGCATTGTTACGTATGCTACTGGCATGTATTCATAGCTAACTAATATCAGTCCTGAGATATAAATTTTTAATTTTGGACACCTATCATCCGGCCACTCTATATTTACACGAGCAAGGATATGAGGATCTTTGGTTATTTTTTGAAACCAAATGGGGTCCGCGAACAGAAAAGTTTGGGAAACACTGGTCTAGGGGATGGAAAACTTAGGAAATTTGTTTCGAGTTTCAACAGGTACGAAAGATATTTTTCTCCTCCAAAGAGAGCAGAGTGAGCCTGGAATCTGCCCAGCTTTCTATTGAGTGGTTGCCAGGAGATTTTTTCCTGGGATAAAGCGGACGGGACGTGAAGCTGCCGAGGTTACGGATGTGTGGACCTATTCCTTCGCTTCCCTCATGTACTCGTGGTATCCACGGGGACTTTACCTTTACTGACCTATAAATTTGTTAAGTCAACCCTAGCGGAGGTACCAAAGTATCCACTGTGTGAGAAAGACCAGAACATTTTCTCAGTCTTCACTGGTTACTCCCACTGACCTTTTCCGATACAGAATTAGAATTTTGGAGCAATGAATTCATTATGTATTTGGTCGGTTTCTTTGGACACTGGATCGGACAGCTGGAGTCCCCTACTCAGCAGGACAAAATGTGGCCATTTTTTATTACCTCGAGCCCAATTCGAACTCACTATTGCCTCTGTCGAGCAGTTGAGACACTATGCACCCTAGACCAAGCGATCGCTGTGTTTCATCACATATTAATATTGTTTCTTACTCTGAGAAACATACTAAACCCCATTCCATACTTCCATTCAAAACACAGAGCCTCATTTGAGAGGAATTCAAACCTGTGACCCAGTGTTCCTACTGATCCTGCACCACACATACTCTACCCGCATAGTCGCTATGATCGTCGTCCAATTTCACCTTGAGTATTTCGTCGGTGTAGTGTCTAGGCTACGGGCAAGAAAACCGAGTAATCATTTTTCAATTCCCGGCAGAAGAAAGGGATTTTGCTGTCCTCCAAAATATGGGGATCGACCCTGGAGCCCACTTAGCCTCTTATCTAGAGCTGTTTCCCCGGGAAAAAGCGACCTGGGCGTGAATCTGACCACTCACTCCAATTTATGTGGAGTTTGGGAAAGAGTAGAGCTATACCTCCACTCCGTCATATGTATACTTTGCACGCACAGGGACAACTGTACCTCTTAGTTTTCATCTTTATAAAATTTCAGTGGAGGTTTCTTGAAACTGCAAGCAGCACAATATCAGGCCACTGCTTCAAGATGCGGCCACTTCGCCAGGCCTGCGTAATTTCACTGCCGCATTGTTGTTGGCGGACATGACGCATTTCAGCGCGTGTTCTTGAACGAGGTGGACTCAGTTAAATTTAAGCACTGCTTACGTTGTATATAATTCACACAGGGTTATATCGTGTGGCATAATTGTGTTGTGTATCCCTCACATAGCCCTGCATTCCTGCTGTTTTACACCTTCTTAAATCCCATTCCGCTGTGTAATTAAGTCTACCCATTTCGTGCACAGTTTGGGCCTCCTATGTAACTTGTTAGGCCATGTCCATAAATAGTATGCAAATGTGACTACGGTGCTGCGGTAGGAGCCTGTCTGGGCCCGTAGTCTAGCGAGCTGCGATCTCATTTGGTGGCCAAACGACGCACACATGTGCGAATATCATGCTGTACAGAGGGTGAAGGGATTTCAAGGACGTAGCGGAAGTTTGGGGAAGGGATTAAGCCTTCAGGCAATGTGCCGTATAGAGTAGGGTTCAAGAAACTTAGTCGACATCAAGTTTTTAAGTCTTTTCTTATTCCGTCGTGTAGCCTCTTACAATCTTTTCTGCCTGTAATGAGAATTTAACCTCAAACTAGTAACCTTAAATTTTCGTAGGGATAAGTTACCTACACTGCTATATTGACAGCGCAGTTAATGCAGGTGTGTCATGGAACGATAATCAGACGGGGGCACGCGGTGGTGCAGATGGTTGAGGCACAGCGCTACAAGCCGGAAGGTCGCGGATTCGATTCCCGATGGGATTTTTCGTTGACTTAATCCTTCCGGCCGCACTATGGCTCGTGGTTTGACTCAGCCTCTAACAAAAATGAGTACCAGGGATATCTCCTGGGGGACAAAGGCGGCCGGTGCCTAGGGCTGACAACCTTACCGCCTTCATGTGCCGATTGTCTGGAAATCTGGGAGACTCAATCTCCTGGAGCCCTAAGGGCCTGTCCAGGCCTGTAATGGGATTGCTTTACCTTTACCGGGAAGAGGGGTCTACACCTATACCGAAAAAAGAAACAGAGGAAAAGAACGCCGACATTCAGTCGTACTGGATCACAGACTCGAACACATGACCACAACGTCTGATCGGTTCAAGAACCTACGAACTTCGATTTTCGTGATTATTTAAAGCTCAGCATGCAGTATGTGTATGCAGGTTAACACTAAAGACTCTTCATTTTTTCCACGGTGTTTTTGTGAATTTCGTATGATGGTTCATATGATGCCGTGGCTCAGGCGATTAGTAGGCGGCCTCTCACCTCGGAGGCCCGGGTTCTATCCCAGGTCAGTGCGTGGGAGATTTGTGGTGGACAGACTGTCACTGGGACAGGTTTTTCTTCGAATAATCCGGTTTTTGCCTGTCAGTATCATTCCGTCAATGTTCCATACTCATCTTCATACATGTTTGACGACGTTTTCTACAGTGTTGCATGTTGAATGTGTTTGGAGTGGGGACCAAGCTAGCTAACGAACTATGTGTTCACAAGAGTCCACAATCTGCCCCCATCCTGAGCCATCTGAATCCAGGCCACGCCCTCCCAACAGATTCCTTCGAGATCCATTTGAAATGGTGAGACTTAAAACAGGACAAATAAGCTGTTTAATTACCTTCTTGAATTGTCGAGTCATATTGTGTAGCTACAGGATTGGAGTGATTTGCTTCTTGTGAATACCTTGAATATGTTGTGTGTTGTCAGGTAGAGGTCTCTGCGACGGGCTGGTCCCTCGTCCAGAGGAGTCCTACCGAGTGTGGTGTGTCTAAAGTGTGCGATCGTGAAGCCTCGAAATGAGGAGGCCTAGGCACCCGAAAAGGGGCTGTTGAGCCATTGGGGGGGGGGGGGGGGGAATACCTTGTATAACACGTTTACTTTCATCACACGTAAGCGTAACTAATGGTAAGCGTACAATGAAGAAAGGATGGAAATAGTATCATAGGTCATGTTTATAGATAAAAAATGTCTGTTTTTCTGTCTGTCTCTATATAAACATCTTTGGAAGTCATAAAGCCGTCTTGCATGAAGAGATTTTATTTTTTTCGATTATGTAGTGAAGGGAGTGTTCTGTTAACGCCATATACTTTTGAAGAGTTTAATTTATTTTACACAATATGTTGTTTAGTTCAGCTCTGTAAAGAAAATAAGACGGAAGGAACTGGATCGTAGGTTGTGTAATACACTATTATAGTATTTTCTTGTAGGGACTAACAGTAAAACTAACGTAGGCAATCAAATGGATTTCTAATTAGGGCCCATCTGCCAACAATAAAGGCTTCAATATGTCTTCTGAAACTTGTACCGTATGTGGACTGGACTGGTGTGTGTTGACTGTGACTGTTGTATCGGCAGATCAAATTATTTGATCTCTATTACAGTTCGTTACACGTGATGATATATTTGTGTGTCCCTGTGCGTTATCATTGCATTAGTACAAGCTCTGCGCATCGAGCGATGAATGTCACAGTGTGGCAAAACGCGATAGCTTTTAAGGCTGTATTTTGGCCTTTCTGCAGTTAAATATGTAGCTCATAATGGACATGACTATCGATTGAATCGAAAATATGTTGTTTATTAGTTACTTTCTCCAGTTTTCTTTTCGGAATGCGCATTACGAGATCTTTAGTGGCGGGGTATCCAGCTGCGGCACTCTTGGCCCCAAGTACGGCCTGTCTAAGACTTGTAGCACAAGAATTGTTACCTAGTAGCTGGTACATGACTTGGTAGGCCAGTCCAGCCTAGCCGCCAACACCTCGCTCTAGTTCCATAACTGCCGTAACGTAAATATTGTGTTGTTGTTGGAATAATTCATATTGTTCAATACCGGTAGCTTGTAGTTACATTTCAACATTCGTAGGAAAATGAATGCTGCCTACAAAAATATGAATGACGCTGATATGGCCCGCTACTGAAAATAACTTGGACACCCTCACTCTAAAATTTTATTTCGCCATGCACTGTTAAAAATATTTTTCCATTGGTTTCTTATTGCAAGAAATTTATTTTTAGGGGTATCCTCTTTCGAATCTTCCTGCCAGTGGTTTTCATGTCCTAGTGTCCTTCCTGACGAATGCGGGAATAATGTTTTCAACAGACTGTTTCTCCTTTTCTTGCTCCTTTTTCTCCTCTGCCCTCTCGTTCTTCTCCTACATCCCTGACATTACACAGTTCACAGTCCTTCTGCAGTGTCTCATAGGGCTGTATGGTGCAGCATATAAAAGTAATTTGGAAGCACGCAGTGGCCTTTACAATCAACCTCGGTCGTTCCATAATTCAGCTGCATGTTGCCCAATTTAAATAGTAAAATTAGTGTGGATGTGTAAAGCCAATTAAGTCTTTGTCTGAAACCTACGAGTGCCCAATAATGCACAATTTAACGTGTGTATGGTGCATTATCTCTCTTGAAATATTAATAGTTATCCCGATTGTACCAGAAAATCCATTGCCGCTATGAAAAAGCCGGCAACTGGACTGTATGGTCAGTCTGCTTCCCTAATACGGTGTCCATTAGAATCTTTTTTTTTTAGCTGTAACGGTGCTTGGATCATGTCCCGGGTTTTGTCCCCAGAGGTGTAATGAAAATACCGCACCCAGTTCGTCTCTTACGTTTGAGGTTTCTGAGTAGCCGCACATGTACCTTGACCATGAGCAGACCGCTACGTTTGTCTTCCGCTTTTATCATGTCGCTGTCAGAGTTTAGCTTCCTACCCTGTAAAAGAAAGTGATTACAAAATTCATGCTTTGAGTGTTCAGAGTTTGAGTTGACAGGTGGAATTGGTAATAAATTTCCAGCGCGAAAATTCTGTTCACCTACTCTCCTTGGAGATGTCCCGAGTCCGTCGCTTTTCGTACAAAGGACCGACTGTATGCCCTCGTATTCACTTCTGATGGACCAACGAAACGGAATTGTTTAGTCAGGAAGTCCAAACTCAGAATTATGTGATCACTCGTAGAAATACTAAAGGCATAGATAGTCGGAAATTCTTATGTTTTTACGACTGTTGTAATAAATTTCACTAGGCTAACTGCGCTTACAGACTGTATGAGAAAGTCCATTTAGCATCCGAAGGTTAGGAAGACCCAAGGAGGTATGTGCCGGCGCGTGATGTTTAATCTCGCGAATATTACGTTGTCGCAATTTCAGAGGAAGTTGAGCCACAATGTTGTGCCGCTTTAAATGGCTACAGGCACGGCGAACTATGCAGCAGAACCTTAAACCGCGGTCGCAAAACGGTTTCGGAGAAAGGAACGAAATTATAAAAATTCTCTTCGTCTGCGGGAAATTGCAGAAATATATCGTAAGTTACACTGTGTCGTCTTATTTGGAATCCCGGACTTGTACAATTTTGAATAATTCTTGGGTGCTGACGAAGCACAACGTATATATTAGGACATAATGAAATTGTTTGATATTAAAAGCAATAACAGAAATGACACTACTGCTACTGCTACTACTGCTACTACTGCTACTACTGCTACTGCTGCTGATGATGATATGATGATAATAATAATAGTAAAAGCCATGGTGAGAATATTGTTAAAATTAATAATGATCAAGATGAAAGCCATGATTATAACAACACCCATAATGATTGCAATAATACTAGTAATAATATTATTTTGGATAATAAAGTTAATAAAAGTATTGTAATAAGAGAATAATGCGAATGATTATAACTTAAATAACGTTTATGGTAATACTGAGTTTCAAGTTAAGGAATATGATGATGATGATGTTGGTGATGATGATTATAACTGTGGTAATATAATAATAATTATTATTTTACGCAGATTAATCCCCAATGTGTCAACTTGTGTTTCAGTGACAGAGAGACATCTCGTTACCATAGTTACAGTTTTTCCTCGTGCTTTCTGAACCCTTTGGTAAAAGTTTAAACACACTGCCGTCATGGCAATGAGATCGTAACCAGTGACGTCACACCTCAGTTTCCATGGTTGCCAGTTGTTGCTTTGTTAGGTACTTGTTGGCAAGCCGGTGACATCACACCATGTTTATCATGTTTTCGACAGACTATTCTTTATGATGTATCATCTGAGGCCGAAGAAACAGTTGGGTATCAGGCACACTGCATACGAGAGTGTGTGTTCTGTGTGAGGTACGACTAAGGCTGAAGGAACAGTTGAGTAACCTCAAAGATGAAATTAAGGCGAATATGGAAACGGCCGATAATAGTAGCTGTGGGGAAGCGCGTGAGTATTAGAGCCGTATGGCCAATGTGAAAATAAATTCGTAACCGTTGAGAATCGGACCTTTGTTTATGTGGAATTTGTGACTGGGATTGACCTCAGAAATATGAGCTGAAATGAAGAACGACTTCGTGAGTACACACAGTGTATGTGTGTGCGTCTGTGTATGTGCCTTTTACACCCACGTCCGGATTTTTAATTGTAGGCTGAAGATCAGTCAGTGATCTTGCGCAGAATTATAGCAGTCATTTTCCGACTTTGATCTGCACTTATTTCCCTACTTTGTGTGATTTAGATTAGTACATCTTCGTTCACAGGTACCTGAACATTGCTTTATTTTCGAAGGCTTAGTCATTTATTCTTGTGTTTTGTCGGGGACTGTCCGCTAATGACATGGCCTAGAATACGTGCCTCCTAGAAAATCGACTGAACGATTTCAAATTCATTATGGGGAATGTACAAAACACATTATCAGACACGCACCCCGTCTGAAATGACCATACCATTGTCCTCTGCAAAATGAATGTAGGCTAAAAGTGATATTGATGTTAAAGTCGTATTTGGCCGGTCTGTTTCTCATGATATATTATTGCATGTGGCATTCTTAATCTTGTTAAAAGCACACAGCAGTGGACTGGAAGAGTTGTCGCTGGTCTTACTTGCTGCGCTCGACACTCAGGGTTTTCTTCTGGTGCAGAAACTTTACGTTTCGTCACAAAGGTCAGACCGATCGCGGGTTTCTTCAGGTTTGAAATCACATCATGTCTGGGAGCTAGTTTCCAAATGATGGAGTGTCCGGAGCATGGAACTGACAGCTGTTGTCCATAGAATATAGTATCGGCGTGTATAGAGGGCTGGAGCCATACTCTGCTGATTCGTATGTCTGCTGGCCTTGCACTTTGCTTAAGGAAAAATTTGTAATTTTTTGTAATATATTCTCACCGTGTGTACTCTTGTTATCTAAGAGTGCAACCAACAAAGTACACAAATTCGCAGGGCACAAATAATTGTGTTATTTGTGCTTTACAGTGGGTTTCCTGAGGATGGCCAAGAAGGGTGCAACATTTAGGAGGAGTTGCAAAATAATTGTATTTGTGATTTACGAATTTGTGCACTGTGCTGGTATCATTGCCACGCAAATTTGTTACGTTTTTTATACTTGTAGACTTTAGTTTTGGTTGTTTAACGTAAAGCGGTGATTTTCGTACCCATTCTTTTACATCCGGTCAAAAAATTTGTAATGTTAGGCGTATTAGGATCTGAGAAACCCAGCAGTCACGGGTTGGAGATGAATTTATGAACTGAAGGAGTAGTGTCAAGACATGGGGCTGAGTGTCAAGGACGCCATGCGATAAAGCGGGAGTGCAACGGTATATTATTAAAAGAGTTTTCGCTTTTATTTGAAATATTCTGCAGAAGCCGTCTTTACTAATGATTTGACCCCGGAGCGGAGGGTTTGCTGTACGATCAATATATGGACAGCAGGCTTCCAGTCACAACCAACGGCACTAAATGAAATCATAACATCCTAAAGTATTTAAACTCATAAAGCCACTATTTCCGCCGTTGTGGATACAAGTACTTTGCCGACTGTCTTCCACTGCAATGTTATTTGTTAGTCTTGTATCTTTTATACATGTTTTGAAGTTAACTTCTGGCGAGTGAAAAATAAAATAAAATTTTCTTCTTAACCCTCTTAACAATTATGAAGTCTTAGACCTGGTGATGACAAAATAATTCTGTGGAGTAGGATCCTTATGAAGCTGATAGTCGCTGTGCTCGTCATGACACCCGAGGTTCGCTACTGTGTCTGCAAGTGCCTGACACTCTCTCCTATTCCAAACCAGCCCGCAGTCTGCATCATATTTTGTACTCTTCGTCTTAATATTATTTTGCCCCTACGACTGGGCATTCCAGGTGATTTATTTGCTCCGGATTTTCCAAATCACATTGGTGAATGTACATTTTTAGTGTCTTGCGTTGTCATTATCACCACCACAAAGATAATCACAGTAAAGTGCAACACTTACCATGCTGGTATTCTCTTGTTTGTAAAATCTGTCTTCTTGGGCACTCTATAAAGTATTGTAGAAATTGTGATGATTTTAAAATATTGATGCCCGGAAAGTAATTCCGGTTTCTGTTTAGGTAACCTTAATGCTGCATTCGTACTGAATCACTCTTGTTAAGACGTCAAAGGGACCTCACGTTTATTGCCGTCTTCAGAAAATGTATTTTTTAAAAATATCATTTGAATATATTTCAAACCTTGACTCCCGGGTTTTCTTAAGTGTTTCGTAAATGCGATTAAATGCTGTGGTGTGGAGGAACCTTTCCCTGTTTTATTATTTCTGTCTGTTCTATATGTTGTTTTGGAAGAAAATTACATTTCCAATTTTTGGCGGTTTTAGTTTCAGGAACGTAGGATGTAGCACATTTCACGCCAGCTTTTAGAAAATGAGACTTTGTCGAAAGTTGTGGAGTGGGGTTTGTAGTGAGGAGATTGGTGCTGCGCCCGGCGCTGTGTCGTCACCGTGAAAGACACTCGCTGCACATGCGTCGCCGCTGGATGCTGATGCCGGCCCATCTGCCGTTCCACTAAGACCGCCTTGCTTCTGCCAGCGCAGCTGCAATTGCTAATGCTGTACTTTATTCTTCTTCTTCTTCTTTCCGGCTTAGATAGCCGAGATCGTTCAAGCGTGATGTAATGGATGACCTCTGTGCTGCGAGTCCTGTAATCAAGTCCGGACCGTAATATTACTGTATTCGTGTTGAGTTTCTTATCGTAGCTCGTTCATAATGGGTCATGTCCTCGTAAGAGTCTTGCAACAGCAATCGGGAATGCAACTAAAAGTATAAAATCACTTCTTCGTCTTTAACTTTCAATTTTCTCGCATCGGGAAGAAAACTCAACATCTCTCGCCACAAGATAATTGTCACAAGATAATTGATTTTCATATGTAGAAGTTGAGTAACACAAGCGCACTGTATATATTTACTACTACTACCACATTACTGCCTCTACCACAATGACCACGGTTACTACTACTACTATTACTACTACGTACTACTACCACATTACTGCCTATACCACAATGACGACGGTTACTATTACCCTACCACATTACTGCCCCTACCACAATGACCACGGTTACTAGTACCCTACCACATTACTGCCCCTACCACAATGACCACGGTTACTACTACTGCTACTACTACTACTACTACTACTACTACTACTACTAATAATAATAATAATAATACCACCACCAATACTGTTACATCTACAGCGACTTCTACGACATAACTGCTGCTGCTACTGCTGTTGCTAATACTACTGCTGCTACTACTACTACTACTACTACTACTACTACTAATAATAATAATAATAATAATAATAACAATAACAACAATACACACATGACTACGTGCGTGATTCACAAATCACTCAGAAAAATGTACAGTACAAAATTCCACTGTGATGCCAGGATTACCGCTTGTGAACCAATTTTGTAACACAAGTGTTATATTTTGAATGCAACTGAAAACAAGGAATAAATGAGATATGTTTTTAGTTTAAGATATTTATGTGATATTTTCTAGCAGATAATTTCCTAGTTCGAACTGCACGTGTGGTCAGTGTTCCCTGTACAGATACAGAAGAGAGTGTTCGGACCGCCCTTGATGGAATCACATCTTATCTTCCATGGCCAAAATTGGACTTGTGAGTCAGTTTTTGTGTCCATGTTTTGAATCCCTTGCGGCTGTCTTCTTTCTGCATGACGAAATCCCTTCTTTGAAATCAACAGAGTCGGTGTTCTTATACGTTGTTACGTTGCCTTGACTTCACTGAAATATGGCTGGAGTCTTCAGAAATTCTCAATAGAAGCTTCTGGCCTTAATAATGTATGTCTGCAAAAGAGACAAAGGCAAGAACAGACACAATTTATTTACTAAAGAAGGACATGCAAGATTTAACAATATTTGAATCAAAGATGTCTTTTGTTAACATTCATGCTGCGCCGCTGTATCTCGTGATCTTTTTTACCTCTATTTGCTGACACTCGGTGGATTTAAGAAGACTCTATAAACACTTATTGTGTATACATCGTCTGAGCAGCTGATTCGTAGTTTATTTAACGATGCTGTACTACATGTAGATATCCAGTGATTTGGTCTATATCATTTACTGTTGAATGAGATACGTGTGTATCTAAGGTGAGATGGAAATTAACAGGAATGTATTTGTCGTAACCAGGGACGCACAAATCCCGGGCGCTCAGTCGACCGGGCGACAAAATTTTGTGCGGTGGCGCCTAATGTTTGTGAGCCCTCAGTACGGAATTTGCTTCTTGTTCCCTTCTGGCTCATAGAATTTTTAGGTGGCTTCTGTGTAATTGGAACATTTTTGCACGGTTGGTCGTAGGTGGTTTCGAGAGTTGACCCCGCCTTTGTCCTGATATGATAGATCTGCTTTAATGTTACACTGTCATTTCGATGTGTTTTCAACTGCCCGACGAAATCCCCACTGACAGTCCCAACCAATTTCCTCTACATGTGGGGTTAACTTCGAGAGAATTCTTCTTAATAAAGTTGTGTATGGAGTTAGTGGCAGTAACACGTGTCTATAATCAATGCAATCCATCTTATACCTGTTCCTACAAATCGGTAAAATAAGGTTACTTTCATATTTCAAGAAGTAATTTTTTATTTGAAACAGATTTAATGTGTTTGTGGATCTCACAATGTATTTTTTTCCTTCTCTTTTGATCGTTTCTGTCGAAATTTGATCAGTACGTAGTGGTTTGTATCTTTGGAACTTTTCAGTAGCAATCCCAGCTTCATAGGTACTAGGCCCAGGTACTGTCGGTACTGTTACATGTATTTCATTCCGCCTTACGTAACTTATCTTAATGGACATTCAAAGACTCCATAGAATAGTATTTTCTTAAAACATTTAGCCTCCTGCTTCTTTAAATAGGTACGTATCAGTTACACATATAGATTGAAACTTATACTTTACTTTCGGTTGATTACAACTAACGTCGCCCGGCAGGATACGTGTTTGAAACGGTACTGACATCGCATTATGTAATTGACATTACCTGAATCGATTTATCTATTAATAGACATGCTTGTATTAAAAGTATGCTAAAACGGCAGTCCAACAAGAAAGGCCGAAGTTCTTACGTCACTTTTCAAAATCGATGCATTAAATTTCTCCACTCCGTGTGGTATTCTTTTGACACGGCGAACTTAAAACCTTTTGTCAAGACAGTTATGTGAAAGTTTTATGTCCTAAAAGTTAAACACGTTTTATATAACACTTATAAAAAATTCAAGCATGTGTTTAGAGTACCTGTCTCGCGTGCTGAAGAAGTTTTGTAGCGTATCGTCCTTACGAGTTAGAATCCTGCCCAGGACTATACAACAATCTGTCCCTACTCTAAAGACGCTTTTTTTGTGATTAAGTCACACCCGGTTTACCATGGTTACGACAGACATAAACAAATGACAGGCATTACCATGGTAACGATAGAGATTGTTTATTCGTAACTTGACAGTTTAATATGTAGTCATAAATAATTATAATGACGTGAAAGCGAAAGCCGTTGAAAGTTTATACAGGGTGATTATACGGCTTACACTAAAGGAAACTTACCAGAACGTATAAGAATTGATGAAGTATTTGCAAACCTTGGAGTCAGTCGGTGGTTAAGTGAAGGTTTTCGTGTAGAGGTAGAGAGAAGTGTATAATAATGTGAATTCACTTAGATCTGTTGTGCTTTTTAGTGCCAGTAACATTATGTAACATTTATGTCATTAAATATCCACACCATTACACTATTCATTATCCTGCGTTTGTTCCATATTTCTTTCCCCTAAATAATAATGCCATGCTGCTGAAATCCAATACCACATGCTCAGCATTTCGACTAGGAAATTTACTGCAGAAAGTAAAGCCTGTCACTCCCCCCCCCCGCTCGCCAGTCAGTACTGATGCGCTGTTAGCTGTCACACCCGAAGCTCTCTGATATTTGATAAGTAACTGCCTCCAAGGAGCACAGAATGTTGTTAGGCTCGTTTTTATAATCCCAAGGATCGCCTATTAGCTTTGTCTTGTCCGTCTGTCCTTCCGCATGTAAAAGCGCGGCTTCCACTGGACGGATTTCCGTTAAATTTGATTTTGGGACTTTTATGAAAATCTGTCGAGCATCTCCAGATTTGGTTAAAATCGGCCACTACTATCGGACACTAGTACATGAAGACGTCAGTACGTTTTATTGTTGCCGGCGGCATAAATTCGGCATAAACACTTTTTTGTGCAACAATCAGTATTGTTGTCTTAGTGACATGTAGCCCAACAATACACACATAATGAATTGTTACGTTTCCATTGTAACAATGGTTACGCGAACGCGACACAGCGTTGCTTTGTACGTACATTGCCTATGTCGTTGAAATCTGAATTAATTATGATAGCGTTATAAATTAGTTTAATTATATTTCTGTTGTCGATCACCTGGCAAAGAAATTCTCGTAGTTTTATGCAATCTGCTCATCAACATGTTCACTACAGCACCACTGCTTTCTGTCCTTAGCCAGCTGAATCCGATTTACCACCCCTCAGCACGCTTATTTAAATCCAGTTTTTTTTAGTGAAGGGCCCCGCAGCACATTTACGGACGCACCGCAGCCTTGAGACTTATTGTGTAACCCTGTGATGAAGATGATGATTAGTGTTTTTACGTTTTTCCAAGTAATTGAGCACCGGTGGATTGAAATTGACAGGGGAAAACCGAAGTACTCGGGGGGAAAAACCTTTCCCAGTGCCACTTTGGCCACCACAAAACCCACATGGACTGACCCGGGATCGAACCCGGGCCTCCGCGGTGAGAGGCCGGCGACTAACCGCCTGAGCCATGGCACGGCCCTAAATCCAGTTTAATTTCATCAATTTATGCCAGCGCCTAACAAGTGAAATCTTCTTTTGAAGTGTTAAGCTCTTCAACTGCTTCAGTGCACTTCACATTCCCACCAACCTCATGCTTCTTGGCACAGCGCAGCTTGATTCCCTTATACCAAATGCTCTTAACCTTCAATAAACATCTGAGATCTTGGAAGTGTATTTTTTTCTAAGTTAACGTTTTAGTAGCTATAAGATTATTATGCCCTCATTTATTATTACTGTTCATTACTTTTCCCCAAAATGTTAATCTGATACTACATTGTCCATTGAACCGCAGCAGACGGCTCTAAGCCATACATTAAATAAAAGCACAAGGGCATAATTAACATTAGATAAGTAATTAATGTATGCGTTCGTAAGAAACTTTGCGGTGAGGCAAATGAACTACACATTTTAATGTAGAATTACATGGAAAAGTTTCAGAAACTTCCAGCTAAATCTACTTCCTATAAATCTTAAATTATGGTTTCTTCTTTGTTCCAGGTAAGTTGTCTTCATGAAAACGAATCCTGATTTTGCTGAAGACATCAACTAGTGTACAGGTAATAACGGCAAATTGCTTGTTTCGATGTAGACATGCAGGATATATGATACGAGTGCTGAGTACTTGTTGCTGTGGTAGTTGCGTGTGCAAGACCGGCATTTCGGAAAGAGTAACTTCTTAATGTAAATGTTGAAAAATAAAGGATAAATGTGGGAAACGAAGCCAGTGAAAATGACGCGGAACTTCTCGGAGTTCTTCTAACCGGCTCCGTATTTATTTTCAAAACTTTTGCCTTTGAAGTGAGGCAATGTAATAATAAATGGTGACGATACTTTGAATTTCTGGTAACGTTTAGTGGAAAAATTACGGTGTACTGAAAATAATATGATACTCTCTTCTTCTTTTGAAATAGTTAATATGTTGCAAATACTTTTTTTTTGGTTTTCTTTCTATTAACCAACTAAATGCACATTCACTGTCAACTATTTAATTGTTTATAAATTTTCCCCTACATACGTTTCGGTCCATACAGGACCATCATCAGGGGGTACACAAACTACACTTTATTTACATCCATATTTGTGTACCCCCTGATGATGGTCCTGTATGGACCGAAACGTATGTAGGGGAAAATTTATAAACAATTAAATAGTTGACAGTGAAAGTGCATTTAGTTGGTTAATAGAAAGTGAATTGAAAATGCACGGTGAAAGTAATATAAAACTTTTTTTTTTGTGTGTTTTGTTTTATAATTTCAGACATATTATCAATTTTAAATCGGATTAAATATGTATTTTTAAGAAATTTAATAACACATGCATTTTTTTGCGACAGTGTCCCGGGTTTTTTAAACCCTATCCTCAAGGCTCTGTTTCATATTTGTAGAATATTCCGATGTGAGGAAGATGTAAGAAATATTTCCTTCTGCAAGAGCTTAGTAGGAGTGAGGATGGTCCCCAGAGTCGAAGTAGAAGCGGCGGTGAAGAGAAATCCCCCCTGTGTACGGTAGTGAAATCTCTGTTGTTCAGCACCTAGCCACATTCTTTGCATACATACGTAGGTCTAGCTGTCGTGACTCAGCTATAGTTATTAAATTAACTTCTTGGGCCGGTAGTTATTTTCAAGAAACCTATAGTTTCTTTAATGATTACGGGTATTTTCCGTGTTATGGGACTCGGAGAAATTATTGGTGCTTTACCAAGAGCCCGCCAGTGAACCCTGTTCTGTTCCTATTAATCCACTTAAATCTCCAAACTCTTAAAATTTAATATTGTGTTGCCACCTGATCCTCGATTTCCCAAACGATCTCTTCTTTTAAATTTTTTGACTGAAATCTCGTACTGCCTTACCAAAAATCCGTATGGTATATGTTCCTACCATTACAAACTTCTTGATGTAATTACCCTAACAATGTTTGGTGAACACATCGTGTAATTTTCTCAATTATTTTGTGTCTAATTCTCTCTTATATCAAAATGATCTAAGAGTTCGCTGTCTCAAACACAATTAATTATACATGTCCATGAGCCTGAGTTCAAGTTTCACACTTGTGTATTAAGAATATATTTAATATACTGCATAAGTCCCGGCAATAAAATGTCAAAAAATATATTCATCTTTAGAAATACTATACTGTACAAAGCCGATCCCAGTGGCCGCGCAGTCTAAGGCGTGGGTCTACGGCCGCTTGCTTACTGGGATTGTGGGTTCGAATCCGCCGGGGGCATGGATGTCTGTCTCTTGTGAGTGTTGTGTGTTGTCAGGTAGAGGTCTCTGCGACGGGCCGGTCACTCGTCCAGAGGAGTCCTACCGAGTGTGGTGTGTCTAAAGTGTGATCGTGAAGCCTCGAAATGAGGCGGCCTAGGCCCCCAAGGGGCTGTCGAGTCATACGAAAAAAAACTGTACAAAGGCACATTTCTTGTCTTGTGATCAAATATTTATAACAAAGATATATTTCTTGACCAAATATTATAGAAGCATTATTTAAGCGTTATGGAAGCTGAGATCAAAACCAGACTACACGGTGTCTCATCCAAGAATACAATAATACGATTTGTTCATAATATCTTCTTGAGTGTAATATCAGTTTTTACTGTACCTTCCTAAAATGTGACTGAACAGGAATGCATAATGTGCTGCATAATTAGTCGGAACACACATTCAGCTCGGTTGGACACGTTACGCATCCTGCTGGCTTCACATTTAACCCACATCGATCCGCCCCGTTGTTCAGTGCGCAAGAAATGTGTCTTGATCCGTACATTACCTGGCGTTTGTCGTGGACTAAAGTGCCGTCTTCATCCTATCCTACCGTCTCGTCTTCAGCATACAAAGAAGACACTTCTCAGGATAGCACAACGCAGGAGATAAGCCGTACAAAGCTGCGAGAGGAGAAGGTCCGCCTGGTACTGTGACAGCCAGCAACACACCGTCTACAGCAAGGCATTGTGGGTACTGAGGGAGTAGCATTAAGCGAGAATAAGACCCGTCTTCTGATGGGGTTAGGGTAATATACATGCGGTAATCCAAGACATCGGATGTTTCTTGATTCATGGTAATTGATGAAGTAATTACAATACTGGTTATTAAATCATTATTTCTGTATAACTGACGTACGCCATGGTGTCTGTGTTTAGATTTTTCGTGTTCTGGGTTTGGTTAGCTTATATACCACGGGGTTTAATATTCGAAAATGCTGTGGTCTTCCCACGCAGCGTATTTACGGTTTGTGTGGATTTCAGAGCAAATAGCAGTCATTTCCCTATACAACACAAATTTATTGGTTTTATAGCGGAGACGGAGTGTGTTTACTGTGAGGTACGGACTGAGTCTTTAAATTACAATTCAGGTTAATTTTAGTCTTTAAAGGGTTAAACGTCTTTTCCTCCCTTGCGTTGTTGTGTTGTCACCTATTATGGAATTCTCTGACTAACTGTTTTGTGTAATTCCTCTTCATCTATTTTAATCTTCAACCATGAAAATGTTAGTTCTAACTTCACGTACATTTATTTAGTTACTGTTTCAAATTATCGTGAACCCAGAAAGTGTTTGAGCATTGCGGTTTTAATTCCACTACGAAAATATTAATTCCATGTTTATGTACGTCTACATAAATAATTAAAGGTAAAGCTGTTCTTGTCTACGCCATAATGGCATATAGGAGGAGCAGAGGTGTAGCTCCACTCATTCTTAACCTTGGCGCTACATGGAAGTGAGAGGTCAACATAATGCTCTGGCCACTTTACCTTCGGGAGTGGGCCCCATACTCATTGAATTGTAGGCTGGGTGGGCCTCAGAGCCGGTCTGGACGTTTTGAAGAAAATTCTCGTGTCTGTGCCGGGATTCGAACCCCGTATCTTCCAGCCGGTAGCGTAGTCACTATGCCGAGTACGCTATAAACAGTTGCTTAACAGAAGTGCACCACTCACAGTGTTCTGATGTTATCTATCATGTTCTGATCTGTTTGCGGTCTGGTCACAGAGGAACATATGTTCCGTGGGGTCACATAGCCTAATGTTTAATGCCATGTATCGGACTCTGGTAAAAGTGGCTTGGGCGTGACTCAAAAACCAATCGCATTTTATAAGTTATAGGAACTGAGATAAATCAGTGAAGTTAATTTGTTTTCGTAATCGCTGCCAGGCAGGCTTTATGGTCCCAGTGCACTGGGCTTAGAGGGGTCTTTCTCCGGGGGTAAAAGAGATGAAGCATGAAAGTGAAAATTTATCTCCTTCTAGTGTCGAGATTGAGAATACCTGGAGCCTTACCTCATCCGTACTTCTTCGTGGGGTGGTACTTAAGCACAATAAAGTTTTGTTATGTGGTTACTTTCTTGTGTTTGTATAAATCACTTACTTGTGATACTTTTTTTTAAATATTTTTAGCTCCAGAACGATTTTTGAAAGTTATTTTATATTTGTTCATGTCCGTGTTCTGTTCAGACTGACATCCACTTTGCAATGATACTAGTATTTTAGGCCCTGGTTCGATTGTATCATACATGCTTGTCAGTTGATACAGTGCAGGTAACACACAGCGTAACTGCAATTAACAGACATTGTCACTGAGGAAGCCGCAAATTTGTTACGCTGAACTTCATTGCAGTTTTAATTTAATTGTTTGTTTCTGCACACTGTCTTGTACGTGATGAGTGTGAGACCACACAGTGCAGTGGGAACGTGTTGCCATCTGGCCTCAATTAAGACAATGCACGTGGGCTGTTCGTGACTTTTAATGTTTCGGATTGTGTATATGTAGACATTGTAACATTTCCAATTACATGAATTACACTTATCTTTCTGAGAGTGATATTGGGTAAGTGGGGTAACTCCATTATTTCACACGTGAAATTATCTTCTAATTCATGACGTTATGTGGTAACTTTCTTTTGGAATGAAATCTAATGAACTTATAGACAAAGCACACATTTTTTTTTTTGTTTTCTGCAAATACTCTATACGGAACTATAATTTTGCCTGTTGTTTTGTATGGGTGTGAGACTTGGTCTCTCACACTGAGGGAGGAACATAGGCTGAGGGTGTTCGAGAGCATGTTGCTGAGGAAGATATTTGGGCCTAAGAGGGACGAGGTAACAGGGGAGTGGAGAAGACTACATAACGAGGAACTTAATGATCTGTACTCATCACCAAATATTATTCGGGTGATCAAATCAAGAAGAATGAGGTGGGTGGGGCATGTAGCACTATGGGTGAGGGGAGAGGTGCATACAGGATTTTGGTGGGGAGACCTGAGGGAAGGAGACCACTTGGAAGACCCAGGTGTAGATGGGAGGATAATATTAAAATGGATCTTCAAGAAGTGGGATGGGGGCATGGACTGGATAGATATGGCTCAGGATAGGGACAGGTGTCGGGCTCTTGTGTGTGCGGTAATGAACCTTCGGGTTCCATAAAATGCGAGGAATTTCGTGACTAGCTGACGACCTGTTAGCTTCTCAAGAAGGACTCTGCTCCATGGAGTTAGTTAGTTAGTTAGTTAGTTCGCAAATACTCTCAACCAATAAGTTTCAGAGGTTCTAACTTAAAATATTTCAAAGCATTTTCGTGCCTTTCTACATACTCGTAAATGGCCATTAGTGAATGAACATGCTTTAACCCGTCGTGCCGACGTCTGCAGTGACTACTATGTGAGTGGCTTATGAAGTAAGCATTTAAATATGTTTGAGTGTGTACATATTTGAATGAGGACACTATTATCGGAAAGGGCATGGGATTTTTCTGTTCCCCAAAGCGTCCATATCGACTGTGGTGTCCACTCAGCCTCGCAATTAATGGATACATTGTGGGAGGTCTATTTCTGAGAAAAGCGGCCGGTTCGTGAAGCTGACCACTCATCTCCATTTAGTGTTGAGTTTAATGAATGGAGCTATGCCTCAATTTCACTCTATGCTTTAATGGTGTGCAAAGACTTTACCGAAAGCGTTTGTGACATTTCCAATATTTACATACATCTTACGCCATGACCACATTGAAGTCTGTAGTTGAAACCATTCTAGATGGATCGTCTTTATTTATTTTACCTCGATCATTTCTGAATGGTAATAAATACCTTCATATTTAAGGAGTGACGTTTTTATGAACTGGGGATGCTCGACGAGAAAGTAATGAAGAGAGTAGCTTGACTTAATAAACAGAAATAACAAGATGGACGAAATTGTATAATGAAGTATTTATAACTTTACCCATCGTCATTTGTTAGATTACTGAATGGAGCACCATGAAAATATCGCGTAGTGTAACACGGGTCTACAATTTCATTCATGAAGCACGGAGAGGAAAGATGAATTGGCAGACAGGCGAAGAATAGGATAATGTTGAAACGTTGTAAAGGTGTGTATGGTTTAAGATTAAATTTGGTTTGAACATTTTAGAATAATGAGGAAGTGGGATTAGTTATTCGTGAATGTTTGCGAACGCGGTAGTCTTATTTGGAGAGCTACGAAATTTTGAAACTCGTACCAAGGTGGGATATATGCATTCGTGTGATCGGGGACTATGTTGAAAAATAATTATGCTTCCATGGAATTAACGACCTACGTTTAACGATGTAATAGTTTCTCGTTTAATTTTTATGACCTAGGGACCCTAACGTATTGAATAGCTTTCGTATTACTGGGGAGTACGCTTAGGCGTACGTGGGAATTGCGATAAACCGTTATCCAGTCCAGAGATTTATACCATTTGTGAAGAGCTGTCATATGTCAGAATTAAGATTAGTGAAAGGCAGGCGAAAGTTCCGAATAAATAAATTTGGGTTTGCTGTTGTATTTTGAAATATTTCCGGATCCCTTTTTCTTAGCCTATCTCGTCGAGTGGAATCTAGGAATGAACCAGAATGCCAATCAGTTTCTCAGATATCCTTGCATCTAATCCTGCAAACAGAGACTTTAAGTCCTGCTTGTTTCGGTCTTCATTACTTGTTGTCAGTATGTAGACACATATGCATTACTTGTTGTCAGTATGTAGACACATATGCATTACTTGTTGTCAGTATGTAGACACATATGCATTACTTGTTGCCAGTATGTAGACACATATGCATTACTTGTTGCCAGTATGTAGACACATATGCATTACTTGTTGTCAGTATGTAGACACATATGCATTACTTGTTGCCAGTATGTAGACACATATGCATTACTTGTTGCCAGTATGTAGACACATATGCATTACTTGTTGCCAGTATGTAGACACATATGCATTACTTGTTGCAGCATCTAGACACATATGCATTACCTTATTTTATGCTATTCATACCATGCATATTCTTACATCAATATATACACCAACAAACGCGCTTAATAAAATACAATTCATAACAAGTATTAAATTTTCTACATGTTTCGGCACCGGGGTGCCATTCGCAGGGAGTTACAGAACAAAGGAGTATAAGCCCAACACGTTAGTCTAGGTATCACACTGCCCGTATTGAAATGTTTAAAATGTTAACATTCTAAAATATATAAAAAGTTTATAAGTATAAAAATTACAATATTGTGATATTAGCATTATATGATAGTGGGCAGTTCCACGTGTAAGTCCGTAGTTGTTTGTAATCTGTGCGGACTGTGCACACAAATGTCTGGCTCGATATTTTGTGATCCGAAACGTGTTGGAGTTTTAGTACTTGTTATGAATTGTATTTTTAAAGTGTATTTGTTGGTGGATATACATTGCAGTTAAGTATTGGAATCGATGCGATTATTTCGACCTTTCTGACTCCTATCAATTCGTACATCGTCAACTAACACTTCCACAGTCCAATCCTAACAGACACAATTCCCAAGCGATTACCATCAGTCACGCACGTGGCCCATTCTGAACACTCTCTCTGAGCCAGTGAAAGGCGTAGTATATAGAGAGAAAGGAGAGCATCTTCGATCAGCCGATTTGTCTGTGTTCGACCCAGACATGCGACAAGAAACCAGTAGCCCCGCCGTCTGGTTTTCGTAGATGGTCCTGCCGACCTGCCCTTTGTGTGCTTTCCTCATAACATTTCCAGATCCGATTTTGAGTGGATTTTATTGAGACGTCAGCGATACCATCCGGCGTTACAAAATGAGAAATAGAGTGTAAGGTCTGATTCTACACACACACACACACACACACACACACACACACACACACACACCACACACTTTGTGCTCATTTGTAGAAGGCAGAATCTTTGAGGAATTGAATTGTCTCAGATGGTGGATTGTTTCTCTTTAATTTGTGAGTAATACGCTACAACTGCGTGAGATTACTCGCATTTCTGGATATAAATATTATCTTTCTAGGCACAGCCTTTCATATTTCATACGAACATTTATGAATTCATTACATAACGGCGTGAGTCTTCGTCTATACGCAGTCAGTAGTGAATCAGTAACTCCACCGTCTGGCAGTCTGGACGAACTCTATACTGCTGTACCAAGCAGATTCCTGTTCATTCTACATTTCAACTGGCAGTTAAATGTATTATTATTGTATCATTATTTAAGATAAAACTAATCTAACAACTGAACAGACTGAAATGAAGTTACAGATGTTGTCACTCTTTGTTTCAAAGTGATTGCAAGTACATTACAAGAAGATTATTCAACGTTCTACTTTATTAGTGAAGAACCATTGTAATTGTTGAATGCTAAATTGTTTGAATTGAAACGTGTACCAGGCCTTATAATTCGCTCGGTGATAGCTTAACACAGGGTTAAGTTCCGAGTTGAATCTTTATGTCTGTGTAGACACTGCATTTTAGCCAGCTGCACTACCCTGCAAATGGTGAAGAACAAAGTCTTGAAGATTTATGTAATTTTAATTGCTTAGGCTAAAGAATATCCATTTGACGAAAGAAGGATGTAAATATCGAAGGGAGTAAATTGCAGAGGATATGCGGGACTGTAGGAAAAACACGGAAGCTAGAAGCATTATAAAGCAAACAATTGAATCATGACAATGACTGTGTGAAGTTAGAGATGTGAAAATTAAATTATGTGTCGGTAGTATTAAAGAAATGTACATGAGTAATAATAGTGGCTGGAATTATATTTACAGAATTTAAGGGAAGTACAGGATGTGGAACAAATTAGGTGTGTGCATTGTGAAGGAACGAGTAGAGAAACATAAAGAGAGATGATATGAACACATTTTAGGAACTGGTGAAAAGATACTCCTAGAGATAGCATTAGATTACAGAGGGGAAAGACTCAAGTACAAGAAGACCCAAAGGAAGACGGAAAAATGAAGTTATTGTAAAGGAAAGGACACAGTGCGAGGAGACCGAAGGAAGATGGAGAGATGAATTTATTGAAAAGGATACAGGTACATGAAGACCCAAAGCAAGATGGGTAGTTGAATTCATTGAAGTGGAACGGAACAGAGAGCAACATAATCTTTGAAACTGAAGACCGTTGCGTTTTCCACCATTACTTTAGGTGCTATTGCGAATAGCGTGTAGTATTCCCGCTAGAAACAACGCGGATAGAAGCAGATGGTCAAGTAATTAGATTTTATTTTTTGCACACGTATTTTATACCTGCCTAGCATTTAGACCGAATATTAAGGTTGTGTTTAGCATACCTGCCTCATATTTATGAGGTTCCCCATCTGCATCTTGCTCTGAAAAAAAAAAAAACTTCGCATTTTCCTCAGCCTTTGCAGGAACATAAGCGACACCGACCACGACCGATTCCTGCCTCACGCTTTCTGGTTTTTCGTTTATAGTTGTTTCGTAATTCAACGGGCCAAAACTTGTGCAGTTTAAAAACATTTTTATAAAACCCAAGAATTAGATTAATTATAATTTTAATGAAATTTAGGAATGAAATCGTGTCAGATATATCGTAGTTTCTTGAAACGGTCAAATTTGGCTGAGCCTGAAGATGCGTTTCGATCCCTCAAAACTTTTGGATTCCCTCGCCTAAAAGCATGGTTTCACATCCCAGAAGACGTGTGTTTTAATAACACTGTTCTGGAAATCTCGAGTGTCGCACATCCCTACCACAATTCGATGCCCTGTAATGTGCGTGAGGTTGTCCACCGCTGTTAGGTGTCTCGTAATTCAACCGAACATGAGAACCGCAACTTAGCTATGTTTGCCACACCGCGATGTCCCTGCATTGTACTGCACTCCGAATGTACTTTTGTGATCGCCTGTGGATCATGTGTGCATTAGATGTACACTGTTGTAACATTAGATGTAACATTAGATGTACACTGTTGTAACATTAGATGTAACATTAGATGTACACTGTTGTAACATTAGATGTACACTGTTTAACATAATGTAACATTAGATTACACTGTTGTAACATTAGATGTACACTTTTGTAACATTAGATGTACACTGTTGTAACATTAGATGTACACTGTTGTAATATTAGATGTACACTGTTGTAACATTAGATGTAACATTAGATGTACACTGTTGTAACATTAAATGTACACTGTTGTAACATTAGATGTACACTGTTGTAACATTAGATGTACACTGTTGTAACATTAGATGTAACATTAGATGTACACTGTTGTAACATTTTGTCTTCCAACGTCGTGGGCTTCATATGTCTGTTATGCCAACAGATTGTGTAAAGGAATATGAGGCACGAAACGGTCTTGAATAATTTTGTGCGATGAGAGGAGATTTGTGTCATTATTTGCTACTGCGTGGATATCCATACACAGAATGCACTGTGTGTAGGGCGCACATAATCCGAATGTTTCTGTTCACTTCTGACAGTAATAGGCCCAACATTTTATTTAATTTGTACAATCCTAGCACAGAACGTAGACTGAGGGTATCAGTGGGCGAAGTAACGTGGAAGATATTCGTATTTAAAAGGAATGAAGTAAGAGATTTTTTTTTCAGTGGCGCAACAGCCCTTAGTGGGCCAGGGCCTAGTTATTATCGAGGCTTCACGATCACACTCAGACACACCACACTCGGTAGGACACCTCTGGAAGACACACCACACTCGGTAGGACACCTCTGGACGAGTGATTAGCCCGACGCAGAGACCTCTACCTGAAAACATAGAACACTCACAAGAGACAGACTTCCATGCTCCCGGCGGGATTCGAACCCACAATCCCAGCAATCGAACGGCCGCAGACCCACGCCTTAGGCCGTGCGGCCACTGGGATAGGCAATGCATCTTTCTTCATCATGAGATGGCACAGTCAACTACATACACCTGACATCGTACAGAACTTCATTTAAAAGTCGATAGTCACTCAGCTCGTGAACGAATTGGCTGATGATGTCGACATTCGTGTTTCTTCATAAATTCCCGCAATCGACTTACACCGAGCTGTCACCATTCCCTGTTCCTCTAAGACCAATTTTAACATCGTCTTCCCTTGTAGGCTAGTGCTATATACACGAAGTTAAATCTTCCTTGCAGATTTTCTTATTAAAATTTTGAATGTATTACGTAAGTCTCCATTCCTTATACTCCTCTCCTCACCTTACTACTCTCCACTTAATCATCTCAACGGCATTTATTAAGAGTAACAGTTACAAATCTCCCCATGAACGTATGCAAATTTCTTCTTCCGCCCTCTCATAGCCCTGCATTTTCCGAATGCCCGTTCTGTAATAATCATTATTTAAAGCACAAATTATGGCTAACTTTTGTTAATTTTGAGTTATTGTGTGCCAGTGGTTGTTAAATGTGCTATGGCGTTTCAGCACAAATATTTGAAGTCCAGCAATAACCGTGGTGATAGGAGAGAGAAATGTTATATGTCATATACCAGAATTTGTTTGCGTATTTAGTTCGATATCGCTGCAAGCTCTGTATTTGTGTATTGCAACTATAATATTGGTACTTTATGCCTCCGACATGTTGTATTGTATTTGGTTCAGCGAACATCTGTGATCAGCTGACCATATTTGCATTAATACGCGGCTTATTCTTTCGAAACAGCATCGGTATAATAACTGATAAATGAACATTTCCTATCAAATCTCCATAAAGCTCTTAGGCGTGTTTGTCCAGTCAGTAAAGTGTCTGAATGCGGGCTGGTTGAGTTCTGATAACGATACTGTTAGTTGGAATAAGACGGCTGGAGTGTGAATTTGACCAATAATCTCCAAATATGACCGTTCTTTAAAATGCGTACAGATGTGCGTTTACGCGCCATATCACACCTACACTGCATGACGCTTGGCACAGGGCACTGTCCATAAACTGTGTAAACTTGCGACTGTGTGGTGATCCAAATTACTTGCATACGATTGGATGACGTGTTAAGCTATCCACCCGTACGCTCTGCTGGTTTACATTTGACACACACAACGCCGTATGAAATAATAATGCGACAATGGGTTAAATAAATAAATAAACAATTTAAAACACAAGCCTCAGGCATACGTACCAGCTGGCGAGTGTCAGTTCCAACTTGTTCCCATCCATGAATCACCTGTGATCTAGTGACATAATCGCTACTGTTTGCAGGAACAAAAAACGTTCCATTTGCGAGGTCGGACAACTTTAAGCTAGCAAATCGTAACAGTTGAATGCCCCAGGTCTTACCCGACAGGCTGTAGTGCTGACCTTGCCTTCTGGGTACCGAGTTCGTGCTTTCGCTTGACTCTGTGTATAAGGTCAGTAGAAATTCTTCCTGTAATCTTCAACAGTACGAAACTCTGTTTAAAATGTCTACACTCAACACCTACTGCAGTTGTTCATTAAATTTCATTGCATTCCTCAATAATCTTGCGTTGTAGTAACGTCTGTTTGTGTAACTTTATAACGAAGAAGTTGTTAGCGCAAGCGGTGACGCTTTTGACTTGAGAACGGGAGGTGCCGGGCTCGAATCCTGGCCAGGATGTCGGCTATCCTGTCTGAGGTTTTCTACAGTCTCTCCCAAAATTGCCGGGGTATCGCCTCAAACTTTACCACTGCCATCTTGTTCCACACACTGATTAATTTAGTTTTCGTTGTTACCCATTATTCGACGCTCTAGTTACTGATGGCGTCACTGAATAAATAAATAAGAGTACAGGTATACGACCGAAATATTTCAAATGCAAAACAAGGAATATTGTATAAAAGATAACAGTAGGGAAGAATTAGTAATCATAAATGTCATTAGTAATGCTTTAAAACCTACGACTAACCTGAATTATATTTAAGGAGTCAGTTCGTACCGCGCAGTAAACACAGTCCTTCTCGGTTATAAATACCGGTCAGTTAATTCTGTGTAGGGAAATAATCATTGTTTAATTCCATACATAATACACAAATACTGGTCAGAATGTAGAATTTTTGAACAAGACTTTAAAGGTTAAATAGAGGAGAATGAAATCAGCATGGCAATCTCAAGCTTTTTGGAAGTGAGGAGTACATAAACAGTTTTAGTCGGGAACTTTCGTATGAAGAGAAAACTTTGGAGGTGTGGCAATCACTCGAGTGGTAATATTAAAATGAATCGTAGAGACGGCGTGGACACCGTCGAGCAGGCTCAGGATAGCGTCCGGTGGCCGGCTGTGTAGCAAACATCGGGTATATAAAAACCGAGAATTGGTATGCTGTAATATCAATAACTTTTCAGTTATGTACTCGTATAAATCCACGTCAGAAGGATGTTTTATTGTGAATACACGTGTTTTGTTCAAACTGGGTTTATGGTAAGAAAGTGAAAGAAACATATGTTACAAGATAGAATAACGAAAGAAGAGAAACTGCACACATGAGAATTTTTAGTTCGCTGCTTGAAGTGACTTTAAAGGAACAGACTGCAAAATGGAATGACAAGCAGCCTGAGAACTACAAACACAGTTGACATAAAAATTTATAAGTTAAATTGGAGGCACCATGTACACAATATTCCAGAATACGGAGTCCTTAGAGTGAAGGGGGCTTACCCATATGTTTCGAGAGAATGAAGAGATATAGGGAGATCCTGGAGGAGTTCCAAAGTCTAATTTAACTTCTGAACCTCGTATCTCGCTTTTGAAGCTCTCGGTTCTTGTGGAAGTTTTAAGGATATGCAGAAGACGTTTGCAGTCACGAAGGTATCCGCACAAGGTAATGTTTGTCGTTTAAAATGGTGCAGAAAACTTGCTGAATGTCACTAACATGTCAAAGTATGCTACTTAAAGGCCTCGTCATGTAATCTTATTATCTACCAAAGATCACCGCAGAAGCATATCGGTTCACAAATTGATTCGATATTGTACAAAGCAAAGGAAGAAAATCTCTAAGCTTATCTCTTTACCTGTAGCTTTCGAATTACTATCAGCAGTCTGACGTTCGAAATATATTGAATAATTCAGCACTGCTTACGTTTATACAGCACAAAATCAGTCCAGTTTTGGTTTCTCGCCGTTGTATGAACGTATTTTGGGCTGTTTAAGAGTGTATTACGTATATAACGTCAGGTGGAGCCGGAGTGGCTTAGTTTGGATAGCGACTAGGCTACGGACTGGACGGTCTGGGGCTCGAATCCTGGCAGGGGCAGGAAATTTTTTTCTTTCCCGAAAACGTCCAGGCGGGCTATGGGGCCCACTCGGCCTCTTAGTCTATGGGTACCGGCGTTCTTTTACGGAAGTAATGCGGCAGGGGCGTGAAGTTAACTACTTCCGTGTAGTTCCTAAGCTAAGAATGAGTGGAGCCTTAGTCTGATTTTCCTGTATGCCTTCATGGCGTGGACAGGGAACATTTTAATATAATGCGGGATTTGAGGTTCTCACAGCGGCTCTGACGAAGAATCTTGCTTGCTGCAGGCTCCTCTGAGACGTCGGTAAGTATGTACCAATATTTACGACATCGTAATCGGGGGCTTTAAATTTTGAATACGTAAAGCCTAATTGGAAGAGCATTATTGTCGGTCTGATTGTCGGTCCCCCTTTCTACTCCGAAACGAATAGCAGTGAAATGCAGTACTTGCAACCTCTACATTTCGCGCCGCCGTCACGTCGCTGTTTTGTACTGTAAACTTCAACAAGAGGTTCCGAAGTAGCTCAGTTGGTATAGTGCTTAGGCTACGGACTGGACTACCGAAAGGTCGGGGTTTGATAAAGTTTTTTGTCTAAACCTTCCAGACCGGCTCTGAGACCAACCAGTCTTTTATTCAGTCGGTACCTGGGGGCATTTTACCTAGGGTTAAAGCAGACGGGACGTGAAGAAGCTAACCATTCACCTCAAGTTCCAAGGTTACGATTGTGTGGAGCTATATCTTCGCTACCCCACTGTACTTCAGTAAACACAGGTACAGGTTCAACTTACATTTAGATTTCAACAGAACCTGCGTAAACGCAGTGTTGGAATTTCCATCAACGCACATTCCAGGCACCTAATTTCACTGGTGTTGGTGTTGCTCTAAACTGAAGGGTCGCATGATGACAATGCTTGTATTGTTAACGATATATAACTGAATGTGACGCATGTGAGGTGGTGCCAGTCACAACAGTCCACACATATGACGCATATGAGGTGGTGCCCAGTCACATATGACGCATGTAAGATGTTGCCCAGTCACATATGACGCATGTAAGGTGGTGCCCAATCACATATGACCCATGTAAGGTGGTGCCTAGTCACATGACCCATGTAAGGTGGTGCCCAGTCACATATGACGCATATGAGGTGGTGCCCAGTCACATATGACGCATGTGAGGTGGTGCCCAGTCACATATGACGCATGTAAGGTGGTGTCCAGTCACATATGACCCATGCAAGGTGGTGCCCAGTCACATATGACGCATGTGAGGTGGTGCCCAGTCATATGACCCATGTAAGGTGGTGCCCAGTCACATATGACGCATGTGAGGTGGTGCCCAGTCATATATGACCCATGTAAGGTGGTGCCCAGTCACATATGACCCATGTGAGGTGGTGCCCAGTCACATGTTGATCGTATAAAGTTTTGTGAAAATCTGTCGTTTGTTTCTGAAGTTATTGAGAGGCGATGTTAAAACACGGTAAGTTTAGCGTGACGTTCTTTACAGAGTAAGTAAACAAAACTGCCTTGTAGGGTCTGCCGACAATGTTGTGTTGTCATTCAGGATTTAGCTCTGATCCTGTCGGTTAATTCAGCAATATAATATGATAGGGAATTGCGCCATTTTTGCGGTATGCTTAAAGTATCTCTAAACGACTTTTATCGTTACGTCATTGTTAATTTATGTAATGATTGTTTTCAGATTGCTTTTTTTCTTTATACAGCGTTGAATGGGAGGAAAAATTTAGATAGAAATGTAACGCATTGTGAGATATCAGTGATGTGTGTTTGGACTTCTTCCATCCTCACTGATTACACCTAAGACGAAAGCATTGTTTGAACGTCGTGTTGTGATATCATGACATGAACGAAGCACATCAATGATATATCGATTGCAAGTTATAAGATCAATGTACATACCGCATGTATTGAAATTAGTAACGTAAAGATCTACAAATCAGTTAAATTCACTAAAATTAAGTGAATCACATTCCTGAATTCTTAGCATAAAGAATATTAAGGCTCAACAAATCTATGCTTAACAAACGAATTTTAAAGAAAACTCTTTTTTCCTTTAATTTTTGAGTTAGCGTACTTACAGCATATTTCAGTTTTCAGTTTGTCGGTTCTCTTTAATTAGGCTTCTTCGGCTGAGTAAACGAAGAGAGGTTTGGAGGCACACTTGTAGACACTGACGATAACAGTGTAATGTAGGAAGATCGTTGTTTGAAAAAGACGTTTGGAGACTAAGTTTGTTTTCATTGCCTTCCCTTCCCATTCCCTTCCCCCCGATTGGAATAAAATCTTTGGAAACTAAATGACCTTTAGCTTGGCCTCTATAAAACCATCTCAGAAAACATCTCCTTAGCCTGATAGCAAATTCATCAGAATGTTCAGTGTTTTACTTTGTTTGAATTGAAAACTAGCGTGGGAAATTTACTGCTCTAATAGCATTTGATAAGGAATGTCGGGACGGAACTTAAAAGTAGAGGGGAGTGCACTCTGAATAATGGATGAAGAGACCAGATATTTGTGAAGCTGCGCTTTCTCTCTAACCAATGTTATTTTTTTTTTGTTGCATCTTCTTATTTTCTGTTGTTTCTTGCCATGACAATTGCTTTCTTCTTTCTCTAGCGATAAGAGAAGTGCAGTAGACCTACTCATGTACCCCTTTTCTTTGTCACTCAGTAGCACTGTGGAATTAGGCACACAATAGGTTGGGATTTTCTTCTACTGTACGCTGGAGTCGTCTTCAGAGTGAATCATAGAGACTTGTTTTATATTGTGTCTGCGAACTTTGACCCGCAACTGAAACGTGGCACTGTACTGCAGATATGAGACACGCCAGTATCGATATGTTTTTGCTTTTTTTGTACAAACTATCGAAACATTTTTTTTAAACTCGCCACAGATTTTGTCGACGAGAAATGTACCCCCCCCCCCCTCTTCGGTTGAAAAAATTTTCTATGCAATATTAATGTGAATTTAAATGAAGATGGGCGAAAGTGGATAGAATTTTTAAGTTACTTTCTCATTGTACGCATTATCTCTTCCTTCTCCAAATAATTTTATTAAGCAATTATAATGATTAATGTAGTTTACAAAATGATGCAGTGAAACTTTAATAACTTGTATGCTTTATCACTGTTATGCTAATCGTATGCGAAAGGATAATTATCTAATTGCTGAGAACACCTTATTTTGGTGAACGGAGAATTGGAGCGGGGAGGTGTACACTGCAATAAACGGACTCAGATTAGGGCCCTACTTTATATTTTTGGATGCGTCAATGGACTTTTTTTTTTGTATGGCTCGACAGCCCTATATGGGCCTGGGCCTCCTCGTCGAGGCTTCACGATCACACTTTAGACACACCACAGTCGGTAGGACTCCTCTTGACGAGTGACCAGCCCGTCGCAGAGACGTCTACCTGATATCACACAACACTCACAACAGACAGACATCCATGCCCCCGGTGGGATTCGAACCCACGAACCTAGTACGCGAACGGCCGAAGACCCACGCCTTAGACCACACGGCCACTGGGATCGGCGTCAATGGACCTTACGGTGCCGTAAATGCGATAACAATCTTTAACCGTCAGATTACTGTGTAAATTAAAATTTTGAAATGAAAGAAAAGTTATTTCTTTGTCTTCGCATCACAATCCAATCGCTCTGAACCTCGTTGTAGATGCAGGTGAATGCACAGATGTATAATCAGCTTGAATTGTGTGAGAGAACTGTCGGTACCCATTGGGTAGATCGGGTAGGTGCCAGATTCAGTCTGGACGCCTTGGCGAAAAAAAATGGAATGTACACTGACAGGAATTGAACAGCGACCGTTCAGTCCAGAATTTTACTGATAAACTTTGGAGCTGGCTACCTGAGTGTAATATCGAGGATGAGAGTTTATGGAGCTTTACCTTCTCTCCCCCACACATCCTCATGGCATAGTTATCAAGCATGGGGACAGCTTTATTTTTACTTATGTTTTACGACTGCTTCGTGTTAATTATTATTATTATTATTATTTACGCAATTGGGTTTTCACCCGGTGGCAGTAGTCCTTACACTAGTACACACAATACAAATGTTTTCACCCGGTGGCAGTAGTCCTTACACTAGTACACACAATACAAATGTTTTCACCCGGTGGCAGTAGTCCTTACACTAGTACACACAATACAAATGGATATATAATATATATAAAAATAACAATACAAAACAAACTATACACAATTACAAAACAAAATACATACAGTAAATACAAATACATACATTAGAACACCGTACACATTACAAAAACATCCACTCCTTACAAAAGCTTCCACTCCTTACAAAAGCATCCACACCTTACAAAAACATTCACACCTTACAAAAACATCCACACCTTACAAAGACATCCACACCTTACAAAAACATCCACACCTTACAAAGACATCCACACCTTACAAAAACATCCACACCTTACAAAAACACCCATACACATACAAAAAAAAATACATACGGTAAATACTAGTACACACATTACAGAAACATCCACACCTTCATGTCTCTTATTGAAAGGTTTATGGGAATTGAGGACCTTACCGGTCTGATCCCAGCTTATGGATTTGGTCGTCTGTGTCAAAAACGCAGTTTTTGCAGGTATGAAACACAGACAGGTTGAATAAACTTATGTAAGGTAAGCATTGTTTGTGTGCTCTGCCGCGACACACTCGTGCAATTAGTCAAGTGTTGCATGCTTTGTCTTCCAAATGAGACCAGCTGAAGCAAACACAGAACCAAACAGTCAGCTCTATAGAGGGCATTAGTAAGCTTTATAGAATAGTGGGAACTGATGAGCTTATTTGAGCGTGGATGAATTCTAAATTTATATCGTTCGAGAAAACTCAAAGATCAGTCTAAACACAACTCTTAAGTTATATTAACAAATTATTCAGCTACGTGCTTTGATCCCAGTAAGGATCATCAGGCTTTTGCATATTTTGTTTACAAAGGATGAATTATAAAGAAATATAGAGAAAACGGTATCATTTATTTCAACGTGGTACGTTATTCATGGAATTTGACAGGAAAGCCAGGAAAAGCGTCAGCAATATCAGTCATACATCATCACACGTGTACTTGGTGGGAGCTTAAGTACAGGGACTTAAGTACCTTTCACATTACTCGTAGTGATGTCCGGTAACCGTGACGGCCATAGTAATATTATGTTTATACATAGATAGTGATAACGTTTGTGGATATTATTTGCTGATTATTTCATAAATTTCTTGACCAGGTTTATGATCGGTTTCATTATTGACTGTAACCAAGGAGATACGCGAACGGCTTCAGAAATAATAATTGCGTCATTGGATTTTTTTTTTGTCTTTGTGGCAAGTTGTATTACCATGCCACTCACGCTGATTAGAGCAGAACTGCTGCTCCGTTTAATATATTCTACATGTCTCACCTATTTAATATGCATACGAAGTTTCGCTTCGACAATCGGCTGCGACTCGGCTTAATGGCATTCCGCTTCTGATGGTGGGGCTCTCTCTGCAAACACCTCTCGTCGACTTCTCTACAACAACTCGACTTGAGACTTGTGGTTTGCCATTCAGATAAAAGATGTCTCTCAGCTCAGTAGCGAAGATTTTTATCCGTCCTTTACCGACAACATTATGTTTATCGGTGCTTGGGAGCCGGGATAGCGTAGTCGGATTAGTGACTAGGCTACTGGCTGGGCGATTCGGGAACAGGATTTCTCCCCACCCACAGTCATCCAGACCGAATCCAAGGCTCACCCACCGTTCTCTTTAATCGGTACCGGATTTCTTTCCCCGAGAGTAAATCGGCAGGTCGTGATGCTAACCACTCGCCTCCTAGTACCCAGGTTAAGAATGGGTGGAGCTGTACGTCCACTCTCCCTATATGCCTTCATGACGTGGGCAGGGACAACTTTTCTTTTTCGTCAGTGATTGGATTAACCGTATGCTAATAGCAGTAACATTAGTTATGGTATGGATAAGATGGACGGCCATTAGAAATTAATATGCACTATCATTTTGTTTATATTGTTATGAACATGTAGCACCTGTATCTGTACCTATATTACAGTTCAGCTAAATTGACAAAACTGTTACGGTATGTGTGGTATAAGGGGCATGTAATGAGCCTGAACTTGGTGGCGAAAAAAATAACCCTGTGACCCCTCGCATTCTAAGCACATTTCAAAGACTGAGCATTTCCGTCTCAAACTTTTAGAAACAGAATCGTACACACTCTGTCTCCGGCCAGCTGTCGGGGCTCAGATATTTCGTGCATAGAGATATGCTGTACATGTGAGCATTCTGATCGATACAAATGGAAATTGGAAAAAGTAAATCAGATATATTAAATTTATATTTACAGTTGTCTTCCTCTCTATAAATTCTGAGGAACCATGGAGTCTTCAAGAAAACCGTGAGTGTATTACAATAACCGTGTATTTGGGATAAGTTTGCGGGTGATCCATCCAGGTGTGTATGATTCCTTTCCAAGATGAGAGTTTGCAATTTAAATCCCGCCGTGTTCTGTCCTGAGGGAAAGAACCTGTCTTGCCTGGCGACATTTCTTGTCATCTTACTACATCCCTGGAGGAATGTCAGATGAGAGAGGGAAAAGAGAAAGAGGGACAGAGAATGGGAGGGTGTAGAGAGAGAGAGAGAGAGAGGTGCAAGAGACAACTACTGAATGTACTAGCTGTAATCGATTTAAAACCAACAAAGCTGTTGGTTGACAAGTTCTGACGAGAGTGGAAAGAGGACCCCCCCCCCCCCATCACACCGTTAAGCCAGTAAAAACAAACTAGAATTTGATTAGCAGAGTTGGCGAGGATTGAGTGGCATATTCTGTGCTCGTCAACCCTCATTACGAAACGAAACATAAGCGGGATATATCCGATTCTGTGACAGCCAAACAATCGAATCAACTACTTGCAAACACGGCTATCTTTTTGTTTTCAAATTTAAAAGCAGGGCTCTCCACAGATTTGGATTTCTTATGCAGAGTGTACGGTAATTGTCTCATAAAAATGTTTTCTACATCTCTTTCCCTACAGAGGGACTTAGCTCAGCGCTTTGTGCATTTTATTCTCATTTTGTAAGGTAAATTAATTGAATAAATTAAATGTAAGGTATAGTTGTCACAGTGCACGTTATTAAGGCGTATGTTGGAGTGGAGTATAGCTCCACTCATTGTTAATCTCGGCACTGGATGAAGGTGAGAGATCAGATTTACGACCCGCCCATTTTATCCCTAGGGAAAGAGCGCCCGTGACCCATTGAGTAGAGGGTTGGATGGGTCTCAGAGCCAGACTGTGAGATGTGGAAAAGAAGAAATTTGTTGATTTTGACGGGAATCGAACCATGACTCCAGGACTGTTAAGCCCGTAGCCTAGTCAGTAAGCCCACTAGCCTATCCCGGCTCCTAAATGACCTCAGCGAACAGATGAGAAAATTACTTCGGTCAGCTATTGTAACGTAGAAAGATTTAGTGTTGCTGGGGAAATGAAGTGCGTACAGTTGAACTATTAGCGCCGAGCCCTGTATTTGAGATATACATTTCTGTTACGTTCTAGAAAAAATACAAATCGCCAGGTATTTATCAGATTCCGGCAGCGTTGATCCTAGCAGGATTCATTCGTTCATTCTGTAGTCTGTCTTTACGATAGGTCCGTAGCCTCTTCCAAAGCGAATTCTCCACAGGATGCGATTTAGTGCTTCCTCTTTCAATGTCCAGTATCTTCTCTTTTCCTTAAGGTCATCCAGTAGCTGCTTACGCCTTCTTCCTCGTCTTTCCGTCATTTCTATCCTTCCTTCTAACTTTCCTTCAATCACGTGTTTTAGAAGGCAGTTTCTATGCAAGATGTGACCAATCCAGTTATCCTTTCTTTTTATTGTATGTACGATATTCCTCTTCTCCTTGACTCTGTGTAATACTTCTTCATTTCTCACACGATCGGTCCGACTGATGCAGTAGCAGGATGCAAGATATTATACTCTCACGTCCAAGAATGTATTCATTATACATAGACAAATATGAATGCAATAGTTGTAGTAACATTACGTAATTTATTATTGAAGTACCTGTTTATAAAGGCGGCGATGAAAAGAAGCATAGCAGTTATCGAAAAGTATTAACTAGTACCAACTGCATACAAATGATATCCAGCATTCCTCTCTTAATATTAATTACATTCTTGTATGCAGGAAAAATTTCCGGGTATCATCAGTGTGTCTTCCGAAGTTATATTTTAAATAATTTAAAGATGGGCTTGTTTAGAATTTTGAAATTACTTTAGAAACAGTAGTGGTAAGATAGTGTTGTAAAATACACTAAATTATTTTTGTGTGTGTGTGGTGAAGTGCCCCGCAGCAGAAGCTACGGACGCACCGCATCCTCAAGGCTTATTGTGCAACCCTGTGATGAAGATGATAATTTTTTTTTTCGTTTTTCCTTGTAATGGAGCACCGGTGGAATGAAACTGACAGTGGAAAACCGAAGTACTCGGGAGAAAAACCTGTCCCAGTGCCACTTTGTCCACCACAAATCCCACATGATCCGGGATCGAACCCGGGCCTCCACGGTGAGAGGCCGGCGACTAACCGCCGGAACCATGGCACGGCCAGTACACTATAGTCTTCAAGAAAGTTCATGATTAACAAGAAAATTAATGTACACAATTCTTGTTGCATTTGGCGTAAGTATGAGGTAGTTCCTCCGAGCAAAATCTTTATTGAGACAAATGTAACTTACGATGCTAAGTTACTGGGCGAAAACAGGAATACTGTAAGGAAGAATACGGAAGTTGTCGCAGTTGCGTGTGAAGAGAAATGAAGAGGAATATTACATTTGTCTGACACTGACATTTCATTGTGTAAGTTGAACCTGATTCTTCAGCGTGAAGGTGGAGGCAGCGTGTTCCTCCGAAACGTCGGTATCCTTTTCCAGTAACACAAAATAAACGATAAAATTACCTAAGGAGGAAATTCATAATTTACTTCTGCGCATCGTTCAATATTTTATGTGATGAAATTGATGGTGATAGAATGGACAACGCCTATGGGGAATTGAGGGTTGTGTACGAAACTTTATATGGGGCCTGGAACGGAACAGACAGTAGATACAGTAGTGTATGGGAGCAGAGTGGAGTTTAAAGAAACAGTCTGTGTGGTATGACCTGGATTGATGTGGTTCATGATTGGGTTCAGTGGACGGCTGTGATGGTGAAAACTGCGTGCCCTCTAAAAGCGGGGCATTCCTTTAGTGACACGCTGATGCTCTGGGGGTGTGTCTTGACAAATTGACGGGCTGTTAGTTTCTGCAGAAAGGTTTTGTTCCCTGGAATCAGTTTGTATATTTCACTCTTTTCTTTTTTGGAGTCTGTACCTTTTGTCAGGCCAGAAAAAAAAACCTACAGACCCCATAGATTAGGGAGAACCAATGGAGTAATTTAGCAATCCAAGAGGAAACAATCTATTAAACCGAGTAGATCGGTATTAGAACCGCAGCTAAGAAGCTGCGTACTCCGGCATCAGTTACCCAAGTAGTAATTACTGCGATGGAATTGAATTTGCTGAGGTGAATGTGATTAAGCTGAACTAATAACGCAGTTAGGGGATGTAGACTTCTGTTTGGGAAACCTATCTCTTTCAGGGAGTTTGAGTAGAACACACTGTCACTACTTCTAAACAATTGGCACCGGCTCGCCTTCCGGCCCCCATCTCTTGTGTCCTATCACTAAGAGTTAGTGTGTATAAGGGATGTCCAATTTCAGAGTATCCACTGAAAAATGGTGGTGTGGGAGAATTGGAGTGGGTTGTGACTGTTGTACTAAGCAGCGTAGCAGAGGTTGTTCCATAGGGGCGCATTTATTATCGCCAGCTATACCGTGTGAAGTGGTCCGAAGTTAAAAACTTTCTGACGCAGGGAATATCAGTGATATCGAAAAATGTCGACTATGATTGGTATACCTGCTTAATATCCCGGTGTTATAGGCATTGAATCTCTGACTGGTTATTGCTATTCCTATATTCCATTTTCCATTCATTATATTTCCAGTTCCCTCCAGAACATTACAGATAGCATATTAGTAGAGGCCACGACCACTTTGTCGACCATACTTTGCGGCTCATCGCTCACAACCATTTCTCCTTCCAATGATGCAAACCCCGGTCAGCTGAAAATGCAAGAATACATTAACCACTCACATCGATGTCATTTATGGGTGCAGATTATCATTATTTATCCAAACCCCTCAATCGATTTCTGAACTCTTCCTGTATGTTATAGTCTTGAGTGAGCGAATGAGTGGCTCACACCCGGGTCGATAATAATCGAGATTAATTCATAGCAATCGATAATGAGCGATTATAATCTTAAGTAATCCACAGTAATTGATAATAATGGATAATAATCGATGGTGATAGATTCTAACCCGATTGCCAAGTTTACGATGGAGGTTGAGAGAGACTTCTCTGTGTGGTACGCACTGAGGCCGAAGAAACAGTTTTCATTATTTAGACAGGGTGTTTTCTGTGAGGTACGATATGAGGCTGAAGGATTGGTTTAGCGTCGAGTGTATAATACAATGCAGCACAACCAGATTGTAGTCGGTCTTGTGACGGTCAAATAGCTGGTAGTTGTATAAGGTAGTCTAGGACAGCTTTTACGACCTTCCCCAATCGACGTTTTAAAGCGTCCCTTCGTTTAGACAATGTAATCGCTCAATAGCAAATGTGCCTGATAATATACGAAAAGAGGCTGTGTACGACACTGTTTACGGACTGTCCGATTCAGGGTAGACGCCTCGTTAGTTTGTAGTCATTGAAAGTCTTACCGTGCAGTTCTGTGTAAACATGCCAACCACATTTATTATTAAGACATATAATTTTCACGTTGTCATTCAGGTGTTCGTACATAAGTCAGTTGCTAATTGAATTACTCGCTAACGGAATTTTCTTCCTATAGATGTCGCTATAGGTTACCATTTTTAAGTGTGCTGTTTAACGACGCCGTTGGTGGTAACTGAGTAAATGAGTATGGACCATTGGTGAAGTCATACTGACAGAGGTAAACCGACGTACCATAAAGCCCACATGGAGTGGCATTGGGATCGGTGAGAGGCCGGCGACTAGCGTCGTATGAGACTCTGTCGTGTTGTGAATGTCCTGAGGTTTGCCTCAGTTTCGCACACGTACAGGATTTCATGAACTGGGTCTTTGCGTCCTCTCAGTCAACATGCCACATATCATGCTGTCAGTAAATATCGATTAACCTGAACCTTTTTTTTTCTGGAAGAGTCCAATTTGAATCGCAGCTGGGCTGTTGGCTGTCGTCGTTTTCCTCAGTTTCTACAGGCGATCGGCAAGATGGTGCCTTTTTCAAAGGGCCACAACAACCGTCTTCCATATCATTACATATTGACTGTTGGTAATTATCTTCCCATCTTACACGAAACTTTTTAAACTCTTTAGCAGAAGCATCGTGTTAGTAACCGAAGATGCGAGATAATGTCAAATAAAATAATAATGAATAAATAATAGAGGCATACACCATACGTACGTGCATGCGTTTATCGGTACACATATATAATAATAATAATAATAATAATAATATAATAATAACCATGGCTCGACAGCCCTATATAGGCTTGGGCCTCCTCTTTCCGAGGTTACTTGGTCTTGTGCATTTGTGGCAGTGAGTGACCAGCCCACTGGCCGCGCTGTTCCACTCAATCCTGATGTGACTGCCAGAGCCATCTGGCAGTCAGTCAGGAGACTTGGGTGAGAAATGGCCGCTGAATTTTGCTTACGAGCATTACTAGTTCTATTCATGCCCGTAAGGTTCTTTTACATGCCGTAAATCTACGACACACATATATATACAAAAGTATATAAATACGTTTTGTAATACGCCAACGGGCCTGTGCCAGTGATGGTGGTTTTGTTTATTCAACGCCGTCGGTGGTAATTGAGTAAATGAGTATGGACTGTTGGTGAAGTCATACTGACAGGTTTATTCAACGACACTTGTCCTTTACACGCGTTGTATAGTAAAAAGTGAGAAACGACAGCATTGTTATGAATGATGAGTTTGGAGTGATGTGGTGTGAAGGCATCCTTGTCTGTGTAAGGTTATATGCGCAGAATATGCCTGGACGTACTGAAGAAAACAAAGAAAAAGTTCCGTCTCTATAGCCTCTCTTGTGGCCTGGATTGCAACGGAGGGTCTTAAACATTACAAAGCGAGAATGACAACCTTTACTCAATATTCGTTGTTAAATCAATCGCTTTGGATTTGCCAGGTGTTATTTCTGGCTGCCTGTGTCCGGAACGGCTCCGTGGTGGTCCACCCCACGTCTTACGATATGATTTAACTACGCTTCTTTCCAAAGAATATCTGCACCCTGAGCGTGAGGGTCCTCTGTTTATAACTGATTAATCAGGAAGACGTGGATGTTTACCTTTACGCCTACTGTAAGCTGTAATGTAGCTTTAACAGTGTTGTCCGGTTTTTTTTTATCTAGAGTCTCACTGACGTGAAACGGAAGGAATGTTTGCCGCAAAGCGACTAGAACCGGCATCCGCTGTACGGTGTTCGGTCATGTGACAAAACACAGGATGATTGTAAATTAGTTTAACACATTTAAAGTTATATTCTGAAGTAGAGCAAGCCGTGTACGATAATAAAACTTTTGGAGCATGAAGAAATAGTCTGAAAGATTTGACTGTCACTTATCGGATTTCAATGTGAGTCAGAGCGATAAGGAATCGAATTTCAAACACGGAGCAGCATTTGAATGTCAAGTGATTTAAACACACGTGCAATGCTAATTTTGAGTTCGTTGAGATTTAGAGGCGTTGTTGGAGAGGAACAGTCTTCTTAACATACCCCCTCCCTTATCAAGAAATCTAACGGACCTGTAAATTCGCCTCTGTCGGTCCCCATCCCTCGGGTACGGTCGTTGAGAAATTCTGTCACACTTCGTTGAACAACAGGATGATGCACTGTCCCATATTCATTGGAGTGTGTCAGAATTTCTCAACCAACTTTCCCGAGGGACATGAATTGACAGAGGCCTACCAACAGAGTGGCCCATTAGGAACATGATGTGATTTCATTAGACTTACTTGTGGAGGGATATGTTAAGGAGGCCCTACACTCCTCCCTCTTTCATTCTTCCAAAACTCGACGAACCAAAAATATTCTTTGAGGTACCTGTTAATCATTTTACATGAAAATTATTCAAAGTTTGCAGTGAGAATGGTCATAGTTTTGACATGTTTAGGATAATTTAAGGAGCTCAAATTAAAATTCTACCCACCCTGTGGCAGATAAGACTCTGGGTCGTTTTCCTTGTGTTCTACGAATTTCACTATTTTACGTAACTTTACTCCTTTTAGAAAACATTTTCGAATGTGTTACGATATTTGTGATCACCCTGTATGTACACTGACAGTATTCGCGTTGACGATGCTCCATTATAACACATCAATAATTGATATAAATATTGGGCAGAAGAATGTTTTGTCGGCTAAACTTGTTAGTTTGAAATTTTGATTAAATTGTCTCGTAGCTGGTTTTGACAAAAGTAATTATCGAACGGTGTAGCAACTAGATAAATATTATTGCCTAGGGGAATGTAGGTCTATTTACAAAAGCAGCAAGGGAATTCATATCCACACATTTAGTACTCACACAATCGTCTGTCCAAATTGTGTACATGAAGCTTCTTGATCAGTAGTAGCAGTCATTTTGACGGCAGGATGAACTTTATGATTCTACTTTCTTAACTACCAACAAATTCCTTCTTCTCTTTTCATATATATATATATATATATCGACGTTACTTTATAACTAGTATTGCTGAAAATGCTTCCTGTCTGTTTGGTTGCATAGCTGAGGTTTCTAGCGCTAAGATTCCTCTTAGACTGAAGATTTCCAAGCAAATGTCTTGCAGTTGTTCCGTGTTGACTATTTTCGGTCTAACTGTGGCCTTTGATTGGCTCCACAATTACATATCGGCAGGAGTGAGATCGGGAGATCGCGGAGGCCACAAACCGTATGTCTTCATCCTCTTCATTTATCTGGATGACGGGAGTTCAAGAGCTGCTTTCCATCGCGGGTAAAATGAGCAGGACACATTTTTCTTAAGTCCCACAGTGTGTGGCATTGTCAGTTTTACATCTCCCAGCAGCTGGAGTAATTCTTCCCTTGCCTTACATTTCTAGCGCTGCAGTTTCGACCACGTGCTCATAGGAATTTTTTGGCTGGGTATCGTAATGTCAGAGTGTGTCTCACAATAGCTGTCATGAAGGGGTTTCTTCACGAACCTGTTGCAGTATTTTGAATTCAGGTGACTTTCTGCAAGTGAAAAAATACTTCACAGACTGTGATAATAGCAAGATCCTGTTCATCCCTGTTTTCTCGTCTCATAAGCTTGTAACATATTCGTTAACCCCTTAAAGTTCAGTTTTTTAATGCACATCACACCAGGTTTAACATTTTAATGCACTCCTTACATTATACGTTTATATTTGGTATGATTGTTGCAAGAGACAGCGATTATTTCCCTAAGCAAAATTAATCGGTTTTTAGACGCGTTTGAAAAATTGCGAAAAACGACTATTAGCTTCGTCGTGTCCGTCCGTCTATCCGCATGGAAGAATTCGGCTGCCACTGGAAAAAACTCCCTTTAAATTCCATATTTGATTATTTTTCGAAATTCTGTCGATAAAATTCATGTTTCCTTAATATCTGACAAGAATAACGGGTACTTTACATGAAGACCTATGTACATTTATGATAATATCTCGCTTAATTCTTCTGAGAATGAGAAATTTTTTAGACAAAGATTTGGAGAAAATCAAAACACGTACTTTATGTTCATTAAGTTTTTTTTTTCCGAAAATCGTGACGTTTTGAGATTATGTGGAAAAATATTGTAGAGGCAGATAGACCACAGATGACAATATAATACGACGCATGCGCTTTGCATGCTGAATAACTAAAGCTACAAACACACTCTTAATAGGTAATGCTGATTGCTTTTCCATGGCAACAATGGTTACGCGAACAGGTCTGAATGTTAAGTTTATACGTACGTTGCCTGCCTTTCTTATAATTGAGACAGCCTGTCTATTGTGAGGTACCAACTAAATTTTTAATGTGGAGGAATTTTAGTCTTTGAAGGATACGGCTATTAGTGTTTGGGAATTTTAGCTGCTCACAACAAATGGCTTTTATTGATCCCTTTCTTTTATGTCCTTCGAAATGTACAGCTCCACTATCTTTAGTGCTTTCTACGATCATGTTTATTACTTACTGCACTTAGGTCAGATTAGTGATTTAAAATTCTAATATTTTTTGAACCTTTATTTATCATTTAGGCCAGTTACACTTTAAGAAATATAATGAATATATAAAACATTTTTACGAATTCTTATGCTTCCAAGAACAATCTATATAAGTGGAAAATTAACGAGGTATGGAATCTACGACTTGCGTAGGTTTTGTCTGCGTATCCACGCATACTTACGTATACGCGTAATTTTAAAGTAACATGATTTAGACGGACGTGGCGTATGGAAGTAGGTTATGTGTGTCGTCATGTGGGTGTGACTGAGAAGCACTGCGTTAATTCCGTGCTGCGTTAGAGTTACTTCACTTAGAAATGAGCAACGTCCTGAAAATATAGCAATTATTGAAGACGTGTCTTCCATAACGTCTGAGTCGCTGCATCATTGAAATGATAATTATTATCATTAAAATTGTAGTTTTTATAGATAGGCTTATAAATAAGAAGACATTTTCGCTAAGCAGTAAGAATAGTGAGCATGCCAGCTATTTATATGATGGCCAAGAATAGCTTGAAATAACCAGATATATCACGAAGCCATGTTCAGCCATTAAAGGTGAAAATTATCTTCCATTATTTTTAAGGATTTATTTCGTACCGCGCAGTAAACACACTACGTCTCGGTTATAAACACAAACAAGTTAATGCTGCATACGGAAATGAAGGCTGTTTGCTTTGAGATCCACATAAAACACACAAATTTATTCTGGGGGCTGAATGTCATTATTTTTAGGCGCGGTTGCAAAATTGGAAAAAGCGACCATTAGCTTCGTCATGTCTGTCTGTCCGTCCGTCTGCATGGAACAACTCGGCTCCCACTGGGCGGATTTTAATGCGGTTTAATACTTTAGTATTTTTCGAAAATCCGTCGAGAAAATTCAAGCTTCATTACAATCTGACAAAAACTACGGGTACTGTACATGAAGACCTATGTACATTTTTTATAATAGCTCGCTCAATTCTTCTTAGAATGAGAAATGTTTGGAAAAAAAGTTCTACAGGAAATCAAAACACATTTTATGTTCAATAACTTTTTTTCGAAAGTCGTGTCGTTTACGAGATAATGTGGAAAAATATGGTACAGCCAGACAGGCCACAGGTGACAATATAATACGGCGCATGCGCATTGGATGCTGGATAACTAAGTGTACAGACTCACAATCAGAGTATATAATACTTTATGCGTTTCCACGGCAACAATGGTTACGCGAACGCTGTTCAGTGTTACGTTTATAGTACATTGCCTTTCGTGTTATTTTTAAACCTGGTGGCACAAAAAGTATATGCTAGGCTTCAAAGGGTTAAAGGTTTCGTTGCAAAAACAACGTTATGGAGGTCTCTCCGTATTTGAAAACGGTGGTGTCTGTTACCGATCACTTACATTAATATTCAGTTGTCATTCTTGCAATTTCTGCAATAAGAACAGTTGGATCAATACTTCCTCGAATCTGATTGTCATATAAAGGGTACGTACCTCAGGGCCATCACGTTCGTAGTAGAAGTGGCTGGCAAAGAAGCTGTATAATAACTTCTCCCATGAAGTTTTAATAGTGTTGCTCTTTGTCGGCGTCTAAAAACTGTTACGTGTTAGACAATGAAACTGAGGTGGGTGGGGATAAAAACAATAGTAAACTCTTCTGTAATAAAGCTTTGAAAATACAAAATTAGAGACAAAAGAATGAATGAAAAGAAGCCTGTCTCCAAATTTTACAAAAGAGAACTCAGAAATAATGTGACCTAATTATCTAAGAATTTAAAATTTGTTATTTGTGAAGTTAGAAACACGTCATATTCTAAATACAGTACTGACTGTCGATGAATGATTAAATAGCAGCAGTTATAGCTGATGAGAGCAGACAGGTGTTCGAAATACACGCAAAGTGCCGAGTGTTCACGGCCCTTGTGAAGAAATGTGTTCTAATAACAAAGTTTTCATTGCTTTGTACTGAAGAACAAAATAAATTTTAAAGTTGATGTCTCCTCTGACGTGACGCCATTGCTTGGTCGAAAGGTACAAGCTTTTCGGACGAACCTCCTGGATTCGTCTTCTGAATGCTTGAGTGGTGAGTATGCACGTATCTTTCACGTCGGTTTGGGAAACAAAGGAAACCACGATAACGCATAACTAATAAGGGATTCAGTCTCGAGATCTGGCTAATTCTTGACTGGTTCTTAGGGCATATAACGATGCTTTTCGTGTCCCTTTTATCGTGTCCCTGACCACTGCAGCTGTCAACGTATGTCCCGGCTGATACACGCTTTGTATGCAATAAAGCTGCCGTGTTTGGGGGACAAGATAATAGGGACTGACTTTATTTAAATTCGCAGGTTTTGTGGTGTGGTGTAACAATGGAATTTGGCTAAGGATTTACCCCGAGATCTTCGTCAGTCATTTCAGCGTGCTCTTTGGGACTGACTGAAACTGTGAGACCTGTCAATCAGAACAGTTGGTAAAGAGCTCGAAATACGAAATCTAGACCTCTAAACATGATGAAAAAAGTATTGTCTCTTCTGGCCCCGTTCTATACATCATCAGTTTTCACATAATAAATGCTGCGCCAAGGCTAATATGATCTAAAAGTAGGAGCATGAAGTGATTAAACGATTCCCCCGTGGGGTTGGGAGAATTTGAGGAAAATTGAATTTTTATGACTAAATTTATTCCCAGAAAGTGATTGTCCCGTGTCTTTAAGGTGCTTACCTACTCTTTAATATACATTATCTTGTGATCGATATTTCTGACAGTGACTTCAGAGGCCCAAGCGAAATAAAATGACACACCCAAACTGCGCAGACTGTGTGCTGGCATTAGCGTGGAAGTGGCTATTGAAAAGCGTTTTACCTGATCGTATAATGTCCCAGGGCAAGGCGCACGAATGTTCCCATTCCTCGAATACAGGCTCGTTCAAAACACGAATCAGTTTGAAATGCGACCAACAAGAGTACCAGATACAAAGTACGGAAAAATTAGTTCTTCCTATGCTTTCCGTGAAGGCGTATGAAGGAGTGGAAATAACAGCTCATACTCACGGTTAACCCCAGCACTAATACAGCGCTCATGGTTAACCCCAGCTCTAATACAGCGCTCATGGTTAACCCCAACACTAATACAACACTCATGGTTAACCCCATCACTAATATAGCGCTCATGGTTAACCCCACCACTAATACAGCGCTCATGGTTAACTCTATCACTAATACAGCGCTCATGGTTAACTCCATCACTAATACAGCGCTCATGGTTAACTCCATCACTAATACAGCGCTCATGGTTAACTCTATCACTAATACAGCGCTCATGGTTAACTCCATCACTAATACAGCGCTCATGGTTAACTCCATCACTAATACAGCGCTCATGGTTAACTCCATCACTAATACAGCGCTCATGGTTAACTCCATCACTAATACAGCGCTCATGGTTAACCCCAGCACTAATACAGCGCTCATGGTTAACCCCAGCACTAATACAGCGCTCATGGTTAACTCCATCACTAATACAGCGCTCATGGTTAACTCCATCACTAATACAGCGCTCATGGTTAACCCCAGCTCTAATACAGCGCTCATGGTTAACCCCAACACTAATACAACACTCATGGTTAACCCCATCACTAATATAGCGCTCATGGTTAACCCCACCACTAATACAGCGCTCATGGTTAACTCTATCACTAATACAGCGCTCATGGTTAACTCCATCACTAATACAGCGCTCATGGTTAACTCCATCACTAATACAGCGCTCATGGTTAACTCTATCACTAATACAGCGCTCATGGTTAACTCCATCACTAATACAGCGCTCATGGTTAACTCCATCACTAATACAGCGCTCATGGTTAACTCCATCACTAATACAGCGCTCATGGTTAACTCCATCACTAATACAGCGCTCATGGTTAACCCCAGCACTAATACAGCGCTCATGGTTAACCCCAGCACTAATACAGCGCTCATGGTTAACTCCATCACTAATACAGCGCTTATGGTTAACTCCATCACTAATACAGCGCTCATGGTTAACCCCAGCACTAATAAAGCTCTCATGATACAGCACTTTGTCACAACCCACACAATTCGTCAAACTGAGATTCCCGCATTACTAGACAGCTGGGTTACAAACACACCTTCTGTCGAAATGTTGTGTCCACAAAAATTGCTTCTCCTTATATATTCGTAAAAACATAACATGCTTAAGTGTTGGTCTGTTGAGGATTGGTCGAAGTTTTTTTTTTCTATCTCCTGTGAAATTGTGTGTCTGTGGGTTACGACAAATTGCTGTTTTGTGAGCGATATAATTTATTTAGTTTAGTCCCTGTACGTGTATTTTCAAGTACTACCAACCGATTAATCGGAGCTACCTCGGCGCTACATGGAAGTAATTTTTCAGTAGCACGCCCGTCTCTGTCCCCAGGGAAATAGCGTTTGGTATCCATTGACAGGTGGCTGGCGTGGGTTCCAGGGCGCTTTTGAGAAGGGAAAAATCTCTTGCCTCTGCCGGGAATCGAACCACTATACCTCGGTAGTCCAGCTCGTAACCTACTCTCTGTAAAGCAGTAAGTTTGTCAGTAGCAAAATGCCGTGACACATGAAGTCAGCGCTGCTTAAGATCTCTGCGGTGTTCGACCGCTCTGAAATTTACATCGCGAGTTTGACAATCCTTCTTGACATAGACAGTTAGGCGCGTCTTTGTGTATTATATTCTGTGTAGACAAAGGCCTCGTCCTAGGCCGATTCCCGTCACAGAGGTACCTTTCTTTCCAATGGCTCGACAGCCCCTTGGGTACCTAGGCCGCCTCATTGTCAAGGCTTCACGATCACACTTTTTAGACACACTACACTCGGTAGGACTCCTCTGGACGAGTGACCAGCTCGTCGCAGAGACCTTTACCTGACAACACACAACACTCACAAGAGACAGACATCCATGCCCCCGGCGGGATTCGAACCCACAATCCCAGTAAGCGAGCGGCCGTAGACCCACGCCTTAGACCGCGCGGCCACTGGGATCTGCCACAGAGGTACTACCAAACTATAAATAACACATAGTTCAGAATTTTCAATCGGAACGTGCCAGAAGGCATACGTTGTGAGAGCTGCAGAAAACAGTACATCAAATTACAGTAATTTATGATGCTCTATTGATTCATATAACACTGTACTCAATTCGCTTCATGTAGAGTACCCGTTATTCTTGTAAGTTTTTAGTGAAACTTGAGTTTTCTCAACAGATTTTCGAAGAAAATATTCAAATGTAAATTTTCATGAAAATCCGTCAAGTGGGAGCCGAGTTGTTCCATGCGGACGGACAGACAGACAGGCAGACATGACGAAGTAATAGGCGCTACTCGAAATTTTGCGAACGCGCCTAAAAAGGTAAAGGTGTCCCTATCCACACCATTAAGACGTATAGGGGGAGTAGAGGTTTAGCTCCACCCATTCTAACCTCTGCAACAGATGGAGATGAGTGGGCAACTTAACGCTTCGGCCTCCTACCTTCGGAGGAAGTGTTCTCATTGCCCATTGAATAGGAGGCTGGGTGGGCCCCAGAGCTGGTCTGGACGTGTTGGGGGGGGGGACATCTTTTGCTCCTGACGGGATTTGAAGCCATTATCGTCTAGCCCAGTGGTTCCCAAACTTTTTCGGTCCACCGCCCCCTTGGTTCCATATACGCACCCACAGCGCCCCCCTAACTTTTTTAAAAAACATAAATGCGCTTTTGTTTCCACTTTTATTTTATATTTAAAAAATCGTTTAAATAAAATTATAAGAGTTAAACTTAATGTTTTATGTGTTAATTAATAAATTAAAATTTATTATATTTTTTATGATTAACAATAATTCATCTAGCAATAGTTTATTAAAAATAATATGTGCTTGAATAAGATTCGTAAATTAAAATACTTAGAAATTTAGTTCATTTTTTATTTTAACACAAAAATTACTTTATTTGAATGTTATTATAAAAATAAATGCACTACTTGTCTACTAGCCCCCCCCCCCCTGTGATAACAGCGCTCCCTTCCACCTGTCGTACCTATTAGCGCCCACCTCGGTAATTCCACCTCCCCCCAGGGGGCAGTACCGCCCACTTTGGGAACCACTGGTCTAGCCCTTAGCGATTAACATGTATTTAGTGAGGGAAATTATAATAGCGTGTTTTCGAAGACTTAAGGAAGATACAGCAGCACAGGTCTTAGGAATAACGAGAGCAGTGCTGAGTACGACGTGATTGTTCTTAACACTTGTCTCTAACTGTCCGTAAATGTGTGCAAAAGGATCAGAATGTTCATGCTGTCATCTTACGCTTACATTCACGTCGCGAAACTTCGTAAAAAAACTAATATAATGTGTACCAACTTCAGAATTTGGACCAGTAAATTATCTTATGTATTTTCTCATATATTCTTATGTCTGACAATAACGGAACCTTAATTTGCTGTAGGAAATTAGCAACTACGTGAGCTTTTGTCTCTTACTGAAGGAGATCTTGGATTGGAATGCAGTGCGGCACGCTTCATGGCCCACGATCGAGTAGAATCACATAGAAGCTAGCGGAAATAATGTTGAGGTTTGTTACGGTCAGGTTGCTTCGAAATGGCGGTCAAGCAAAATGGCCGGGCGACTTCCTCTCTCCAAAGACCTCGTCTTCTTTCATGGTTGATAAAATAAACCAGCAGGATAGAATTATGAGTTTAGATCCAGAAGTGAGTACCAGCTACAGTTCATCATCGTTTTTTGACTGTGTTACAAGAAATATGTTAAACAATTTTTTTCGAAGCTACGTAAAATCTGTTGTGAATGCAGGATTGTTTAGCGATATGTCTTCTTTATATCCGAGACAACGCCAAATCTGTACTTTATATAATACGTTTAATGTTAAGTTGCAATGATAGCTATATTCTTTTTTTTTATCTTCTACTCTTTTTAGACGCGTTTGCAAAGTTGTTGCGAAAATCGAGTATTATCTTCGTCGTGCCTCTCCGCCTGTCCGTCCGTCTCTTGTCTTCATGGAGCCACTCGAATCCTACAGTATGGATTTGCGTGAAAAATTATATTTGTAATATCTGTCATTTTTGTAATATCTGTCACGTTTGTAATATCTGTGATGTTTGTAATATATAATTTAAAGCTTCGTAATGTTTACTGAAATTTGTCGACACGTCGTAATTTTGATTAGATTGGACAAACGTATCAGACAGTTACGTGTCTGTTACCTGCTGGCTTTGTTTCTAAAGATATTATTGCAGTTGTTACTAATGTTGCCAGTATGCCTGTGGCATCCTGTGGTTACGCAGATGTTCCACAAGTGTCTCGTCTGCGAACATTTCCTGTTTTGTTCAGTAAGCAAAATTCTAGCAATATGATTGGGTGTCGTTTTATCGGAGTTGACACAGGCTTATTAATAGATTTTATGTGTTCTACCTGCCGTAAAGTTCTGTAGACTGTCTGTTTTGTGTTATGCAGTCAGCTACTAAAATAGATATCGTCCGTGTCATTGGTTTTGGCACTGTTCGATTTCTGTGCAGAGGTACAAGCCAGCCGGCAAGCATGTGTCGTGTTGTTTCCAGGGCTCTGTTATAGAGTAGGCCTACGTGCGCACATGGGCGCGTGTTTGTATGAATGCATGAGCCTCATTTACTGTTATTATTCCTTTGGTTTAGATTGACTGTAAGTCAAATTAAACTAAAGGACGGACAAGAAGAAGAAGACTGTAAGTGAAGCGGCTTGTTACCACAAAAATAAATTTAGTTTCACTGTTTAATTTGGAGTTACTTCTACGTTTAACGTGTGTAGTGTGTTTGATAGGGCACTGCGCTACAAGCCGGAAGGTCGCGGGTTCGATTCCCGATGGTGTCACTGGAATTTTTCATAAACATAATCCTTCCGGCCGCACTATGGCCCTGGGGTTGACTCAGCTTCTAACAGAAATGAGTACCAGGAATATTTCCTGGGGGGGTAAAGGCGGCCGGTGCGTAGGGCTGACAACCTTACCACCTTCATGTGCCGATTGTCTAGAAATCTGGAAGCCTCAACTTCCTGGAACCCTAAGGGCCTGTCCAGGCGTGTAATGGGATTGCTTTACCTTAGTGTGTTTGATAGCTTCACTAATACGACAATGACTGTGTTCCAATCGCATGTATATTTAGGATATAATACAGTCGAACCCGGTTATAACGACACCGATTTGTATGACACCTCGTATATAGCGTCAGATATTCTGTGGTACAAATTAATTCCTCACTGTTAACCATAACATTTTACTCCTCGGTTATACCAACACCCGCTTATAACGACACAAAATATGCAGTCCATTTCATGACGTCATAACCGAGTTCGACTGTGTTTAGAATATGTTTGTATATGACCCGTTTCTAACGAACAGCTTCATGATTTTGTACTCCTCGCCAAATATTATTCAGGTGATCAAATGAAGGAGGATGAGGTGGGAGGATTCGTAGCACATGTGGGGGGGGGGGGGGGCGCTTCGAATATCTAGGTGTAGATGGGAATATACGAGTAATACTAAGATGGTGTTAAAACATTGAGATGAGGTGGCCTGGGTTGCTTTTATGTGGCTCAGGATATGGGCAAGTAGCGGGCTGTTGTGAATGTGGAAATAAACCTTCGTGTTCCACGAAGTGCGGGGAATTTATTGACTCGTTGAGGAACTGTCAGCTTCTTGAGCAGGACTGTGCTCTGCTGTTAGCTAAATAGATACGAACCGTTACAATTCTCTGTCTGATGTAGTTTGTAAGGGATTTGCTTTTCCGAAATGAACCTGGTGCAAATTTTACGAATTTTTTAACTGTGCACAATTCACGGACGTTTAGGCAGTGCACATTTCATGAACTTTTAGGTGATGCACACTTCGCGGGCTTTCAGATGGCGCACACGTCACAAAAACTTAACTGGTACATGTTTTGAGGACACTTAAGTGATCGCACATGCCTCGTTCTGCTGTTTTTATTCTGTATTGAAATTAGGTTCAAGGTTAATTAAATAACACATACACCTTTCAGTTTACTAACACAAATATTTTCCCACATAAAAAGTTTATTACGAAATAATTTGCACGAATATTTGTATTACAAAACCTCTCCTACATGCTCTAATTGAAAACTTGGTGCAATTCTTTTGCAATAAACTTTTTCATTTCTGTCAGTTGCACGGAAGATGCACAATATTAAGGTTAAATGTTTCCTACAATGTTAGAAACTTATAGTTGTGTGTCGTCCTTTGAAATCTGCTAAATTTATGTAACTCAGAATTAAATGTTATCATGGCACAAATTCAGTTATACCCCTCAACTTAATGAGGGTGTATTTCTGCCTGACAATACAGAGATGTGCGCTAATTCAAAGCGGGGAGAAAATCTTTGCTGCTGATGGGAAAACCGAATCCGTGGGTGTGCGTGTATGTGGAACGAAATCGCTGGGTGTGGGATAGCGGTCGGATGATAAAAGTTAGGGTGTGCCGGAGGGAATGTGATGTGTCCCAAGACTGAAATTAAACGTAAGGGTCCATTTACTTTGTGCACAATAACTCGGAATTCGGAACCACCGAAGCGTTTCGTTCACCCTCCTTATAAGCCAACCCTCCTTTAGCCGGGGCGATCAGGATAAAGATGTCTGCCGCCTATTCTTTTCTGCATTTTATTTTTGTCATGTTCATGTATAGTTTTTTTTTTTTAACGGGCAACATTCCTGCTTATCAGCCACGTGTAGGCTTACTTCAGCCATCTCAGTACACGTAATTACCATCAAGAGCAGACCAGTACACCTCTTCCTGTCCGCTTCGCACTTATTCCTGATCCAGCCATACTTTCCTTTATTCACTGGCGTCTTTTGTGCCACGAATTCTTACTACAGTGTGTTTAAGTACTTAGTCTTCTGTACCCCTGTTTGTTGACATTCAACGTTATGTTAAAGTGAACATATCATTTGACTATATCACCCTGTTACTAATGATTACTCAGAGCTGACATTTCACACAAAAGTGGGGCGTAAAATTGACTAATGAATTCAGAAATTGATAGGATAGAAATACAGTAAATGATTCGTTGTGCTTTAATACGTTTACAGGTTAAATATGGAATGATTTTTTTAGTTCATGTCTTTTTGGATTAAGAGAAATTCATGGAGCATATTAATTCTCGAAAAGCTGATATTTACTTAGTCGATTACCTATTCTGTCCCTTATGTAATTCCCGATATTTAGTATTGTATGCACGTCTTCTCTCTATTAGCGCTATTCTCAGCCAGTTTAATTCATTCACTGACTTAAATCTGCGTCCTGTCTATTTAAGCAGTATTATAAAAATCATTCCCCTTTATATGTTTGTCTTCCACGTTTTCCACTTTCTTTCCATCTTCCGGACCAAAATTTTGTAAGCATTTCTCTTATCCCCCTGCGTATTAACTTGTCACGCACATCTCACCTTCCTCAACACAGTACTGTTTAGTGAAGGGTAAAGAGCTAAGAAGACTGATGTTATGAACATAATCTATTTCTTGCAGGAAAGGTATTGATTAGGTGTACATATTCGGGAAGGAGACCAAGGAGATAATCCTTACTTTCGGCGCATAAAAGCACATAAGGAATTCTTAATGCTTTCGTCATTGCCTGGCGTGACAAATAAAGGTGCATTGGAGGGAACGACACGACTTTAGCTTGGAGACACCAGTAACCGAGGCTAGAGTATGGTAAAAGATTAATACTTATCAACAGTTCGAAGAACAGTGACTGTTTTAACAATGGATACGAAGAGTCACGGAAACATGGCCGATTTTTGTTATTACTTTCCCCTTTGTTACGTCACGTGACGTGACACGTTAACTGACCTCTCCCTCATCTAATAATAAATGCATAGAATTTGTTATACTGGATATTTACTTTAAAAAGTTTGGAGGCGAATTCGTGAAATGTTTGTTTAGTCTAGACAATGTTATTCACCAACTAAATGCACCTGTTTATAAAACACTAAAATATTCTAAAAATGTTTGATAAGGGGCTTTTTATCAAACATTTTTAGAATATTTTAGTGTTTTATAAACAGGTGCATTTAGTTGGTGAATAACAGTATCTATACTCGAAAAATGCACGGTGAAAATTAGAATAAAGTTTGTTTGTTTAGTCTGTTTTATTTGGAGGGTGATAATATCGAATCGTTCCTTTGTCCGACTTTTACCGCAAAATAACAAAATGTAGAAGTACGTTGTTTTATGCTGTTACTCCACTCGTTACAACGTAAATCATTCGCGCAATTATTATTTAGTGACAATTAAACGACAGTTTCTCTTCCTCTTACTGGTAAAATAGCGAGTAACCGGGAAACCTACAATTATTTTCTTAATTCCTTGGCACAGTCCATTTAGTTTCTTCATTTGAAATAAAATTTCAGGGGAAGTGACGATTTCAGTGGGTAGGAAAACAGAGTATTGTACTGTGCATCTTTTTATAATTGATTATTTGTACCAACAAATGCATTAAGACAGTTTTTTCACTGTTTTCATTATTATAAGGATGCCCCAATACGCATTTCGGCAATTATTTTGCCATCATCAGCGGGTATTTTAAGTGAGTTTTTTACATAGACCAATTCTTTGGTTACGTCATAACAGTGAGTCAGTATTTGTTACCACGTCGTATAACATTTTGTATAATTAGTGGTATTGTTAGGCTGCTAAAAGTTATTAAATTTTAAAATTACAATAAAATCAAGTAGTATATTATACTACCCTCTATAGTATAATTATTAATTAATGGCAGTGTGGTCCTATTTTCACCGTGTATTCCAGTTATCTGTGTGTTATGTTGTTGGTAGGACCTCCTTGCCTCTGGGGCATCCTTATAATAAAGAAAACAGTGAAAAAACTGTCCTAGTGCATTTGTTGGTACAAATAATCAAGAGTATTGTACTGTTTGCGGGATTTGAGGTTGTAACAACTTTGTTCATGAAGATTTTTCCATCTTATGAAATATGACGCCGTTTATGTTTGTGTGCGGATTCGATTCACGATGGTGTAATTGTAATTTTTCATTTACTTAATTCTTTCCGCCGCACTATGGCCCTGGGTTCGACTCAGTCTCTAACATAAATGAGTACCAGGGATGTCTCCTGGGAAGTAAAGGCGGCCGGTTCGTAGGGCTGACAATCCTACCACCTTCATGTGTCGATTGTCTAGAAATTCTGGGAGCCTCAAGCTTCTGTTGCCCAAAGGGTCTGTCCAGGCCTGTGTAGCGATTGCTTTTCCTTGTCTAGCTTGCTTCCTATATTTGTGTGTAGTTATCTATGTTTCGAAGGAGTTCGCTGCATCCATTTTAAGGATAGTTCAAGATGTTACATTCTGTTTTATTTTTCGTTTGTGTCTGAGAATAAATCATGTGTCACACGTTTAGAGTTGAAATAAATTAAAGGGTACTTCATAGGTCTATTTGTCCTTTAACGGTAGAGAAAGTTATTCTTTAGGCAAATATTTTGTTGAAGACGGTCGTAGCCTCTTTGAAATTATCCCGGTATTTACCTGGACAAACTAAGGAACACTTTCCAAGCCTGATAGCTTTGTTGCCTTTTCTAGACAGCCCTTAGACAAGCGGAGACGCCAGTAGCATGTACGCTAAATAAGCTTGTCTTTATTCTAATTATCAGTAACGTGTCTCTATTTCGGAATCCTCAAATTAATTCTGTGACATTTTATTCACGCTTAGAAATTTAAGTCTGGTTGCTGGGTAGTTGTATCTGTCCAGAGACTTGGTACCGACTGGCTGACCGGGGTTCTGTTTCCGCCAGGGACTGACATTTTTCTCTACTTAACAGTGTTAGAACAGGTCTGGGGGCTCATCTAGCCTCCTATCCAATGCATACCAATATCATGTCCCGTGAGTAAAGCGGCCGGAGTGTAAGTCAAGCCCTTCGCTTGCTCGAGCTGACGTAAGTAAGGCATTGAGCTGTACGCGTACTCTCCTCTCCCGTAAGTCTTCGCCGCGTGTTCAGTAATTAAGCACAGGGGCTTCTTTAACACGACTTGTAAAATTCCTGTTTGTGTTGATGTGTTGTGTGCAGTCTTTGTCGTGTGTTCTTAACACGTGGTTCAGGATATGCTATCCTGTTGAGTGATTTGGTGGCATCTATCGCTGATGGTGTGAGTCAGCGTATTGTCCGTGATTAGTATCCGCTAAATTTAGTACATCACGTTAAATATATGCATACGAGTGTGTAGGCAACGATAGTAGATATTACCTACTTCCACAAGGTCAAGCGTATGGTCTGATATTGAAAAAGACAATCGATAACAATTCTGTCTTCAAAGAAAGAAATATAGACATGTCTGAAGAACTTTACAATACCATTTGTGACGTAACATGTTCCGACACTGTTTCCATTTGTGCCTATCTTGTTAACTGCGATAGTTACATGCAGTCTTTTTGCTATTTTGTTGGCAAGGCGCCTGAGTGTGGATTTCAAAATAACCCAGATGCATGGAAGTCTTGTACGCTTACCCGATCTCCGGAATCCATGCTCCGGACACGCGTGGTTAAACCCTTGTTTTGTGTCACGATAACCTTGTTCGGACACGTTTTGTTACCTTCCGGATATTTTCTTAGTCTGTTCGAGTCCACCAGTTTCATTTAATTGATGGCTTTCGCTACCCGTACTACGGTGAACAGATTGGATTTAAGCTTGTGTCTTCAAAGGCCTTAGATATATTCCACACTGTCACTTTTGTAGGTAACACCTCACACGTTTGCTGAGAATTTTGTGGGTATATGACAGTGTTCACTGTTACTGTATTACACAAGAAATACCAAATACTTTGCTCGTGATCACTGAACCTCATGTTTGGTATTTAACAAGACCAGTGAAGTACATTTATCCTGTTGTGTCTCAACACTTGAAACTGAGCTGTTTGTGGATCTTGAACGACGCAAGTTTCTTTTTCCATTAATGGCTGATAATTTCACGTTTCTCGACATTTCGGAGGACCTACTCGATTTTTAGGCACTTTCGCACAAGCCACTATAAGCGTCTCTCAGCTACGTCATGTCTGTCCGTCCTTCCGCCCGTCTGTCCGCGTGTATCAGCTCGGCTCGCACTGCACGGATATTCGCGAAATTTGGTACTGGAGATTTCTACGGGAATCTTTCGAAGCACTACAGATATGGTTAAAACCTGACAAACATATCGGGCACTGTACGTTAAGAGCTAAGTACGTTTGATATTGTTGACAGCTGTACGAAATATTTTGTAGCTCGACAGCTGTGCAAAGGGAGCCTATTGTTGCACTTCCATGGCAACACAGCAGTTTTATGTTAACAGTGACATATACGTAAACAACATTAAAAGCGAATGTATTGTTGCTTTTCCATAGAAACGGTGGTTAAGGGAACGGCCCAAAATATTACGTTATACGTGCATTACCCATCTTGTTAATATGAAGCCACATACTACAGCAGAAGCCCGAAGGATTCTCTTGCACGAACTACAGTAGTAATTTAACAAATATTCTTAAACCAAAACCGCTGTGAACACGGAGGGCCTTTTTTCTTTTACTTGATGACACTTTTCAACATCTCCGACTGGGCGTGATGAATTGGAAGGGATGTGAAAGAAGCACAGACTTAAGAAATTTTAAGTCACCAAGACTAGAAACCCGTTCCTTTCCACTAAAGTGTTAAATTTTTACTAACGTATCTGAGGAGTATTCACTGTGAACCGTCTGTGTGACTCATAGAATAGTTTCCCTTTCATTTAACAATTGCCCTGAGGTTTACCATGAAATGCACTCAAAACGGAAATGTCGAAGTTGTTGCAGGCGCAAAGCGTTTACAATTAATTCAGTTACGTTGTTCGTAGATCCATATGTTCCGGAACTTCTTATTTATGCTTTATTGTGTGTGTGGGCCGGGATAGCTCAGTCTGTATAGCGACTCGCTACGAGCTGGGCGGTCCGGTGATCGAATCCCGGTGGGGGCGAGGTTTTTAGCAGCCGTCCAGACCGGCCCTGGGGCCTACCCAGACTCCTATACAAGGGGTACCGGGTCATTCCCGGGGGTAAAGCGGCCGGGGCGTGGCGTTGACCACCCACCCCCATCTAGCGCTGAGGTTAAAGAAAGAGTAGAGCTATGCCTCTACTCCCCCTCTGGGCCTTCGTGGCCTGTTCTAGGGAGAACTTTACCTTTACCTTTTTTATTGTTTTACTCCCTGAAAGAAAATAGCTGAGAATTTCACGGAAAATAGATTCACCTTTAAAACCTTTGTCTCTAGGAATATTAAAAGTAATACCGAAACCAAGAAATGCACAAAGCCTCTTTTACAGTCGCATTATTTTTACATATAGGACTATAAGTTTTCCTTATCTATTATAGGAGGGTCCTTGAGAAAACCATGTTATAATGCGTATATCTTATATTCTTTACTTTTGACTCTAACAACAATAGTTCAGATGTAATTGTACTGCTATCCCACTACTTCTCTACAATGTCCCGTCACAATTAAGGTATTTATCACATCGTAGGATTAGTGTCTCTATTCCCTGTTCACACAAGTTCGCGTCATGTATTGGCCATGCGTAAAGGCTGTTTTAAGCATCGTGATGGTCTTTAAATTTATGGCGGCCAAGATTTTGCTTCGGCACTGCAAGCAGATGATAATCGATCAGCCACGAATTTCCTTCATGTAATCACAACCAGCGCAAGTTCTTTAGTCATTAAATTTTGCACAGTGTAATCTTGTCTTCTGAACTAACCTCGTAATTAGGTTAGGTTCACAATTTAGGATCTTGGGACATAAGTTTTTATTTTTCAAAGTGTTCGGACTTCATCCTTTATTCCAGAATTTGTAATTTCAAACAAGACAGGCAATGTACGTGTAAATATAACATAAAGGCGCGTTCGCGTAACTATTGTTCCCATGGACAGGCAATAATTATTACATATTATGTGTGTGTGTCTGTAGCCTTAGTTGTCCAGCATGCAAAGCGCATGCGCTGTATAATAAGCATGTGTGGCCTGTCTGGCTGTACCATATTTTTCCACATTATCTCTTAAACGGCACGATTTTCGGAAAAAAAAAATGTTATTGAACATAAATTGTGTGTTTTGATCTTCTCTACAAATTTTGTCTGAATCATTTCTCACTCTAAGAAGAATTGTGCGAGGTATTATGATAAATGTACATAGGCCTTCATGTAGATTTTAATGAAACTTGAATTTTCTCGACAGATTATCGAAAAACTCTCAAATTGTGAAAAGTCATGAAAATGCGTCCAGTTGTTCCATGCGGTCTGACAGACGGACAGACAGACATGACGAAACTAATAGTTGCTTTTCGCAATTTTGCGAACGCTCGTAATTAGGATTTTTAATTATAGTGAAGCAGGTTTGCGCTAGGCAATCGTGGTTTAATTTGCGGCAGGGGCAAAGTTCTCTTCATGACAGCCGTACTGACTGAGCTCACTACTGGGGCTTCTGTCCTGTTAGTACCTTTGCCTGGAACACATCGAGCCTTTTACGCAACTGGGACCATGGCCCTAGGGTCTACCGAGCCTTGTGTCCAGTTGCCATTTGGCTCTGGGGCCTAGCGACGCTTCTGTCCACCTGGAACCGTGGCTCGAGCCTTTCGTCCAGTTTGAACCGTGACTGTTTAAGCGACCTCCAACTAGTGCAGAGATTAAAAATGCGTGTTACGTAATTTCGGACAGTGACAACGTTTCATTTTATTCAAAGTTTAATCCATTGAAAGTATCCTGCACAGTAATTCGTACTTCTAGTTACTGACTGGACAGCATTGAACTAGCATTAACGCCTGTAGATTTGCCGTAGCATACACGCAATACAGCTGTGTCGGAGAAGTTGCCGCACGAGCTGGCGTTGAAACGTAATTACTGTGTTTAGTGTGCGTGTGACTTCCTTGAGTAAAAATAACGTCTTGTGACGAAGTTACGTACGAAAAATATTGAACATGTGTGTCAGATCATATACAGCAGTTAAAGTTCCAGTTAATCTGAAACTGTGTTATGGCTTCTAGCAACAGACAAGTTACAGACTGCGAGTTTAAAATATGCTATCGGTGTTTCTTACCTCACAAACTATTTTCAGAGATATAAGAATGTAGAATTAAAAAACACTAAAAGACCCGGATTTAAGGTCGAAACTGCGGCGTAGATAAGACCCCCGTAGAACATTTAACGCGGGGAGCCCCATAACGTACAGAAAACCAATATTTGTTGGAGGTTTTTTTTTTTCAAATTGAATTCCGTCTCTCTGACAGAAGACATTATTCTGGATTTCTGTTATAATAGCTGGGGGTAGGTAACTTAATTTATATTATATATAATTTTATATACTATATTATGTTATATGATGTTATGTTGTTATGTTATGTTATATTATTTTATTTTATTTTATTTTATTTTATATTTATAGGGGGCTGTCCGGGCATCCACGCCCCTCGACCTGAACGTTCTTGCTTCTTAATTCCTCATTTGTCTTTTATCTTAAAGTTTACCAAAGGCATTATATACATATACATATGCAGTGTAATAAAGCCATCAGCTCTGCCTACACGGAGCAAATATGCGACGCTTCGGACATTCTGTCTCCATGTTGAGGTACTGGTGTTTGTGAGTGACCCACAGTAATGTCCTGCTGCTCGCGATCCTGTTACAGTCTTCAAGGTTAGGAGCACGACGTACGAAAAAAAGACAGTTGCAATTCTCTGAAATAAAGTTCGTGATTTTGCACGTTAAGGTTATAGTAATACAGAAAGCAGAAACAAGAATATCGCGAAAATTCTTTCATTCAGAGTCTTAAAGAAACGAAAAAGAAAGTATTGTCACAGAAGACAGAGTGCATTTATAGCTGTGGGAGGTGGAATGTTGAGTGCCAAGCGTGTTGCCGATGTTTGAGGAAAAATAATGAATGATGTATTGTATTGTGTTATGCAATTTTAAATGAGGAATATAAGGAAGGTCACGTGAAAACTAAGAATATATTCAGAAATACAGCAATAAATGTGTGTTGTAAATAAGATATCTTTCTCAGACAAACAAACAAAATATGCAGGTCTTTTTAAACTACGTCGTACCATCTGTGTTATGCCTTTTTTGGGGTGAAGGGCCCCGCAGCAGATGCTACAGACGCACCGCAGCCTTGAAGGCTTATTGTGCAACCCTGTGTTGAAAATGATTAGTTTTTTCGTGTAATGGAGCACCGGTGGAATGAAATATACAGGGGAAAACCGAAGTACTCGGGGGGAAAAAAACCTGTCCCAGTGCCACTTTTTCCACCACAAATCCCACATGGACTAACCCGGCATCGAACCCGGGCCTCGGTGGTGAGAGGCCGGCGACTAACCGCCTGAGCTATGGCACGGCCGTAATATGCTTTTAGTACTTGTTGAACTTCCTCCACTGTGCTGCAGTTAGTATAACCGCTAAGCCACTCTGCTCGTTATGAGTGTCTTTGACGGACCGCTCAGTTATTCCCTACCGTCTTCTCTCCCTGCTGCGCTACAAACACAAACGAAGTCACTGTTTGAAGGGTACCATTTCCAGGCCCTAATCTGCTCATTTCACTCCTGAGACGACCCGTAACTTGGTATTGCAATAATTAGGGGCGTAAATAACTTAAGTTTGGCTAGAGATGAGTGGTTGTTGGAACAGCAGCGTTAGTCGATGCTAACTGGTTTAGTCTGGGGGGTAAAGCAATTAGACCATGTTAACGCAGGCGGTGATGGTGCTGCTCCTGCCGGTGGGACTTCGCAACTCTGCGATGAAATGAAACGTCTTGAGATAACTCATGTCAACACTTCGCAGTCTCGAAATTCGTTTATTTTACTGAAATTGCGAACAAAAATATTATTTTGTGTAGACACGAAGTTGCATGAGAATCTAATGTGGTGCTGCCACAGACACGATAAGTAATTTTTGTTTATTTAAGGGGAGGCTACAAGCCCTGTCTTTATAATGTTTTATCAAATTTGTATGCATTTTCTGAGCCATTCTGAATCATACAATTGTAGACCTGATACGTAGTGTAAAAGTAACTTTTTTCTATGTGTTTTAATTCTTTGTATGGTGATTTATTTTTAAACGTCTGTTTCATAAAATGAGATCAGACTTAAAACTGTCGTCCAAATGCTGCCATTTCTTAATAACTGCAGCGCCTGTGGTTGCGTAGGAAAATTCATTTGGTTTTAATGCAATTAACGTGCCTAAACTGGGTTTACAGTTCATCCTTAACAATGGTTTATGAACCGACATTTTTCGTAAAATGAGGAGCTTATTGGAGAAATTTGTCACTATACCGATTTACATATAGCGTGCTAGAAAAATAGAAAACGCTTAAAATTAAACAACGGATTACAGTCAAGCGTTATGTTGATGTTTTGTCGGGTTTTTGTAAAAGAGCCTAAGTTATTGTGTGATCTGCTGTAGTAAAACCACAATTGAAATGTGACTTCGTAATGCGAAGTTCGTAATGTATAATAACCCTTTAAAGACGAAGTATGAACTGTTTTATTTAAAGACCCAGTTCGTACCGCGCAGTAAACACTTTTCTTTTCAGTTAAGAAAACCAAGAAATTGATGTTATATAGGGCAAAAGTCGCTGTTTGTTCTGAAATAAATACAATACACATAAATACAGTGTGGGCAGAATGTACGATTTTTGTGTGTTAAAACTGTTGGTGCACCAAGTAAGTAGTAGGCTTTAAAAGGATAATATTTACGTATGTTACTTCAGTAACAAAAATCAGCTGAATAGTAACTGCATACTACGGTGTTTGATACTAAATATTAAATACACGCCGGTTTTGTGATTCACTGTGTCCATGTTAGTAAGTATTTACAAAATATTTGGTTTAGGGAAGGCATTCATGAAAGTACGTTGAAATACCTCATGCAGTGCACGTTAAAACACGCTTTACACAATGATGTCTGTGTTCATTTAAACAAGATGGAACACGCTGTGGTTGAAAGCAGTAAACTTTGACGGGGTATCCATATTTGTCGTGTAACGTGTGGTACCCGATAAGCCGTTTTTGAAACCTTTGATGTAGTAATGTGGGGCGTTTCATGTAAATGAGGATTTATATTTGTCAAATACAACATAAATACAAATCTGAGATTGGGGGTACTCACTGCGATGTTACTGAAGTCTTGAAACTTCAAACAAGTTTGTTTCAGAATTGCAGGGTAGAATTTGCGTTCCAGGTTTCATAGAAAACTTGTTGAGATGATTTTGAACACATATGCACGAATTACAGACAGTACTTACACTATGTATGATCGTGTGACGCAATGTGTATATAGGCAATATAAGAAGTCAATTACTCTTCAAGGATTGGAACATTATCTGCCTCATCCTTCTCTACCATATGTAACTAACTAACTAACTAACTAACTAACTCCATGGAGCAGAGTCCCTCTTGAGAAGCTAACAGGTCCTCAGATAGTCAAAAAATTACCCGTATTTTATGGAGCCCGAAGGTTCGTTACTGGATTCACAAAAGCCCGCCACCTGTCCCTGTCCTGAGCCAGATCGATCCAGTTCATGTCCCTCATCCCCCTTCTTGAAGATACGTTCTAATAGTATCCTCCCATCTACGTCTAGGTCTTGCAAGCCGTCTCTTTCCTTCAGGTTTCCCCACCAAAACCCTGTATGCCCCTCTCCCCTCCCCCATACGTGCTACATGCCCCGCCCACCTCATTCTTCTTTATTTGATCACCCGAATAATAATTGGTGAGGAGTACAGATCATAAAGCTCCTCGTTATGTAGTCATCTCCACTCCCCTGTTACCTCGTCCCTCTTAGGCACAAAAATCTTCCTCGGCACTCTATTCTCAAACACCCTCAGCCTGTGTTCCTCCCTCAGTGTGAGAGACCAAGTTTATCTATATGTATTAATTTAATTTAGAATAATTGTAGACTTATTACAAATACAAATATCTTGTACTACTTAATCTCGCGCCATTAAAACTGTAATAAAATATCTGGTTTACTATCCGCGGGGATGTAGGTCATACGCACAGGAGTATATAGGCTTCCAACAGAGAAACTCGGCTCTGCATTCAAACGAAGTTGCTATCGATATTTTGTTCTGCTTTGTAGGTCTACGGACATCATCATGTTATTATTAGCCAAAGAGATTAATTTTCGACTGTCTTTGCTGTGGCATTCTCATATTGACGTCTTAGCCTAGTGAAGAATGTATACCAGTTTTTCAATTTTTCGTATGCGTCATGCTTTTAAATTGATAAAGAGCCCTTGTTTTCGCATGGTAACGCCCTTGAAACCTACTAAGCGGTGCAGAGGAAGAATGAAGTTTAACGTAATTAAATTGTCCCCTGAAACCTTTAACGTTAATTAATTATCATTTGGAAGGCTCAGCAGTGTTCAAGTTTGTTGGCTTGCCAGTCCCCAGTGGGACTGTACGGCTCCTGTCCTGTTCCTGACAGCAACACGCGTGTCCCTAGCTTGCACCGTACCAAAATACAACTTCTTTGCATCACAAATCATGTGATGAAAAGCACACTGTACCTAACTGAGAAATTAGATGTTTTTGTAATAAAGAAGTATTGGCGGGCGGGCGGGCCCTCCAACTTGTCAAGAACTTTTCTCCTTTATTGGAATATGAAGTTTAATATTTAATTCTACTGATCTCCTCGGATATGACGCGGTGTAGATGGGTACATGGTTACCGACGTTTCGGAGAGCTTACGTAGATCAGTTAAGTGTTTATCAGCACCGCATCTCGAATCTGAACTATTCACGCGCACGCACATACAGACGCACTCACGCACCCGCATGCAAGAACGTGAACTCGTTCTTTGTAGTTTTCCTACTAAGATTTTGTCTGCATTTCTCTTTTCCTCCGTGCGTTCCATATTCTTCACTCATTCCAGTTTCCTCTATTCAACCATTCTCACAAAATTAGGAGTTTAAGTGTAGGATTACGAGGTATGAGGATCTTCATTACGTCACTCGCTGCATCCTGTTAAAGCGAAGCCGCGAGCTGTAAGTAATTAGCCATTTCCCTGATATACGCTGTATTAGTGACGTCACCACAGACGCTCTAGCGCCATGTTTGACAGACACATTGAACCCCGGATCTTCTCCATGCCTAATCTTTGGATCAGGTTGTTTATGAACCAGGCTCAATCGAGCAATCAACAAATATAATTTCAGAAACAAAACTTAATTTGTATTAAATTTAACACAATGAAATGCGTCTTCGTACAGCACCCAGTCCTGTTTCGTGTAGATCAACAGCTAAGTCGTTAGAAAAGTCCTGAACTTTGTACTTGCATTGTTGTGTTTCAGTATTGTGCGTTTTATCTAACACTGAAGTAAACCAACTTTGTATAATGAGGTGGGGATACCCAAAATATTTTATTGTATCTGCAACACGTTTCGGCCCGGCTGGGTTATTATCAAGGAGATTATATAAAATGGCGCATGTTCATTGATGCTGGTGTACTATAGAATAAGAAATTTTGTTACAAGGCTTTATATCAGACTGCGATCTTCGTTTGAGTGTTTGCGCCATGTAGTTGTTACATGTTCAGAGATTTCGGAGCGTCGTACCTCCTCCATCTTCAAGAACCATCTGAAAACCTGAAAATTTAATCGTAGCTGGTATACACATTGCGGTAATGATGGATTTTGTAACTTCGTCTTAAATTAATCTGTATGTCACTTTTACATTTACATGTTCATACTCGTATTTTCAACTTCTGATGCTCCCACTTGTCGTTTTGTTTCGAAACCCTCGATAGTGGCCCAACTGGGCCGAAACATGTTGCAGTTACAATAACATTGTTTGGGTATCCCAACCTCAATGTCCGTCTTTGGTTTGTTTCAATGACCTCATTCATAATTTTCCTCGGTCCCTGCTGGAAAATTCCAGGGCTGTGCCCTAAAGCCGGCCGCAACCGCTTGTGAGGCTGATACGATTGCTTTACTGTTCAACGCTAGATAACCTATTCAGTTGGAAAGCTTCGTTAAATAGACGAATCAGAAACATTGTATTGTTGATATTATTAAGAAAAGGCAAGAAGGGAATGAATTATATTATGGAGAGAGAGAGAGAGAGGGAGAAAGTCTTGACGTTTTCAAGAAATAAATTTTCGGAATTCGTAAATGTTAAATGGTAATAAAGACACTTTAAGACTTGATGTTCTCGTAGTGGTGTTCAAGATGTATGGAATGTTACGCAGTTTCAAATGGTAAATAGTTGTCGACGTTTCGAAGGGGTTTATTACCTCCTTCTACAGGATCGAGCAGTCCAAGAAAAGTAGCCGCACCGAAAAATATCGGTATATAACATAACGGAAGGATGCCTGTGATTGCGAACAATTGAACGTTGTGTTTTGCACTGGGCGGAGCTGTGGTACTTGTTGCGAGTATGAACTAAGAATTGAAGTTTGGACCATCAGCGAGTAGAGACAAATGTTCATTTGATCCGACTGTCATTTAATCCACTACGAATCCGTTATTCCCTGTTTATTTCAGGCGTCACTCATATCATTTTCAACTACGGGTTCAGGGACCGAGAGCGTATAGTTGCATAACACACAGGATGAGCGGAATCTGGAGAATCTCTGAAAAGAAGCTAGACTTTTTTATCTGTTCAAATTGTGTTTACTGACATTTAAATGTTTTGTAATGGAATTCCCTAACAGTTCACCTGCACCTCTGTAACATTACTGAAATATTCTGAACATATTTTGTGAACGTTTTGTACATGGAAACTGGACTACTTGTGGTCTACCTGGTACCTCATGGACCCTATATGTGTGTATTAGTTTTTGTAACTGACCAGATTTATCGGTTTTCGTCACGCTGTAGCGAGCTGCATTTCCGGATTGTTTAAAGACTCTGCTCAACTGTTTTTTGTGGATAGACTACTTAGTAGAATATTTCGGAACATACCTGGATGGAATATCAGAATATCCGCTGACCAGGCCGAGAATGTAACCCATGAACCCCAAGATAAAAGTAAGAGTGTCAACGAATTGGCTGAGATGTTCGATTTATGTTTAGTAACGCCGATTGATTGTTGGTATATATTTTGTATCTTTAAAGCAGTGGGATTATTTCCTGTGTCACGTTTTTGGGATTATTTTAGTGTTTTCGAGGCATTTAAGAACGCTATCTATTGCTAAGATTATGTAGCGTTTTTAGAATGCATTTTTTAAGTTTATTAACATTTCAGACGATCTTGTTTTATACACAGATTATCATATTTCATACGTTTTCCAGTTTAGGATTGAAGTTAAACAGAGACCCTTGATACTGCGGTCTAAAACGGATTTAGAGCACCAGTCCCTGATGACAGACGGCTGTGGAGCATTGGTTGAATGGTCATTGGTAGGGGAGAACCGAAGTGCTCGGAGAGAAACCTACATCGGCGCCACTTTATCCACCACAAATCCTGCATGGACTACCTCTGGACTGTACCTAAGGTTTCACAGAAAGAAACCACTGACTAACCGCCTGAGCTAGGGCGCGGTTAATTTGCGGCTGTAGTTTAAATTTAGTTTTGTAATGTAGATTAGGCAAGTTCGTGTAATTGTTGCAAACTCGTCGGTTAGCTGTTGAACAAGGACTCTGTTTAGAACGACGTGTTTTGCATTGCTTAATGAATTTTAATGTGGCGGAAATTATAGTAACAGGATATCATAACTAAAGTTGAAAGTTAAAATATATAAGGCGACAACACAGCTAATTTTCATGGTTGACTATTTATCCAAATAATTCCGCTTACCTACCCAATCTAACTAACTAACTGACCGACCGACTGACTTACTATATAACTGCATGGAGCGTAGTCCCTATCCTGAGTCAGATCAATTCAGTCCACGCCTTCCCATCTCTTGAAGATCTAGTTTAACGTTATCTTCCCATCTATGCCAAGGTCTGCCAAGTGGCATCTTTCCTTCAGTCTTCCCCACCAAAACTCCATATGAGTTTCTCTTCATCCCCACACGTGCCACATGTTTCGTCCGTCCCATTCTCCTTCATTTATTCACCCGAATAATGTTTGATGTGGGCTCTTGTGAGTGCGGTAATGAACCTTCGGGTTCCATAAAACGCGGGGAATTTCTTGACTAGCTGACGACCTGTTATCTTCTCAAGAAGGACTCCATGGAATTAGTTAGTTAGTTAATGTTTGATGAGGAGTAAAACCCACAAAGCCCATCATTGTGTAATTTTCTCCAGTCTCTTGTTACTTCCGCCCCTTAGGTCCAAATATCTTGCGCGTATCTGCTCCGTCATTACAATTTTTATTACAGTCTGCTTGAATACGACGAGGTTAAAATTCGAAGTGTCTCTGTTTATAGTAAAAACGACGACCACTTTGCCAGCCAGTGGACGACAAGAAAAATTGCGTTTTGCACGGCCGACTCGTTGCTCTTCTCTGCAGTTCTAACAAAAATGTCGAGGCGTCGATAAATGTAAAGTCACTTTCATACTTTTGTTTCTTCAACACTGCTAATAGCAAGCAAGAAATTCAGTTTGTTAAATTTCTTAGCCCTACATCCACAGACAGTATCTTAAGACTGGGATGGCACCCTGTTGACTGACAGACATGGCCGTTGTCGAGTCGCATGCAGTTCCCCTCTAAGCTGCAACTCGGTAATAAAGTTAGCCACCAAGATGCTGGCAGGAATCGTCCACGTAATGGCACGGAAGAGGATAAGAGACGAGGGGAGTTCCTCTTACTCTTGAGAGGAGAATTGAGGTTTTCTTGTCGGGGGGGGGGGGGGGTGGGGGTTGCAGTGAGTCTGGTTTTGAGACGGGTGATGGGTGTGAAGGAGGGGATGTGAAAGGAGGAAAACGAGACCCAACATTTCGAAATGGTTTTCTACGAATGGCGGACCGAGTCAGAAACTGCAGGGGATAGGATGGATTCAGAAGATGGGGGCAGGGAACTTATTAAGGCTGAATGTGTCTTTCTATTTACACAGATCCGAGTTATGTTCTGATGGGGAGTGGCATTCAGTGGGGAAAGTGGCGAAGTTTAAGTCAAGAGTTGGCCAGGCTGCCTTACGCAAGACACAGAAAGAAGACCGAAGGAGAAGTATTGTCTCATCTCTCGCAGTAGTGAAGAGAATAACTGAGTAATTGTATTGAAAATCGAAGAACTCTTAGCTGAAGAATGGAGCGATTTGTTGCCTCTTTCGTCGTTGCAACAGGATAAAGGCGTTTCTTGATCGAAGTTAGCTTTCTTAGTCTTCGTCATGTGCTTGGCGAAATAATGTATACACTCTGTGCACATCTCACACTAATCTTCAAACGGATACAAAGTTGTAGTGTGCAGTGTGCACGTACTGGGGTGTGGGGAGGAATATTCTTGCGTTATTCTGAACCCCGTAACTAGACTGAGGTGAGTCAGCTTCACGCTCCAGCCAGAGGGCTCACTATTCTGACAGAAATGTTTCGACAAGTCGTATCCTCTACAGCAGGCCTGATCAATCTTTTATTTGGCGACAGCAACTTTGGCAAAATTTGGTCTGCACGCGGACAACATGAAATTCGATAAAAAAAAATGAAGAATGAATACGTATACAAATTATTATACGTCTAGTTTTAAGTGTGTATTTTTCTATACATCGTATGAAATAAAAAATTAATTGTAATAATATGAAACATTTATAAAAATGCAATTTACAACACAGGCTACGGTGTCGCCATTTTTAGCATATTTTTATGAAATGAATTAGTAGTGCTATATATATGTCTCCGTAAATAAATAGGGGTAAGTTTCCAAAATTGCTTCGACATTCTATCTCGACTTTGACAGGGAAAGGGTTAAAAGTCGTTTTCACGTTTGGAATGTCTCCGCGGGCAATATAACGCTGTGTCAAGGGCAGCGTGTTGTCCGCGAGCTACGGGTTGAGTGGGTCTACTCTGCAGTTTACAGAGAGCGTCGTTTAACGCACAAGTAGCAGTAAACAATAAGCCCAGCATAAACGATTTCTTTAACCCTTCTTACGTTGTTTTTAATTATACAAGAATGTTTCTTTCTTTGAATATTTTCATAGTTGGTAACATTTATTTATATTATTTAAAGGTGACACACATGTCCATATCGCGAGCTGAAGTTTCCGTAACTCGTCAGCTCAAGCACCAAATAAATTCACTGATATTATTAGAGATTTATCTTGTTGTAGTAATGAGACGCTTAAATACCTGATGAAGAATGTTGCCTACTTCACGGCATCACATAAATGTGCAGTGCTTAAAACTGGTACGTCAGCGTTGGTGAAAGCAATTTCTGTGTCCCTATCCATAACAGATATAGCCAAGATCCTATTATCTTCTCTCCCCTCCTGGCTCTGACTCGCACTTGCACCATCCTGCTTGCCTAATACAAGGATTTACAGGCCCTTAATACTAATTTCACTGAGTGTATACTTCAGTGCCCCTACCTCAGTGTAATAAGATTGTAAATCGTTTGGGCACTGTGTAATCCTGTGTTTGCCTGCCTTGCCTCAGGTAACCAGCCAGTTGGCAGGCGACGGTTTGGGGCTAGGGATGAGTTGGCGGGTAATGCGGGCGGCGGTTCATGCAGTGAAGTCCCCCCCAACCCCAGCAAGTTTTGGTGATGCGCCAGGATCTGTGTTACGTAGTGGAAGACATTTAACAGGGAAATAGCCAATCATTTCTTCTTCCTTTGCATGTCCATGTCATTGGGTGAAGTATTGTGTGAAGGAAGGATACAGCCTACAGAGTTCATTTCCCATCATATATTAGCGTATGATTTAGGGATGAAAAACAGCGAAGTGGCCTCATGTTATTTGCGTCTTTAGTGTGGTGTTCCACTCCCTTGCACACAGATGTGTTCTCTTGGTGTTCATTTGTACCTGAAGTGTACCGAGACATTCTAACCAACTGCAGTGTGCGGAGTGCTTTTAAGCAGTTGGTAGTTGCTCGGTTGGGCTTGTTAGTTCCTTATATACAGTAATGGTACTAACAAATTCACACAAGTATATTGAAATGAGTTTATATACACAGTCAACTGCTACATGTTTCGGCCAACCATGTGGCCATCTTGAGGGTTGTAAATACAAAGGTAAACCACACTATACAGTACAGTGCGATTTACCGTACAATCTACAACATGACACTTTCTCTTGGATGGTGAATTACTAACTGAAAAGTTCTACGTATACCATCCAATCAAATATCAATATATTATTATTGCAATAACTTCTACTCGTAATATGTATTTTTAAACGATGGGATCCTGTGTTTATAATTCTACGCCTATTTATTGGTTCTGGTACTTATAGAATTTTATTTTACACTTTTAATGTATCTGACCTTTGTATTTTATATCCCTGAAGATGGTCACATGGTTGGCCGAAACATGTAGGATTATGTATATGAACTAATTTCAAAATACTTGTGTGCATTTGTTGGTGCCATTATTGTATGTATTCGATTAATGCGCGGATCATGCATCATAGAAAGCTGATGTTAGTTCCTTCGTTTGTGAAACCCGTGGTTTCATGGCCGTATATGTAAACCCCCGCAACTGGAACCCATAATTAGCCAGTTAAATCCATTGCACTGTATTTCACAATTATATTTTCTGCCCATGAGCGTCTAAAGCTCTCACGTCGTCTCGTCTTTTGGGATTTTTGGCCCAAATGCATCATTTATATAACAGTACCAACTGTGGACCTTTTCATTATGATGTATCCTGAGTCACAATTTCTGTAGGTTCCAGTAGTAGGCCTACCCCTGTTGGCCTACTTTTTGCTTTGAGCCTGAAATGTGTGAAATTTTAGACTCTAGCAGAGATAGTGATGAATTTTTATGAGATGTGACGCCGTGTACATTGCTATATGGTTACCGACTTTTTGGAGGAGCTTGTTACTTCCATCTTCAGGGTTGTCAAAAGTAAGTGGCTTGGAAAGTAGGTGTGTTGTATAAGGGCAAATGATTGGAATAGCGATCCAATCAGGTTTCGTAACCATGTGAAGGTAAAACATTACGTAAAATTATAAATGCTTGCGTTTAAGTCTTTTTTGCTTTTCAGATATGACCTGACACTGAAAAAAATGCTGTTCTCAATAGCAATAAATGCTGTTATCAATAGCAATAAATGCTGTTCTCAATAGCAATAAATGCTGTTCTCAATAGCAATAAACATTCCCCGAATTTAATCTGTTGCTGATTTCATCACCAATGTAATTTTGATTTATTTTTCGTTCTCAACTAATCCTGCTTCAACTTCGTCCTTTTTCCAGCCGATGTATTGGTTTTTCTTTTTGTGATGATTAAAGAAATATGGCATCTAGTCTCCGGATAAGTCACCAGACGTCTAGTATTAATAGAAAATATTGAACTGAGGTTTTGCCATGGAAGACCCTCTTCTATCTCTACAGACAGGAATGTAATTAACCATAAAAATAACAAGCTACGTCTTTCCTGTGCGTTACGAAGGGGCCGTTGTGTGTGTGTGTGTGTGTGTGAGTGAGGGGACACGTGACCATAAATTGCGATCTTGACATTTGAGCCACTTGCTGTCAAATCTGCTCGTGACTCATATCATGTAGAGGTTACTACAAAAACCTCTGATAGGGACCAAAAGCGACTTAGTGTAGCGATTAACGAGTTGGAGTAGTTTGCTTACTTTGCACAGAATCCGCAAGATACAAACTTTTAAAATTTTACGTTTCCAAAAACTCCTTATGAAGAAGGTAAACGTAAAGCAGTCCCAGGCCCTGAGGGTTCCAGGAGCTTGAAGCTCCCAGATTTCAAGACAATCGGCACATGAAGATGGTAAGGGTTTTCAGCCCTACGCACCGGCCGCATTTACTCCCCAGTAAATATTCCTGGTAGTCATTTCTTTTATAGGCTGAGTCGATCCCAGGGCCATAATGCGGCCGGAAGGATTATGTCATTCCAATGACACCATCGGGAATCGAACCCGCGACCTTCCGGCTTGTAGCGCAGTGCCTGAAGTAACTGCGCAACTGCGTGCCCGTCCTATGAATAAGAGGCCTGTCGCAATATTCTTGCCTCTTAGTCAAGTTGTTCTGTGCCCGAATGCTTAATTCTGCGAACCCGTTAAGAGGCTTTGCCTCTGTGAGTCCTGTTGTGCTGTATTCGCTTCGCAGTGTTTCGATCTATTGTTCAAATAATGCTATGGCAGGGTTACGATGCGAAAATGATAACGAAAGAGAGAATTATTTAGAGCAGGGTCATTCAAATTTTAATGGTTGCCCACATGATCAGAAATCCATGTATGTAGACTGCATAATTTATATTTATGAGAGTGGTCTATTAAATATTTAAGGTTATGATTGCGTGAGCAGTGTTAAACATTTTAATCCATTGACGTCTTGCGAGAGTGTGTTATACTACGGTAGGAGAAGTCCCAACTATCATATTAGTTTATATGTGTTACCTAATTAAGTAAAAAGGATTTTGATACAAATTTCAACCGAACCGCACCCCGAGGGCCGCAAATTGGACTTCCAGCTTTATATACTTGCTTGTGCCTTCAAACTCACCCCCCCCCCCCCATATATATATATATATATATATATATAAGGCATTCATTTTTCATGATTGATTGTAAATCAGATCATTCCAGTTGATCAAGTCCATTGAAGAACAAAAATAATTTCATCTTTTCGTAGTTCGTAGTTAATTCAGAACCGGAACACCGCTCGAAATGGTCGGATGTTCTGCACGTCGCTGCAGGCACATGTGCTGTGTTTTGTTGCCCTGTGAGAGTGAGCACCTGGCAAAGGAGTTATCGTCATTCAGGCAGTCCTTTCAGACGCATTAATTACGTAGTTCGTAATTAATCTCGATTACGGACAGACTAGTGTGTCTAATCCTAGAATGCAGAACATTGGCTTTCACTACCTGAACTCCATACTTCTGATTTCATTAGCTGACGTAGTCTATACAATAATTCATTCGGTAACATTAAATAAAGTATGATTACCCTGTGTTTACATGATTATAGGAAGATAATTTATTGGCCTAACCGCTTCTGCGAACCTTCCTAATATTGATTCAACGTTTCGATGAAGTTTTAATGCGAAGTGTCATTACTGTAGCGGGTGGGGTTCCTGGTCACTTTTCTGAGGTCGATATTAACGACAAGCATTTGATACCATCTTAAGGCTTCTGTCCGGTATTTGGAATGTCAAGGCAGCACGGGAAATTCCAAAAGAACGCCAGTGACCTCATCGGGATTCAAAACACGCTTCCAACAGAATTGAAGCGTGAACACGACACGACCTTTTTTAAACGTGCAGCCACGATGACTGACAAAGGTGTGACTGTTTTTGTGAAATTAGTCCATAGTGTACCAGAGTCTTATAGAATTGCTTCTTTTTTTTCTATGGCTCGACAGCCCTATATGGGCCTGGGCCTCCTCGTTTCGTCGAGGTTTCATGATCACACACATCTGAGACACACCACAATCGGTAGGACTCCTCTGGGCGAGGGATCAGCCCGTCGCAGAGACCTCTACCTGACAACACACAACACTCACAAGAGACAGACATCCATGCCCCCGGTGTGATTCGAACCCACGATCCTAGTAAGCGAGCGGCCTTAGACCCACGCCTTAGACCGTACGGCCACTGGGATCGGCATAGAATTGCTTTAGGTGACAAAATAATGTTCTTATACAGGGTTATTCACAAATCCATGATTTAATTTCCCAGTCGTATTTCTGAGAACCGTGCAGTCAGAAATATTTTATGAACAGTGGTTCAGTTCTCAAGAATTGAGGTACATATGTTTGCAACAATGCATGCTGACATTCACACACGTGACCTGGAACTGAGCTGCTGATTAATTGGAATGTTGTGTCTTACAGTGCGCAGTTCGTGTTTTGTGATGTCGTTAGGCCTTACACGTTTTAAAGCGCCGAATATTTGGGTATGGTGTACATTGACCCTGTGTCGATAGCAGCAGTTGTCCTGCAGCTGAATACCAGAGCCGAATTCCAAATTGAAGATCTCCAGATCCATAAGTATTTGGTAGTACTCCACAGACTGCGAGATATCTTTCCATGTAGTAGCGTTTCTGATATAGCTGAGCGTCCGGTATGCCGAGATGTGGCCGAAGAATAAAACATATTCCAGGTGATACAGAGCAGCCTTGGCGTTAGCATGCGAAAGACATCCACATGTCATTATCTTCCTCAGACGACAGAGTGGGGAGAACCTTACACGAGGAAGGAATATATCCATTCCGAGTATAGAGCGTTCGGCATCTCGAACCTGATGATTTGTAGCTGTCTCATTCCGATCACCAACTGTGACGATGCGCTTTGTTTGTGACGAGCTCAATTTGTCGGTGACAGGTCAAGAAAGATCGCAACTCAAATTTTTGCTCAGAAACGAATCCCCATTGTACTTGGAAAACAATTTTCAACATGGATTCTCTGTAAATGTTATGTGAGGTGTTCTTTGCAATGATCTGATTGGTCCATTTATCTTCGAGTGTCGTCTAACAGCATATGTTTCTACAGGTTCTGTAGAATGGACTGCCTCACCTGTTTAAATAACAAGAACCTGTAGCAACAAGATTGTGTCTGTACTTGTGACAACGCTGAGCTCCTCTTCATTGCTTTCGTGCAGTGAAAACACATCTCCATGATCGCCTGCCTCGATGGGGTCCGCAGCATTCGCCAATCAGGCCTCACGGGAGGTATTAGATAAGAATCTACGGGTGGAGGGAACCCAAGATTCTTTCTATGGGGTAACATGAAAGATCTGGTGTACCAGAAAAAATAGTAGAGGCACAAGTTACGTATCTGCATCGTATTTTGGATGCTGCAAGCCTTGTGAAAGACAATTCAAATGAAATGATGACAAATTGTAAGCTCGATTCACAAGCATGTCGGTTACGTGTTTTGAGTTCATTACTATCACGCCGTGTACTAATCATATTACGTGCCAAGGCCGTTTGCTGGAATGCGTTTAGAGCACGTGTGTTGAGACTGCGAGTAGCCATTTTGAACGTTTATTGTAAATTGGGCAAGGAAGTCTTTGCACAGTTTTTGTTCGATTATTCTTAACAACCTGATAATGGTAAGCTAACAAGCTTTGAGAATTTGACCCTACGCGTGTGTGATATTTCTGACGGGGAATGACCCCAGGAATAGCGCTCCTGACGTTTAAGTCGCGAACAGTGCAGTGTAGGGAGGGCGCATGTATGACAGTGGAGGATGGAGCCTGTTGTATATGAGTAGAATAAAGTGTGCACTATAGAAACGAATTTTGGTTTAGATGCCAATGTTTATAAAATTTTCGCGTCCTTCTCTATATAACTGGAGATAAAATCGAAGTATGTGGCTTTAATTTTTTTTGAAGGGACCCGCAGCAGATGCTACGGACGCACCGCAGCCTTAAGGCTTCTTGTGCAACCCTGTGATGAAGATGATTAGTGTTTTTTTTTCGTTTTTCCGTTTAATGGAGCACCGGTGGAATGAAATTGACAGGGGAAAACCGAAGTACTTGGGGGGGGGGGGAATCTGTCCGAGTGCCACTTTGTCCACCACAAATCCTACATGGACCGACCCGGGATCGAACCCGGGCCTCCGCGGTGAGAGGCCGGCGACTAACCGCCTGAGCCATGGCACGGCCTAAACCTTTGTGCCCCACTTGTGAGCGGAGACATTCTGGTCGTCATATATCTTATGTTAGAAACGATAGCGTAAACGAATGTATCCTGCCATGTAATAGCAATTAAAGGCAACAATTTGTGGTTTTAAAGAACAGAAATTACAATTTACATGTAAGTATACCAAGAGAAGTTTTATTGAAATAAAAAGTACCACGGAACGGGCTAAAATGAATTATCCTTTTTATCTTTTCCTTTACATGCTATTAATTTGCCTGTATCATGATTACATCGGACATGTTAATTTAAAAGTCATGTAGTGAGTGTGTTAAACGTGGCAGTTGGCGTTTGAGTTTGCTAATCCCTACTGCAATCATTTGTACTTATCACCAAACATTATCTGAGTGATGAAAGCAAGGAGAGTGAGATGGGCAGGGGCACATAATTCGCGCGATACAGTGAGAAATGCACACAAATTTTTAGTACGGAAATCTGAAGGTAAGAGCCGTTTGTAGGCGTGACGTAAGTGGGAGAGCAATATTAAAATTTGCTTCTAAGGAGCAGAATATGGCGATATGCTCGTAGATGGGATTTTTCTAGGTTTAAGATAAGTACAAGTTGCAGGCTTTTGTGCATATGGTAATGAACCTTCCAGTTTCATGACGGGGAATATCTGATAAAGAACCGCGAATTTCTGAAGGGGATGTGCTTCATGGAGTTAGTTAAGTCTTATTGCGTTGCGTATTGAAAATAGCTAAAACTGCCTATTCTTCACTTACTTTCGCCCTAGAAGCCGGATGACCCCTTGGGCAGTCTTCATTGATTTCTTCAGTTTCTTCAGACGAATTATTCTTAAGGCATGATAAGGCTACGTGTCACACCCAAGTTCTTGCTTCCCAACCAAAATTTATACTTATCAATTGGTAAACGTCATTTAATAAACGGAGGTACCAAACATACAGGCGTAGTCAGAATAGCGACTCTGTACAAGATGGTCCGGTTTTCGAATCCCGGCAGGAGGGAGAAATTGATCTCTTCTCCAAAATCGCCCAGACCGACTCTGGGCCCCCACACAGCCTCCTACTCAATTGGTATCGGATCTCTTTCCCGGGGGTAAAGAGGCCGGGGCGTGAGGTTCACCACTCACCTCCATCTAGTGCCGAAGTTAAGAATGAGTAGAGCTATAACTCTACTCCCTCTCTGCGCCATCGTGGCGTGGACAGGGGCAAATTTACCTTAATTTTTAGCACTATATATAATATATATAGTATGTATATAACATATATAATATATGCCGATGGTAAGCCGTCCTGAAGTACACGAACTAATGGCTGTGTGTCAAGCGTTGTCTGTGACTTTCTTTGGTGACCATCCAGTGGTGCCATCTCATTGCTGGCCTTCTAAAACAGGTCCGTGTCTTTATGTTGCTCTTGTTCTAAAGTCAGCATGTATTTACGCGCGTTACCTACATCCTGAACATGAAAATAAATTACTGCCAAGCGCCCATGTTGTGATGTTGAACATGCCTTATCTGGACTCCCATGCCAGACGTAGGTTAACAGAATAGCGCACTGTGTAACGCATTCGTATCTATTAGAGAGCAAGGCACAAGACACTGCATCATGTAGCTGGCTTGTACTACCGCCGGACGAAGGAGAAATTTTTCCCATATAATGAAATGTGACATTTTGTTTGTCTGGTTCAAATGACTTTAATTATCTATGCAGGTCGACGAACACCGTGAAAGTGAATTCTGTTAATCGAGAAGGAAATGGCGCCTGGCCGTAAACCGGATGGGCCTGTGGCGTATTTATGGTGGTGTTCCGCGTATTACTCAGATTAAACGAGATGGGTCTATGGTAAACTTATGGTGGTGTTCCGCGTATTACTCAGATTAAACGAGATGGGTCTATGGTAAACTTATGGTGGTGTTCCGCGTATTACTCAGATTAAACGAGATGGGTCTATGGTAAACTTATGGTGGTGTTCCGCGTATTACTCAGATTAAACGAGATGGGTCTATGGTAAACTTATGGTGGTGTTGCGCGTATTACTCAGATTAAACGAGATGGGTCTATGGTAATCTTATGGTGGTGTTCCGCGGTATTATTCAGATTAATTCATCCATAATAGTGAAGTAAGCCATGGCTATTTAACACACCCTTACGTAACCTACATGAGTGTTAGCTAGGTAATATATACAACATGAAACAGAATCGTTAGACATTTAAAATTAATAATTATCATGTAAATGTACCTATATTGCTCACATGGGGTTTGATGAAGTTTAAATCATGTGGAATGTAATGAAATCATTGATATAGGTAGGTAGATAAATAGATATAGACTGATAAATACATCGGTAGATATATAGATAGATAGACAGATAGATAGATAGATAGATAGACAGACAGACAGACAGATAGATAGATAGATAGGTAGGCAGATAGACAGACAGACAGACACAGCACAGACAGGCAGACAGACAGTAAGTCTAGTACATAAAGCTAATTTTGTTCCGTTTCTTTATTGCAACTTAAATCAAGAAGATGCTGTACTCTGCTGGTGTTAGCTTTGACGACACCTCATTGATTACTCGCTAGTTGACACAGTAATGCAATTCACAGTTCGGTGTATTGAGAATTTAAGAAGACAATTAAAAACTCCGCAACGTTTTACCCGAACCACTTCAGATGAATGAGGCTATAGCTCTGTAAATGACTCATTACCAAACGAATGCATACGGAGCTGTGGGGTCTACTGATAATCACGGTCACTTTTTGCTGGTTCATGTACCTTAGATATACTTGAAGCCTGTCACTGGCTGATACCAGTGATAGACTTCCAAGTTTCTGTAAGGGCTTAGATGACTGGATGGGCGAAGCAGCGAGGATAGCCTTAAGAATGTCATGAGTAACGTAGTGCGAGCTGTAATACCGCTTGTGCTTGAAGTTAGGCCTTTTTGGGTTGGAGCTTGGAGAATCGGAAAGGAAAACCTTTGTCAAAGACATTTCCTCGACACAGCAAGTAGGCCAGTGCACACGAGTAAATAGGGCGGTCAGTGCATTTCTGTGCTTTCTTGGGAGCTGGTGGGTGGTTAAGATAGTGGCTTGCTACACAGAGCTATGTGTATGTTGGCGAAACTGAGCGAAGTGGAGCGAGTGATGTCACTGTGGCATAGCAATCATTGGCGGTTGGCCTTGCGATAAGGAGAATATATATATATATATATAATTATATATATATATATATATATATAATAATTTTACGTTGTGTTCACCGTGCATCTTGACATTAATTTTCAGTTTTTGAACCAACGAATGCACTTTTTTATTAAAATATTTATTAAAAATTTTTTTATAAAAAAGTGCATTCGTTGGTATCAAAAACTGATAAAAAAAATATATATATGTTATCGGTGGAAGAGTTACGGACACGAAAAATCCTCAGGTAAAATTCGGTAGTGTAAGGTAGGAGGTATCATTCACACTGGGACACGCCGTGGCGCAGTTGGTTGAGGCACTGCGCTACAAGCCGGAAGGTCGCGGGTTCGATTCTCGATTGACAATCCTTCCGGGCCGCACTGTGGACCTGGCCTCTAACAGAAATGTGTACCAGGAATATTTCCTGTGGGGTAAAGGTGGCCGGTGCATAGGATTGCCAAACTTACCACCTTCATGTGCCGATTGTCTAGAAATTCTGGGAGCCTCAACTCCTGGAATCATCAGGACTTGTCCAGGCCTGCGCAGGGATTGCTTTATCATTCACACTACAGCCATTCGTTTTGGAGATTTAATAAGCTGTGTTTTTGTTCATTTAATGTAGCTCTTTAAATTTAAAGGTTTAGGCAGTCAGTCATGCCTGAAGACATACCGGTACCGTTCTTCATTGCTAATAAGAAGAAATATGAACACACATTTTGGGACTGTAGGCTGTGGTATAACTTTGTCACTGTACCAAATAGAGACAACATGCAGATGTATGGGGAAATGGTGTTGAAGCTCCACGATTTCTAATCCTCAACATTAGCTATATATGGGTGGTTAACTTCATGCTTGAGCCATGTTAACCGTTGGGATAGAGTTCTTTGGATGAGGTTCTCTGTTGGCCTCAGAGCTGCTCTAGACGTGTAGTCCACAGTCGATAGGCAATCACTTTACCCGGCTGAACTATTCTGGCTTGTTTATGAAAGAAGAGTTTTTCAAACAAACCAACTTTTGCTGTCATGAAATGTAAACATCTTCTACTAACGATAGGCTTGTAGGTTTATAGGCTGTTGTCTATCGATCTTTATGTGGGAGCTGTACACGTGGCGCTGGAACACGAGGAAGAGGAATTATGCTTTTGTCGATTATACTTAGAGATGCTTGTTTAATGGTCTTGAATATTAGTGGATTGCTTCTAAAACAACTTCGTTAGCATTTATTACCCTGCTTTACATACGAACTTAGTGATTAACAACATATAATATCAGCATGTGGCAGAATTTCTATTTGTTTACAGCGGAATACAGGATTGTAATGCTGCTCTGAACTGTTCATACATATTCTTCGGACTATTTTCTGAATACACGAAATTGGCCTCCAACTAAATTTCCACGTTTCTGAGCTTAGTGTTTTCATTAATCAGAAGAATGAATGGGCGGGGCGTGTGGCACGTATGGGAACAGAAGAGGTACGTACAGGATTTTGGTGGGGAGACCTGAAGGAAATAGACCACTTGGAAGACCTAGACTTAGATGGGATGATAATATTAAAATGGATCTTTAAGAAGTGGGATGGGGAGACATGGACTGGGTTAATGTGGTTAAGGATAGGGACAGGTGGCGGGCGCTTGTGAATGCGGTAATGAACCTTCTGGTTCCATAAAATGCGGGGAATTTATAGACTAGCTGAGGACCTGTTAGTATCTAAGGAAGGACTCGCTTCGTGGATTTACAATTGTTTGTGTTGCATCCTGTCTTTGTCGAGGTTCGATACACATTCGAATTTCTGTGTTCGAAATTCAGGATTTGATTCTTATTTGGAACACGCCTTATAGCGCCTTACGAAGTGTCATGGGCTGCTTTATCTCTGTATTCATTAGCCCTTCGTTTCTTCAATAATACTTACAACATAATTAAGCTCTTCGATATAAGTTGTTGTGCGAAGACGGAACACACCAGCTGGGGCTGTTAAGTTCCAGGATTGATTTTGTTGCAGATATTCCTATATAACTGCAGCTTAACGAGTGGGTTCTGTTTCAAATTACTCCACTTGGTGAGCTGTATAGTTAGCCCACGCTATGACACTGTTGAGTACATTTACGAATCTCGTCATTCGCAATAACCGACACTGGTCTGTCGCATTTTCCTGAACATCGTTCTTTGATGTCCTCAACTTTTCATCCTTTAACCGTAGACTTTTAACTCAAGACAATACGACGTGATAAAATCATTCCGGATACTTAGTTGCCACACGTTTTATATATAGATATCTTTCCATCAAACTATATTTTAAAAAACTACACTGTAGAGTCATATATTTCAGGTAGTCTGGTAAGCCTCTTTGCTGCATTTGTGTTCCTGAATATGCAAGTCATTGTTTAAAAACACGTTTGGCGAAGTCCTGAGGCAGTTGAATCCAGTTTACATCACGACAGTCAGTTTGTGTAAGAACAGTTATGTTGTAATTCTTCAAATAATCACTTGATCTCTGTTCAATTTCTGAGTGTTTCATCAAAATGTTGTCTTTATTTCTCCCTTAAATTATGCATGCTATATCGCCTGTGCCGATCCCAGTGGCCGCCGGTCTAAGGCGTGGGTCTACGGCCGCTCGCTTACTGGGATTGCGGGTTCGAATTCCGCCTAGGGCATGGATGTTTCTCTTGTGAGTGTTTTGTGTTGTCAGGTAGAGGTCTCTGCGACAAGTTGGTCTCTCGTCCAGAGGAGTCCTACCGACTGTGATGTGTCTAAAAAGTGTGTCATCGTGAAGCCTCGAAAAATGAGGCGGCCTAGGCCCCCAAGGGGTTGTCGAGCCATTGGAAAAAAAAAAATCGCCTGTATTAACATTATCGCTCACCTGAACCACCTTAATGATATTAAAGAATTGTGCAAGTAATTGTGTTCCTTTTCTTATAGTTCTTCCGTATTTTACTTTGTTTTATCTTTCTTATATCAAAATATCTCCCTCACAAATTTTGTTCTTAAACACTTTCAATCTGAAGTGTCTTCTCTCACTGTGGCTAACAGACGCATTGATAAAAACCTGAACCTGTGTTTGTGTCATTAGGAGGCATGAGGTGAGTTGGGGTAAAGCAGCACACGATCTTAACTTTAAGAATGGGTAAAGGCCATTTTGTCTCTGTTGAAAGACTTCTGTATCCTTTGAATATGACGCTGGTTTGGCCACCTCGGCCGATCTGATTGCAGCGGCCAAGATAAATGTCCCCAACTCCGCCTTGAGTCGAACCTTGGTTGTCCGGTTCGGCTCATATTAGAAAGATATTTATGGAATTCCAGTAAGGCTTTAACATTTTGTGATATGGCATGTGTTGTTGAAATTTTGGCCTTCAAATAAAATACCACTCTTTGTAAGCAGTTGAAAGTGAAACGGAACTTAAGTAGGCCTATATAAAGTTTTAGCATACAAGAAACTCAACTAAATCCTGACAAAGGATTTGACAGGCACACCAGGCTTCTACCAACGCTTCTTTCTTCTATGCTTGCGGGTAATACCCAGAGATCAAAATCTTTATAACACTCCCGACATCTATCGAAAATCTTAGGGTTAGTTACATGCAGTGGGATAAGATTAACAGAAGAGTGTAGAAGTAATCTTAGACAATCCTGTTCCAGGGTAATTCTTTTATCATAAATATCACGTGAACTCTTTTTGTGGTAGAAACCTGCCTGTGCATCACAGATGTTCTGAACAATGTTACTATCAGACATTGTGTTAAAAGTTACGGAAATACGTGCTGTACATATGGAATAACAAGGTAGGCATAGGATTCAGTTCTTCGGGGTACGGTGTATGTGTCTCTGGGTGATCAGGACCCGCAGTTCCAAATTTCATCAGAGTTACATCATATCGTGAATTCTGTTGTTCGTAACTAAATGATGGCATCTGATGGTAGTTCGGCTGCTGAAGAATATCCTCGCCTTAAAAGTTTATTGTCACAGTGACAAGAGCCCACTCTTGGTTCTTATCGTGAGCCTGATTAATCCAATTTCTTCATGCGATGTTTCCGGTTCTCACGGCAGTGACTCTAAAGATTATGGTTTTCTGGGGTGTGACACCGTGTAGTCAGGAAGAAATTATTTTTGTGGCCCATTTTAATAATATTGCACTCTAGAAACCTAAGTCTTTCAAGTGTTGTCTTTCCTTGTAGGCGTTTCCGACCAACATTTTGTGAACATGCGTAGCATATATCGTCTCAGCCGTACGTGGTACACTCGTATATTCCGTTTGTCGCATCCTTCCCGATACAGTCAACTACCTACCATGATTTCAGGCTTCCGCCGCCATGTTGATGAGTTCTGCGCTCTTCTGGGATATTACGCGGCGTCGTGTGGTAGTTGTTTACCGACGTTTCGGGGCAACGTATCGGTCCTATCTTCACGGGTCAAGAGTCCGAATAGGAATGAAAGTCAGCAACCTATAATGTAGATTTATGAATTATTTCTTTCTTTCCTACCCGGACTCTTGACCCGTGAAGATGGGACTGATACGTTCTGCCGAAACGTCGGTAAACAATTACTACACGACGCCGCATTTTATCCCAGAAGAGCACAGATCTCCTCAACTACCTGCCTACCTACCTACCTGGAGCAACTTTTTTTCTTTTTGTGGAGAAGGGCCCCGCAGCAGATGCTACGGACGCACCGCAGCCTTGAGGCTTATTGTACAACCCTGTGATGAAGATGAAGAGGATGATAATTAGTTTTTTCATTATCTGGAGCAACTTTGTGGCCGTCTGTTTGTTGATTAATACGCATTAGACTTCTATATATTAATGTGATATATAGGTACAGGTAAACGGTGAAAGTCACCCAGTAACGCGCCAGGATTAACTCAGAAGGGAGGAGGGGGAGTAGAACTGTAGCTCTACTCTTTCTTTAACCTTGACTGTAGATGGGGTGAGTGGGAAGATCCCCAGTACCTATTTTGCAGGAGGCTGGGTGGGCCTGAAGGTCGCTCTGGACGGATATGGAGAAGAGAAAATATCGTGCCCCTACCGGGGTTCGAATCCCCGACCGTTCAGCCCGTAACTGTACCGACTGCGCTAATCCCCCCCCCCCTGTATGTACTCGAAGTCTATTTAACGATGAGTGCTAAAGATTTTCGCATAGCTTCAGTACGGTCAGTGACCAATGAACATTGCGTTCGGCCTCTGCCCTTGCGCCTGTGTTTACAGGGAATGTCTGTTGTAACTCTTCGTGTGCAATAGAATTTCTGAACAGGTAACTGGTAGAGTCTATGCTTTCTGCAATCCACAATTAAGCGTCAGGAAAGTGCCTGCCGAACTGTGTGTAGCGCAGTGTATTCAAAGGAAACTGTAGGAACAAGGAAGAGGCTGTAATTACCCGAAGCTGTTACGACTCAAATATTGGGCTAGCCTGCTGTGTGATGGGGATCAGAGAGGTTAGGGTCAGCTTGTTTGGATAGGAGAGGCGTCTTATCAGCTAAGCTCTCCGAGTCCATACTGTTTCGAATAGAGGCTTTTGGGGTAATACAGATTCGTGATTACCTTCCGTGTAACTGTCAATCAGATTGTTTGACTTTCAATTCTGTTTGTTCTCCTAGAGAGCCTTCATATTAGAGCCTGAATCTTACGTATATAAGACCTGTAGGAAATTAACTGAGCACAGCTGTTGTATGTGCTTGCGTTCGTGTGTGTGTAATTTTAATTCCAAGCAACTGACGATCAAATCACTCAAACGCTTTCACTTTTAATTTGTGAATTACAGAATTTGGAGGAACGTGTACTGTAATTGGTACGTGCTGAGCGTCATAACAGTGTATCTTACAGCGATAATACAGACCATGAGTAAATAATGACCCAGTTTTAAAGAGAAGAATAGTGTGGTTATTATTTCTTAGGTTACTTAATCACGCAAATTGAGAGAGATAAATTTGAAATCGCGTGGAACGAAGCACTAGTGGTCTGTTTCGAAATGCTGTCTCGGGTAACTACAAATTTATTTGTAGATACAGTATAATAACTTTCATGTGATTAACGAAGCAAATAAAATTGCTGTACTCATAACTATCAAAGTCATGAAGTTGTCGTGTACGAGTGGAATCAATACACGTACGGCAACAAACAGAAATAATTAGCGACGTTAAATTCTTCATGACTTCCCTGCCTGAAGCATGATTGAGATCTTTCCAGCTGATTTGTTAATTGAAAACGGTATTGTTTGTCAGGTTTGTGGAATGACTTTTTGTCCCCCCCCATGGCTCGACAGCCCCTAGGGGGCCTAGGCCGCCTCATTTTTCGAGGTTTCGCGATCACACGCTTTTAGACACACCACAGTCGGTAGGACTCCTCTGGACGAGGGACCAGCTCGTCGCAGAGACCTCTACCTGACAACACACAATATTCATAAGAGACATCCATGGCTCCGGCGGGATTCGAACCCATAATCTCAGCAAGCGAGCGGCCGTAGACCCACGCCTTAGACCGCGCGGCCACCGGGAGAATGACTTTACCTCCTGCAATTCAACATCACAGTACATCTTAGCTACAGAAGGCAGTGGGAGAAGGTTAATTTCTTACCAAACACGGTGGTAGAGCGGCAACGCCAGATTTATGTTCCTGAAGTATGCAGTTTGAAACTAGGGCAGGAATCGGGATTTCATGATTGACGTTGCTCGTGGTTTGTCTAAGATCCTTCAGGATAATGACACTTGTGGACGTAATTCACACACAGATGGGCCAAAAGTCACTGTGCACCCGTACGACAAACGTTAAAACTGCTTTGTTCTTGTTATGAATGTTACAATAATGAAACAATGAACTGACATTGTTGGAGAGAGGGAGGGTTGGTCACCGCAGGTACCACACGTCCCCTAGGCCGTAATACTAAGAATGTGGCTGTTGTAACGTGAATACAGTGATACCTGACTTAAACGGAACCTGTGCATAACGAAGATCTGTCTTTAGTGGAAGCCGTTTACAGTTCGGTAGAGGCTACCGGTCTCATCTTCAAGGGACCGATAGGCTATCCTGAAACGTCTGTGACTACCATTAAACTCTTCGTAACCTCCCGGAAGAGCGAAGACCTACAATTTTATGTCTTCTCGGTCGGTACACTTTTGGAGATAAGAAAGAGGGGTAGAGGAGATTCCTTTTATGTTTCTGTCGTGTAGAAATGCTCACAGACGCAGTCCGGGAAGTCCCGAAGACCTCTCAGGCATCAGAGACCCAAATAACGTATCTGAAAGTTGCCTATTTCACAGCTTTTCTGTAATTCAGGAATGTTAGTTGCATTCCAATTTTCCAAGTCGAAATGGAAGTTTTAAGGTATTACATTTAACTGCCGCGAATATTTGGACTGTTAAATGTAATGGAATAGGACTTAGTGGATTGGGTCTTCTGTGAGACTGGCCGTGAAATATATTGTATTTCAACTAAAGTATTTGAGCCGATGTGGAATGTGCATGCTAAGGTCAAAGACACATAACGATTTTGGAAAGCAAGATCTGCACTCTTCTGGGACATTACGCGTAAACAATTACCACAAGACGCCGCGTAATATCCCAGAAGAGCGCAGATCTCATCAACATCGCGGCGGAAGCCTGAAATCAAGGCTGGAGAGCAAGGTTTTACTGAATTTTTTTTAGACCAATTTTAATATAAAATTAAGGTAAGTTACACGTAAAGGATTTTATTTTTCAAGTCAATGCCGTCGCTAAACAATGAGGTTATGTATATTTCGTTCGTGTATGTGCCACTGTCTCTTTAAATTTGTTTTCATTCTGTTTTTTTTGTAATATTACACAATAAAACTGAATTACTGTGACGCTGTAGTACAGGGATGACCACAATGCTGTTCGCGCGATTTGCCTCTAAAAGAAATATTAAATCAGTAAGTCAGCAAATGATCGGAGATCCTAACCTCCTGTATGAGCTTTATATTATCTGTACCGTGCACTTCAGTAATTAATTATTTAATTATTCCAACAAATGAACTACACTATTTTAGTGTTTTCTTGTCCCTACATATGTTTCGGCACTCTCGACGACACCCCTGAAGAAGTTCCGAAACATATGTAGTGACAAGAAAACACTAAAATAGTGCAGTGCATTTGTTGGAATAAATAAATAACTCCTGTATGAGATTATGTACGATGTTCATCTCCAGTACGCATGCCTCTAAATCGGTAACGTGGCCTTCACTTGCTTCCTTGTTCGGCTCAGGGTTAGTACAGTGTGTTAGCTCTAACTGTGTACTTCTTCATCTCATTCACAGGTACGTTTCTGTACATAGTAATAACATAGCATGGCTTACATCATCCACTTTTTTATTCACCATATTAGTAAATTTTCAAAAAAAATTATATACCTGTATTAACTTTATCTACAGGTTTGGACAGTTTTTTTTTCTTTCTTCAGTGGCTGGAGAGCTAAAAATAAAACAATAGATGAATGTTTCATGCAAAACTTTTTTAAAATACATTTTAAAAAAAATTTATTTAGTTATATATTTTAAACTGTAGTAGTCTTAACAATGATTTACCACTCCATCGGCAACTGGACATTCTGTGAAAACAAACATTATAACAACACGATTTAACCAAGAATACACACACGCACGCACTGAATATTGAATCCGGATAATGTGGACTGGATATTGAAACATTATGCATATGATATGCTCTGCAACTTACACAATATCAATATCATTGTATGCAAGTATATACAGGGCATACACAAAAGAATGGTGCGATTTTAATAGTGAACACTATTAAAACCGCACTATTCTTTTGTGTATGCCCTGTTTATCCTATGTACAGCGCTCCACATGATTTTGTAAACTCTCTGAATACGGTTCGTTAAGAACCGAAACATGTTGGGAGTATGTGTAATTTGTGTAATATGCATACTTTACCGGATGTGGTGTATTGTGTGGTTGTTTATAAAATATTTGGTTATTAAAGTAGTTTACTTTTGCAAAAAGCTGACCTTGAACGGCATCTTAAAAACTTTTCTAAAGAAAGGAGACCTTAACTAACTGAAACCAGTTTCTTTCAGCTGGATGAACAGAAATATGAAACCATGAAATAAGTAAAATGTGTTTTTTATTTTATTTTACCAATTCCTGTCTCTTGCCTAAGTTGCCTGCTAAAGCGCGGCTCCCGAAGCTTGTCCAGAGGGCCACCGCTGCTGTATTATATTGTATGTCTTGTGATAAATTGCTCATTAATTCACAAAGTTTCTGGAAGTGAACCCTGAAATATAATCATTGCTGCTATTAAAGTATGTATTCACACATTCTTGAGCCATCCCATACCAGTTCTATCTTAGAACCAAATTCCCAAATAACCATATTAATGGTATCTTTCGATTTAATTTCCAATTCCAAGTGCCCCTTTTCCAAGACCTTTCCCTAACAGAATTTTTATTGATGTATTCTTGTGTTCTGTATCCTGAAAAAAATGTTCGGGTAAATTATTTATGGTGTTAAACATAACGTTGTATCTACCGTGCATTTTCAAATGAGATGTGTTCAAAAATCACCAACTAATGCACATAAACTTTTCAATAGTTTATTCTTAAAATACCCCTATACGTATTTCGGTGGTTTAAACCACCATCTTCAGGGGGTCGTGGAGATTATATATGTAATAACTATAAGTCTATGCATTTTAATCTCCACGACCCCCTGAAGATGGTGGTTTAAACCACCGAAATACGTATAGGGGAATTTTAAGAATAAACTATTGAAAAGTTTATGTGCATTAGTTGGTGATTTTTGAACACATCTTATTTATGGTGTGTCATATTTAAAGTTCTGTGGCGATAAATTGCAGGATGTGCTGTCTTTTGTTTACGAATTCTGTTGCCGTTCCGTTACAGAACGTGTCCTTTCCTTACAGATGTGACTGCGATCCCATTAAACACGGTGCTCTCTGAAGCAGGGTCCAACGTAACTCTTGCTTGCCCCGGAGTGACGGAGCTGTCCTTGGTGCATATGTTAGAATGGCGATCGCAAGTGAAGCTCGTGGAATATATGGGGGAGAGCACGCCCGTTTGGGAGCATAGACATCGCATTACGTTACTGCCGGACACGTTTGCTCTTCATTTTCATCCTGTGACTGCTGAGGACAGTGCAGAGTATAGCTGTCTGGTCAACAACCGGCCGAAACCAGAAGCTATCGTAAGGCTGATCGTACAAGGTAAGACTGGTCACAGTTCTTATAACGTCACTTGTTTTATCATGTCATTGCTTTGTTGAACATCGTATTTGGATTAGGGCGAAATGTTTGTAACCGAAATGAGGAACGAGAACCATTTAGCACGCAAATAATTTCGAATTGCGTATGACCAGGGCCGGAATTACGTATGAGCTAGACAAGCTACAACTTGGGGCCTCACATTACAAGGGCCCTCAGTGAGGCCGCCTCGCTAAAGAAATATGCATTTGTGTTGAATGAAAATTGTAATACAAGATTATGATAATTATTATTGACTATTGTTGCTTGTTCTATGTTTGTATTTATCGCAAATACTACTATACACGATAGAGTAAATTAGGCATAGCAGATTTGTGAACAAAAAAGCAGTCAGTTCGCGCTTGGCCTTAATAGAACATCTGTTACTTCTTTTGTGTCCTTATCAAATAACGACTAATAGAAACGTATGTATGTATGTACGTAGTATGGTATATGTATGTAGTATGTATGTATGTATGTATGTATGTGTGTTGTTGTATGTATGTATGTATGTATGTATGTATGTATGTTGTGTGTGTGTGTATGTATGTATGTATGTATGTATGTATTGTATGTATGTAGTATGTACATATGTAGTATGTATGATTATGTCGTATGTTGTTGTATGTATGTATGTATGTGTGTATGTATGTATTGTACATATGTATGATGTATGTAGCATTTTATACGTACCCTTCCACTAGCATGAAAATGATTAAACCTAAAATTTAGTAGAGGGGCAGGGGCCTCTTAAAATGTTGCGGCTTAGGGCCACAGTACGCTTAAATCCGGTCCTGTGTATAACCCTTCAGGTGTCCATGCAAACCACGGAATCACCCCCATTTGACTCGGACATAATGACCATCGCATCACACGCAGTTACACGAGTCACGACATGCCATTTTGTAACAAATGTCATCGGAAGACGTTCGGCGTTTCAGTACATCTGCAGTGTAAGGTTCTCCTGCTTTCTCTCTTTCATCCGTCCTGTCTTTGTGCGGTTTGTCCTGATGCAAACCTACAGGTTTTATTAAACACGTGTTCTGTGGCATTTATATGTTTTTTGTCCATCCAGCGCTGCAGCCGTAACTACAATAAAAACTGGTAACTTCCATTCAACTTATAGCCACATGAAACGCGAATCACAACTTAAATAAATTCTTATATGCTTACTTTAATTCTGGGCGCAAAAATTCTTAGCCTTGTCTGACTTTTGAAGGTCGTTGTTGATAGAACATGTTTTGATATAAGCATGGCTTAATGAATGTTAGAGAACCCGGTGTAGCTCAGGTGGTATAGTGACTATGCTGTGGGCTGGATGTCCGAGGAATCACGGTTCATTTCCTGGCAAGGTATGAGATACATTCCTTCTCCAAAGCCTCCAGACCGCCTCTGGAGTCCATCCAGTCTCCTGTGTAATATATACTGGTGGGCTTTTTCGCTTTCAGATGAAGGATGACGCAATGAGTGTGACATTTAAGATTATATGCAACGTTTCACTTTGAAATTTGTCAGGCAACGAAATTTAAATCGATCGTAAAGATTCCTTCAGATTTTCTACGAAATTTAAGAGAAATAATTTTATTGTTTTCACGCGAAAGTTTGTTCCTGGTCAACATGCGCTAAGAGAGAGTGTGACAGTTTGTGCGTAGTATTTACAAGGTTGTGTGAATAGACATAGGAACGATAAGATCTGCGCTCTTCTGGGATGTTACGCGGCGACGTGTAGTAATTGTTTACGACCCTTGAAGATGGGACCGATACATTGTCCCGAAACGTCGGTAAACAATTACCATACGTCGCCGCGTAATATCCCAGAAGAGCGCAGATCTTGTCAACATCGCCGCGGAAGCCTGAAATCAAAATATAGGAACATCTCAGCAAACTCTGCGTCGTATTTTGTGCACAGAATGTCACGTGACAAAACATGAAGTGCTTGTGTCTAATCATTTATGGAGTTTTATCAATGAAACTTACAGTGTCATCATCTCTATAAAAAGGAAGAAGTAGTTACAAAGTGAAACCGCCTGGCAGAGAAGAAGGCAATTAATACAGTAATCTTTCTTGGAACATCTTGTTGTATCCTGTAACGTTACCAACTCCGGTAATACGAATGCATAATTCAGTGCATGCGTAGAAGCAGGAAGCGGGCGAGCGGTTAGCAACTTAAGTGCTTAATGTGTTGTGTTAGTGGAAGAGGGATTAGACATCCTCTTAACGTATCTTCAAGTCGCCGTTCTTCAGCAATGATGTGAAGTTAATCCCAAATGTGGAACACGTTCAACTTTCTTGAAACGACTAAGCTAATAATTATTTCTTATACATTGATAATATTGCACAAACAGAGTAAAAGTCTGTTACGTTGTTACGATATGCTCCCCCCGTCCCCCATTGGTTAAGCAATAGGCCTTGAAGTTTCTGCATTTAATCCTTTGACTGTTAGAAAAAGATAGTTTGTGTCACTTGTTAAGCGAAATATGTCGTGCGCAGCATGTGTTAGGTTAACTGTTTTGAAACCTTCCACCTAGTTAAATCCTAGAAATGTTGTCGTGTGTTGATCCGTGTTAGCCTAGTAAATTGGCGTGCTGCGGTGTAGATAACAGTATTTCTGACACCACATCCTATAAGGACTCGGGCACGTAAGGCAACTTCTACAGTAAGTAGGCCAATTGGCAGGCTTAGTCGGTGTGTGAAGGCACACGGGACAAAAGCTGATCTTCAGGATGTGATTTTAAACACGTTAATAACTTTAGAGTTTGTTGTTGTTTGTTGTTGATTGATTGATTGATTGATTAAGATGTCCGTCATAGCTTGAGTTTCTCTACCTACACAGTTAAACTAAAATCGCAGTGGTACAACCTACAGATGAGTAGGAATATAAGTTTACGTGATAAACGAATATGTTTTACGAGTTCCTGTTGGAAGTCCTTATTTGGTAGTTGGTTGAATTTACGAATTAGGATTGACTAATGTGCTTGTGACGTGAGCTCTGTCTTTGAAATATCTTGTAAATTATGTAACGTTTTCGGTAATTTGGGGAAACATGTATTCGGTAATCTATGAAATAATGCCTAAATAATATATAATTTACTAATTTCGGGGGCACGCGATGGAGCAATTGGTTGAGGCACTGCGCTACAAGCCGGAAGGTCGCGGGTTCAATTCGCGATGGTGTCATTGGAATTTTTCATTGGCAATCTTACGACCTTCATGTGCCGATTGTCTTGAAATCTGGGAGCCTCAACCTCCTGGAACCAGGCCTGTACAGGGATTGCTTTATATATATTTTTTGCATAATATTTGGGTCTTTCAGATCTCCCCTTGTTTTCTGTAACGTCATAGTCTGTGTTGTTGTCCGATATGGTCTGAGCAGAAGTTGGCGGCAGAGTTGAATCATGGAAAAAATGTCGTGAATTGAAAATACTTTGAAGGAGGCGACTTTATCTTATTTATAGGTACTAAACGTGGTGCTATGCAGGGTATACAGCGCACAGAGGTCAACATCGCAATCAAAATATTAGATAATCTTAGCCATACTTCAACTGGGCTGTTATAACCCCTGCTGTTACTTCTACAGCGCCTGATCTTTATTCTTGCTCGAAACGGTGTCGTTAATGGACAGACTGATGTAATGTGACACGGCATACATGGAGAAATAACGTGCGAGCGTCGTTGTAATTGGACACAAAGAAACGTCTTCAAAGTGAAAATTTCGCTCAATTTTAAGTGTGTTCTGTCTTCTTGAATTGGGAAGGGTTTCATAACATGCACTTACTGTGAGATTAGGTTTCAAACTTTACTGAGAAACTGGAGAAACTATAAACCTCGAGGCGGTGGAATCACTGGAATTGTACAGATCCGATGATGTATCTGTGGCCCTAGGGGGCCGGGATGAACACCGTCTGTCAGAGATCAACTAATAGTGTGATCATGAAGGCGGATGATGTATTTGTCCCTAGGAACCTTCTGTGGTGCCAAAAAGGCAAGACGATAATGACTGGAGTCCGTTAAGGTCTGCGAATACCTGAGATGTGGAGGTGTGTTAAGTCTTTTCGGTCACACTTCGTATCTCTCTTTCATTTTACCGTCCGAAACCTCCAAAAAAGAGCGTCTTTTTGCAGATAGAATATAGCGTATTTTGCTGCGTTTATTTAATGGAGTGCGCAGCTTATTTGCATATAGAATTGCCTAGTATAATGATGACTGCCTTAAACCATGTTTAAGTAGAGCCTAACTCATTCGTTAATTTGAGATACAAATTTACTGTAGTTACTGACGAAATTACACTATTATTATTATTATTATTATTATTATTTTTAACGTTTCTCAAATACTCAAGTACCGATATGAAAACTAAACCGAAATTAGTGATAAGCTACTCTTTCTGAAAATTTTTTTACTAGACATATCTAGCGCCAATTAATTTTGGCCCCTGAAATATTGTATTTCTATGGAACTTATAAACATTTGAAACTTTTGTTAAGGCATTGTGTTTATGGAATGTAGAATAACTACATGTGCTTTGAGAAAAAATTTTAGGATTTCGAATTCGTGACAAAATTTGGTAATGGAGATAGATCAGAAACATGTCTATGCGTTGTGTAGGAAGTGGCGTTGATATAGGCCATTATATGAAATGTGAGGCTCTGTGCCCGACTGACATTTTTAATTTGTACAGAATCTTTATGGAAGTAACTCAATGATTGTGAAACTTGAGATTCCTTGTTATACCAGTAATCACTGGGCCACAGGAATTGTCACTAAGGACTAAAGAAGTACCTGGAAATAGTACCAGGCAAGCACTTAGTAGAACTGCAAAGAACAGCTACACTGGGAACAGCACACATAACAAGGGAAGCAAGTGGTGAAGGGTGCCAGTGGTTTAAGAGGATAAGTAACAGGTAAAAGGACCTGATATTAGAAGAGATAATAATAATAACAATAATAATTATTATAATAATACTTTTTATGTGGCGCTATAGCACAAGTAGGGCCTAGGCCGCCTCGTTTCGAGGTTTCTAGATCACACACACAAACACACACGCACACACACACCCGCTAGGACTCCTCTGAACGAGTGAACGAGTGAGTAGCTCGTCGCAGAGGCCGCTATCTACACAGCACAACAAAAATTGAAGATACGAACATCCGTGCCCTCGGCGGGATTTTTTTTTTTTTGTCTGTCTGGGGTTTTTCCCCATTGATCCATTTTTGTACTGTTTAAATCCTTTTCGTCCTTCGTGTCACTGTACGTTCCATACTACCGTCCTTATACAACAAACACAACACAAACGTCCATGTCCCTGGTGGGATTCGAACCCACGATCCTAGTAAGCGAGCGGCCGAAGACCCACGCCTTAGACCGCACGGCCACTGGGATTCGAACCCACAATCCCAGCAATCGAGCGGCCGCAGTCTACGTCTTAAACCGCGCGGCCACCGGGATAGGCAATATAATAATTAAATTCAATTAATTCAATTCTAGTCTATTAATGTGCCGAGTCAACAGCCAGAAGGCCAATTACAGAAACAGCACAACGTACAAACACAAATAACAACGAAAAATGAACAGGACACAAATGAAACAAACACAACCATAATAATAATAATAAATAATAACTGAAATTTTTATTTATTGTCTTTCGTTTTCCGGGATGTTGCGTGGCATTGATCAGTATCTTGTCACCAAGGTTTCGGGACAGTATATCGGTCCCATCTTCAAGGGTCAGGCTGCCCAAGAAGAAGTTCTGCTCCAAATTTCTTGTTCTGTATGGCTTGTTGCATTCTCTGGCAAAGCACACGATCGAGGAAACTTTAAAGGTCTGAAGAAAGTGATTGTCAGAACTAAATTTTGAATCTTAAGATCTCATCATTATGCAATAATAATAATAATAATAATTTTTATTACTATCCATTTATTTATTGACTTTGTTGACAGTTTCAAGGAAAGCAGTTACAGGCAAGCACCCCAAAGCTGTCATTAGAGCAGTGAGTAGTCCAATACGTCCTTCGAGAGTGAAGGATGGAGTCGAAGTAATTAGAGAGAAATGAAAGTGTAATTACGCCCAGCATGTGGCAGCTTGTTAGGACAAGTCGTGGGCTTGGCATGCAGAGAGAAGCATTTCGTATGGACACACCGTTTTTACTGGAGGAACGTGTAACTTGGTTGTGGTTCGGTGCTGAAGTGACGGGTTTGAGCCTGAGAGGTTGTGGTTGGGGGTGAGGGCTCAAGAATAATAATTATATCAGTTAGTCATGAGATATGTAAGCCTTATATTCTGCACTTACACCACGTGATTCTTAGTATGTATTCTGTTGAGTCAAGTACATTACCCTTTAGCATATGCATGATAGCGGACAGTCCTGTAATGTCGGAACAGGCAGCATTTTGTCATTTTTTTCTGCTAGATAGGAAAATGAGTCTAATAATTTACTAGCATTTTGGTACGTAGTAATGGACAGCACGTATTAATGGGCTTCCTTAACCGTTACGTGTAAGGTATCGTACTTGTAACCCTTTAGAGACTAGTATTGACCTGAATTATATTTAAAGATTTAACTCGTACCGCGCAGTAAACACAGTGCGTCTCAGTAATGAAAACCAATTAGTTAATGCTGTATAAGGAAATATTTGTTGTGTTATTCACTGGAACTATACGGGACACACACATATACTGTGGGCAGAACGTAGACATTTTTAACTCTAAATCTTGTGGTACATATGGTAACCAGTGGGCTTTAAAGGCTTCAACTTGTACGTTACGTGTGTGATTTGATTCACCTCAAATGTTTGTAACGACTTCCTTTAATAGAACGGTTTTTTCTGTTTATTTTTGCTGTAGGAAGCTTTGATTTATCATTCGAATATGATCGTGGCCTTGTTACTGCGGGTCCCCCCCCCCCCCGTGAATATTATCTCACATAGCTATGGATGAGGCCTACGTCCATGGTGATTGGCTTTAATGTCTGAAAATAATGCCATGGTGTTATTCGGTAATCTGTTCCATCATACCGTTCAGGTACCCCACACAGAAAATTTGATTTCTTACAGAAACGTGATGACAGTAACTGATTTGTGACAGTGAGGTGTTGATCCCGCTCACAGATCGGCTTAACGTTCTGTGTTAAATATGGCCAACTGTCACAACTAATATTTTCGCCTGGTGCCAGCTTTCGTAATTCACAATGAAGCGTGTTGTGTAAAACAGCCTAGGGCCGTGCCAAGGCTCAGGCGGTTAGTCGCCAGGCTCTCACCGCGGAGGCCCGGGTTCGATCCCGGGTCAGCCCATGTGGGATTTGTGGTGGACAAAGTGGCACTGGGACAGGTTTTTCCCCGAGTACTTCAGTTCTTCCCTGTCAATTTCATTCCACCGGTGCTCCATTACTCGGAAAAACGAAAAGACACTAATCATCTCCATCACAGGGTTGCACAGTATGCCTTAAGGCTGCGGTGCGTCCGTAACTTGTGCTGCGGGGCCCTTCTCCACAAAAAAGAGCCTAAAGTATGCTTAGCTACTTTTTAAACACGTTAGTCAAATTCTTTTTTAGGGAATGAGTTAATTTACGGAGTTTCTTGAAGTGTAGAATAATCTAAATGTTTTCAAGATAATTGTGGATTGTTCTGGATTAAAACCTCATTCGTAATAATGTTTAAATCAGAATATCCGTTTCCTTTTGGAAATTCCCAAGTTCGAAACTGTGAGCGGTGGAAGCAGCTATTATAAGAGTATTTTCGTTTCCTTCCTTCATTAATTACAGCTATTTGTGCCATTGAACCTTAGAACATGTTGTGACCATGTAGTTCCAACTACTTGTATTCCATTGCCCATAAGTCATGTTGCAGCTCAATGGTAACATAAATCATGTAGTTAAAAAAGCGTCGACAAATAAGGTAAGAACATTGAAGGTACAATATCATATTGCTTTAGACTAAAGCCCCATTTGAATCTTGGCGTGTTATCGGCTGTATGTAAGACGGGTTGTCGTGGTTTTCCTTAGTGTTTGATTAGGCTCTTAAAATCTTCATCCAAGTCTCTATCATTTATTGTCTTTCATTTCACTCGATGTTATTCAATGGATTACAAACAGCTACTTCATCTGACGTGTGAGCAGGCCTGCATTTACAACAGCTACTTCATCTGACGTGTGAGCAGGCTGATATTACAAACAGCTACTTCATCTGACGTGTGAGCAGGCCTGCATATTACAAACAGCTACTGCATGTGACGTGTGAGCAGGCCTGCATATTACAAACAGCTACTTTCTGATGTGAGCAGGCTGCATATTACAAACAGCTACTGCATGTGACGTGTGAGCAGGCCTGCATATTACAAACAGCTACTTCATCTGACGTGTGAGCAGGCCTGCATATTACAAACAGCTACTTCATACTGACTTGTGAGCAGGCCTGCATATTACAAACAGCTACTTCATCTGACGTGTGAGCAGGCCTGCATATTACAAACAGCTACTGCAATGTGACTGTGTGAGCAGGCCTGCATATTACAAACAGCTACTTCATCTGACGGTGAGCAGGCTGCATATACAAAGCTACTTCAACTGACTTGTGAGCAGGCCTGCATATTACAAACAGCTACTTCAACTGACTTGTGAGCAGGCCTGCATGTTCTGATCTGATCGGCTTTGTGTGATGGGAAAATTACGAGAAATGGACAGAAATTTTAACTTGAACACGTAAGAAATTTTTCCGAGTGGATTCATGTAGTTACGGTGTTGTGTATTTGCGTTCAGGAGGCACCCGGTTCATATCTTGGCCTAGTTACCGCCTCTCCTGTCAGATATTTTAGTGGTCTTCATCCGTTCTTCAAGCAGATGCTGGACCAATGATCTTCAAATAACCACGATCACTTACTTTTCATATCGTTACGTAAATTGCCCAACAGTCATTTAACTATCAAACTCCATGCAGACTAGTCCTGTCTGAGATGGTGATAGTTCCTCAGCTAGTCAAGAAATTTCCCATAAACTTACTGGTTTACAACACCCACCCACTTATCCCCATCCTGAGCCAGATGAATCTATTTCATCCCACGTCTTCAAAATCCATATTAATATTCTTCCTTCTGTGCTGTGTTTTCCAAGTAGTGTCTTTCCTTCAGTTTTCCCCACCAAAGCCCTGTTTGCAATCATCACTTAATTTTCGTTCTCAGTCGACTGTATGCGGTAGAATAATTTGCGGATAGCAACGACATACTTCCTTAATGTTAAGGGCTGACAGCAAGTCCTGTCGTTACAATTTTCTTTGAATCACAATAAGGAAAGTTACCGTTTTTGTCTATATGAGTTCTCTGCTCCGTGGCTGTGGCCTACGACCACCTGTTCAGTTAGAGGTTTTGAACTTAAATGCCTGCAACCGCAGCTTATGGGAACTGAATTACTCTATGGTGTCTGGTATAAATTAGGATAAGTAGCAACAATGTGCAAATAGTGGTTAGGAAAACCCGCGCGAAGAGGAGTTTGACCGCTAGGGGATGAAAGAATATAATTGTGGAGATATCGAACGGAACAGTTTGGAGAGGATGTACACGTACGTAATTAAACACTTAGCACGTAGTGTGTAGTGTCTGCCGTGTTGTTTCGTCGTGTACTTAACCAGCTGCATCCACAGCGAGTTAGAAGGCGGAAGTAGTAGGTTTCTTCGAGACGTCGGTGATATCTTCACGCGTTACAACCGGGAACACTCTTCACTCATTGTGGAACATCGTGAGCGTAACTCTCTGATGTCAAAAATGACGTAGCTGTTGGAGGTTGACTGTGCTGCAAACTTAAACCACAAGATTACCTTAACCATTTAAAGATCGTCTGTCAGCGTTTGTACCGCCTACTGTAGTATAAAGGCACAAATTGAATTTTTCCTAGAGTGTATTGTACACGTAATTACCAGAAGGACGAGCGGACTCAGCTTGGAAACCTTCACAGCAGTAAATTCCCCCTCCCCCCCCGCATAATAAATGTAATGTTTCTAGCTACGCTTATCTTTAGTCGTTCTTCAAAGGGTGAGAAGGAATTCCAATCTTAGTAAGTCGTCTCCCATCAACAGTAAAGTTGCCCTACTGTTTTAGGCCTATAAATCATTAACACGCCCAATAGTGTGCAGCCAATACACACTTCAACAAATTATATCTTTCCTACAAGAAGGCGTTAAAAATTATTACTGACTCCGAAGGGCAGCACCACGTAGTTTGTACCTATAAACAATAAACACCGATGATTTACCTTAAAATATTAAATGATTTTTCTTTGTTATGGACACGGAGTATGTTCTCTGTGAGGTAGGTGCTGAGGCTTTGCGTGTCTTTTAGATCAGTGTCAGTCTGTAATGTTACTTCCGATATATGAGTCTGGAATGAAAAATGTAATAATTCAATTCAATTCAATTCTAGTCTATTAATGTGCCGAGTCAACAGCCAGATGGCCAATTACAGAAACAGCACAACGTACAAACACAAATAACAACGAACAATGTACAGGACACAAATGAAACAAACACAACCAAACCAAACAAACAAATAAAAGAATACTTAAATAATTAATGAGGACACCTTGTAATAATGTAATAAAATAGTATCACATCTGACTAAGTGTGACAATTTGACTTCTGAAGACATCCAGTTGATTACAAACTGAATTTGCGGCAGTTGCACACCGGCCGGAGGGACAATTTGTATAGGACGAACTGACATGAAACAAAGGAAAGCACTATAACAGCAGATAATTATGAAAGTGTATCAGCATTTTCTGAGACCTGAGTTTTTTAGAATGAAAATTTTCAGTGGGCAGGATTCTCGAGCTTTAATTATTCTTAGCCTGGTAAGCCGGCAAAATGGCGAAAATTCGATAGTGATATCTCCAGAAAAATAGTATGCAATAAACCGGCAACTATGACGAAAAGCAACTGGACCACTGGAAAACTGGATGGATGGATAGATAGATAGATGGCAGATAGAAAGAAATATTGCTACTGTTACACCATCCTGTTTCGTGTCGAAATTCTTTAAGGAAAAAAGAGTGAAAGGTCTCTTCCTTTTACAAAAGCAAAGAGTGTGAAAGACTCGAAGACACAAGACGTTACGATCTTATCGAAGACTTGCCTTTTCCGACGAAAGCAAGAACAGAGATCTGAAGGCTTGCATAGGAGGCTAAGAAGGGTTTAGCAGTATCTAAGGTACGGCATTATCTTAGAGTAGTTCAAAACAGCAGCGAGGAACGAAGGAAAGAGTGTAGATCTTGTGTTATAACTTGGGCTGTAACACGGTTGAGTTCAGCTACCGCACTCGGTAATGTGGCTGTACATCAAATAACACGCTGCAGTAATCCCTGGATAGAGGAAAGTTGGGACAAGTTACCTTATTGCCTACGTATTAGATAAGACTCCTGGTCAGGCCTCAGACACTAAAAACTTTTCCCTCAAATCTGTTGCGTCCAACACTTCTTCAAAGTAGTGCTTTACTTGTTTAAGCGTGTAACTTATCTGTTTCTAATAACTCAGAAGCGGTAGTCCTCTGTTTGTGATATTCCTGCTTTTATGAATTCTCTGTTCTTCGTCTAGTTTTTTTTCTGTGAGCCAGGATAACTCGGCTGATAACTGTATTCTGGAGAACTGCGCTTCAGATCCCGGCAGTAGTAACCATATACCAGTTAGGTTCTGGGGCCAACCCGAGTGCCCATTCTGTTAGAAAACACGACTCGTTCCACGGGATTAAAGAGACAGAAGCGCCATATGTCCATTTTTAGGAACAACGGAAGTTTTAACTCATTTTTAGGCGCATTCGCAAAATGGCTAAAAGCGACTATCAGCTTCGTCATATCTGTCCGTCCTTCCGCCCGTCTGTCCGCACTGAACAACTCTGCACCCACTGGAGGGATTTTCATGGAAGTTGACATTTGAGGGTTTTTCGAAAATATTTCGGGAAAATTCAAGTTTCATTAAAATCTGACAAGAATAACGGACACTTTATATGAAAAGCCATATAAATTTATGATAATATCTCGTTGAATGTTTCTCATAATGAGAACTGTTTCAAACAAAAGTTGTAGAGGAAATTAAAACACAAATTTTGTGTCCAATAAATGTTTTCAGAAAATCGTGCAATTTATGATATAACGTGAAAAAATATGGTAGAGCCGGACATGCCACAGATGACAATATAATACGGCGCAGAAAATGTTCGCTTTGCGTTCCGGATAACTAAGGTAAGGCAAGAATGTACACACTCATAATATTTAATACTTATTGCTTTTCCACTGCAACAGTGGTTATGCGAACGCGCCGCAATGTTACGTTTATACGTGCATTGCCTGTCTTGTTATGTCTTCATGGTATGGTGATTATTAGCAGCCACAGTTGTTGTATTATGAACGCATGATGTGAAGCTTCCCAATGTATTGCGTGTGTGTGATGTGGTCAGTACAGACCTGAAATTTTAAGGGACTTCGCAGTTTAGCTTAAGCAACAATTGAGCAACAATTGAGTTAGCAACTTGATTGATTCTTGGATTAGTTAACGACAATTTATTTATAGCATAAAATGGTAAAATCATTTAAATGTCGAATTATAAAACGTGGAAGGAAGAAGATGAACACATTTTTCCAAAGCGTCCGAGGAAAATAAAGAAAGATATCGCAGAATAGCAAGTATTTTGGCAGAGATTCGATCCCAAATCCTTTAGAGTAAGAAGCAAGGTAGCCAACCACTTCACAGGAGCTTTCGCGAGTATGTTTAACCAAGGGAAGTGTCAGATATTCGTTATATGTGCGGCGAGCAATGTCAACATAAGGCACTGTGAGTAACATTTGCGTGCCGGAAGAATATTGGACACTTGAAGCGTCGACTGTGTAGTCGAAAGGACAGAGCACCGATGCAGGCAGATATAGAGTGACAGGCCGCTTTGTTGGTTTTATTGACGAGCTTGAATTTGGCCTTCCATTGACTGCCTTGTAACAGGCATAGACTGAGTTTCAGTTGATGGCAAAAGCGAAGCCAGCCTCAAACTCAGACTGCAGTATGTTGAAGGATAATATTAAAATATATTTTAGAGAAATATTTTTGAACTGATAAATTTTATTTACATTCACCGTGCATTTTTCTTTCAATATTTAAGAACCAAGTAAATGCATTTTTTATTTAAAACTAGTTTATAGTTTTATGAATTTATCTAAAAGCCCCTACATATGTTTCGGTCTGATTTCAGACCATCTTCAGGGGGTCACAACTACACTTAAACGGCGAACATATGGACTTGTTATAAGTGTAGTTGTGACCCCCTGAAGATGGTCTGAAATCAGACCAAAACATATGTAGGGGCTTTTAGATAAATTCATAAAACTACAAAATAGTTTTAAATAAGAAAGTGCATTTAGTTGGTTGTTAAATATCGATTTTTGAACTGGTTTAACTAGGCGGGTTATGAATTAAATGGCGGGATTTCGTTCACACTTTTATAAATTTTCAGTTACATAAATGCGTGTAATGTCTTAGCAATATGCATATAACTTAACGTGCCCTGTGGGCAGCCGTGATAGCTCAGTCGGTATAGCGACTTGCTACGGGCTGGACGGTTCGGGGTTGGAACACCGGTGAGGGCGAGATTTTCCGCACCCATCCAGACCGGCTGCGAGGCCTACCAAGCCTCGTACAATGGCTACCAGTTGTCTTTCCCGGGGGTAAAGTGGCCGGGGGTTGGCGTTGACCACACTCCCACATGCAGCGTCGAGGTAAAAGTAGGTATAGGCGTACCTCTACTTCCCTTTCTGTGCCTTTATGGCAGGTTACAGGAAGAACTTTGCTTTATACCTTTACCCTGCAATACTGTATTTAAGTTTGTTACCTATTTTTTCTTCGCATAGAGAGAAACATTGTGGAATATGACGCGATGTCCGATAATTTATATCCACTCTCCTACAAGCCTATTGCCTGCAGCTTAAAGCACAGGGGCGCCTTTACCTTTACATCTTCGCCTTTATTATTATTATTATTATTATTAATGTAAGGAGTACGGAGTGGCTCAGTTGGTTGAGGCACTACGCTACAAGTCGGAACGTCGCGGTTTCGATTCCCGATGATTTTTCATTGACATAATCCTTCCGGCCGCACTATGGCCGTGGGGTTGACTCAGCCCCTAACATAAATGAGTACTGGGGATATTTCCTGAGGGTAAAGGCGGTCGGTGCGTAGGGCTGACAACCTTGCTACCTTCGTGTGCCGATTGTCTAGAAATTCTGGGAGCCTCAACCTCCTGGAACCCTAAGGGCCTGTAATGGGATTGCTTTATCTTTTGCCTTTAGTAATGAAATATGTCTGGTCCAAGTGTGTTGAATGAACATTGCTGTGGCTTTCCTAATGTTGGAATACTGACTGAAATCGGACCATGACCATCTCCTGCTGCATCTTTTCCAATTAATATTTCACTGATAACTGTGTCCGGATATGAAGTGTAGGCTGACCTATTGATAGCGTAGGTAGTAAATAAGGGATAAATAAAAACTCAGGAGTTCTAATATACGCTCTTACGTGGAGCTGTTTCTCTTGAATTTTTTTTTTCAATGGCTCGACAGCCTCTTGGGGGCCTAGGCCGCCTCTTTTTTCGAGGCTTCACGATCACACTTTTGTTTAGACACATCACACTCGGTAGGACTTCTCTGGACGAGGGACCAGCTCGTCGCAGAGACCTTGAAGTTTTAGCATGATTTATTAACACAGACCTAGCCTATGGATTTATTAACACAGACCAAGCCTATGGATTTATTAACACAGACCTAGCCTTTGGATTTATTAACACAGACCTAGCCTATGGATTTATTAACACAGACCAAGCCTATGGATTTATTAACACAGACCTAGCCTATGGATTTATTAACACAGACCAAACCTATGGATTTATTAACACAGACCTAGCCTATGGATTTATTAACACAGACCAAGCCTATGGATTTATTAACACAGACCAAACCTATGGATTTATTAACACAGACCTAGCCTATGGATTTATTAACACAGACCTAGCCTATGGATTTATTAACACAGACCTAGCATATGGATTCATTAACACAGACCTAGCCTATGGATTTATTAACACAGACCTAGCCTATGGATTTATTAACACAGACCTAGCCTATGGTTTTATTAACACAGACCTAGCCTATGGATTTATTAACACAGACCTAGCCTATGGATTTATTAACACAGACCTAGCCTATGGATTTATTAACACAGACCTAGCCTATGGATTTGTTAACACAGACCTAGCTTATGGATTTGTTAACACAGAACTAGCCTATGGATTTATTAACACAGACCTAGCCTATGGATTTATTAACACAGACCTAGCCTATGGTTTTATTAACACAGACCTAGCCTATGGATTTATTAACACAGACCTAGCCTATGGATTTATTAACACAGACCTAGCCTATGGATTTATTAACACAGACCTAGCCTATGGATTTGTTAACACAGACCTAGCTTATGGATTTGTTAACACAGACCTAGCCTATGGATTTATTAACACAGACCTAGCCTATGGATTTATTAACACAGACCTAGCCTATGGATTTATTAACACAGACCTAGCCTATGGATTTGTTAACACAGACCTAGCTTATGGATTTATTAACACAGACCTAGCCTATGGATTTGTTAACACAGACCTAGCCTATGGATTTATTAACACAGACCTAGCCTATGGATTTATTAACACAGACCTAGCCTATGGATTTATTAACACAGACCTAGCCTATGGATTTATTAACACAGACCTAGCCTATGGATTTGTTAACACAGACCTAGCTTATGGATTTATTAACACAGACCTAGCCTATGGATTTGTTAACACTGACCTAGCCTATTTATTTCTCATAAGCGTTAAATTAAAAATCGACTTACATGCATTTCTTTTCAGTGTGAAAATAATTGTGAACCCGTATGACAAGAAGATCATGTCCGCTGGAGGTAGGGCAGGCTGACGGTGACAAGATATAAATATTTTAACTAATACCCAGTGTCGTAAAGCGCACACTTTCCTGGTGAATTAATGAGTTCATTAATTCAAACGTCGTTGTCTCGCCCGGCATGAAGAGGACCTCTGGCTCTGCATAACCTAGTTTATGTAAGCTTTAGAGTTCGTGCGAGTTTGAGTACCTTCTGGTGACCGTGTAATAAAACGGTAGGTCCAGAGGGAAATGTTGGACAGACATTACGGTTCTGACTTTGCAGTTCATCGTTCCGAAGTTATCGCATTGTATCCTCCAAGCGAGTAGCTGTAAATGAATGAATTGGCACCTCTTGGAATATACATAAAATGATTTGATTTGTACCAGAGCCTCCAGTCGGAGGATTTGTGTCACCCGAACGCGCAGAAAAATTTTGTATTGTCGCAGTTCTGTACTAGAGGTACAACGATGCAAGGGAATGTATCTTTATATAATAGTGTTGTATTTGGCTTTGTTCCAAAGCAGAAGGGCTTTCTAAGGCTAAGGATAATGCATTTGTCCTGTCTTGCCTCGGTAGGTTTTTAATATTTTCAATGCCGCAAAAGATATGTCAGAAAAGCCGAACAATCCTTCTCTGAATAATTTTAGAGTTTAACACGTTCAGGGGAAATGTGCTTTTTCTCCATTTTTTAAAAAAATTATGTACATTTTATTAAATGTCTTAACCTTTTTTTTCAGTTCTTGCTGTGTCGTTAGTCACCGTTGGCAGTGAAACTGTTGGTATCACTGTTTTTCTGCATGGTATATTGATGCTGAGTTTCCAATTTTTTTGGGTGGTAACAAGTGAGAGATTTAAATTTATAAAAGGTTAATTACAAATTCTGAAGAAGGGAATGCTTCAGTCACTACTCTCTACTTGGCATCGTGTTAATTGCATTGACGCGAAAGTTACGTATAATAACCGTTTGAAGACTGACTTTAAATTTGTCTTACATTTGTTTCCGCTTTAGTCCAGGTTTCGTCCTTTGTCTTGGCAGTCGCCAGCGCAACATATGAGGTCTTCGTTTGCTCCAGATTAGGGATTAGTTTGATGCTCCCTTCGGACTAAATCCTTCGGAACGTCTACCGATCATCATCTGCCTGTAAAGAGGGATGCTTCATTCACACAAAAGTTTTAAATTATCTGACCAGTCTGTTGTGATTGTCGTGTATATATTTCGTTCCGAATTAGAACGCATTTCGCTATACGAAGAGCTCAATCGGCCGACGGGGCGTAGGGAGCTTTGTGTTTGTCCGCGACATGTTATTACCGGATTGCTTTAATTTGTGTGTCGTACCTAAGCTGACTTATGACATATAGCCTGCAGGCTGGCCAATTGACATGGCTTTTGATACTTACCATACCAGTTTGTTCGTATGAAGTCTTAATATAAGCTACCAATGGGACTTCAGTAATAATTCACCATAGGCCGTGCCATGGCTCAGGCGGTTAGTCGCCGGCCTCTCACCGCGGAGGCCCGGGTTCGATCCCGGGTCAGTCCATGTGGGGTTTGTGGTGGACAAAGTGGCACTGCGACAGGCTTTTCTCCGAGTACTTCGGTTTTCCCCTGTCAGTTTCATTCCACCGGTGCTCCATTACTCGGAAAAACGTAAAAACACTAATCATCTTCATCACAGGGTTGCACAACAAGCCTCAAGGCTGCGATGCTTCCGTAGCATCTGCTGCGGGGCTCTTCACCATGTTAAAAAAATCACCACACATTTTTCTGGAAAATTAGGTGTTCATTGAAGAATATGTTGCCAGCGTATTCCCAAGGTGGGGCTACGCACATTCGTATTGACCTTAGATATTTATAGATGCTAGAGTGAAGTTAACATTTGTGGGGGGGGGGGGGACTTATTGTTGATCTAAATTGTAGATAAAAATAAAGTTTATACCTCACAGAGAACATATGTTCCTTACAAAATGTAATCGATTAATGTTGTTTTGAGAAATAGTTACTGTTCTTTGAGAGAATCATACGAAAGACGTGAAAACACTGTATAGATAAAACTCAGGATTCCATAATATAACAACAATTGGTACACGAAATTACCACTGGCCTTCAAAATGTCAATGTATTTATTTTTACCTGTGACTTCAAATTCCATGTAAATCTGTTCATTCATCTCCAAACAATAACGCGAAACGTTACCTGCCACTGTATTGCTGTGTGTACAGAATTTCAAAACATCTCTTTCATATAGGCATATCGACGTATATCCTATATCCTACCCAGTGATTTTTATTATTTCGTGTATTTCCCTCACACATGTCTGTCCCAGTTAACGCATCGTGCCAAAGCACAGATTATCACTAGTACTAGCGAAAAGGACAGAATTTCGGAGTAGGAGGTTAAGCGCATTTTTCTTTCTATACAGGATGATTCTTTTCCGAGACGCCGTCTCTCCTGTCTGAAAAGCTTCAAGGCTTTGATCAGTTCGTCCCTGTGACAACACGCGTACGTCCCATTAAGTCGCAACCGATGTCTTGCACATTCTGCCCGCCTGATTATTCAGTCGTCCGCCCATCGCAATATACGCGTAGTTAGCTTAAACTTTTCGACTGATAAAGCGTTATTAAATAAGATACTTGAGTTGAAAGTGCTGTTTCAAGAGCTTTGTAACAGTAAAATATTTTATTTCGCACAAAAAAAAAAGGAACTGAAAATTTATAGAGGATAAAACGATGGGCTTGTTAAATTGTATAGCTGATGTGTAACAAATTTTCGTCCTGTCAGTGTGTAAGAGGGAAGAACGGAAGGCCCTTCTATACTTCCTTCTTTTAATACGTCGTACTTTTCTCTTGTTTTCTTGTTCACATAACTTGATTTCATCTTTTAATATAATCTAATTTGGAGTTCTGTTAGTTTAGCGAACTTTCCCCCCCCCCATGGCGCAACAGCCCCTAGTGGCCCAGGACCTCCCCATTATCGAAGCTTCACTATCACACTGAGACACACGACACTCGGTAGGTCTCCTCTGGAAGAGTGATGAGCCCGACGCAGAACCTCTACCTGGCAACACACAACACTCACAACAGACAGACATCCATGCCCCCGGCGGGATTAGAACTCACAATCTCAGCAAGCGGGCGGCCGTAGACCCACGTCTTAGACCGCGCGGCCACTGGGATCGACTTTAACGAACATTAGACGTGTATAAATACATGTGACATGACGTGTGATGACGTATGCATATCATTACATTCCACGACTTTTCTAACTATATGAACGGAATACACGCAGACAACTAGCTGCGTAATATAGACTATGCGTGAGTAGTTCAGAATTATTTCATTGGCCCAGAAATGTATTTTGTCTATTTAATTTCTAGATCGTCCGTGTGTCAACAAAATCCAGTCTTCCTCCCACATACACCTATCTCCTCAACTGGTTTCTTCTCCTCTCTCCATTTGAAAATTTTTATGCTCTGCACATGTGCTGTATGTGTAGTGAATGCCCCACCCATCCCATATAACTGTAGAATTAATGGGTAAAATACATGTGAAGTGTGGTTATTTTTATTTACTTTTCGAATTTAAATTGGAGTCTGGGTAGCTAGGTATAGGGACTAGGCTACAGGCTGGTTTATCCGGAACTCGAATCCCGGCAGGCACAATAAATTTTCTCCGAAATCGTTCAGACCGGCTCTGGGGCCCACCGTGCTTACTATTTAATGTGTACCGGGGCTCTTTCCCGGGGTTAGGGTGGTCGGGGCGTGAACGTGTCCACTCATTTCCATCTATTGCCATGGTTAAGAATGGGTGGAACTATACCTCTACTCCCCGTATATGCCTTCATGGCCTGGACGGGAAAACCTTACCTTTACTTTTCCAATTTAGGTTCTTCAGATCCGTCGAGAACTTTTGAAAATGTAATTAGGTATTAATGTTGTGAAGAGTGGTATCAGTTTCTTGAAGAATATTCAGGGAACACGCTGTTTATGCTGGGTCACAGGCAGACACGATTTGTTCATAAGGCGTTCTGTACTGCGCTGCGCCTAAATAATTTCTTACGTAGGAAATCCCTGTGAAAGCTGTTAATTACGGTTTCTGTATGGCGCACGTAGTTCATTGCGTACTTTGTGCCGTTTGTTGAGGACTCAAAATGAAGGAACTGCTCCTACGTGAGAGGAAAGTGTATAAAATAAACTTGCATGACTCGGCTGGTGGAGCGAGCAAAGTCCGCATTACACTCGCAGATGAAAAGAGGGCATGAAAGTGATAACATTTACAGCTGTCATAAATTGGAGCATTTCAAAATTACAGTCAAATGCAACGTGCAGTTTTTTGCGTTTGGGAGACTTAATGATGTATAATTGTTATGCTATGTACGTACATACGCAAATGCATGAATCATAATACATACATCTACAGAGATACGTATCTACACACGAGTAATACCTACTCATATGAATACATATAGGCCTATAACACATTTATGTATTTATTTACTTATTCGTTATTTCATGTATACACACATATATACACATGCGTGCGCGGGATTTGTATCTTTGGCATATTTAAATTGATGACTCTGTAATTTGTAGCTCTCTTTGCCACATGTAAAGTCAGGAGTATAGAATGCATTACGGGAGAGAGGAGACAGTAACACAGAATTTTAAGTCTGATAAATCAATAAGAAGAATCAGTTGTGGACAGGCATATATGTGAAGATAATATTAAAATGGATGGATTAGAGTTTGCTGATGTGGTATGAAGTCAATGGCTCAGGACAAGGACTGTTGTCGGCTTTCAATGAACATGACAGTGGGTCTAAGTGTTCCATGAAACGCGGGAAATTGGTAACCAAATGAGAAACTATCAGCTTCTTATGAAGTTAGTAATTTCGTGATCAGGTTCATTCATTTGGCCGTATATCAGTCAACCTATGGACTATATATATATTTTTTTTTGTATGGCTCGACAGCCTTATATGGGCCTGGGCCTCCTCGTTTCGTCGAGGTTACATGGTCACACACATTTGAGACACACCACAGTCGGTAGGACTCCTCTGGACGAGTGATCAGCTCGTCGCAGAGACCTCTACCTGACATCACACAACACTCACAACAGACAGACATCCATGCACCCGGTGGGATTCGAACCCACGATCCTAGTAAGCGAGCGGCCTTAGACCCACGCCTTAGACCGCACGGCCACTGGGATCGGCAACCTGTGGACTATATAGTTTCAGTTATTGGCAACGTGCTGTAAAATACTTTGTAAATCGATATATAACAAAGTGGAACCTGTGTCACGTCTGTCATGTTACACACAGTACAGAATTTAATCAAAATTGGTGTAGCATTTTGAATACACAGACTGACATATGCCAAGTGTATGCAATGTGTCATTTTTTCACTTATTGAAATAGGATCGTAAAGGTAGGATCAGAAACAAAGCACACGTTTTCAAAATAAGTTTTAATATTTTGAATGCGTCAGCGGACATTTTGGTACATAAATCTAATATCTGAAATGTAATCTCGGTACAGATGTTACACTGGGCAGGGACAGAAATTACATTTGCACGTTTCGTTAAGTGCTGAACACACAAAAAAATGTGTCAACACTCATGGGCGGAGGATTCCATTCTTCTGGGATATGACTTTGCGTCACTGCATAATCGGATCCCGACGTTTCGACGTAACGTAATACCCTCATCGTCAGGGTACAATATGTCCAAGAACATTGGACGTTTCGATCCTTGAAGATGAGGACACTACGTTAACTCGAAACGTCGGGATCCGATTAGGCATTGACAGCGGTTGGACACTGCTGTTTGGTTCATAATTGATACACTCGGTGCTTCGGAAGCTGTCCGTGCTGTCTTTATCAGGTAAAAGTAAGATTATGAAGCCTACTCTGTAGGATCTAATGGGCCCAGCGAAATAGGCTGTACAAAACAACTTTTGTATGATGACGAAAGCAGGGCCACCTTCCGAAGATCCGTGTGCATTAAGTGTGCTTCGGATAGTGGATACCTTCTTTTATATATATACTTTATATACTTTATGAACTCTGTGACAAGAACGCATAATTGCTGTTCATTATATGCATCATCTGTCTTTTGCATCTGTGATGCAGAATATGAACAGACGTGAATCCACGAGAGGTGCAAAGTATTTTAGCGTATTTTTTTTGGATTACACGTGGTTTTGGTGGATGTGAGGTTGTGGTTGCTTTGGTTAAAAGGAGCACCCTGTGTATTCGACAAGCCACCATCTCACACATCCTCTCTGCTTACTAAGCAGCCCGTAATGCTTTATGCTGTTTTCGTTTAAACAGTCACGACAAACGTTTCCTTGCCTTGTTTCTGATGACCCACTCTAAGCTGCTTTCTGGTGTGACAACCGAAACACCATATAGACGATTCTGCCTGAGATCCAATGCCACATACACAACGCCCTTCTGCTTCCTCTGGCTTTTATCTTCCGTTTTAATAATATCAACTGAAATTAGAATAAATCGGAATGGAAAAGTGTATTTCAGTGGAATGAATGAAATGAATATATAATGGGTTCAAGCCCTTAAAGATGCGATGCAGGTATGCCTTTTTATGACAGGAACTTTGTGGCCCATTATTCTTTAACGTTTTCTCTCTAGGAAAGATCCTTATCCAAGTCCCACAGCCTTACTAAAGGCCAGAATTGATCTTGGGTGATTTTCCCTAATCCTACATATGAGATAATCACAAGTCCATCACATGCAGATGCTTTCTTAGAGTGCTGTGGCCCAACATAAGGCCACGAACCCTCTAACTTATACATAACAGAAGAATATATCAAGTACAGGTTGCGGCCCAATAAACATATTGGCCGAGCCCTCCCTTTCTAAAAGTGCCTTTCGGTTCCCCTTGTGGGGCTCCTGTAAAAAGAAAAGCTCCGTTTTTATAGCCTTCTATTACATGTCTCTCGGAGTCCTCAGTAGGTTCCCCTCACGGAGCCTCTATAAAGAGAGAGATGCTCCATTTCCAAAGCCTCGCTTGACACGTCTCAATGCAGTGGAATACACTTTTATCACATGCTGCTTCTTTTGGTTCTGGATCTCTCATTGGACTTTAGTTTGATTTATTGGAGTTAAAACATACAGCAGATTTAAATACATTCTTACATTTTTGATACGTGCAACCCTACAGACATTTGCCACATCGAAATATTTAGATTAAATGTTTGTCTGTGTGAGATGCATATTTTGTATTGCGTGGTACCTGCAGTGTTCAGCGTACCGAACGCCTGGACACGGCAGCCATATCTCATAGAAAGCCTACATCCGCCGGGAATTTACAATCTGCTTTCGTCCTGCATTTAAACTTCTTATCTCTAGGAGAGTATCAAAGTGCCCTATATTCCTGGCGGAAGCGGTTTTTCTAAGCGACGAAGCTCACGTGCTGAAGGACACGGTTAGAGGGGCACATGTATCACTGATTATGCTGCTAAAAATGTGACTTTAAATTTAAATGTGTGTGTCTTTCGATATACATCAAAGTGCGAACGCACAATAGTACTTGCTCAATGCCTCCATTCCGGTTCGTCTTCCATATTAAATTGTTATAGTGACTTCTTTCAAACATAAATATGTTGTTCCTCTGCTTGCCATTAAAGTATGTGAAGAAGTGGAAGTATAATTTCACACATTTAATTTTGGAATTAGATGGAATGCGTGATATATTCATACCCTACTTTACCCCGGAGAAAGAGCCTTAATGCCTATTGTGTAGGGTGCTGGGTGGGCCCCAGGGCCGGTCTGAACACCAAGCTCAAACGGTAAATGAGATGTAAAAGTTAATATTTAAAGGGAACACTATATAAATCAGCTGCACTAGGTACGTTACTCTAACATTAGGATTGGAGGAAACTTGTTGTAGATAAATAGGTAGGTAGATAGATAGATAGATATATAGGTAGACAGATGAATAGACAGATAGATGGATAGATGGAAAGATAGGTAGATAGATAAATAGACAGACAGACAGATAGATACAGTAGATAGATAGGTAGACAGATGAATAGACAGATAGATGGATAGATGGAAAGATAGGTAGATAGATAAATAGACAGACAGACAGATAGATAGATAGATAGATACAGTAGATAGATAGATAGGTACACAGATGAATATGCAGATAGATGGGTAGATGGAAAGATAGGTAGATAGATAAATAAGACAGACAGATAGATAGATACAGTAGATAGATAGATAGGTAGACAGATGAATAGACAGATAGATGGATAGATGGGTAGATAGATAAATAGACAGACAGACAGATAGATACAGTAGGTAGATAGATAGATAGATAGACAGATAGATGTATAGATGGAAAGATAGGTAGATAGATAAATAGACAGACAGATAGATAGATACAGTAGATAGATAGATAGGTACACAGATGAATATACAGATAGATGGGTAGATGGAAAGATAGGTAGATAGATAAATAGACAGACAGACAGATAGATAGATACAGTAGATAGATAGGTAGGTAGACAGATGAATAGACAGATAGATGGATAGATGGGTAGATAGATAAATAGACAGACAGACAGATAGATACAGTAGATAGATAGGTAGACAGATGAATAGACAGATAGATGGATAGATGGAAAGATAAGTAGATAGATAAATAGACAGACAGACAGATAGATAGATACAGTAGATAGATAGATAGATAGGTAGACAGATGAATAGACAGATAGATGTATAGATGGAAAGATAGGTAGATAGATAAATAGACAGACAGACAACGACAGATAGATAGATAGATAGATAGATAGATACAGTAGATAAATAGATAGGTAGACAGATGAATATACAGATAGATGGGTAGATGGAAAGGTAGGTAGATAGATAAATAGACAGACAGACAGATAGATACAGTAGATAGATAGATGATGATAGTATAGGTAGACAGATAAATAGACAGATAGATGGGTAGATGGAAAGATAGGTAGGTAGATAAATAGACAGACAGACAGATAGATAGATACAGTAGATAGATAGATAGATAAATAGACATGAATAGATAGATAGATAAAGACACTCTTCTGATGCATCACACTTCCCACTTCCCTTTCCCACTTCATTTCGGGTCTTCCTCATCTTTTTCTTCCTTCCGGCGACCAGGTCAATATTCGCTTAGGCCATGGTTCTTCAACCCGCGGCCCGCCAGATTGTATTATGGGGCCCGCGGTCCCATTTGAAAATTATGTATATGCTATAAAAATTGCACAATAATTTAGGCGGTTAGGTATACCACGTATTGTTATTTTTCCACGTGCGGCCCGCCAACCAGCCGACAGTAATGTTTGTGGCCTTTTGCCATAAAAACGTCGGATGGCCCATGACTTAGGCCGTCTGGTATCTCCCATACGTAGTATGTGTCCATAACATTCAGCATATTATATATATGTATTTATTTTTGTATGGCTCGACAGTCCTATATGGGCCTGGGCCTCCTCGTTTCGTCGAGGTTTCATGATCACACACATTAGACACACCACACTCGGTAGGACTCCTCTGGACGAGGGATCAGCCCGTCGCAGAGACCTCTACCTGACAACACACAACACTCACAATTGACAGACATCCATGCCCCCGGTGGGATTCGAACCCACGATCCTAGTAAGCGAGCGGCCGAAGACCCACGCCTTAGACCGCACGGCCACTGGGATCGGCATATGTATATATATGAGACATAAAATAGGAGAGACTAGAAGACGAGGAGAAAGGTTTAAGCAGCTACTGGATGACCTTAAGGAAATTAAAAGATACTAGAATTTGAAAGAAGTCGCACTAGATCGCACTCTGTGGAGAACTCGCTTTGGAAGAGGCTATGGACCTGTCGCAAGACATACTGCGGAACGAATGAATGATATATTACGTGATGGTGAAATGGTGAAGGAAGTGGAGACGTGCTTGGTACGTTCTCAAGCGCAGTTGCGCAAGTATTTACTGTACATCGTAAATTCAAATTTCTCCAGCATCGGTTCCACGTTGAAGGCCAGAAGTGGAGTGAAATGGATATCTAAATCGGCACGAAATATGACACTCAGGACGCGAGACATTGATGTATGCAGTGGGAATCTGGACTGTCCTATTCCCTTTCTGGAAAGCCACATTTGACGATTCATTTATTACCCAGTCTGCCTTATGACAGATCCATGGCCACGTCCAAAGCGAGTTCTGCACAGGGTGCGATCTAGTGCTTCTCCTTTCAATTTCCAGTATCTTCTCTTTTCTGTAAGGTCTCCAGTATCTGTTTACGTCTTCTCTTTCGTCTTCTCGTCCCTTTGATCTTTACTTCAATCACGTGTTTTAGAAGTCAGTTCCTACGCGGGATGTGACCAATTCAGTTAGCCTTCCTTCGTTTTATTGTATGTGGGATGTTTCTGTTTTTCTTGAATATATGTTAACTTTAATTTTTCTCACGTTCGATCCAACTGATCTTCTCCATCCTCTCCAACGCCACATTTCTGATCTACTTTCCGAAGTGTCCAAGTTTCAACACAATGCAAAGCTATGCTCCAAACGTAACGTTCCATTAGTTTCTTATTTCACATGTCACTTCGTATATTTTCCTCATTTCTGGATTATTGCGTGACGTAATACTCGTATTTCCACGTACATCATCATCTCGATCATTATCACCATCGTAGACATCGTTGGTATATTTAGATACCAGTTTGTGTTCCTATAAACCTCGTTTTATATTACTTTGATACTTTATTCTTTATTAAATACCCAGTCATGGGTTAAATACCCTTATAATGAGTTATGATGTTTTCAAAATTGTGTTACCTGTTTTGTTTCCTCTGTATTTTTTTAACGCTGACTTTCAGTTAAATTAATTGTAATGTTTTGTTTTTGGTCATTGATTTTTTCTTGTCCTCATTTGTTTTAGTTGTGTACTTGTGTTTTCTAAGTAATTTGCATTTAGGTTGTTAGTTCAGCATGTAAATTCCGCTCCGTAAGGTAAAGTAAAGCAACCCCATTACAGGCCTAGACAGGCCCTGAGGGGTCCAGGAGGTTGAGGCTCCCAGATTTGTAGACAGATCGGCACATGAAGGTGGTAAGGTTGTCAGCCGTACGCACCGGTCGCCTTTACCCCCCAGGAAAGATTCCTGGTACTCATTTCTGTTAGAGGCTGAGTCGACCCCAGGGCCATAGTGCGACAATTCCGCTCCGTACGGCATGGATATCTCTGCTTTAAATGAATTACTGTCATTATCGACAACTTCATCTTTATCATCCCGTCACGAATTAGGTACTCTGGTCTGTTTCGTGTTGTAGCGCGTATAAAGAGTGGATCCTTCAGACAACGTTTAGGGTTTCTTGGACAGGGTTCCAGCAATCAGAACGGCTCTGCCTAGTCACACATCCACGCCTGGAGCTGTATTTTAGCACGCTTCCTAGTGCACGCGCCTTAATCCCCCGAATTACTGCAATTACCTATCTGTATATTTATTAGTCTGTTTGTTTTTGTACTAGTAGCGCTTAATTACTGTTATTAATATTTAATTTTATTTTAGTTTATGATTATCGAAGTTTCGTGGAACTCCGTCAGTAGTTTCAGAATTTATTGCGAAGAACACGGACAGTGTGATAACCATCACTGTGCCGTTGCGTGTCCGGTGAGGGAAGTGGACTTACCATAGGTTAAATCGATTAATTTTGTGACGGACGGACATCACGTCATCTTTGGAAACGCGCCAACGTGACTGATGATATCCAGCGAGCACTGCACTTGTATTTGCAGCTACCTGCTTCTCATCTCGGCCGGGTCAACGTCTATTCTGGTTAAGAATTTTTGTGATTTTTCTCGTAGTCCAGGCAAATACGGATGTAGTAGATTTATGAAAATTTCCTGTTGAAGTCGTTTTGATGGCGCATGCCCAAATTGCGGGTAAGTTTAGGAGAAATTCCTTCGCGTATGAAAACATGAGTTGACTAGCACCGTATTTCCGATCATTCCAGTGACGTCTTAACGTCCTTTATAGGTTGGCACCCCGGGCAGCTGCCCGGCTGGCCCGCCCTGGTGATGTAACTGTTTTTTCTTCATTAAGTTGCCATTAAGGAAGTTTCACCACAGATGTTGGTGTTTGCTTTTTCCTGGTATCCCGTCTTCTCAGTGCAGTCCGGACATAAGACGCTTGAATTAAGGCACTCTGAATTAATTTTCATTTTAATAAATTGAAGTGATTTAGAATTATTTATTACAAAAACAAATTCCCACTCGAAAGTCATTAGCTTGCACGGTTGAATTTTCTAACACACTGATAGCTCAACATTATATTAAAACGGATGATAAAATCATCCATAGATACAGGCATTTATGAAGAAGTGAATTCGTAACTTTGTTTTTCTGTTGTATTGTGGTGTCATCTGACATGTACGTAGGAAAATTGAGCTAAGATGAACAGAGAGGACACGAGGCACCGAAATCTCGTCTCTAACTAAGAGGGAAATGCGGTAGTATAGTGATATGCCTAGTGCGAAAGATTAACCAATAGCCATCTGAGATGCATTACTGTATCACGCAAACGCTACTGTAGCTTCGGCGGTTGTACAACTACGAGTATCTCTGCCTGCCCCTGCGCAACACTGGGCCATTTACTTTGCACCGTTCAAGTGGCACACTGGCACAGTGGAACCAATGCGTTTATGTCGGTAAATGTTTACACATGACGTCTTGTAAGCACCAACTGCGAACTGACACACACTCTTGGAGGTCAGTTTATAAAGGGTCGCTGGACCAAGTTTCCAGCGAAACTAGAAATTAATCTAATAAGTAATTAATTTTTTTCTCTTTTTTTTTCTATGGCTTGACAGCCTCTAGGGGTCCTAGGCCTCCTCAGTTTTCGAGGTTTCGCGGTCGCACACTTTAGACACACCACACACTCGGTAGGACTCCTCTGGACGAGTGATCAGCTCGTCGCAGAGACCTCAAGTAATTGAATAATACTACAAATTAAACAAACCGAAAACTTCGCCAACGAAACAGTTTCTGTTGTAGTGTAGACAGGTGCCTAAATATTTTTTGTGTGTTGCAGCTTTAGATATGTGGTGTATCTTTCCTGCAGATATGACATCACTCCGGTATTCGGAAGTGTGTATACGTAGCTCCGCTCCATTGTCTTTGCACTCTGCTGTCGAAATCAGTAATCCTTGTTTTATTGCTTGCTGTGTGCATGCGAGACTTTTATGTCCTGATAAATGTCCGTATTCGTTAGGTAATTTTCAGGAAATAACACCGTGTCGAAGTGCTAAAGAGTACTGACGTTTGCATGTAATTTGGAATTTAAAACGGGGTGTGTTGTGGAGAGTATTTGGAACTAGAGTAGAATTAGAAAGACTGGGAACAGAGAACGTTATGAAATTGTGTTGAGGCTCGTAATTTGCATGTTTCGCGTAATTGTATTACGGTGGTTGATTGGATAAGGAAAATGTGGTCTGGGCATGTACATAAAACACAGGGGATTGAAAAATAGATACCTTATTTAGCAGGAAAATATTAAGGGAAGAGAGGAGTTGGGTAATGTAATCATGGATAAGAGGAAAATGTCAGAATGGATCTTTGAGAGACTGGGGCTGATGATATCACTTTGTGTTTAAGTGCATTAGGATAGGGTCATTGAAACCTGTAGATGGCACGAGGAATGTCTTAACCCGTAACAAAACATTAATAACAGTGCTTGGAGCTTCGAGTGTAATTGTTTTTGCGCTAGTGCTGATATTTAAAACCGTAATTTTAATTTTCCTTACTTTTGCTTCCGTTTGTGTGTACTGAGACATGGGGGAAGTGTGGGTGTTCTAGTGCACCTTTACGAGTAGTGTGGTGTACAGCGAATGTGCGTTAAAAGTGCGTTGTGGCAATGCCTTGGTTGCCTCAAGCGACGAATCAGAGTTCATTATCGCATTGCTGTGTGTTCTGTTAGCGTCATAAAAGGCATGACGTTGAAACTTTTGTGACTCCCGCTTAGAAATTTGTATGAGTACATAAAAGCGAGATGAAAATATTAAACGTGCTTGCGTGTAAAGTCAGCGCGTGAAAGGGTACTTTAGTGGTAAAACTTTAATGGGGTTTAGTTTCGTGGTTTTTTTTTGAAAGGTAGGCCAAAATTATATCTTTATCATGGAAGAATATGTTTCTGTAAGTTCCTATCTCAGAATAACATAGCAAAACACTCAACTTGATACAACGTCATTTTAACTGTGTGCTGTCTGTCTGTAAGAGTGCTAATGTTTGCTTGAGTATTGAGTGTCACTTAACAATGCACAATTTATGTAGCTTCGAATCGCGGAATAATTGTGAAATCTAAAGGTTTTGTAAGGGAGTGGCCCTTCCATATTTAACCCTTAAGGTCGAAACGTAATCTGTTCAAGACTCGATTCTTCCGCGCAGTAAACAATAATCATGTCGGTTATAAAAACCAATAAGTTAATGTTAAAGTCGCCATTTGTTCAGAAACACATACAAAACACATAATTATACCCTTTAAGCAGAAGGTATAAATTTTTAATGTTAAGCCTGGTGGTACATGTAGTAACCACTGGGCTTTTAAGGGTTAAAATACAAGTGGAATTTTTTTTCTATGGCTCGACAGCCCTATATGGGCCTGGGCCTACTCGTTTCGTCGAGGTTTCATGATCACACACATTTGAGACACCCACAGACGGTAGGTCTCCTCTGGACGAGGGATCAGCTCGTCGCAGAGACCTCTACCTGAAAACACACAACACTCACAAGATACAGACATCCATGCCCCCGGTGGGATTCGAACCCACGATCCTAGTAAGCGAGTGGCCGAAGACCCACGCCTTAGACTGCACGGTCACTGGGATCGGCAAAATACTAGTGCAATACCAGTTGAAAATAATTGGGGGCATCGTATTTCTAACTACGCCTTCTACAGATGAGCCCCGGAAATTCCACGTCATTTGTACCGGTAAATGAGAAAATTGTCAAGAATGAACCGACTTATAGGCTGTTGGACTTCATTCTTCACAAAACGTCTTTGTTTAGCTATACATACACGGTAAGTTCGTTCGTGCCTTGTGGACTCAGTCTTGACTCCGTAGTGATGACACTTACTGCAATTTTTTCGGCAAGCTACATATTTAATTCGCCCAATCTGCGCTGATGTGACCGATAAACTGGCAGACCAGTGCACAGACGGACAACATACAGCCCAATTCTGTTTGTGATATAGATGTAGTACATACTGTTTCTATCCTGGGAAATGAACTCGGATTATCACCATCTATTCTGTGCGTGACTAGAATGTATAGAGCGAGTAACTGAATCTCTCAATTTTATGCACAGTTTCATTACTCTATTGACAGTGTGATGTAGAGGGAGAGATAAATATCGCCCCCCAGAAAATTGTAGTTCCCATTCATAGCACGATATATGTGTGTGGTGTAACACGGGCTGTTTTTAACAGGGAAATTGTTCGTATTTACCTTCGCAAACTTATAATGATAGTCAATAAAACATCTCTGAACATCAATGGACTGTACAGAGAAGGGGTTAATATAACATAGAGAGAATGTGATGTGTAGATTATCTTGTGTGGGTGTGTGTTTGTAGTGTCATACGTACGTATACGTATGTGTGTGTGTATGTTTGTATGTGTGTATGTTTATATGTATGTATGTGTGTATGTTTGTATGTTATGTGATGCATGCATGTATGTATGTATGTATGTATATGTATGTATGTATTGTGTGTACGCACACATGAACGTACGTTGTATGTGTATGTATGTATGTATGTATGTATGTGTATGTATGTATGTATGTATGTACGTGTTTCTAAAATACGTGATTGAAGGAAAGTTAGAAGGAAGGATAGAAATGACGGTAAGACGAGGAAGAAGGCGTAAGCAGCTACTGGATGACATTAAGGAAAAGAGAAGATACTGTAAATTGAAAGAGGAAGCACTAGATCGCACCCTGTGGAGAACTCGCTTTGGAAGAGGCTACGGACCTGTCGTAAGACTACATAATGATGTGTAGGTACGTATGTATGCTTGTGTGTATGCATATATGTATGTATGTAATATATATATGTGTGTGTAATGTATGCATTATATCTATTCATAGATGATATTTATGTGTTTTCTTGTTCATTTCTTTATTTGTCGACTCTAGTTGCTTTGTTTCGTGCAGCTGTTTCGGCGGTCTTGAAGGGACCGTCTCGAATTATGTGTGTTACCGGCAGGTTTTAAAGGAAGGTTTTGTTTCTCGTTCTTAACACAGTGTCCGGGACTTGTGTAGAGTTAGCACATGACGTCATTCTGCATGCTTTATAATCTTTGTTTTTTTCCCCTTCCCACTTAACCCTTCATAATTTATGTTGTTGAATTTGCGTCGTTAAATATTGTGATGTCCAACAATTTCTCCTGTTGCATTTTATTACGCTGTCTGACAAGCACTGAACCATCGAAATTAAGATTATTACTATTCAAAGTATCCTGGGTTCGATCGCAACCGATTTACGCCGTACCGAAGAAATGCTATGTGAACAGACGGCGTGTTAGAGGAACAACACAGTTCTAGCACTATAACGCTATAAATCGTAGAGTCATTGCTTGAATACAGAACATGGCAGCTGCCAGCTGCAGTTAACAATGGTCACATTTGCAACCAAACATGTTGTTGGTGATTGTAATTGCCTCGAAAATTCTTTGGTACTTTGTCAGAGAGACTGATGGTGAAGCTGTCCTTGCGGTGCTGTTATGTATGCATGACCGGTGACTTCTGAATGCTTTTTGGTTTTGGTCGTTTTGTGATTAGGTATGAAATGAGCGAGTTTTTTAGTAGGTTACTAGGTTAGCGGGCTATCGGTGAGGGAGTCGACATATTTAATCGCTCTGCGAAGTCCTCCTTGTCCATATATTATTCCTGGTGCGCCGTCTTCACCACTGTAGCCTTAATGTTCCTCATTCCTTGTCCAGCAAACAGGACTAAAGTCGTTGGCGGTACAGATTGCTCATAAGATTCTGAATTCACATGTACAGGGTGTTCTTTATACTCGGCGTAAGAGTCGAAATAAGCTAGACCTTCTCACTTTTACAAGAATGTGTCGCGGCATCATATTTTGAAGACCCCATACTACAGGGTGTTTCTTTTTATCTTTTTCGTATTCGCGTCAGCTTTATCGCATATAAAGCCTGCATCTACCGGCACTTCCCGTGACAGCTGCCATGATCAGGGGATTGATGAATGAGACGCACTGTCTAAGACACTAATGCATTTACTACCCTGGTATAAAACCTTTCGACGAAATTAAGATTCTGTATTGTGGATATACAGGGTGATTCAGGAGGAAAGGACAAAACTTTGGGGGCGATAGTATCGGTCATTGCTAGAAAAAAAGTTCATATCAACTTACGTCTAATTCTGAACGGTTACCGAGATAGAGCTTTTTGAATCTACACGTAATAAAGCACTGTGAACAGTAATAAAGATGGAGAAATTACTTACTGTTAATTTAATTTTGATTTTAATTTAATGTTTAAATGACAAATTTGTAACACAGAAGTGACAAATTTGTTTTGTTCACAATAAATGTTCAAAAATCTCACCGTAAAGCTCAATGCACTTGCAAATCGTGTGCGAAGATCTCGCTGAATTCTTCTTAAAATGAGAAATGTTTCAGACAAATCTTTTATAGAAAATCAAAACACACATTTTATGTTCAATAACCATCATCCGAAAATCGTGCCGTTTGTGAGATAATTGGAAAATTATGGTAGAGCAAGACAAGCCACAGATGACATTGCATACAGGATGACTAAGGCTACAGACACACACTCAGAGTATGTAATAATTTTTGCTTTTCCACGGCAATTATGGTTACGCGAACGCGCCTCAATGTTACCTTATACGTACATTGCCTGCCCTGTTTGGTCATTGCCACGGACCCCTCCTCTAACGTGAAGTCAACTGCAACTCAATGACTGCGAGATGCAGAACTGATTGCTTCCATTCGATCTTCAGCATCTGGTGGAATATTTTGAACCATCTTACCAGAAAGTTTGCATTTTAAGCACCGAAAATTTCGTTGTTTTCCTGGGGCAGTTGCCGATAAATCTTGTATAGGACATCAGCATCCAGGACAGCTTTGTGTACACGATTGACCTTCACAATAAACCTCAAGTCTAAGGAACTAAATAATAATAATGTAATCATCACAATAATAATTCCGAAAAGTTAAGTTGCGTTTGGCGAGAAGTAAATTACTGAAGTCTGGAAATCCATGGATTTGGTGATTATAAATTCGTCCCCACACTGTTCATGGGAAACTGAATTTGGATACCATACTCATATTTTGGTTAACGCTGAAATTCATTCTTTTAAAGCATTCATATAAGATAAGCTGCTTTTCGTTCTGTTGTCCTTTTACGGTAACTATATTAACATGCTGTGAAACATATCCATAATTAATCACTCCATGTATGCTACGTAATTAAGTTTCACAAAGTGAAGTTGGATGAATGCTAACAGTTGGATGCTTTAGCTATTACGTCCAGAGTCAACATCACGCGATTTTCTAGAGATTCTCCAGAATTAAACAAATCTTCATATGAGGGATTATCCATCAGGGAAACAGATCAGAGCGAACCGCTAGAGTCTGCAAACGCTGCTTCCTTCTCTCTGAATATATCATCATGCCGGTCTAGTCGCCATATTGGTAGCTTCTAGAGCATAAAATAACAAATTACTTAACATATTGGTAGAGTGACTGACGCGATTTGTGTACTGGAGTCTCCGGGTTCGATTCTAGACCAGGAGATGTGATATCCTTATTGAGGCTTTTCATGGTATTCCTCAGTCTCTCCAATGAACTGTCATCATAGTGTCTTAAAAACAGTCAAAGGCGGTTGCTTTACACACTGGTTTTGATTCCTCATTCACACTCAGCATCCCATTCGACTCCATAACTTTTGTACATTTTTAAATGCTTTTTATCAACGAATAAAGAAGTTCAAGTAAATATATCACTAGATAATATGTACTATAGAGTTTTTCGTTATAATGTAAATGAAGATAAAATTCCACATTACGGTCTCCCTACCCATAGAATAAGCCGCACTACCCACTGGGTAGGAATTATCTTTGCTACCGAAAGTGGTCGGGGCACGCGGTGGCGCAGTTGGTTGAGGCACTACGCTACAAACCGGAACGTCGCGGGTTCGATTCCCGATGGTGTCACTGGAATTTTTCCTTGACATAATCGTTTCGGTCGCACTATGGCTCTGGGGTCGACTCAGCCTCTAACAGAAATGAGTACCAGGAATATTTCCTGGGGGGTAAAGGCGGCCGGTGCGTAGGGCTGACAACCTTACCACCTTCATGTGCCGATTGTCTAGAAATCTGGGAGCCTCAACCTCCTGGAACCCTAAGGGTCTGTCCAGGCCTGTAATGGGATTGCTTTACCTTTACCTTTACCCAAAGTGGTCTTGATGTAGTGGCAGTAAGAAAATTTTACTTCCCCTGGAAATGAAACACTGGCTAGCCAACCTGTAACCAGACATATATTTCAATAACAAAGTGTAGTCGTGATTTTGTTTATACAGATTATATCTCTCAACTCCAAAATCTTAAGTTTCGTATGACATTTCCTCTTAAGTCCAAGCATAATTTTAAAAAATGTTTTGCATGTTGTTCTATTTCAATTACAAAAGGTGTAAAAAACCCTGTAGAATATTACTATTCATATAATCTCAAGGGCGCCAAGTTTGTATTCTTGAAACCAGCTAAGAAAGACGTAACTTTTAACTAAATGAATTAGGGAATTTATTGTATTTTTCATACCGTGCATTGTCAATAATCACCTCACAACACTCAGTCCAACAAAATGCACTGTATTGTTCCCAGATATTTTATTTTTGTGAAGTGTTACTTTAATGTGATTCCCTGATGATGATCCCATGAAGGATCGAAACATGTAGCAGTGTTCAACGTGATATTTGAATATAAAATATCTGGGAACAATATAGTGCATTTTGTTGGACTGAGTGTTGTGAAATAGGGACTGATGGTGTCAACGGAATGTCAGGAACTTGAAGTACATACATATACATTGCAGAACTCTTGTGTTCCTTAACCTACATACAACGTAAAGTGGATAACGCCTTTAATACTGTTAGCCCGTAGTGTAAGCATTTTGTTCGAACATCGAACTGTAAGTTTTAGAATCGCTTCCATTTAGCAGTACACTAATCTTGTCAGTGCAGGTTTTTAGTATTTTTTATCATGCTGCCAGCCAACGCCTGGTGATCTCTCATATGGAAGAGAGATTTCTTTGAGAAACAAAGACGTCATCAGTAGTCCTCCATTTTTGTTTTTGTTTAAAACACATCGGAATGGTAAGCGTTTTGGTCGTCTGTTTGTTTATCAGTAATGCTCGTTGGCCTGCGTCTGAAGCATTTTGTTTCTAGCGAAACAGAAATGCGTATGACAAGACTTAAAGCCAGTGTCGAGGTTACATGTCACCCGTTGGGGGCACAAGAGCAGTTTACCTTCGCACGAATGTCAGATGAGCGAACCCAAGCTTTGACGCCACGCTGGGTCGGGGCCGACCTGTCAGTGTCAGGCACTGTGACCGTCACCGCAACGCTTTTTTAAAGTCTTTAATGTTGTGAAGGTATTATAAGGGTGGTAGTAAAATTTCAAAATTTGACCTTTCGGGAGTCCTAGACAAATGATTACAAGGGCTGCCTTCCTTTGAATTTTTTTACTCTTATTTCTGTATGTATTTTTGTATTGCTTTGCGCCTAGCTGCGTACCTATACATCGTTTCCTGCATTTCGTACGTTTTCCATAACCGTACTCTGAAAGGGGGGGGGGGGAGTTTAAGATAAGGTGTGTATGAACTCAGTCTTTCCTTGTCTTATAAGGTGTGTATGAACTCAGTCTTTCCTTGTCTTATAAGGTGTGTATGAACTCAGTCTTTCCTTGTCTTATAAGGTGTGTATGAACTCAGTCTTTCCTTGTCTTATAAGGTGTGTATGAACTCAGTCTTTCCTTGTCTTATAAGGTGTGTATCAACTCAGTCTTTCCTTGTCTTATAAGGTGTGTATGAACTCAGTCTTTCCTTGTCTTATAGGTGTGTATGAACTCAGTCTTTCCTTGTCTTATAAGGTGTGTATGAACTCAGTCTTTCCTTGTCTTATAAGGTGTGTATGAACTCAGTCTTTCCTTGTCTTATAAGGGTGTGTATGAACTCAGTCTTTCCTTGTCTTATAGGGTGTGTATGAACTCAGTCTTTCCTTGTCTTATAGGTGTGTATGAACTCAGTCTTTCCTTGTCTTATAAGGTGTGTATCAACTCAGTCTTTCCTTGTCTTATAAGGTGTGTATCAACTCAGTCTTTCCTTGTCTTATAGGGTGTGTATGAACTCAGTCTTTCCTTGTCTTATAGGTGTGTATGAACTCAGTCTTTCCTTGTCTTATAAGGTGTGTATGAACTCAGTCTTTCCTTGTCTTATAAGGGTGTGTATGAACTCAGTCTTTCCTTGTCTTATAGGGTGTGTATGAACTCAGTCTTTCCTTGTCTTATAAGGTGTGTATAACTCAGTCTTTCCTTTTAAAGGGGTCAGTCCTTTATAAGGTGTGTATGAACTCAGTCTTTCCTTGTCTTATAGGGTGTGTATGAACTCAGTCTTTCCTTGTCTTATAAGGTGTGTATGAACTCAGTCTTTCCTTGTCTTATAAGGTGTGTATGAACTCAGTCTTTCCTTGTCTTATAGGGTGTGTATGAACTCAGTCTTTCCTTGTCTTATAAGGTGTGTATGAACTCAGTCTTTCCTTGTCTTATAAGGTGTGTATGAACTCAGTCTTTCCTTGTCTTTTAAGGTGTGTATGAACTCAGTCTTTCCTTGTCTTATAGGGTGTGTATGAACTCAGTCTTTCCTTGTCTTATAAGGTGTGTATGAACTCAGTCTTTCCTTGTCTTTTAAGGTGTGTATGAACTCAGTCTTTCCTTGTCTTATAAGGTGTGTATGAACTCAGTCTTTCCTTGTCTTATAAGGTGTGTATGAACTCAGTCTTTCCTTGTCTTATAAGGTGTGTATGCCTTGTCTTATAAGGTGTGTATGAACTCAGTCTTTCCTTGTCTTATAAGGTGTGTATGAACTCAGTCTTTCCTTGTCTTACTCTGACCAGTAACTAGGAGATCTAGTTATGGTTGTGTGTACGTGATAGTAAGTCTTCCTTAATGCGGGTCTGACGTAAATAATGATAACATTAAGAGGGATAATATTAAAAGAGATGGAATAGAAATAATTTGGGTTACGTTTTATGCGTCTAGTAGTGCTTGAACCTTGTGACATCACATGACGTCACGACATTTCCAATTAAACAACCAATTTACAGACATACATGAACCGTGTGCTGTTTTGATTTCCGTTATGACATACTGTCCAGTTTGTCGCGTTTTACTGTGATTAATTACGTTTGTTTAAAATAACACAACGCTAATTGGTTTCTCAAACAAAAACACATACTTCATAAACTCCTGTTACGTAAGTTATTACATATTAACGTGTGTTGTTTTTATATTCCCATGCAAACCGTGCTGCCACCATTCGTCATTCTGTTTATAAAATATTGCTATGCAGAAAAACATGCCACCGTGGTTCGTTTCTACACTTTCGTGTCCCATTAATAGTCTTTTTAATATTGTATTATTTACTCTTTTCCACATTTGTTTCGGTCAGACACAGAATTTTAGTAAATTTGCCTAATATTACACATATTCCGTGCATCTTCTATAGACTACGCAGCACGCAACGTAAGTCTATAGAAGAATGATTTCAGGCTTCCGCCGCGATGTTGATGAGATCTGCGCTCTTCTGCGTTATTATGCGGCGTCGTGTGGTAATTGTTTACCGACGTTTCGGGACAACGTATCGGTCCCATCTTCACGGTTCAACCGTCAGAAACATGTAGGAGTATATAGAATGAATATATGTAATTGGTGTGCGGTACTTGGTATAAATAAACTTGTATAGTAAATTTATTTAGAATAACCGCCAGGAATATTGTGTAGAATTCAGAGCTAATTTTACGGCGTTTTTGAACTGCACTCCCACTAAATTGACGAATAAATGGCTATTTTAACACTGTTAATACCGTGTACGTGCGTAATTACAATAATATGTATTGATACCAACTTGTACGCAAAGTTAAAACACAGCACGCAATCACTTTTACATAAACCTAGACATGTTTCAGTGCTCTAGCAAAAAACGCTTGTGTGTTTTAAGTGTTAAATGTGTTTCCCCCTGAAGATGGTGTACTAGTGCATCGAAACATGTGGGTTTTATGTCAAAGAGATTGTATATTGTGTTTTAACTTTGTGTACGTGTTGGTGTCAGTATACTCGTATGTTATTGTAATAAATGGCTATTTGTTTTTGTAATTTTAAGTGTCACCCTTTCCTTCAACTTTTCGTAGAAGACGTCTACATGGTAACATTTAAGATTCTGGACACATAATTTGTGATATGTATTAACACCCTCGACAGTACATTTGTCTGTGATTAGAATGCGTATCGGCTAGCCACATAAACATTAGAGTGTTTACACCGATATAACTCTTGAATTGCTGCAGGCCGTGGTAAAGTGACAGCTCCTTCTCTACGTCATCATAATTCGTGATTGGTCTGTGTGGACGTACTGTTGCAAATCTCCCTATTCTCGGTCTCAGCTCAGTTTATGCATCGCTAGTTTATATAAATACTCGTATGTCTCCGGTGTCTGGTAGTTTGTGTGTTGTGAAAAATTCAAAAGCTTATCTCTATTGCATTGAAACAAATTTTTCCAATATGTCTACGGGGACATGTAGTGTACATGTTTGTATGTTAAAGCTGAGAATGGAGAACTACTGCCGTACATGCACACATGCATGTATAAATTTTTATTTCGGCTTTGAGTTACGTTTCAGATATATTTATACAGTTTCCTTCTTCCTCACAAATTTACAAAATGTAACTGCCTTACTGATACATACAGTGGTGAATTTATGTCTGACACAAATAGGTTACGGGACCCTTAACATTCTGTTGCAGGGAGAGTATCTACGATTGAGTCTCTATTGTTAGTCTAAGAAGGAGAAATGTTGTTATGAAGCGGAAATTTAGCGCAGCAAGGATCTTGACGTACCCCCTCCCTCCACCATCACCGACTTTACCACAATTAATTCCCATCCCAATTAACCTTTAAGTAGTTTATAACTAATTTAGCTGAACGAAAATCATTACTCTAGACATACTGAACAAAACTTCAGGCGACACAGTGTGACTGTGAAGTTAGGAAACTATTCACCATTTTAGCCACTAGAGTGCAAATCTGGTGTTTGCTCAACAAGAATGTGGGTTTAAACGGAACATAATCCTTCCCTTCTAATCGTAATTCAATTGGAAGTTTTTCAGATACCTACGAAATTGTGGGTGCTTCCTACATTATGTCTTTGGAGTCGTTTTTCTGAAATATTCGCTGTGCCCGGCTGGAGAATATGATTATCCCTTCAAAGACGCTGGGGTTTAAATTCCAGGTATTGCCCACGACAACAGGATTTTTAATTCATAGTACTAGCCTTAAATACACTCACGACCGTACGGTGCACCGATACCGGCAACCTATGAGAAATTAAGGCTCCGTACACACCAAGGCAACGGTGTCGAAACATGTGGCCATAATTAAAACACGCAACTACTCGTATCTTAGGCGAGACTGGAATCCCTGTTCTCTATGGAACAGAGTGCTTCTTGAGAAGCTAACAGGTCCTCAGCTAGTCAGAAATTACCCGCATTTTATGGAACACATATTTTCACTTTCGCAGTCGCAAGAGCCAGCAATCTGTCCCTATCCTGAGTCACATCAATCTAGTCCATATCCCCTATCCCACTTCTTGAAGACGTATTTTAATATTTCCTCCCATTTACGCCTGGGTCTTCCAAGTGGTCTGTTTTCCTCAGGCCCCTCATCATAACCCCATAACCCTTTACGCACTTCTCCTGTCTCTCATACGTGCTATATGCCCAGCGCATCTTGTTCTTGATTTGATGACCCGAATAGTGTTTGGTGAAGGAATAGTGGTTACAATTCTCGTTATATAGTCTTCTTTTCTCTCCTGTTACCACGTTTGTCTTAGTTCCAGATAGCTTCCTCAACACCATGTTTTTCCCGCAATGTCAGGAACCAAGCTTCATTTTTTTTTCAATGGCTGGACAGCCCCTTGGGGGCCTAGGCCGCCTCATTTTTCGAGGCTTCACGATCACACTCAGACACACCACACTCGGTAGGACTCCTCTGGACGAGGACCAACTCGTCGCAGAGACCTCTACCTGACAACACACAACACTCACAAGACACAGACATCCATGCCCTCGGCGGGATTCGAACCCACAATCCCAGCAAGCGAGCGGCCGCAGACCCACACCTTAGACCGCGCGGCCACTGGGATCGACACCAAGCTTCATACCCATACAAAACAACAGGAGAAATTGTATTTCTCTGTATTTCAACCCCTTATATTTTTTTGATAGCAACCTGGAAAACAAAAGATTCAGCACCGAATTCCTGTTCACACGCATATAAATGTTAATACTATCATGCAGGAAACTTGGTTGCGTGACAACGAAGTAATTTGTGTAGAACAACAGGACACTTCATCATACCAGGGCGTGAAACAAGTGTAATGTCTCCAGTTTCCATGACAGGACAATGAACAAATGAAAAATAAATCGTGTGACGACAAGCCTTCTATATAAGTAGCAAATGAGGGTCGTAAATGTTGAAGACAAAGGAATAAGGCAGCTGGGTGTAACTGAAGTTTCAGGCCATGCAGCACTTATCTGTTCGCCGAGGGAGGTAGGCGGGCGTACCTGCCTTGTCTCTGAGGACTCTCATTGCCGCATGTAAAGGAAGCCACACTAAAGCTGCACCATTCACTCAGCTCTGACAGTATGAATTCACACCACATGTTAAACTTCATTTACTGACACTTGTAATGTTAATGGAATAACATCAGGGTTCTTACGTCTATGGTACAGGGCGTTTCTTGAGAATTTCATACTTACTAAGTTGTTTATAAACATATTGATCCTTCAAGTTTATTTTAGTTTTACAAGTTCTATTCTGATATTATTTCCCAGTGTATACGCAGCTCTGTGCCTTTAGAACTTGGAACTAATTAAGGTAACAGATTAGAACCATGCGAGATTTCAGGCTTTCGCCGCGATCTGGATGAGAGCTGTGTTCTTCTGGGATATTGCACAGCTTTGAGTGGTAGTTCTGTACCGGCGTTTCGGGACAACCTATCGTTCCCATCTTCAAGGATCAAGAAGTCCAAGAAATAATTAGAACCATAGTTCATGAAAAAATAATGTAGTGTGAAGCACGCTAAAAATACGCAATTCAGTATAAACTTGCGAAAATGATTCCACAACGGGCTCATAAAGCGGGAATGGCAAAATAAGATCGCCCTGTGATTAATTTCGGTGCTATGAGACGTTGTGGGTCGTAAGCTGACTGTCACTTGTTCCCGGCAATGATATTCGTGCCTGTACGCCGGTTAAAGGTAAAGGTATCCCTGTACAGGCCTTTAGGACTCCTGGAGGTTGAGGCTCCCAGAATTTCTAGACAATCGGCACATGAAGGTGGCAGGGTTGTCAGCCTTACGCACCAGTTAGTGACCCTAAAATCTTTATTTAGAAACGCCTGGTATGGTCGCTGTGAATAAAACGTTGGACTGCATTCACGGCTGGACATATTCAGAAGGGAGGCCTTGTGTGCTTTCGTCAACGCAGTGGCTTCAAGGTGTTGCCCAAGTGTGATTTGCTGTCAAGAGGTTAGTCGTAGTCGTGGTATGAGCTCATAAACTCGGAATTGAAGCAAGGTTGTCATCTCCTTGCATCGTTTTCGTTAAGAGGTAATGTGCAGTCGCTTTCTGTGCTGGATGAGTCATAATATGATGGTCTTGTCGCAGTTGTCAGTGATTTTGAAGCCTTCGAATATAATTGACTGACTGACTAACTAACTAAATAACCAACCAACTAACCAATTTCTTGGAGCAGAGCCCTTCTTTAGAAGCTAAAAAAGTCGTCAGATAGTCAAGAAATCCCCCGCATTTTATGGAACCCGAAGGTTCGTTACCGCACCAACAAGAGCCCGCCACCTGTCGATGTTAATCCAGTCTATGCTATCGATTCCACTTCTTGATCCATTTTAATACTATATCCCCATATACGTGTAGGTCATCCAAGCGGTCTCTTTCCCTCAGGTCTCCCCACCAAAATCCTGTATGCACCTCTCCTATCTCCCATACGTGACACATGCTCCGTCCATCTCATTCTTCTAGATTTTATCATCCGAATAATATTTAGTGAGGAGTACAGGTTATGGAAGCTCCTCACTACGAAGTCCTAGCCTTCGGTTTTGCTCTCGTTATGTGAGAAGTAAGGGGCTTCCATATCTTCGCCCTGTATCTAATCCTCCATCTAAATTCCATCCCCATATCTGAATGGATTTTAGGCTCTAGTGAATCTGTTACACAGACCATGTTCAGATTTGAATGAAGAGTGATAAATCCAAAAGTTATTCCTCTTCTGAAAAGTAGTTGTTCCGCGTTTGAAGCCTTTTTCTAGACAAGTTAAGAACGAGTTGTTTAGCTGTAGAGGAGGAAACGCTGCGAGTTCTTTGTTTTTTGAGGGCACAAAGTGTGACAAATTTGAACATTCTTTGTTTTGCGACCAAGATTTCTAGATGAACTATTAAAGTACGGTAAGATGCTTTGACAGTGTGACTGGTTTACATATCTGTGAAAATACACTCCAGTGTTTGTTTAATTTATTTTATCTGTCAATTGAGGTTCCTTTAAAAGTACATATTTGGAATCTTATTGTGAGACCTTATAAGAAAATTAATGTATTTACGAGTCTTTTTAGTTTTCTGTACTCTGTTCAAAGTTCAATCGAGACTACCTACTTTGTATTGCTGCGTTTATTTTACACTGTATTCGCCACACTGCTACAGTCAGTATAAGTACATTGGCTGTTCTGTGGCATTCGAGATGTAACAAAAGAAAGCGTTAAGAATCTCCAAAAGATTAGTTGCTTCTAACCGATCTACGTGGAAACATATCCCAGAAGACTGGAATCTACATCAGCATCGCTGTGGCAACCCCAAATCTCTGGTAAACCCAATGTTTGTAGGACGGCAGCTACAGTGAATGCTTACTGTACATTAAGTGGTCTGAACTGAACGTTGAACCAGATTTGATAAAACAGTACATGTCTCAGGTTACAAACATAAAACAGTACATGTCTCAGGTTACAAACATAAAACAGTACATGTCTCAGGTTACAAACATAAAACAGTACATTCTCAGGTTACAAACATAAAACAGTACATGTCTCAGTTACAAACATAAAACAATACATGTCTCAGGTTAAAACATAAAACAGTACATGTCTCAGGTTACAAACATAAAACAGTACATGTCTCAGGTTACAAACATAAAACAGTACATGTCTCAGGTTACAAACATAAAACAGTACATGTCTCAGGTTACAAACATAAAACAGTACATGTCTCAGGTTACAAACATAAAACAGTACATGTCTCAGGTTACAAACATAAAACAGTACATGTCTCAGGTTACAAACATAAAACAGTACATGTCTCAGGTTACAAACATAAAACAGTACATGTCTCAGGTTACAAACATAAAACTACATGTCTCAGGTTACAAACATAAACGACCGAAACATATACTGCTGTAAACCAGCTCACCATCAGGCATAGTGTTTTTTTAGTCTTTTTTCACTAATATTATTTTTATTTTTCCTATTTATAACTTTTGGTTCATGTACTCATTTTAGTTAAATTGGTTATCGGAAAAATTTTTGTAATTTTTTCCTTGTATACTGTATATACTGTCAATTGTAATCTTCAATAAATAATTTAAAAAACATGTCTCAGGTCCATACACGTTATATGGTCTGAAGCTTAAGAGTGTCATGACAGTGGTATAACATATTTATTACAGGTATTACTTTGTACTTTGTCTGTCGTTACAATTCACATTCAATTAAAATTTTTATCAGTATTAAATTATCCCTTATGAATTTGTACATTAATTTTATTAAGTTCAAATTGGGAATATCTGGCGCATGGAGCGGTGTTTCGTGTTGGTGTAGGGAATTTGTAGAAGGGAGGCGTTTTGTACGGTGAACCCTGCACATTGCAGGCAGGGCATTTACGGTGATGGGCCGGAGCATCCCCGAGTCACAATGATATGTTGAGGGCTTACACAGTCTGTAAGGGTGGTGAGCCTTTTTGTTGGGGAGGAGTTTCTTGTGACTTTGGTAGATGAAGCGGAAGATATCTTCGTGATTCATGTCCTGCTGGCAAAGGAAGTCGCGTTGATGAGATTGTGGACTACACGCGTCTACTGTCAAGTTATTTTTTTTTTTATTTTGTCTCCAAACCATCGTAATATCTCCTATTCATTGCTTCTTCCTGTGTGATACATTTAAACCATCCATCCTGCCCTCTTCATTGAATCACAATCTTCGATGTATGACAGGATGACATTTGTTATGTACACGTATATGTATTAACATTTTAGTTACATTGTCATCTGGTTTGTGATAGAACCACATGATCTTCGAGGTCTATGGAGGAAGGCGTTCCTACTTAAAGCATAGCGCGAGAAGCAGATAAGGCTTCTTCAACCCATTCGCAATTTATCACTGACACTCCAGCCGTCACTTTTAGGTTAGAATAAAAAGAAAGGCAGACACCAACAGGCAGTCATGTTACCAACAGTTTCGATTTCTCTTGAACGTTTAGAGGCTAGGAGCGTGAAACACGTAGAGTAAAATGGTACTTAGATTGCTTCTTGGTTAAGGGTTATCTAAATACGTTTATTCAACTGTGTAGAGGATATAGCTCCGAATGGTAACTTGCAGTGGGGTAATGAATTGGAAAGGCGTGCAAGTAACTTGTAGATGACTGTTCCAACTGACTGTCTCGCCTTTTGCGGGGTTTGATTTTCTCACAGCGGTTTTGCTGGATATTCGATTCTTCTGGGACACGACGCTGTGTCATTGGGCGAGTGTTGTTTCGACGTTTCGAAAGACATTAATGACTTTATGTTTAGGGTCGAGCGATCCAAGAATACTTGGGCTGCTCGACCCTGAACAGAAGGCGTTAAGTTTATTTCGAAACGTCGATAACTACTCGCCCAACGACACAGCGTCGCGTCCCAGAAGACGTGAATCGCCGCACAATTTGTCTGACGGCAGGAATAATATCCACGGTGACCTAAGTCAGGATAGTGGATTTCCGAATTAAAAATATTTCCCAGCACCTCCGGAATGTGGTGTATTGTTGAGATGTTTTCTCCCTATTTTGGCACTATGTAGTACCATCATTAACATCTGTGTTGTTAAGGACGTCTGTAGCGCGTTGCACGAAAGGGGTTAATAGGTTGGATGACGTAATGTATTTCATAATTTCTGTGTATTAGTAAGTTACTAAAAGTCCAGTGATCTCGTAAACAAATTGCTGTAACTGTAATTAGATGGACTTTATAAAATGTTCGGATAATATTAAAAAGGATCAAAGAGGATTTTGGTTCGGTTACTGAACAGGATTGAAATGCCTTCAGTTAAAGTCAAATAGCGGGCTTTTGTGATACTCATAATTAATATTCTGGATCAATATGAACAGGAAATTGCTTGAATAATTGAGTACCTTTTGACTGCTTGGGAAGGTCTAGTCTCCGTACCAGAGAGTTAGTTAATTAGTAAGGTAGTTTAAGGACCTTCTGTCGAATGCAGATTCGTGCAGCGCTGAGGGGTGGCCTGTGGGTCAGAGGGGGTACACCGGAAAGAGCAGGCGCCACGTTGTCCGGAACGCCACTCCATGGCTCCATGACCTCCAGTTTTTTTTTTTTTTTCAGATTCGTAAATCCCTCCTTGAAGAAGAGGTCAGTACTCTTTTGATGGAGGACCTTTATTTTCTAGAGAGTTTAAAAAATGTGAATTAGATCGCTGTATGGGTACAGTTACTTTCGTAATGCAGATAACACATTCTTAAGAATGAAAATGGAAGAGCACGTATGTGACACATACAATAAAAAGAAGAAAGGCTAACTGGATTGGTCACATCTTGCGTAGATACTGCCTTCTAAAACATGTGATTGAAGAGAAGCTACAAGGAAGGATATAAATGACGGGAAGACGAGGAAAAAGACGTAAGCAGCTACTGGATGACCTTCAGGAAAAGAGAAGATACTGGAAATTGAAAGAGGAAGCACTAGCTCGCACTGTGTGGAGAACTCGCTTTGGAAGAGGCTACGTGCCTGTCGTAAGACAGACTACAGAATGAATGAATCAATCAATGAATATGTGACACTGCCCATTAAAATCATGCAGTTCTGCTATTATGCGTGTTTCGTTAACGCGAATTGTCTATAAGGCGATTGATGAATAGGTTGACGCTGTTTGTATAACGCGAACTGCCGCATAACCGTGTTGGTTATTACGTGATGTCAGCGACCAGTGTCAAGATACGGCCAGATTGTTTACTATCTAACCCTACTTGTATTGCGCGTTTTTCTCGCGGTCTCACAACACAATTATCGTGTTATAGTAAAACTGACTACAGTCAACCCCGCTATGGCGCCACTCTCTGTTCACCGCAATTTGTGTCGGTATATGGAGGAGTGCCGATGCCAATGGCCGCGCGGTCTAAGGCGTGGGTCTGCGGCCGCTTGCTTGCTGGGATTGTGGGTTCGAATCCCGCCGGGGACATGGATGTCTGTCTATTGTGAGTGTTGTGTGTTGTCAGGTAGAGGTCTCTGCGACGCGCCGATCACTCGGTCAGAGGAGTCCTACCGAGTGTGGTGTGTCTGAGTGTGGGAGGCTCGATAATGAAGAAGCCCTGGCCCACTAAGGGCTGTTGCGCCATTGGAAATAGGGAGGAGTGGCGATAAAACGAAATACTGTGTAATAGGGAATTTCTGTTTAGAGAGTTCCATTTGCGGTAATTGAGAGTGGCGGTACATCGGGTTTTGACTGTATTTACTAGTTAGCCAAACCTGACGCCATATTATCTATCAAGTTTTCGGCATCGTATTATTCAGAGTGGAATTTTTTGGATTTTACGCCGTGTAGGTTTGTAGGTTGGCGCTGACGTTTCGGAGGAACATGTTGCCTCCATCTGCAGGTTGACGGAATTACGGCCGATAGTGTTTGCTGTTATCGGTTGAAGAAATGGGTCCTTTAGGAAGATCATGGAGCCAATCGCCGGCTGCGTGAATGCTTGGCGTGGCATGGGAGCTGAGTGACCGAATCGCTCACGAAGAAGCCTTAGAATCTTATAGACTTTTGTTTTGAGTTTATGTAGTAAGACATTGGAATTATTGGAACAGCTTCATTGAAGAAGGATGTTCAGGACGTCCTACTGCTGCCGATAATGGTGTTGGTGACGAATACATTTAAAGACGCTACATTATATAACGCTTTTCGCGTCTATCTACAAACTAAGTATTAACACCAGTCTTACCCAGTTAACCTGCTGTGAACTTCCACATTCTTCTCGTTGAAGACTCATATCATATATCTCCCGCTCATGTACCGTTGTTAGTTGAGTTTATTTCTCCGATTTTCCCCTTTCAAATTTTTCGTATACATTTCTCATTCTGTGTAGCATATGCTACCTCGTTCTCCGAGATTTTGTACACCCTGAGGTTATTAACACTCGCACCTTTGGAGCACTGTGTAATTTTCTTATTCCTCATTTTAATTCGCTTTTCTTATGACCAGCATTCAAAATTTTTTTTGCCACACACTCTTTATCTTAGATTGGTAATTTTACATCCATGTGAAACAACAAATATATTTTATGCATTTTAAGTTATAGTATTATATGCTTTAAAGAATTTCAGAAATTCTCAAATCCTTTGTTACAACGGTCAGGGAGCCGGGATAGAGTATTCAGCGTAATGGCTACGCTATGAGCTGGAGGGCCTCTGGTTCGAATCCCGCTTGTAGGAAAGAATTATTTCTTTTCCAACAACTCCAGACCGGCTTTGGGACCCACCTAGCCTCTCAATCAATGGGTACCGGGGTTAAAGCGACCTGGACGTGAAGTTAACCACTCACCTCGTCTAATGCTGAGGTCAAGAATGGGTGGAGCTGTACTTCTGCTCCCCATGTACGCCTTTGTGTCATGAACAGGGACATATTTACCTCTTAACTCTTTTGTTAAACGATAAGCTCATTGTGAAGTAGGTTCTCGATTTTCGTGTTCACGTCAGTGACTGTCACACATCCCATCTGTGTTAGAGGTAGCCCTTTGGTGGAAGGCAGGAAGTGAGGAAGTGAGTTTAGTCAGGCAGCGAACAAGCCGTGTTCTGCCAGTCCGGCTGCCTTGCTTATGCTGCACCTTGCCGTTCCGATTCATGGGGAATTTCATGCTCCGTCGAGTTGTGTGTGAAGGAGATGTCGACGAATTCAATTCGTGAGCTTCAGGAAAGGCAGTCCGAGTGTGAGGAAAGGTGGATAGCTGGATGTATCGTTGGTGGAATACCAATCCGAAAAAACGTTACTTCATGAATGCGACCACTTATCCGCTCAAATGCTGTATGGCTGGCTGTTCTTCGATTTGATTTCTCAGTACTGGCGGTCGTTACACATTGCAACTGCTTTGAATGTGTCAATTCGAAGACGATGCATAGTCATATTTAAATTTCTATGTTGTGTGAAATATTTATTTTAGACACCTGTTCTGCTTATGAAGGTATGAGCATTTCGTGACACTTTGATACTGCAAACTAGATTAATCTTTCAGCCTCATTCGCCATTTCTGTTGCAGATATCGTCCTTGTTTAACAGTGATAGTGAACAAAATACGAAGGCTGTCCGTAAAATTACCGGACTTTTAAAATAGCGTACCAACGCGACTGCGCAATAATGTCCGGCAAGTGGCGCATCCTAGCGGTGGCCCTCTTGAGTCACCTCACACCAGTCGCATGATTCTCTCTTCTTTAGTCTTCGTGCTATGTCAACTAGAGTAAACAAGTGTTTGGTGTGTACGGCGATTTTTCTGTTGTTTAAAAATGTGCCGCGTTTCATTCGTAAAGGATAATTATTGTTGCATTAAAGATATTCCCACATCACCAGCAACACCAAACACGGAGAAGAAAGGAACTTCGATAGCTAAACTTGAGCACTTAAATATTTAAAATGGCAGTGATTCGGCAGAGATGATAACGGAGAACTGAAGGAAAGAGACTATTTAGACAACGTTGGCATAGGTGAAAATATAATAAGGAAACTGTTCTCAAATTAAGAGGGGTGGGCTATATGAACTGGATTCGATTTTGGAAAGGGAGAACAAGGTGTACCTTTGGATTTTTACAAGGTGGGAAATTTTATGGATAGCTCAGCTATCGTAAGTTTCATACGAAGGACCATATGACGTGGATATTGCTGGGTGGTTTGGTACGTTGTTTGGCAAAAGGTCTGAACGGTGTTGAGGCGGAGAAGACGAAACGGGATAAGATAAATATGGAAAGAAGAAGAAAAAGGCGAACACGAAGACCAGAAAAGGAATTAAAGGAACGTAAAATTGAATAGGAAGTGGGGCATAAAATAATTTCCGTGATCTTTATTTATGCTCCCCATACTTGTATTCTTTAACAAATCATAGCTGTGGTCTTTTGGTCGGATAGCTACAACAGCTGAACTAGTGAGTAGCCTAATTTAGGATATTGTGCAATGTTACTAGCGTTTGGAAGTTTGTAAGAACTGGCTTTCAATTTTAACGGCTAACAACGACGTGATGTTGACCGTAGTGTTCGTGGTTCTGGTGCGAGTATAAGCACCTCAGTAATTCGAAATCTTAATCTCTGTTCCTGTTGCTCTTTTGAGATAAGCGTCATTTGCGGGGTAACGAAAGACCATGTGAAAAGTTTTAATCTAAGACAAAAGAGCCAGTTAAATGTGTATATGTAATATATATATATATAGTTAAATTATAGAAAACCGAAAGTGACTCCTTACGGGTAATAGTAGAGATACATTTTTCCGATTCCATATAAGAGACGCTGTTTTCTCAACCTTTGTGAAGTACAATATAGAGGGTGGTGCTAAAGTCACTTGACAGTCGATGTTTAACAACAGAAAAGGCCATGCCATCCTGTATAATTCGTACTTTTCTCTCTTCCATCGGTCACGTTGTGTATCTCTTGAGTCTAATTATGACAGTAATAGCAAATTGAATTTGTTTAGGGTAATAAATCCGGGAAAAAAGTGCTAAGTTTGCTGTTACATGCGTGGTTTGGGAACAGGTCAGTTTTTCCTCTCATTATTTTCTGCAGTTCTCGGGAAACATTATCACTCGGGGAAACCCGATTGTTACTCCAATGCCAGGACACAGGGAAAACACAAAATATTTGTTAAATGGTAATCTAGTATTAAAAAAATTTTTTAACTCGAAACCTTCACCTGTGTTTTATTTAGTTTCATGATATGCTGTTTTTGCTTAATAGTGCGTATTGCACTTAAATTTTAGCACTTCAGGTTGGAGCAGAGTGGTTTTTAAAACTTCAAAGAGAGGGGGAATTATACGCTTCAGATTACAGTAATTTATTAATCAATTACTGTGAAGAATGAGTTGAGAACTTCACTTATTGCAACGGAAAAATAACAAGTGTTCTCATGTTCAGGTCATTCTAGTAAAAAGCGCTATCTCTAAGCATTTGCACCGTAAACGCATCTTAATGGACATTCACGTTTTCTGACAAGTTGCGCCATGTAGATTGGCAAGAAATTATTGACGTTTCGGAGAATTGTACAAGCAGCCAAGACTCTCGGCGAGTTCTGAGGTAGTACCTTAAAAGGGGGCCGTAACTTCTTTTGTTAAATTGTTTCCTACTTTACGGCCACAATTGTAGAATTACATTATGTAGCTCGTATAGTCTGTACAGTTGTGACAGTTCTTCAATAGCTGTTGACAAATCCCTCATATTCAGTGATAAATATAGAATTGACTTGTTGTATAAGGAACTTACCATATTCACGAAGTAAATCCTTCTGTGTAAAACATACATATCAAAACACACAAAATTTTGTTTGTATCTGTTATTTTGTTCAAGTTTCAAACTTGGCCCCTCAGCCTGAAGGAAGATACTTGGTTGAGAGAGAAGTTACATGGAAAATATATGGGTCTAAGGGAAAGAAATATTGGATTCAGAAAATATACAACGAGGAGATTCGTGATTTATAATTGATACTTTTCGAGTATTTAAAGAGACATGAGTTGGGCCGCATGTGGGGAGATGAGAAACTCATACAAAATTTTAATCCGGAAATACCAATGAGACACCACTTGGAAGTTCGAACGTTGACGATGGGATAGAATTAAAACTGTATATAGAAATGAGGATATGATAGTGTGCAGTGGACGCAGTTGATTCAGTGATCGTTTCCAGTTGTGGGCTCATAGGAACACAATGAGGAACTTTTTATATTTTGTAATAGTTACAAATTTTGTGACCAGATGAGTAAAAGTTTTTAAATAGATTCTGCATAGGAGTTTGCTGACATGTTATTAGATTTAGAAATTTTCATGTACAATCTAAGGCCAGGCTTGGAAAATGTATCAATATGATTACAAGAGGGCTGTCTTATGTATTATGGGTTGTATTTCTTTACGAAGACACGTTTCAGAGCTAGGCTTTTCATGTGTAAGACGCAAAATACAATGAAGTGTTGTACAAGGTATGCCAATGAGTTACATTATACCTGTTTTTTGTTAGATTTACGATCGCATGTATCTTCGTTCCCTGTTTCGCCGTAGTGCAGTAATGTGGCGAAACGTCCCTTCGTTATTAATACAGCCCAACACATAACACGAACTGATCACACTCAACGCGTGTGTTTGTGCAAGTGTGAGAGAGTTACAGAAGTTTGCAGATTATGATTGCAGTACATTTGCACAAACCATATCAATTCTATCGAAATTCGCTGTCGCGGCGTTTATATTCGTGCCTCGATTTCGGTATGTTTCGGGTTATAATCTAGCACTGAAGACTGAATTTCGTAGCTGAGGTTTCTCGTAATTTTCTTCATAACATATTGCACTGAAATATCTTTGTGTAACCCTTTAAGACGAAGTTTAAGCTGAATTATATTTAAAGATGCAGTTCGTACCGCGTAGGAAACTCTCCTTTGGTTACAAAAACCAATTAGTTAACGCTGTGTAAGGAAGTGATTGCCGATTTTTCGGAGATCCGTGCAAAATACACAAATTCACTTGTTGGGCAGATCGGAGAATTTCTATTAAACCTGATCGTACATAAAGAAACCACTGAGTTTTAAAGGGTTAAAAATTGCGGTATTTGTTACACCGAGGGACCCCCTGGAGTCCGTGGGACCAAACAGCATATAGTGTATCCACGCCAGATATGGTTAATTTTCTTAAACATTTGTTCCAGGTCGGTTTAATATGAGATATCTTTCTTCAACCGTGAAATTACAGTTTTTTTTAAAACTGAAACTGTACCTTTACTTGAAGAGAACTGTCTCCTGGAAAGTGAGACCGTATAGTTTGGTAGGTAAATGCGATTGTTTCAGGGGAACATGGGTACTCACCTACCCGACTACACGATATCACATCTCAGACGACAGTCAAACTTCATAGTTACGGCCGTGAGAGCTTCATCTCACATACCTACAAATGAAGAAACTGAAGAATACGGAATTTTTTTGCAGTTGGTAACTTACAGTGTAAAAGAAACGCCAGCTTCCATCAAATCTAAAATACTTTCAATGTTGAAGAGCCTTTAGTTTCCTGGGAATAGAAGAGATCATAAACTTGTGAAGTAGAAGGCGAAATCATTATTTCGTAATTAACTATATTATCCCCTCTTTACGCGATATATTTATGTATATTCAGTCATAAGAAAATACAGAACCCATTTTTCATCTCAAGCAGCTTCCCAAAGGAAAATTTACCACTTCAGTTGCTAATCTTCTTATGAACAATTTCTCCACGATGGCCCAGCTTTTCCTTTCGTTTTAAATTAGTTTCACAACCTGAAGTATTGCTAAGTATCAAAAGGGAGGTTGTAGTAACATCATGTCTTTTTTAGATCAGTGGTTCCTAACCTGTGGGCCGTGGTATTCTGTGGCACGGCGGGGAATGTTTGCAAAAGGTCTGAAATTATGTATTTTGCAGATTGACTACGTAGTGTCTGGCACACATTTTCTATTGGTTTAGGTTTGTATTTTTTATGCATTAAAATCTTAATTAATTTAGAACAGTTGCCGAGTTAATATCACGAGTACGGGTAGCATAGTTGGTATAGTGACTGCGCTACAGGCTGAACGTTCGAAGAATTGTTGCAAAATAAAAAGCAATAATAGTAATTGTTATAAAAACATTCATACACGGAGTATGTTCGTTAGAATTACGAAGTGCTTTCGGTTTTGAAAACCACTGTCTTTACCTTTTACCATCTACAGCACGGTGGTTATTATGTATACCATTTGCATTTATGGAATCCTGCATTTTGTCCAGGTAATATTTTTGTATATTACTATGATCTTCGGAGCAAAGAGCGATTATTTCCCTCAACAGCATTACTCGATTTGTCTCGGTAATGAAAGGATTTGTTTTCTGTGAGGTAGAAAGCGGATTGTTAAATAGTGTTTATATCAATTTGGGCCTTCATTTGGTTAACTATACTTGTCACTGTTACCATTAGGTCTATTGAATTTTAAATAGCTTTTGTTTTTAATTCTTGATGTATTTGATATTGAATTATTTAATTAGATCACAACCTGAAATAATTGGATCAGAAGCGGAATTATTAATTGGATCAGGAAAGCGGAATTATTTAATTGATAAAATCAGAAGCGGAATTATTTAATTGGAATCAGAAGCTGAATTATTTAATTGGATCAGAAGCAGAATTATTTAATTTGATCGGAAGCTGAATTATTATTTAGTTGGATCAGAAGCTGAATTATTGAGTTGCATCAGACCCTGAATTCTTTAGTCGGATCAGAAGCAGAATTATTTAATTGGATCGGAAGATTAATTATTATTTAGTTGGATCAGAAGCTGAATTATTGAATTGCATCAGAACCTGAATTCTTTAGTTGGATCAGAAGCTGAATTATTGAGTTGCATCAGAACCTGAATTCTTTAGTCGGATCAGAAGCAGAATTATTTAATTGGATCGGAAGCTGAATTATTATTTAGTTGGATCAGAAGCTGAATTATTGAGTTGCATCAGAACCTGAATTCTTTAGTTGGATCAGAATCTGAATTACTGTAAAATATCCCTTACTCGTCCATTTCAAATGCTGCAAGGGAAAGAGATGAACATACGAAGAAATGTTAGATGCAACACTTTTCAGCACTACACTTCTAAGAGGCATCGAGTGTATTCATTTCTCTTTCGACTGGCAAGTTGAGGCTCCTCGAAATGTTGTCTGATGCTCCATTTCTCCCATGAGTTGGAGCTCTTCCACTCCCACGGAATGGAAAATAGTTGTCGTGTTAAGAAGCGCCCGCCAACTTGGCTTGATAGAAACTGTCGTCCCCAGCTGTGTTAAAAATAAAAATGTTACTGTAGATGGAAGATGTGCTTTTATCCTAAGCTTACTGCGGTAGCTGTATCACAGCCTCAATAGTCTAAGGTGACAGGTGTAGCACAAGACGGGGTACGCGATGGCAGATTGTGTATGTGAAATCTTGCTGTGCAGTAGATGCCAGCAAGCAGTTGGTTCCTTTGTTGGTTATACGTCGCCTACTCGTAAGTAGGCAGGGCTCCAGAAATAATTAACTTCATGGTACAGGGTGTTTCATAAGAAGATGTCTGTTAGTGAGTCGGTGAAGAGAGTAGCCGCTTCAGTGCGACTGCAAAGTTTAAGACCGTGCTAAAAAACGACCCATCTAGGCCAGTGTTTCCCAAACTTTTTTGCTCGCGGACCCCTTTTGACTTCGAAGAATAACCGAGGATCCTCGCATCCTTAGCTCACGTAAATATAGAGTGTCCAGATAGCAGGTGTACAAAATTAAGAGTTATATCTGAGACCTAATTTTAGACAGCTACGAATACATACCAGTAGCTTATGTAATAATTCATTGCATGAATTGACCTTAATGACTGATTGTCGCTCGTTTCGTGGGTACAGGGGGGTTTCTTAATTAGATATTCTAACGGTCACACGAAATAAACGTACCGCCAATTAAGGAAGTTCCGACAGTGCTATTAACAAAACTTTATTTTAATGAAAGGAATAATGTTTTTAACAAAACATTTTTTAATGAAAGGAATAATGTTTTTAACAAAACATTATTTTAATGAAAGGAATAATGTTTTTAACAAAACATTATTTTAATGAAAGGAATAATGTTTTTAACAAAACATATTTTAATGAAAGGAATAATGTTTTTAACAAAACATTATTTTAATGAAAGGAATAATGTTTTTAACAAAACATCATTTTAATGAAAGGAATAATGTTTTTAACAAAACATCATTTTAATGAAAGGAATAATGTTTTTAACAAAACATTATTTTAATGAAAGGAATAATGTTTTTAACAAAACATTTTAATGAAAGGAATAATGTTTTTAACAAAACATCATTTTAATGAAAGGAATAATGTTTTTAACAAAACATCATTTTAATGAAAGGAATAATGTTTTTAACAAAACATCATTTTAATGAAAGGAATAATGTTTTTAACAAAACATTATTTTAATGAAAGGAATAATGTTTTTAACAAAACATCATTTTAATGAAAGGAATAATGTTTTTAACAAAACATCATTTTAATGAAAGGAATAATGTTTTTAACAAAACATCATTTTAATGAAAGGAATAATGTTTTTAACAAAACATCATTTTAATGAAAGGAATAATGTTTTTAACAAAACATCATTTTAATGAAAGGAATAATGTTTTTAACAAAACATCATTTTAATTGAAAGGAATAATGTTTTTAACAAAACATCATTTTAATGAAAGGAATAATGTTTTTAACAAAACATTTTCCTTTCATTAAAAAATAAGTAGGCCTATACTTGAAATTAGCCGTAACAGAAAAGTATCCACGGATCCCAGGGGATCCGCGGAGCATACTTTGGGAACCACTGATCTAGACCATATCCTGAGCCAGTTCTTTCCATTGCAAGCCCTTCACACTCTCTATATTTATGATTTATTTTCGTATCATGCTTCTGTCTTGTCGGTACCTCACAAGCGTTACTTTTTTAGGTTTATCAACGAGATTGTTAGTAATGTACAATTCCGTTGTTCAGGTTGCATTTCCGGGCACACGTCTGAGGGTTCCGTTACCTACAAACACCAACACCGTAGAAACTGCGAGATTTGAAGGTTTCACAGCATTGATGTGGAGGATTCCAGTCTTCTGGGGTGTTACGATGTGTAACGGGTAATTTAACATATCTCGACGTTTCGGAGGAACTTTGCTGTACAAAGTGTAACATCGCGAAAGACCAGAATTCGCAGTAGGTCCTCTGTGTAATGGAATCCAGAGCCGACTTGTTATGTTATGCTTCGCCCAGATTTATGTTTGACGCATGTATGTTTAGATTTTCTTATACAAAGAATTCAGACTGGTTCCGGAACCAACCTAGCCCGCTATTTAGTGGCTATCGGGACAAAGGCGGACGGGCCGTGAAGCTGACCACTCACACCCGTATCGTGCCGAGGATAGGAATGAGTGGTGTTATACCTCCGGTCCGCCATATGCCTTTGTGGAATGTACCGGGACTTCATTTTATTTCTGGTTAAAATATACCGTAAAGTACTCGTATAGCTATAGGGCTGTTATGCAGTATATGAACACACAATAAATAGCTCAAAGACTGTCGCAGGTGGTGTTTCATTTAGCGCTGCCCCCTTTGCTACATGCTGTATTAATAGAAGTCCTATGTTCAAAACACATTTGTGCCACCAGAACGCGTATCTCAAATTACATTAAGCTATTGTGTGCATGTATTGTATTTACGTCTTTGAAGTCATTTTATTTTGACAGGAATTTTCATTCTCAAATTCCAGGATACACGGTTTAGAAGAAAGTTTTGTAAAAAAAGAAAAAAATATACGAGATTAAACATTCCATTACTGTTTCTGGTTTCCGTTTTCCTGTTTAAGCGTGTTTTATTTACTACAGGTTACTTTGTGTTAGCTGTCACTTCACTCTGTGGAAATTATTTAAATTTTCAGATGTTGGATACGGAGAAATTTTCACTTATTTTAGGCTGTATTTTAAAGAGTTTTCATGCTCTTTGATAAGATAAGGCAGCCTTTAATTCTTTTATCCTCCTGAAATAAAACTGTATCTGAACTCCTCGTGTATGTAGTGTAATTATGGGGGCTGTGAATTTATTTCTGCTACGAAATTATAAAATGGAAAGCAATGTGGCAATTCACAGTTCCAACATGGCGCTTACACGAATGGGAATCGACAGTTGGTGAGGACAGCCATGAATAACGGCAATTCCCGAGGTGGCCGTTCCCAAGCCAGGTAACTCCACTCGGTACCTCTTTGGAGTACCCGCTGGTGACTTACATAAACCTCGTTTGCTATAGTCACCTGGGGAAACTGAATAAGTCATGTTTGAACCACATAGAGAATAGACATAAAGAATGCGATGTGCTCCATATTGTGCACCCGCCTTTATTGCTGGTCGGCTTGGGCTGAACGTGATAGAATTAGGGCTGCCAAACATTCCAGAGTATTCAGGGTTGTACAGTAACGTGGCACACACAATTGATGGCTTTCTCTTTACCGTACACAACCCTGATTACCTTAGTCTTCACTCGTATTACTAAGAACTCTAAACTCTTAGCGATGCAGGGTAACTTCACATAAAACCAGCTACAAGAACACACAAAATATTCATATTCGACATAGCCGCATTGGTACAGTGACTCCTACCGATCAGACGACCAAGAAATGATGAGTCTAGTTAGGCTTCAGAGGTTTTCATCTTCTCCAACAGCGCCCTAACCGGCTGTGGGGCCCACTCAGCATCCTGCTTAATGGATACCAGGACTTTTTCGTCCGGATAAACGGATTGGGGAGTGAAACTAACCACTCAACTTCAACTAAGAATGAGAGGAGCTCTACTTCCACTCCCCATATGCCTTCATGGCGTGAACAAGGACAACATTACTTTTGTATTACCTCTCTCATGTGAGACTATTACTACTGCACCAATTCTCTGTATTTCTATTTCCTATCCATAAACGAGAGTTTGATATTTATTTGTTCCTAAATCATACATCGACATTGTTTTACTTATTTTTATATTTGAAAACGTTCCCATGAAACAAAACCAAGAAAACGTAGATGTATTAAAGCAAAAGAAAAAATACGTTTTATGATTTACTGCCCTCGTGGTTGAGGAATTTGTTTGTAATCTGAATAGCTGTGAACGCTAAAGACAAACCACATGAGTTGTTAGTAAAACGAGGCAAACGTCACAATACTTCTTCTTGAACCGTAGGTACCGATTCAATTCCCGCGCAGGATACTACCTTTCTTGATTAAGGTTTTTGTCAGTGCTTTCATGTCATTAACCTTATCTTCCACATTCTTTCTACGTCATAATTCGAAATTATCTCTGTATTAGACGTTACTTAAGCTTAGAATTCGGGGAAGAGATTTTAAATTAAGTAAAAAAGGTTGGTTATTCGTTGTTAAGTTTGTTGCTTAGCAAACGTAGTAAGTTTGCAGAAAAACATCTGAGGTGTATATCTTACTTAAACGAATTTGTACCTCCAGAACGAATTTTCAAAGGGCGCTGATAAAATCCGGACGTCCAGTTGAGAAACTCTGGCGTAACCATTGAAGTTTTAGACTGTCACTGCAGCAGTATTGCTGTCTTATTTATTTAATTTATTCGTGGTTTACTTTAAGAGGCTTTCAGTACCTGAGATCTGGATAGAATCGACTGACAGAGTGGCTCGTGAATTATAAAGTTAAGGATACAGCAGGAGGTGGTCTGAACCTAATTTGGGCTGATAACTTTCGAAACTGAAGAAAACTACGAATGCGAGTTGCCTCGCTAAGCTTTTAATAAGGATTACCTCAAATACGAAACATAACTGGCATCACTCGGCAGCAACATGCGCTGAAATACTGCTGTCGTGGCTGTGAGAACGTTATCGTGTTTGTGGTGGATGCCTCGGTTCCTCTTACTCCGTTGACATTTGCGTGTGTGGCTGAGGAAACTTGTACTTGGAGCGATATAATGTCGACATTGCGACTCAGAGACAAGATCTCGGTTTTGCACCTAAAACTGTTTCGTGACACGAAACGTTAACTAGTATATAGTTCCTTGCTCAACAATATGTGCGGTATTTCATGTCCAGTTTTTATTGTGTAATGATGTAGACTTACTTTGCAAGTGCTAATATTGACTTTTTGATGACAATTTAGATTATGAATGAAACAATTTAAGTGGTTGTCATATATTGGCAGGTTTTTAGGATAATGTTATAAAATGATAGAGGCCGATCCAAATATTTTGACACCTGTGTGAGAGGCAGTTTTCTTACAGTCTGGCGTACGAGAGAAGTGGGGTTCATAGTTCGGACGGTTAGAGGGAGCCAATGTGCCTGCAACACTGTCGTCTGTCATCCTGAAAACGTGGGTGTGTGTTCTTACCTCAGTACATCATTTTTGTTCCATTTAATACCTGTTATGGCATATAATTTCATATACTTTCACGCCCTTGACTACGGATAACTCGATGGTTTCATATCACAGACAGTGCCTTAGTGTAGTGCAAGTATTCTATAAAGAACAATGATTTTTCAGTGAATATCGGGAAGTAAGACGATCTGCGCTCTATAACTGCTTCTAACCAACAAACCGGACGCCCCTGCGGACGAGTCCAAGTAGAGCGACTGAAGTCAGTTCTTTGCGGAGTGCCATAAGATTGTGATCGGAGTCTATGAATTGTTTAAGGTGTTACTTGACTAAATAAAAGGGGCTGAGGTGACAGGAGAAATGCAGCACACGTGGATACAAAGTGTGAAGAAGGTGTTGATAAATACCTGAATAGACCGCCACACACAAAATTGTTTTATTTGCGTACTTGAATCACAGACGATTCACGTCTGCGACGAATCAACATTTTCGTCGTCAACTAACGCGGAGTAAGGAGCGAAAGGTCAAAACTGGATATAATACGCTACAGTTGAAACGTAGTATTGGCTGAAAATCGTCAGGAAATCTGCAGTTTTGGTCTTGGCCGAAATCTTTTGCCTTGACCAAGAACTTCACCAGCATTTTTTTTTTCAACATGTAAAAGTATTCGCGTAAGAGAAAATCTGTTTTGTTTTTTGTGCGTTATGTACACAGCTCTGTCATTAATTACTGCATGTAAAGACCTTTTCATCTGATTTAAATGTTGTTTATGTGCTTCATAGTACTTTGTTTACGATATGCTGTCGTTAAATCAAAGTATGGCGTCGAAGATGTGGGAGAGAGTGAATAATGAATTAGGATATGGAAAGAAACGGCTTTGTCCAATTTAAAGTATACGATATGAACAGGGTGCCTAGCAAATGCAAGTTACCAGAGTTACACTTGTATCCAATGTGCTCTGTGGTTAAGGTGAAAGAAGAGACAACGATCGCCACTAGAATAAGAAAACTTAGCCTCAAACTAGAAACCATAGGAATTGGGAATTTATGCATCAGTTGAGAAAACTTTAAATTTTTAAGAAAGATCCTCCACCCTTCCATTTTTTTAATTGATTACTTACTTCCTTAGACATTTTATTTTATAGTTTTATTTTGGAAATATTAAATTAAATTTTTTTTTCATACTTTCAAATAAAATGAAGTGCCCTAGTGGCGGGATATTTTATTTTAGCCATATCCCTGCTCCTTAGTATTGCTCTGTCTCCAACGAATGTGATAAATATTTAACAAAAACGTTTTTCCGCGGAAAGTTCCACGGAAGTGTTTTGTCAAGTAATCTTACCAATGCGATTGTTGACATTAAGTCGACTGTGAACGGAAGGCGGTTAGTGCTCGGAATATTAGGTTTTGCAGCTCTGTAGAGATTTCCTTCCTGTCTACCAAAGTGCCTGTTTGACCCTTGCGTGCTTAACAATATCGACCAACCACCCCCGTCACCTGACTTCTTGTACCAGAAACTCTGTTCCAACAATGAATTCATTTACATCAGGAAACTGTTCCGGGAAATGTGAACGCTACATTGCACAAGTTCGGTCTGCGAACACGTGACTGTGATAAATACGAGAATCCTACGTCCGGATATATATCACTGTCCAAATATTGTGCTTTCCACTCATAGTCGTAATGGATATCAGCCTTGAAATGATGCTGTAGCGTAGCTTGCGATGAAGGGTACGTTGTACCCAAAGATTGGGCGTAGTGCGTCTTGCTTCAGTCGGTTTCAATATCGAGGGTGTTTTCCTGTGTGAAATTTATCATTTTTATCAATTATCTCGGCTGATAGCTTAATAATTTGTGCAAATTTGTCGCAGTTTTTCAAATAATAATTGCGACAGGTCACGAAACAGAAATTTGCTAGAAATTTCAATTGAGTTTTTTTGTTTGTCTGTGGCATGTTTATCGATGCTGCAAGGCGGGCTTTGATTCTATTTCGTGTATTTCATTAGTAGTGCATCTTTTTTTCAATCAGTTTCAATATCGAGGATCTTTTCCTGTCTGAAATGTATCATTGTTTTTATCAATTATCTCGCCTGATAGCTTAATAAATTCTGCAAATTTGTCGCAGTTTTTCACAGAATAATTGCGACAGGTCAGAAAAGAAAATTGATTCATCTTCGTGGATTTCATTGTCCCACAGTAGTTTTGTACATTAATTTCGTATTATTCTCGATGTATATTTAGCTAAGCAACACCCCATTTTTCCAGTACTAGGCTTAAGTGATCTACATAAATCCACTACAGTTACTGTGAATTCCGTACTTATTCTTGGGTCCGCATGTTTTACGATTTTCTGTCCTAGTTCATGTAACAGAGGGGAATTATGAGGTTCTTTAAGAAAAAGGTACTTGATCTGTTGAATCTCTGCTCCAGATCTTAGAGAGTTTATTTTATAATTTATTAAATATAGAATATCTGCTGTTGGTAGTTTGAACTGTGAGACAGACGATAAGAAACTACTGCAGTTGATGAAACTTGTGTAACTAGTTAATAGTTGTTCACAGCTCTATTAAACTACACGTAATCTAATACAGAACAGTTAACATTTAAACCTGGACGCCGTTAAACAATTCATAGCACGAAATCGTAGATGAAGCATGTCTTGTGACATTCTCTGCAAACTTGCCGTCGTCGGAGAGACGCAAAGGGCCGACATTTCCGAGTAATCACGCTAGGGGTTAGTAACTGTGAGTGGGATTGGTTGAAGGCATCTTCTTTGTTTGTGGGGTGAAACACAGCGCGATCTGCACCCTCGCTCATTGCTAGGATCACTCTATTTGCCGGAAAATTGAGAGTTTGTGCCGCTACTGCCGCACGCCACTATGCCTTCTGGCTGTGAGGCGCTACAATAAATCATTTCTTCTGAACCGACGAGCAAGGCATGAAAAATGACTTGATACAAAAGTGCACGCGCTCTCCCCAGCAGCCTTTCCAGCTTCCTTATCGTCCAATCACTCCCTATGAGTCTCGTCCCCCCTTATATTTGGGCAGGGGGGTTATTATGCTGTGAAACTTGGGGGGAGAGAGGTTAGTGATGCGCAAATCCACATGATCAGACACTTTTGCTTCTTCCTTGTGCATCCACCTCTTAGAAGACACACTTTAATACTTGAGTTTCACGTTCTGCAGGAATGATATTTGAAAGTCTAACACTTGAAAACGACAATAACAAATGACGTGTGTTAAAAGCAATCGCCGTTGGAGTGGTGAAGTCTGGAGCCCCGATATTTTCTTACTAATTTAGAATAGATGTGTATGAGACATTGGTAATGGGGTGACGTGGAAAACTTCAAAGATGCAGGTCACGTGACAATTTTAATAAATTCGATGTATCCGACGATGCAAGTCGTACAGACACGTATACTAGGACCGCGTAAATCGGTCCCTTTCATCCAGTTTATCAATATTTAATATTTCTGCGCTAATTTGATTTATGGTGCTAGAGACAGGAACTTAAATATTGAAAATGGGAAATACAGGGCATACACAAAAGAATGGTGCGGTATCAAAAGTGAATAAAAAATGTATTTCTCACCTTACACGGCCACAACATACACCGTCAGCGGCGGTAACTGTCCAAGTTTCTCATTTGGTAATTACAATTCTTCAATATGTGCACCCTGGGTCACACGACACACATCCACACGGTAATTAAACTCATCCCAGACCCGGTGTAGCATGTCCGCTGTAATGGCCTGCAGTGCATGCGTTATCCGATCACGAATTTCGTGGATGGACGTAAGCTTGAGAAGCGAACTGCTGGGTGACGCATGAGAAACTTGGACAGTTGCCGCCGCTGACGGTGTATGTTGTGCCCGTGTAATGTGAGACATAAATTTTTTATTCACTTTTGAAACCGATCCATTCTTTTGTGTATGCCCTGTACTAGGTTTCAGTACCTGAAGTGATTAAGTGACAAGAAATTGAATTCAAGTAACAATAATGAAGTGATTACAAATTAAAATTCTTGTGCATGTCCTGCGGCTTTGAAGGCTGGCACTAACAGAGTTAAAAAACCCCATCTAAGGGATATACAGTGCACAGAGTTGTACAAAGGAAATGCTGGAATGCATTAGAAGATTTTGAGGTGGAATACGTACAGAGTGGAAGAGAGTATCTCATTTACGAAGTATGAGTTCATATGTATAATTTACATGAACGTTACGGTTAAGTATTAAGTTGATCGTGTGTGATTGAATATGGGCCTACACTATAATGCACTAACTCTACATCGTATAGTGCTACGGTACGAATTTCGAGCTGTGTGTCACTGGATGTTTTGTCTTTGATTTTGAAAACGTATGACCAAAACAACGATATATATGTGGGCTTATATAATTGGAGCGGTCGAGCGATCAGTGTTCCCGCTGCTTATCTGGGGCACACCTTCTAACGTCTTCTCTAAGACTGTATCTGGTGACTGGACTTCGTTGTGAATTTCATTATTTTCTACAGGATAAGAGTGGAATAGTAGCTCTATGTAACAAACCAGCCAACCAACCAACCAACCAACCAACCAACCAACCAACCAACCAATCTAATATTTTTTCAGCTCGGGAAGACACTCCTCACATTTTATTAAACCGGAAGGTTTGTTATCGTGTTTACAAAAGCCCGCCATTTATTCCTATCCTTAGCCAAATTAATCCAAACCACGTTTTGAATCCTATTTCTTGAAGATACAATTTAATGTTATCCACCCATCTACGCTTGTGTCTTTCAAGTGGTCTGTTTTCTTCAGGTTTTTCTACCAACCCCCTGTATGCATTTGCCTTCTCATACATACGCACTGCATGTCCCACCCATCTCATTCTCCTTGATTAGATCACCCGAAAAAGAGTGATAGGCCAATATTAAAATAGGCCATGGTGGTTTTCTTCACTTCGTTACAATTCGTTATTCATAATCGTGTTTCCGATCTTTGGCATGTATGTTTCAGTTTCGAAATGGCAGGTAATGAAGGAAGGGTGATCTATACAGGGCACGTAAACTCGGCCACACAAACAATGCTTTTAAGAAATTGTGTTTTGGATTCTTTAATAAAGCGTTGATAACACTGCGTAAGTAGGTGGCGTCAGTAGCAATACCTATCATTTGTATATCCCTGATCCTCTTCCTGTTATTGCAACGAAGACAATTCGTTATTGAGTTCCATGGTATGGATGCCATGACAATCAAGATTCGCCTTCTCCAAAACTCTTCATTTCTCATCCCTTGCTTTCTGGCTTGTAGTAATCAGAGGAGATGGACGCACTGATCCGTAATGAGTAGGAAGAGTCATATTTCTTTTCTGCGTCTATACCCTTCCAGCCACCCCAACGTCAGCCATTTTTTATTGCATCCGTACCTTCCCCACCACCATTGCCACTTTCGTTGTTTTCGGCATTGGGTTAGAAACGTAGCCCCCTTTTTTGGCGGGGGTGGGGTGGTGGGTGGGTTGGCGGCTCCGTTTTTTGTTAAAATTTCCACATCTTTTTGCCCAATGAAACAATGATTTTTGGGTGCTTCCTGTGACATTTGCTTGTCTTAGCATTATATCACCAACATTCACAAGGACTTACTCCATTGTCACCAATATTCAGACACACACACCACGTTTCGGAAGCTACCTGCTTCCGCCCTGTCGGGCCTCGTGGCCTTTTCGAGGCAAGGTTAATTCAGACACATGCGTGGTAGAAGTGCGGCAGAAGTGTAGACACAGAACTACATACCAATCCCCGTACCCCGAACATGTAGGACTTTGCAGGGTAACAGAGAAGAATGTTGGCGAATATGTCTGCCTGAAGTGGAATTCCTTCTCACTATTCCAGAAATTGTAAGACATATCACTAATCTGCTTATTGTTCAAGTATTTTCCATAATCCGAAATAGTTTTTCATGTTAATCTCTATAGCAGAACTACTTCATGTTTTCTTCCCCTCCAAAAAAAAACAATCACGTAGTGTCTTTATGACAGTATTTCCCAACGTCCGGGACCGCGTCAGTTTTTCCAAGGGGCCATCAAACGCGCTCTCTTGACACTGAAAAAATTGTATATTTCCCCCGCATTTGTCAAATGTATGTATTTTTTTGGTAATAATTAAAATTGGTTCACAGTAGAGTTTTTGTTATTACGTGCCTTTAAATAAACTATTGTCATGTGGGGGTGTCTTAAATTGAAGTTAAGCAGGTGTCTTAAATTGAAGTTAAGCAGGTGTCTGAAACTAAAGTTAAGCAGGTATCTGAAACTAAAGTTAAGCAGGTATCTGAAATTGAAGTTAAGCAGGTGTCTTAAATTGAAGTTAAGCAGGTGTCTGAAACTAAAGTTAAGCAGGTATCTGAAACTAAAGTTAAGCAGGTATCTGAAATTGAAGTTAAGCAGGTGTCTCCTACTTGAAGAGGTTGGGAAATTCTGTTGTCTGTAACTTGTTCACCATGAAAGTCACAAATGAGCATGTTTGAAGTTTTCAAGGAAATACTTTTGGATAGAAGGGAATATGTGAATGGCATGCTGGGACTGAGTCTTAAGAGCTCACTAACACGGTGTTGGTATGGCACTTGAAGACCCTGTATCAACTGCAGAGGTTATTTGAGTATGGATATTAGTTGCTCAATGAATTTGTAACGATTGGAGATGAATTACTTGCGATGTGTGCCTGTATTTGGAAGTGATGGAAGAATATACGGCTGAGGGCGTTGAGCATTGTACTTGAACCTGACAGAGTCGCAGTGTCAAGACGGATGGACATGTTTCATTGGAGCTTCATAGCTTGTAGTTGTTGTCAAATATTGTTTGACAGAATAAATCAAGGTAGAAATAGGTCGACGGAGTATGTAGCACGCTTACGGACTATCACAAATTTCTAAAATAATCTACGTTAAGAAGTATGAAGAGACAAGTAACTTGGGATATGAGATTTGAAGCTTTCGCCGTGGTGGAGATCGAGATTCTGAGGCCCTGTAGTCTGGTAGGTGAGTACCAGTGGCTCAGAAGAAGCTGCGGCCTCTCCGAAACGTCGTTAGTCACTTGCCACAGCTCGGATATCTGGACGTAGACGAGTCTATAATATTAAAATAGATCTTAAAAACGCAGGAACTGGCGTCATTACGCCTTGCCACTTCCTTTAAGTCGCCGTCTTCGTCGTAATCATAATCATCATCGTCACCACCACACCCATCATCACCATAACCATCACCACCATCACCATCACCACCACCACCCCCATTATCATCATCACTATCACCGTCACCACCATCACCATCACCACCACCACCACCACCACCCCATTATCATCATCATCACCATCACCACCACCACCACCACCATCACCACCACCCCCACCCCCATTATCATCATCACCATCACCATCGCCATCACCACCATCACCACCACCACCATCACCACCACCCCCATTATCATCATCACCATCGCCATCATCACCACACCACCATCCCATCACCATCACCACCACACCACACCACACCACCACCACCACCCACCACCACCTTCTACTTGTTCCTGGTGCTTTTATCCTCCTCAATCTACATTCACATAGTTTTCCTTTTCTTTGCATGCCTTCTCCTTCTTACCCCTTTCTTATCATCCTTTGTGTTGTGGGTAATTTCTGTAAGCCTGCAGTTCAGACGGTGCTACTTCTCGAACTAACAATGTCTGTCGTAAAGTCTTAGAAATGTAATGTATTGCTGTTACACCAAGATCCTCGAATGAGACTAGTTCCTCAGATAAACCAGAAGTGTCGCTAAGGACGGCAGAACTGCTGTGGTCAAGTTGTGTTCTTGTAAGTGATTGAAGTTAAAGCTGTACAGAGCCACTGTGGCAGCAGCGTGGCCAAACTTGCTAGCTGCAGATACAGAAACAATTACAACTTTGTCAGTAACTGGCTTGCAGACATCCCTTTGTCCTACACGAGGAGATGTAATAGACACCGTGAGTCCACTGGATTTAATACAATGTTATACGTATAAAGAGGCTACTTAGACTTCTTGAGCTACTTGCTTCAGCTTTGTGTTTGTAGTTCAACAAGACGCATTATGTAAAGAGCGAGCCAAAACTCTGTGTACACGTACTCTACATATTAGTGTTCAACCGCCTTATTCTTGGTATTACGGCGTGTACGGTGACCAACCCTCTCTTCCTCAAGCAACGTCATTGCATTGTTTCTTTGAACGAAAGCATGTACAGGGACTCTCTGAATTTACTCATTGTCTACGGTAGGGACAGTGACTTTGGCTGGCTTTGTATTTACGACTGTTACCATAAAGAACTCAAATCCACAGCTTAGTTGTTAACTAACTTGTTTTTTTTTCTTAAGTGGCGTTTTGTCTGTAACATATGCAACGGTTGCGTCTCTGATTCTGCCTCTAAATTAGTGCGATATCCTTGGCTACATGTTTGATGTTCTTGCTGTTAGGTTTTGTCTCTTATGCTGCCTCTTTCGTTTTAATATTACCTTCCTTTACATATTTTTTATTAGTCTCGCTTGAAGATGGCCTTATTACGGGCTCAAATATGTAGCGACTTCATGTATCTAATATAATTTTGGTTACAATAAAGTGTTGTGTGTGACTGACGTTATTTCTTACTGTTTAGTGAACTTTGTTTGTTGTGAACACGGTAGTTCATGTTCGGATTCCATAAACGAAGGAAATTTCTTGATCGGCTCATCACTGTCTGCTCCTACAGAAGACCCTGCACCATGTAATCAGTTAATTATTTAGTCGATCGTTCGGTCGGTCAGTCAGTCAGTCAGTCAGTCAGTCAGTCAGTCAGTCAGTCAGTCAGTCAGTCATCGTCTTTAGTCAGTAGTTGTTTGACAGGAGAAAATTATTTTTTTTTTCAGATATTGGAAAGATTCGGTAAGTTTGAGAGGTATGGTGTCGCCAGACAAGGACATATCAAGGGTAATTTTGTGTGTGTTATTTAACGACGCTGTATATTGCTAAGAATATATGTTGCAGTTCACAGACTTAAAAATAGTCTATGTTGTCTGTGATACATTAATGAATAAATACATGTGGAGTATCAGTGGAATTGATACTGACAGGTTCAAACTGAAGTACTCGGAGAAAGCCTGTCCCTGTTCCCCTTTGTCCACCATAAATCCCACATGGAATGGCCTGGGATTGAACTCTGAACTCCACGGTTAGAAGCCGGCGACTGACCGCCTCAGGCAACTATACTTTCATTTGCGGTTTACATCACGCGAGTTGTTTTCGGGTTTGAATTCAATACCCTTAATTTGTAAGGGACAGAGCGTGATAAAAAGCAATTAATTTGCAGCCCCGGGAAGCGGTGGGTATGCGATATCCTGCCACCTTGTTAGTTGACTGCTTGCCGCAGGGACAAAGTGTGGATGGATTTTTTTTCTTTCGTCAGACGACGGTACAGAACTAATTCCGCCAGAAACCTCGTAAGTTATATGTAGTAGGGGCTGAGTTGCAGAGTGTGTTTGGGGGGGGGGGGGGGGGTTGAACAGGCAAGTGGAAGTCATCAATTAAAACTGATTTATACCCCAGCTAAATAATCGTCCCTTGAGGGTTGTGCTCTAACATTTGCGCGGTGCAAAACGAATTTGTGGTTGACGCTTTTCCCCCGGGTTCCTGTGCCTTTCCCGCTTAGGGGCCACACATTTTTTTGAAGGGAGGATAGAGGAAGAGTAAAAAAGACATTTTTAATATCATAGTTACGAGTATTCCTGCCACCCCTTATTCGCGATTGTCATTCCTTTTGGGCTGATCAGCTTCCTCTTCCAGGCAGTTTAATCTTGCCCCTTAAGCATTCCGTTGTTGGTATGACTATTCCACAGCCCACTCTTCATTATTGGATCCGGGATAGCACAGGCGGTATAGTGACTAGGCTCTGGGCTGGATCTCGGAGGAATCGTGGTTTATTCTCGGCAGGGACAAGCGATTTGTCCTCCGAAGTTTAGACGCCGGGTCTGGGGTCCACATATCCTGTTTAATGGTCCCTGGAACGCTTTCGGCGGGGGTCAAGCAGACGGACCACGAAGCTGACCACTAATCCTGACCTAGTACATTGTAAAAGTAACGTCCCTATACACGCTATGAAGGCGTGTTGGGAGAGTGAAGGTATCGCTCCACTTATTTCTCATCTGCGCACAGATGTAAGTGGTTTGCAGGTTTCACTTCCTTGCTTCTTTACCCCTGGGGAAAGAGCCCGCGGTACCCACTGAATGGGTGGCTGGTTTGACCCCAGAGCCGGTCTGGACACTAATGTAGTTTTAAAACTCTTCCTATACGTACAATCCGTGGTCTACTGACTAATGCCTACACTATCTCGGCTGTACAGTTTCTGCTACTCAGTGTTAATTTCTGCTACTCAAGGTTAAGAATGAGTGGGAGTACACCTCCACTTCCCTACTTCTTCTTATAGAAATATCGCCTTCTTCCTCATGCTGTTGGTACAGTTGATTCGGAGCGTATATTCTGTCATGTTTCTCGCCCCCTTTGCTTATATTTCCCACTTACACAAGTTCTTGGTGTTCTGTTCGGCTACTAATTTCCTCGGTCCGTGTCTCGTGAAGTGGGCTTTCTTCCTACATCCCTGTAGTCGTTATCTGAAACCTTCAGGGTGCTTTACATCGCCCACCTCCCTTATTTATGCCATAGAATTTAGAGATGTGGGGTAGGAGAAACATTTTCCTTGTGCGTGTAAGTATGGTGCTGCTACTGGGCTCTAAAAAGTATTGAGCCGTTTTGGAATTGAAGCCAAGATAACATTATTTTTGCATCTTTCGCTTAAATGTATCAAATATGTTTAGCTACATTTTCTGTTAATGAGTTCTTCTTTATATACAGTGACAGGACCAGAAATTTGAGGTAGCGGGTATATATCCTTGAGGGACGTGGTTAATGTTAACACGGCTGTATACAGAGCCAGAGATTGAACAGGACGTTGAGCCGGTTTAATCCACTTATCGGCCTAGCAAATTGTCCCATTGTTATTCATTTTAATTTGGAAGATTTCAAAAGGTGTCACTGTCCGTGTAGTGAATTTATTTCTCGTTTACACGCCTCGAGCTTACTTTTTCGGGCATCGGAATTTGGTCAATGACCCTCTCCGGCCTGCGTATATCACAAAGCTTTTTTTTTCCCATGGCGCAACGGTTTCTAGTAGGCCAGGGCCTCATTATTGAGGCTTTATGATCATACTCAAACATACCACACTAGGTAGAACTCCTTCTGGACTTGTGATCAGCCGGACGCAAGGACCCCTACCTGACAACACACAACAGTGACAAGATATCACGAAGTTACTCACTGTAATGTATCCTGATTTGTCCACTTAGCCGCTCTTAGGTACATTTATTTTCCTGAGCACTTTATGTGCTGCAGGTAGGAAGTCTTCTCTCCTCGGACTAACAGTCTGTGCTTCACGAGCACAAATATTATTGTTTTGTGTACTTAGAGCCTGATGTTTGTATCTTCTGAAACGGAATGAGGGGGTTTTGATTGAAAAATGACCTTACTTTATTTCTGTTTATTTTGTGCTTAAATAAATACAGAGTAATGTCATTGTATTGTTTCATGTTTTATCTGTAAAAAAGTGTAAAATATATTAAAAGTTTTTTTCATGCCAAGTATTAACGTAACAAAACCTTGCATTAACTTTGTCAAGATTCATAAGAAAATGTTAAATCGTGTACACAAAATTTAAAGACGTTTTGCAGTTGATCAAACTTAGTTGCTGACATTTCCGTTTTCCCAGTTACGGCCTTGTGTAAAGTAGGGGGCCCCGTTTGTCTGAAAGTCGGACAAGGCTGAAGAATGTAGTGAAAGTCTGTCAGTTTAAGAAAAGAAATTTGGAGGTTTAGGTGCTGATAATAGGTGACAGACGACAAGGGGCAGACTTTCGGGCATGACATCTGTGTAAATATTTATATTTTTTGCTTTGTAAAACTTCCTCATCTGTTGATGAAGAGCCACTAAAATATGAAATAAGAAAGGAAGGACATGATAAGATTTGTTATACGTAAATTATATATATTATATTATATATTATATTATGTTATATTATACATTGTATTATATTATATACACCGTTTATTTTATCTAGTGCATTTGTTGGTTGTTATAAAGACCAGTTTTACGTGTTTAAGAACTCAAATTACCGAGAAGAAATATTTTTTGTTCCTGACCTATATCGTTCGTAACATAGAAGGGATTAATAGATATACATTAAAGTGGTCGTGGTTGTTGTTATTACAATACTTTCACATTTTATTGTATTATTTTTTTTCCCCTATGGCTCGACAGCCCTATATGGGCCTGGGCCTCCTCGTTTCGTCGAGGTTTCATGATCACACACACTTTAGACACACCACAGTCGGTAGGACTCCTCTGGACGAGGGACCAGCTCGTCGCAGAGACCTCTACCTGACAACACACAACACTCACAAGAGACAGACATCAATGCCCCCCGGTGGGGGTTTCTTCTTACAGACATCCATGCCCCCGGTGGTTTTCGAACCCACGATCCTAGTAAGCGAGCGGCCGAAGACCCACGCCTTAGACCGCACGGCCACTGAGATCGGCTCACATTTTATTTACGCATTAGAAATAACTTTCACAGTTTCGGCTCTGTAAGGTGGGATAGTTACGTAATGAGGAATTTAATAACAATTGTTATTCGCATAGAGACTTGACTTGGAGGCTGGTTCAGATACTGAGAAGTAATACGTTTATAGCTGTGAGACCCAGTGTGATCAAAGGCACGTTACCTTCCGAGAATTCTTTATGAATGTGCAGGTTTGGCATCATGGAGGAAATTAAGGAAGGGTGCGAAGTGCAGGGAAATTATTGCGCGTCGGGGAGGGAAGGGAGACTTTCTTTCTAAATTTAATCACGCTAACATCAAACACACAACTGTACGTATTTTCCGTAACTACTTCTCTCCCCCATTACATTTCCACCACTGCTCGAATTTCCCATCTTTTCTTTCTTTGAATCAAAACCAGTTCTCTTCCCTCCGACTACCACTGTGCTGGATGCAAATGGCAGCCACAGCAGAGAGGAAGGAAGTTGAACTGACAGTATGCAGCGAAGTCCTTAAGAAGCTGATACTTGATCGTACATATGGGGCACGCGGTGGCGCAGTTGGTTGAGGCAGTACGCTACAAGCCGGAACGTCGCGGGTTCGATTCCCGATGGTGTCATTGGAATTTTTCATTGACATAATCGTTTCGGTTGCAATATGGCCCTGGGTTCGACTCAGCCTCTAACAGAAATGAGTACCAGGAATATTTCCTGGGGGGTAAAAGCGGCCTTACCACCTTCATGTGCCGATTGTCAATAAATCTGGGAGCCTCAACCTCCTGGAGCCCTAAAGGCCTGTCCAGGCCTGTAATGGGATTGCTTTACCTTTTACCGTCCAGTTTACTGCAAAAGATAGAGGTGAAGGAATTAAACATATGAAGGTAAAATACGAAAAAAGTTGTAAGTAAAAAAGAGAAACTAAACGAAATAAAAAATAATACTGCAAACGTGCCACCACTCATTAACCTATTTATGAAGTATAAATCCAGATTTGTGTTTAGAAGTGTTAGCAGCCTGTTTATATGCTCGGGATGTATGTACTTTGCTTACTTTGTAATGTACGAGTAAGTACTTTTATTATTTGTAAACCTATATAAAACGGGGGGGGGGGGACATGCAGTCCGCTGGCAAGTTATTATATTAAGCACGTTATTCATATTACTACAGATCACCATATGCTGTCTATCCAACCTGCTGCGCGTATCCTACGGGCCATATATTGTGTCATTGAATTGTAAATTGAATAATTGCTATCTGCAGTGAACTGTGTAATCGTGACGAAATATCTTTTGATCATGTGCCATAATAACACCTAATTTCACATTATACAGAGTATTATTTTATACTGGTGTGGATTAGGTGTAACTTTATAAGCTTGGGAATTTGCTGTGTTTCCTTTGCTAGCCATTTCATAGTTCATTGCGCAGTTAAATTTAATTGCTAATTATGGCGATAATGCAAAATTGCTTCTTGCACTGATCGCATCACAGGTGAACCTGACAAAGAGGACTGCAGGCTGTGTAGTTGTTAGCGCTGTCATGCTTACAAAAGGCTGTACAGAGACCTACAGAAACATTACGGAAGAGTAATCGTGTATTTTGCAGATCGAGCTGTGGAAAATGATGACATTTACAAGACCTGAATGCGAGTGTGTTGCTTTGACTACTGTATCAGATGAAGAGCAAAAAACTACGCAACTTGTGGCTATAAATTCATCCGCGCTCTGTTGATTCCATTTTCTTAGATCCCATATTTTCCCCGCCCCCGTATGTGTGTGTGTATTTTTTTTTTCCATGACGCAACAGCCCCTAGTGGTCTAGGGCCTCCTCATTGTCGAGGCTTCACGATCACACTCAGACACACCACACTCGTAGAACTCTCTTGGACGAGTAATCGGCCTGTCGCAGAGACCTCTACTGACAACACACAACACTCACAAGACAGACATCCATGCCCCTGGTGGGATTCGAACCCACAATCCCCAGTAAGCAAACTGCCGCAGACCCACGCCTTAGACCGCGCGCTTCTGGGATCGGCATATTTGTGTTGCAGAGGTAAATTTGTCATTCTGCTTCAAGCGTCATTCAATGAGGATATTCTAAACTCGGGAACCAGTCTCAGACGAGTGGACGGTGTCATTCTAGGCTAAGACGACTGCTCTGTATCTGATGTGAGGCTCAGTTGCCCGCTGAGCCGGTGTGGACTTAGGTGTCGAAGTGAATATCCTCGCTGCTGCCGGGAATGGTACCCTGCTCGTTTAGTCTGCAACCAGTGACTACAGACTGAACCACTGCATGCTGCGAGCTGTAAAATGGGAGTTGATTCATTTCAGTGAGAAGAACTTTCCTCCTCCCACAGCATGGGTGTTCTCAGTGGGGTTCTCTCAGCCTACTATTATATAAGTATGAAGGTTCTTTGAACGTGGGGAACAAGACAGACACAAGAAGTCCTCCAGGCAGTTCCACGTGTTACGAAGTTAGGAGTGCACGGAGTTGTGTATCAACTTCACTCTGTATTGCGCACAGTGAGGCAGCGCGTCTCAAACTGTGTGTCGCGCCACACTGATAAGTCGCGAACAGTTGCTAGGTGTGTCGCGACAAACTTGACCATCCACGACGCTATTTTTGTACTAGGTATATATTAAAATTATCATGGCACTGGTGATCGCTGAACGGCATAACATCACATTCGCATTTAAAGGAGGAGGGAGAAGTGAGAAGAGAAGAGAAGAAAATAGAAGAGAAGAGAATAATGATGGCAAGGACAGATGAAGGAAACTGCTGTACATTTATGTAGATTTATTTTCATGTCGTGGTATTCCCAGCAAAGTGTGTCGCATATGTGGACGTCATTCTTCAAGTGTGTCGCGGCGTGGAAAAGACTGAGAACCTTTGGACTGGTGACTACACGTACCATCACCGCCGCCGCCACCCCCACCACCGTATGTGGTATGTACGATGAAGCGGAAAGGATCGGAGAGGGCGCTTCTTCTTCTTCTTCTTCTTCGGTGGCACTACAGTCCAATGCGGACCTTCGCCTCCTTAATGGCCCTTTCCCAGTCAGCTCTGTTTTTTTACCTTTCTTTCCAGTTGTTAATTTTCCATTGCCTAGGTCGATTCCATTCTATCTGACTGTTCCGAGGCCACATTTTAGGTTTCCTAACAATCAGCTTTCTACAGTGACAGGTTGTCAGCCTGTCGCCCAACCCCCAACCTGGAGGGCCAGTCCGCCGAATTTATAACCCCCGGGGCAGGGTGGCCCAGCTATACCCCCAGGCACTGGGTACCCATTTTGGTCGCCTTTTACGACCTGCATGGGCATCAGTGGGACTATTCTTTTCCCCGGTCACCACACGGGGATCGGAGAGGGCGCTGCAATGTGCTATTTCGGAGCATTGTCCCCCTCCCATTTATTTTTATAAAACATCTGAATGAAACCAGAAGGAAACGTCGGTACATCCGGTAACCAAGCGTCATGTTAGCTGGCTATATTCCGAATGAATATACAGAAACGCTGCGAGTATTTGACATAATATGTTAGGTTCAGCTTAATTCAGTGGCTGGAAAATGGAACATGTCCAGTGGCTGTTCCGTTTTTGTAGTCAACCGATTCAGTTACAATTTCAGGCGCTCAGTGCTACCAACGTTACATTCAGGCGTTCAGCGCTACCAACGTTCCGGGGACTGTCATTGTCTCCCTGTCGGGGTCTCAAGTGATGAGTGACGGAATTACGGCTGTATAGTGTTGACGTCACGGACCCTAATGTCGCCTGTCCAGGAACTGGCCGACAGGATGACAGTAACAGAGCGCAAACGGCTGCAATTGTCGAAGCTGACCCGCGATCAGTAGCCTACTGCTCTAGTTGGACGTGGCTTTATTTACAAATTTGCTGTCTTCAGGCTTGCAGTGAACAGGTTTAGTGTCGACAGACTTCAATGTCAAGCGGATCTGGATCTAAATTGTAAAATTTCCGTAGCCGGCTTCTATGATCGGCGTACATTGAATCAAGGCAGATACAGTGGCTGCTCGAAAGGTCGGACTTCTCTTTCTGATGGCAATATCTAATTCTGTATATTTAACTTAAAGAAACTTAACTTTTTGTTCACCGTGCATTTTGATAATAGATAACATTCATCAACCAACAACTGCACTAATTAAAATTTATTTAACACTTTAAGATTGCCCTACATATGTTTCGGTCACGGGGTGACCATCAATGTTAAACATTCATACACATGAACACAAACACCACATCGACCCACAATCGTAATACACAATCATTGGTATCCACTATCATGGAGTAGTGTACAAGAAAACCTCCAACGCATAATATTGTAAACAGTGGACAGCGTGAAGTGAAGTGCACATACGTGCGTACGACACCCCTGATGATGGTCACCCCGTGACCGAAACATATGTAGGGCAATCTTAAAGTGTTAAATAAATTTTAATTAGTGCAGTTGTTGGTTGATGAAAGTTATCTATTAACTTAAAGAATTTCAAATTTGTAAAATTATTTTCAGTTTTATTACTATGTAGTTTAATATTGTCTTTCTCTTTACACCGATACTCGTGTGTGCCTCTTAAGCCGGGATTAGACGGCGCGTTGCTCGTCGAGTGACGTGACGTCATTTGCTCGGCCAACAGATCAGAACAGAAAAGACAATCTGGCTACACGACGCGGCGCAGCTCGGCAAATGGCGGACCAGCGGCCTTGCTCGGGTAGGTTCGGCTCGGCTTGTGGAATAAGTCGTGCTGTTCTATGAACTTCAAAATGTCCTCGTTTGATCACTCCATTCTAGCCAATACCAATTACGAGGCAGAAAATTTCACTCTTCGCGCACCCCGACAGCAGAAAACAAAGACCAGGCCTAAGTGTATAGAGACTTGGACGAGACTGGCTTGGCGCGTAGACTGCAAGCTCCATGTAGCCGCAACAGGTGCCCGCGCCGAGTCCCTTTGAGGATCGTGAAAAAACCCGCTTCTGCGGCGATCCAACGAGCCTCGCTCCCCCAAACACAAGCCGCGCCGCGCCAGGCCGGATACACGGCGCATTTGAATACGATTCTTTGTCAATGACGCCAGTTATGACGTAAAACGAGCCGAGCCACGCGCCGTCTAATCCCGGCTTTATAATGCCAGCTGTAGAACCTTACTCTCTTTGCGTGAATTTCCTGGGTGATGAACACTATGGCGTGCATAGTAATAAAGGGAATGACAGATATTTTATCAGTAGAAAGCAATATGCTCCGTGTTAAGGAGTCTGGCTCTGCCGAAAATTAACCAGATACCCAACGGCGAATGCAGACTTGTAGCCTGGACTTGCCCTTCCAGTTTAATAGCTTGTTATAAAATTCTAGGTGGAAATTACTTGGTTAGACCTAACTGCGCCCCATAACGAGGCGGTGACGTGAAATGGAGAGACGGAGGGATTGTCCTACGTAGGACTTCCACGTTTCTCGACATTTGGTGTTCGTGTAAGCGTAAGGGACACGTGCTGTGTGTCTCACTCGTATAGAAAAATTTTCTTGATATATTTATAAGCAAATGATTTTATATTTTGAGTGTTTGTAAAATATGGTAAGATAGGACACCACTCTGCAAAAAGGTGTGACAAACAGCCATCCACCTAAGTACTACGTCATGCCAAAACTTACGTGAATATGACCACGTAACTGTATATGTTATTTGTTGGTATAACATGGACACACCACGTACTATATTCTGTGTAATTATACTGAGACTTTTAACGCTCTTACGTTCCCCTCCCCCCCCATGTGTTTTTTTAAGTAACCGGGAGAGGGGGGGGGCATGGACAATACTTTCGTTCCATCTTCAAGTCGCCAGAGAGAAGCAGCTGCCATCTGTACAATACAGATGTCGGGTTGGCAGGAAAAATCAATCTCTTCATTAGTTTTCTTATCTGCTCATTTTTCTTCTCAGAGTCCAGTTCCGCTTTTGCTACATCGTCTCCCTCTTTCCCTTCTCCGTGCTCTTTACGTCTTATTTTCCACTTGCTGTCCTTTGCTCCTACTCTTCTTCATTAGTCTCCTACCGCGCACTATTGTACGTTCAGCAAATGAAAGGATTATTGAAGATGTACGTACATTTGTAATAATCTGTCACTGGATAAACATACGGCCTGTATTTACTGAAGCCAGCAATTTTCCCTGACTATTACTCGGCATTTAACCTGTCCAGATGACACGATCATTCTCCGAAATATTCAGTCTGTCTGCACGGGGCGTGAGAGCTACATCAGAACAAAGCGACATCTTCTTTAACTGTCATGAAAACGAAACATTCTTGATAATTGATCTCGCTGTAGCGCAGCCGCGGGAAGGGCAAGACGGATATTTGCGACATGAAATCTCGTGACGGAGTTGGAAGGATACGCAAAATATATTTTAGTTGCTGGAAGGGCGCCTCACGTGGTGTAACGCGGTCACAAACTGGCATACCTTACATTTGTGGGGACTTCACATTTACTTCAGTCGTTTATTCTCAGTGTTATTCCTCAGATATTTTTTATCTGGAAGGGAAGATGTTGTCAGACGCACTCTCTTTGAGTATTTTTATAAGGAAGACGTCTGTTTGTTTTATACGTTCACTGGTGTAACATTCACGGTATACTCAACCCAAAATACACGTTTGTATGCTTGTAGATCGGATCATTTACCGGCTTTATTCTTCATGGCACTAATATCCTCCCAGCAAGTACGTTGTTATTATAACAAAAGTACTTTGTTTATGTCAGACATTTTCAGGCGAAATGATTCTATACGATTTTACGGTGATGTAATGTAGAACAGTGTAAACGATCAGTCGAAGACACACAAAGTCACAGTTAATTTATGTTATATTATTACATAATTTTAATACATGTGCTTGGTCATCACAACGGAACGTCTGTCATAAAGAGCAGTTGAAGGAAACCCATTCTGTTATTTTAGTCTATTTTAATCTGTAAAAACATCAACGTATAATAAAGATACGTTTTCACAGCTTTTGTGTGGGTGTGAAACGTGATGTCTTAACTTAGGAAAATAAATTGACATTGCAAAGTGTCTGCAAACTAGTTACTCAGTATAAAGGTAACGTTCTCCCTAGAACGGGCCACGAAGGCTCAGAGGGGGAGTAGAGGTATAGCTCTACTCTTTCTTTAACCCTGGCACTAGATGAGGATGGGTGGTCAACTCCACGCCCTGGCCGCTTTATTCCCGGGAAAGAGACCCGTTACCCATTGTATAGGAGGCTGGGTGGGCCCCAGGGCCGGTCTGGACGGCTGCGGAACACCTCGCCCCCACCGGGATTCGATACCCGGACCGTCTAGCCCGTAGCGAGTCGCTATACCGACTGCGCTATCCTGGCCCATAGTTACTCAGTATAATACTGTTAAGGACCTACCTAAGGATAATAAAAACTAAGAGAGAAATTTAGGATATCGTATAATGTGGATCTTTGTGGTTTATGGGCATTCACGTCACATAGGTAGCATGGACATCTATAGCCGGAGTACATCCACAAAGTCCCGTCATTTTGCAGGACAACCTTCAGCGCGAGTCTCACAAACCCTGCGTTCCTCCCATCTCAGTCACATGACTGCAGCTGCTATATAAGCAGACCAATACTGGCACCTCTACCGCTCTGATTGCAGAAACACACTGATCTACACGCACACGGATTCGCGCACTCTCCAGACGTGTGACATCAGCTTAGGCTAGCTAACGTTACCTGCGCCTGAAGCTGGAGACTTTGTAGAATTAATTCTGTATACCTACAGTATTAAGAAGACAGAAATAGAGGATTTTGTTTGGGAAACGAAGCGCAAACGGAACGACTTGGAAAAGGAGAAGAAATGAAAGGGGGATATTAAGATGGATTTTAATAAATAGGTTTCGAGGGGTGTAAGTGAATGTAGCTGGCTCAGGTTCGTGTGGGACGTCGAGTTTGTTATTGCCTGTGCTGAAATAAGGGCTCTGTAGCCACGGAGTTTCTTTACTTCTTCCTGGCTCTAAGCAGTTCGCTTCTAAAACTGACTATAGTGAATTTGTCTTTGTCTTGTATTAGGGACAGGCTTTACTTAAAAAGCCAGAAAAAATTGCGTAACATATTTGCCTTCCCCGCTCTATCTTAACCAAAATCAGCGAGAAACAGACGTCTTTAATCTTTCGCCATTTCCATTAACATTAATGACTCCATTACATACTGGAATTTTAGCACGCAGAAGTAGTTCAAAGTTTCAAGTTCTCTTAATAGCACCAAAGTTGTAAGTGATGTATATGGCCAAGGTTAGACTAGCTATGTCTGTATATCTTGTCGCAAACTATCCACTGTAGAATCTCGTAAAAGATTAAAAAAAAAAACAAACTGCGGTTCTTAAAAACTGAGTATCGAAAGTTTTTCTTCTCCAGTAACGTAACCCGTAACTGGAGTGCCTACTGGAGTCTCTACTTCTCCGAGCCAGCTGCTCCCATAAAATGAAATAAATATAAATCCTGCTACAGAGTGCGATAAAGCATACAAGTAATTGGATTCCTTCTGACATAAGTGCAGTCCACATTCTGCTTTATATGACGTTCAATTCACAAAAATCTGGTTACGAATTTGCAAACTGTTATTCAAACAAGCAAACTAACTTAAGTAAGAGAGACGCTAACTCTGTGGTGCGGTGCAAAGAGCACATCTTTTGACAAGATACTCAGAATGTTCAAATGTCCTTAGCATGGCTTAACTGGAACACATTCATCCCTTAACATCGTTTTCAGTTGGTCACAATTTATGATTTCAGGATAGTACGGACTAGACTACAGACTTCGATCGTCTACAGTTTGTTTTCTCTAAGATTAATTTCAACAATCTCATATTCTAAAGTCTCAGTATGTGCATTTCAGTTGCTCGCTTCTGTTTTCGCACACCATTTCAGATCAGTACGTTAACTAACTTACTCCATGCAGCAGAGTCCTTCTCGAGAAGCTAACAGGTCCTCAGCTAGTCAAGAAATTTCCCGCATTTTGTGGAACTCGAAGGTTTATTACCACATTTACAACAGCCCGCCACCTGTCCCTATCCTGAGCCATATCAATCCAGTCAATGCCCCCCATCCCATTTCTTGAAGATCCATTTTAATATTATCCTCACATCTACGCCTGGGTCTTCCAAGTGGTCTCCTTCCCTCAGGTCTCCCCACCAAAATCCTGTATGCACCTCTCCCCTCCCCCATACGTGCTACATGCCCCGCCCACCTCATTCTTCTTGATTTGATCACCCGAATAATATTTGGTGATGAGTACAGATCATTAAGTTCCTCGTTATGTAGTCTTCTCCACTCCCCTGTTACCTGGTCCCTCTTAGGCCCAAATATCCCCTCAGCACCCTATTCTCGAACACCCTCAGCCTATGTCCCTCTCTCAGTGTGAGAGACCAAGTTTCACACCCATACAAAACAACAGGCAAAATTGTACTTCTGTGTATCTTAATCGTTGTATTTTCATACCAATACGTTGCCCATTTTAAAGTGATGTTTGTTAATTTAAAATCCTTTGAAGCCCAGTGGTTAGTATACTTACCGCAATGTGTGACACAAAAGACGGTCTTTCCTCGCAGTGTATTTAATGTTATATTGGCACAATGAGCAGCAGTTATTGCCCTGTGTGGCATTAACTTGGTTGCTCTTGCTAGTGAATGTACGCCCTCTTTTTTTTATTTCTTAGTCTGACACCTTCTGTCTACTCATTGTAGGTGCGGAGGATTATTGTTGTACCTGATCACACTCATGACACACACACACTCCTCTGGACGAGTGATCGGCCCGACTCAGAGACCTCTAACTGACAACACACAACACTCACAAGAGACAGACATCCATGCCTCCGGCCGGATTCGAACCCACAGTCCCAGCAAGCGAGCGGCCGCAAGGACCCTTTTTTTAAGTGTTTTATTTAAGGAAGCTGTCAGTTGCTAAGATTGTATAGCGTCAGTGATGTATGAGTGAATAAGTGTGGAGCATTAGTGGAATGATACTGGCGAGGGAAACCCGAAGCACGGTGGAGAATAACTTCTCATAGTACCACTTTGCCCACGACAAATATAACATGGACTGGTGTGTGATCGAACCCGTGCCTTCGCTGTGACTGACAGTCATAGCCCCGGCACGGGGTGCGGTGGAAACTGAATTTGTGTATGTGTAATTTAGGTTCGTAGCCTTTAAGGGTTAAGAAAAAGTTGAAACTAGTCTTGAATACAGTGCTACTGTAGATGTTGTAAGAGGTAATGAATGTATAGTGGCTCCTTTGTTATCCGCACTCCAGATGTCTCAGACGCTAATTAGTCTACTTTAGTGCAATTTGCAAAGATATTATTTTGATTTAGTTCTTACAGACTGAGATTGTGCGAGTCGCGTAATCTAAATGGCGCTGTGAGCAGTTCTAATCGTATTAAAGTCCGTGGGACGAAGTTTGGGATCCAAAAACGCACCGCCCCAACAACGAGTGTGTTTTCGACGCTTTTGCCCTGTTGACATCGTTTAAGGGCTGTTGTGTTTCTGCCTCTTCGTGTGACGTTTAATGTTTTGGTGGTTATGGTAGGCTGCTAGATGAAACCTGAAATTTTTTACTTAAATTGGTGGACGACAGCTGTGGGGAAATTTTTGGTAATTTTATGGTATTTATTTTCCAAGTTCTTGAATTTATTTTGAGTGCAGAAAATGAAGCACTTGTCAGTGACACCACCGCAAAGCAACGTGTTTTGTTTTAGGGCATTGACGGTGAAGATTAGGAAGGAAATCAAAGCAATTTATTGTTTTCGTCATATTTATAATCGTGTTGTTCAGTAAACGATAATTTTGTAAGAAATTATTTAACTTGCTTACATGGATATGAAAGGCGAATGGCATGTCGACGTACAGAAATGCCCAAAAGTCATCCAGAAACATTATCTCCTAATAATGCGAATGTTTGGGTTTAAACCTTTTGACACTGGCTTAAGCCAACTGTACGCTGTTTTTCTAATCCAGTTACTCCAGTTCCACAGTATTCATAAATGTAATAAGTAATGACTACATTTACAACGCATTTTATTGTAATTTTACTTACCAGTCAACTGACCTTTGGGCCACTATGTAGTCGCGTCTGGGCTCCGCTGCCTTGACGATTTGATTTCCAGCCTCAAATGATCGATTTCGAAAAGCGACATACGATATAGAAACGATTACATTGGTCATTTCTGGAGTGTGTGGGGCAGACGCTGCAGAGTGTTGACAGCATGAGGTGTGTAGCTTACTGCAGTACGACTCCACTGGGGCTCATTCACGACATGTGCTATTACAGCTAACTATGCTGGTAAGTTATAGCGAGCTTCTGGCACAGTGCAGTGTGATCGTCGCTCACTGGGGAGAGTGGGTGATGGGTAGGAGCGATCGTCGAGGTACCTCACATCTACAGAAAAGGCACCCCTCACATCAACACCCAAAATCTATAATGCTGTTTTGCACGACTCCGAGCTGATCACACATTAGTCCACTCTTTTATTTGTTCATTGACCGGTTAGTTTCAGACACAGAATGTTTTAACCCTTTAAGGACTAAGACCGCCGATCCCAGTGAACGCGCGGTCTAAGGCGTGGGTCTACGGCCGCTCGCTTACTGGGATTGTGGGTTCGAATCCCGTCGGGGGCATGGATGTCTGTCTCCTGTGAGTGTTGTGTGTTGTCACGTAGAGGTCTCTGCGACGGGTCGATCACTCGTCCAGAGGAGTCTTACCGAGTGTGGTGTGTCTGAGTGTGATCGCGAAGCCTCGATAACGAGGAAGCCCTGGCCCACTAGGGGCTGTTGCGCCATTGAAAAAAATGAATAAGGTTAACCTTAACTACATTTAAAGATTCAGTTCGTACCGCGCAGTAATCACGCCCGTCTCGGTTATAAAGGCAAAACAATTAACGCTATATGGGTAAGTACTCGCTGTTTGTTCTGAGATCCATACAAAACACATAAATACACTGTGTGGGCAGAACGTATAATTTTTTAAAGTGAAACCCGGTGGTACATAAAGTAACCACTGGGCTTTAACCCCGCTTTTAGACCCGAGACTTTATTAACATAGTACTTGTGTATAGTGATGGTTTTTTTTTTCAAAGACATAACGATTGCTGTGTTTCCTTATCTTATTATCCTTCTAATTCCTCTGCCTATTCTTCACTTTCCTCCCCTTCTTTCTCACCATTTTTATCTTTTTCTTTGATCCTATTTCTTCGTTTTATAGATCTACGTTCAGGACCTGAAAGAGATGCGTCAGTAGAACTTGGTTTGTAAAAAATAAAGTTGCCTCTATACACGCCATGATGGCATGTAGGGAGTGGAAGTTTATCTCCACTCATCCTTAACTTCGGCACCGGATGGCAATGAGTTAGGCCTCACGTCCCGACTGCCTTACCCTCTCAAGGAAAGATACCCCAGTACCTAGTGAATAGGAGGCTGGGTGGACTCCAGAGCCAGTCTGGACGTTTCGGGAAAAGTATAAATCTTATTATTCTGCCGGGAATCTTACCCCGTATGAACTAGGTTGTGCCGTGATTCGTGCATAAAATCTGAGTTATTCTTAGTGAATTAAGGTAGGGGTAATGCGTCGTGTGGCAACACTCGTATATACACTTGCACAACCATAATTAAAAAACTCGACGTTTGAGATTGTGTATTTCCATTACCGAGGACGGACGTAACGTGCAGGGCATTAGATTGGTCAAATTGTTTTTGCTGCTTGATATGTGGATATAACACGAGTAGCACTGCGGAGACTGTAGAGCTATCGAAATATATCACCGTTGTCACATAGCAGTTGAGCATCTGATTTCTTGATCCTGTTGCCTTTGTTAATCTGAGAAAAACACGAAAGAAATGTAACCTAGTGTGGCAAAAGCTATTGAACGAACATTTAATGCACTTCAGTGCTATACATGTTTATTGTTAGTAGAAGATACCCCACCAACATAAATTTCGATCTTAGACAACTAATTTGGTATATCTCGTCGGTGTTATTAGAAGTAATTCGATTTATTAATGTGATGAAGATGCGGTAAAACTGGAACAGGCTGGTGTTTCTGAGGTACAGAAATATCGCCCGTAGCAGTGATGTGGTTTAATTCATAATTCAACCTAGAATTTCTGTGTGGATGGAAATATATAGTGGGAAGCAGGTTCTTCTAGCGCATACGGACGCATTTCTGTTTGTGCCTGTGATATGTATAATTTGTTTCTGCCTCTCAGTGGAATTAGTTTATGGTTTGTGGCCTGCTGTACCAGGTTTCTCGGTTCAGGTTGTAGGGTTTTCACTTTCACATTCAATATGCACCTTCATTGCTCCGAGACTTGGTACAGAGACATGATAATATTTGGGACTTTAAACACGTATAGGGAGAGGAAAGTTGCATACAGGATTTTGGGGGAGAAACATGATGGAAGACCTAGACGTAGATAGGATGATAATGTTAAAATGGATCATCAAGAAGTTGTATGGAGGGGAGGGGGCATAGATTGGATGGATCTGGCAGAGGGTAGGGATAGCTTTAGGACTGCTGTAAATGCGGTAATCAACCTCCGGGTTCCATAAAATGCAGGAAATTCCTTGACTAGCTGAGGACCTATTAGCTTCTGAAGGAAGAACGTGCTCCATGCAGTTCGTTAGTTTAGTTAGTTAGTTTGTTTCTTTGTTCGCTTGCTTGTTTGTTAGTTTAAGACACAACGGCGACCAAGCGAAGTTATAATCACGACGACCAGACGGAATGTAAAGCTTTACGTGCTGTCCAATTGACGTGGCAGTGTATCTCACATTCACAACGCCTTGACTTCGTTAAGAGTTGACAGATTGAGGGGAATTGCAATAGTATGATAATTTTTGCCTCATTTCTCGACATACTAAAAGCCTCTGGAGTATTTTTTAAGATTTTGCCCCAAATAAAAGCCGTGTTGGTAACTTCCCTATAGATCTGTGATATAATCTCACAGAACGGCGAAGTTTTTACGTGAACATTTTCTATTATCTGAATGTTTGCTGAAAGACTGCTAGGCGGCAATGCCACCACGCGGCACTAAATCTCAGTATACACAAAATTTCCGTTCGCCTCCATTTCCAAATCCTATGAGGATTATACCGTTCTATCCGTCTTGTATTTACTGCATATATACTCGCTTTTCGGACGTCACGGACGCAGGGAATTAAATAAGATTTTTACCATTTTCCGTGAATAACACACGAAACCTGATTAGCCTTCTGAGTTTAGTTGCTTTCTTAATTTGTAACACTTTTTTAGTTATACTTATAAATTGTCTTTCGGTCAAATACTCTTACATATGTCAATTGATTGCTGTGACACGGATACTACGTTTTTTCAGATAGAATGATATTTTTTATTAAACGACGTTTTTCTTTTGCCTGAGAGATCAAGAGGACGACCGGTCTAATATAACAGGCGAATATTCATCTAAAACTGTCACCACGAAGAATTTCTTACACTGCGATATTTGTAATTCCAGTACTACTTTCTACTACTACTACTACTACTACTACTACTACTACTTATATATTTATAGTCTTACAAATGTACAAATGTAAATATAAAAAAATGTACGGAATGAATAATATTAAGTTTACTACTACTTACTACTTCTACTATTACTGTTACTATACTACTACTTACTACTTCTACTATTACTGTTACTATACTACTACTTACTACTTCTACTATTACTGTTACTATACTACTACTTACTACTTCTACTATTACTGTTACTATACTACTACTTACTACTTCTACTATTACTGTTACTATACTACTACTTACTACTTCTACTATTACTGTTACTATACTACTACTTACTACTTCTACTATTACTGTTACTATACTACTACTTACTACTTCTACTATTACTGTTACTATACTACTACTTACTACTTCTACTATTACTGTTACTATACTACTACTTACTACTTCTACTATTACTGTTACTATACTACTACTTACTACTTCTACTATTACTGTTACTATACTACTACTTACTACTTCTACTATTACTGTTACTATACTACTACTTACTACTTCTACTATTACTGTTACTATACTACTACTTACTACTTCTACTAATTACTGTTACTATACTACTACTTACTACTTCTACTATTACTGTTACTATACTACTACTTACTACTTCTACTATTACTGTTACTATACTACTACTTACTACTTCTACTATTACTGTTACTATACTACTACTTACTACTTCTACTATTACTGTTACTATATACTACTTACTACTTCTACTATTACTGTTACTATACTACTACTTACTACTTCTACTATTACTGTTACTATACTACTACTTACTACTTCTACTATTACTGTTACTATACTACTACTTACTACTTCTACTATTACTGTTACTATACTACTACTTACTACTTCTACTATTACTGTTACTATACTACTACTTACTACTTCTACTATTACTGTTACTATACTACTACTTACTACTTCTACTATTACTGTTACTATACTACTACTTACTACTTCTACTATTACTGTTACTATACTACTACTTACTACTTCTACTATTACTGTTACTATACTACTACTTACTACTTCTACTATTACTGTTACTATACTACTACATACTACTTCTACTGTTACTGTTACTATACTACTACTTCTACTATTACTGTTAACTATATTACTACTTACTACTGTTACTGTTACTATACTGCTACTTACTACTTCTATACTGTTACTATACTACTACCACTACCACTTGCTAATACCTCAACATTCTATTTGCTACTACTACTATATTACTTGCTACTATTAATTAACTACTACTACTCATTCACTACTACTACTACTACTACTACTACTACTACTTTCGAGTTGTTGCGACGTTTCCTGTTCTCGGTGTATGAGAGCGAGTAGGCCCCATGTGGAGTCATAGGGTGAATCAGAAATTTTGTTTTTATCTCGGAATTACTCTTTATGGTAACTGCTCTGATCTTTTAGACATCAGACGTAATTCGTTATGGAACATTCTTTGATATTTATTGCCATGACACATGTCGAAGAATGGATCAGACACTTAGAAATATTGACTGCATATTGTAGCTGGATTTGCTCTGATAAACGAAGCGTAAAGTTTTGTACTGGGGTTCCTCTGGAGCGACGTCTCCATGCGCCTTCCTCTTGCGCAGACGCAGTATTTCAGAAGTGCATGTTTGGTCATTGACCATCATTCATGTGCTGATGACGATGAGCCACACATGCACTGTTCGTGAACTTTTGCTACAGTGAAAACAGCATTCACGTTAAGCTTAAAGAAGTCGTGTGGCTATCGTAATATATTTTTATACGATTCCTCATCTGAAGTGGTATGTCCAGATGTGTATTTCGACGTTTTTGCTGTTCTAAGTGTGTAGAGACTAATTAATAAAATATTTCATAAAATGTGGCGATGACGGGCCTTTTACAGTCATGTGTTGTAAGCTAATATGCACGTGTTGTGCTTCTTGTTAGTTTGTCTTTATCTCAGCTTTTTCACATTCTTTTAATTTGGTGCATGCTAAGGGTTTTCTAGAACGATTTTTTTCTTTTAACGTTTCGTGTAATGTAAAATAGTATGTGGTTTCGCGTGACATATTCAACTACTTACCACTGCACTGCCATGCTGGTAACTGAGAAACACGGCCTTTATTTATAGAAAGTTAATGAGGTGTAGAATGTTTTCTAACTGCAGGTGGGAATTGTAAAAGTTTGGTTCATTGACTCACGCAATCAGGAATATGAAATGACGATATTCGTTGATGATGATAATAATAAAATTGACATGAGAGACCTAGGAAGAGACTTTTGAAAATTTTCTACGTTTTAGTGTTTGTTTTCCCCCCTCAGCAGAGTATGGCTTGAATTGAGCTGATGGCAAAAGAAAAAAGTACACGGAGGTCGTTAACACTTGTTCAGCGTCGAACTTAAACGCCTGGGGTTGGTGACGTGACGAGAATTAATCTTACCCTGATCAACGTGTTTACTTTTGGAGTGTTAAAGAAATAATTAGCTTACATGTGCGACCAGTTTAACCTTTTTTACACACATCTGAAATATGTGAATCTCGTTCATTACTTCATACTTTTTTTATGGCTCGACAGCCCTAGTGGACCTCTTCATAGCTGAGGTTTCGAAAATACACTCGGACACGCCACAGTCGGTAGGACTCTTCTTGGACGAGTGATGAGCCCGTCGCAGAGACCTCTACCTGACAACACACATCACTCACAACAGACAGACATCCATGCCCCCCGTGGGATTGGAACCCACAATCCCTGCGAGCGAACGGCCGCAGACCCACGCCTTAAACCGCGTGGCTACTGGGATCGGTATTGCTTCATAGTGTGAACGTAAAAATGTAGTAGGCCCTATTATGAGCAGAATTTGAGTCACCCAGATGTCTCACCAAATATTGCCATTGAGTTGGCAGGATTTCTTCGTGTTTTTGTGGGTTGCACAGAATATGCTTTTAAGTTCAGTCCGCCCAGAGAATTATTAGATAATATCTTAAAAATGTTTCTACCAATTTCTGCAAGAATCTTCTGAAAGTAGCATTCACATTAAAAGGAACTTTCGACAGTATATAACCTTTGTAGATGATATGTCGTAATTAAATAATCTAATATAATTTTCTGCGGTAAGAAAGATGACCGTGCTGGCCATTGCTGTCAAATAAGGACTGTTTTTTTCGGCGTCTCTTATTTTTACAATAGGTGCTGTGGAGTAGCTAATAGTTATTCAAGACATCCCGCGAAAATTCATGGGACCCGAAAATTTCGCTGCCTTTTCCCTTAGAGTCCACTATCCTTTCCTTGGTCTCTTGGATCCGGTCACGTCCTCATACTGTTTCTGTACATCAATTCATGTCTTATCTTCTGGCTTAACTGACTGAATAACTAAGTGACTCCATGGAAAGAATCCTTCTTGAGAAGCTAATAGGTCTTCAGATACTCGATATAAATTTCTCGCATTTTATAGAACCCGAGCGTTTCGTTGCCGTGTTCGCAACAGCCCATAACTTGTCCATATACTCTGCTCGATTACACCATTCCACTCCCGTCTTATTTAAGATCCACTGTAATATTACCCTCTTATTTATACCTAAGTCCTCCATGTGACCTGTTTTGTCTATGCTTCCCCAACAAATCTCTGTACGAATTTCTAACCTTTCCTACACGTGCCACATGTCCATGCCACCTCTTTTTCTTGGATTTGATCGCCGAAATACTATTTACTGAGGAGTATAAATCGCCCTTTCAGGTTTACCAACGAAGACATTGTATGTAACTTATTTATTATCTTTCCCATGCATATTACAAGCTCCTCAACTGTCATCTTTTTCTAGTAAAGAAAGGCACATGCTTTACAGCAGGGGTTCACACATCTGCGTCGATATGTCGCCGTGGCGACTAAATTCTTTACTGTGGCGCCTAATATGTTTGGATCCTCAGAATGGAACTTGCATCATGTCATGGCATCTTGAATGTTGAGACTTTTCCCTGATTTTGGGGAAAGTTTGTGCACCCTTGTGTACAGTATGCGTCGTACTGCTCAGCTAAAGTCTCCACCGAAGTTTTCTTAACTTTTGTAACTTAACTCGTTCCACATGCCGGGTCGAGGTCCTGCCCGACCTGCGGACAGGGTCTGCGACATCGCAGTGGGTATAAACGGGCATGTGATGGATGGGCTTGGAACATTAGTGGAATGATGACCGACGTTGGGGAGTCTGAGCTCTCGGATAGTTACGTGACACATCGCTATTTTGTGCGTAATAAATTTCACGTGCGCTGTCCTTCGCTTGGACCATGGCTTCCCTGATGATAAGTTTACATCTGAGGAATGTTGCAGATCCTTTGGAACGCTTTTTGGTACCCAGTACTGCGTTCTTGTACGTTGTGACGATACCACGCTGTATTTTGGCGTAAATTTAACGTAGAGAAGGGATTGATGGTCCTTTATGAAGTTTTAAATTATGGACTGAAATTCCTGTAATAGGCCAATAAAATTAGGAACGTTAAAGACACGAAGCTAGTTTTGTGTCGTTAAAGTCTGTAAGAAATGCTTTATTGTTACCTGTCAGACTTACATGTTGGCAGAGTGTGTGAAAATGTGTCTGAAATTAGGAGTGTTCGTTGGAAGAGTTCATTTCTACACCAACTTATGCACACAATCATATAGTATTAAAACTAATTAATACTATATGATTGTGTGCATAAGTTGGTGTAGAAATGAACTCTTCCAATTATGATAAGATGCACGTTAAATACAATATAAAGTTTAGGAGTGTTCGTGTTTTGAATATTGTGTAATAGTTAACTAAATCAGGAACTGCAGTGTGCTGAGTTCTTCTTGAGAAACTAACAGATTGGCAGTTAGTCCAGAAGTTACCAGGGTTAAATATTTTAGTACATGTTCACAAGAGCCTATAGCTTGTCCCTAACTTGAGCCAGATGAATTTAATCCACACCACGTATTGCTTTAAGATGCACTTTATATCATCCTTCCTTCTATGCTTAGGTCTTCAATTTTCTTTCTTCATATTTCAGCACCAAAACCCTGCATGCATCTCACTTCTTCCTCGTTTGTGCATATTCCTTAAAAATATGCACAGACACTCTCTTGAATTAAAATTAACTTTGCTTAGTTTAAGAACTTTATTGCTATGCACACCTGTGTCCACTATAATCAAAGACATTAAATTGTCTGCTCATTTCAATCGTCTGCATATTGATTGAGATTGTCTGACAGGATTCTTTCAGTTCATTTGCATTTTTATATACTTCATCCGTGCACAGTATATTACAGTTGCGCTGGGATATGAAACAAAGCATACTCCAGTTCTCACACATTTGTAATATAATTTTATGTTAGAGTAGAGTCAGTATTTATTTGGAACTGTACTACAACTTTATGTGTCTACAGACTCTATATTGTGAAAGAGGAAAGATGCTAGTCGCCTTTGCTATAAACCGTAAAGATTTCTATCGAAAGTCGCATTGGAAGAATTAACATTTGTTCTTTGAATTATGGTGGTTTAGATTTCGAGTCCCGTCCCAAAGGCCGAGTTTTTAAATATTGTAGTTGTTGTTGTCACTTCTGTCAGTCAAGCCTTCGGATTTTACTTTGATTGATTAGTTTCTTGGATGTTTGATTTTATCATTGATTTTTGGGGGTTTGTACCCACTATGGTACAACCTCGTTTGGCATGGAGTGTCGGGTGATGGGATGGTCATGGAGAATAAATTAAAAATACGTTTGGTAAAGCTTAGATTGTAACAGAAATCATTTATAATTCTCTTGAGACTTGGATAAAAGGGTGATGCCGGAGAAGGATGGAGATCAGTTGGACCGATCTTACACAGTCCTCATACATAGAGCCAAGAAGGAAAAGAACATCCTGTATAGAATAAAACGAAGAAAGGCTGGCTAACTGGATTGTTACTTCTTGCGTAGAAACTGCCTTCTACAACACATTATTTACGGAGTGATAGAAGGAACGAGAAGACGAGGGAGAAGACGTAAACAGCTATTGGATGATCTTAAGGAAAAGGGAAGATACTGGAACTTGAAATAGGAAGCATTAGATCTTTAATGGGTTAATGGATAAGTTATTGGTGCTTTTTTAACTAAGAGGGTTTCATAAAATCGAATATGAATGGGAGATGATGCAGAATGTAATAATGATTTGAAAATGGTACGTCGTGGCATATTCTAAAGTCCCTTATTGATATTTGCCTAGAGAGAGTAAGGAACTTTAAAGACAGCTGTACCTCGTTTAGAATATGCCTAAACTAGCCGAGATACCTAAATCAAAATATAGACATCTAACATTACAGGCTATCCAATTCCTGCTCTTTAAAATATGGAAATTACTTATTTTGTCTTCATATTTCCATGGTAACTCGCGCGGATTATACCCTGTTGTATAAAGCATCAAGGATAATGCCTCATACCTCAGTGCCTCCAGACGAGGTTGCAACGTCATTTTATCTATTTCTCTTCGTCTCCGAAGACGTTTTTTATTTCTCACCACCTGCCGAGACTACATAGTCCCTGTCTTATAACGAAAGCATAAAACAGTTTCTGATTAGCTTGAATTAATTACGTTTGCCACCAACGGCGAACTCTGGGTTACCCTCCAGGATGAATTTAAAAGTAAATTAGGGGGTTCCACACCGCGTCGACATAATTAGAAGAAAAATCCTCGGCTTCTGCCAGTTATATTACATGACAGTTTTTCTCAACAATGTCTGATGGCACTCCAGATCGTACATTTATTAATGTGTGTGTGTTTCTATGTGTATTTGTATTTATGCACATTATATATATATATATATGTACTATTTTTTATATATAATAAATGAAAGGTGCCTGTGTGCTTGTCTGACTATGACAGCCATAACTCGTCAGAAAATAGAAATAGGAGCTTGAAATTTTGGTAGTAGTTTTGGGATTATTTTGAGATACGCCACGCCAAGTATAATCAAAATCGGTCCACGGGAGCGGTTTCGGTCCACCGTATTTCTGTCCAATGAAATGATAGGATTGAGGCCATTATTGAGAGTGGGTATCACTTTATTGCCATAGTTACTATCGTGGCCGCCGTCTTATCTGTAAGGTACGTGCTGAGGCCGAAGAAAAAGTTTAGCAACTGTCATACTATACAACTAAAAACTGTGTTATACATGAGTGTAAGGAGAGTAAGAGCATTTTTGCAGCGAGGCACAAACAAGTTCCACTATAAATGGTACTGTAGGGTTGAGCAATATCTCACTGCCATTACCACATTTTGTAGCCTATGTTAAAACAGGTACAGTACATGGAACCGCAAGAAGACCACATTTCCTCGCGTCATCGTTTCCGTAACCGTTCAGCTTCGAATGCAGGCACGTTTGGTTATATCGATTCAGATTAACCAAAGGAACTTTCCCCCGAAATTTGGAAGATTCCTGCTGGTACACACTGTATGGTACACCCTGTGTATGTATATACATACACTTAACACCGGGCACGTTGGTTCAAGTTATAATGGTTCTGACTTGTATTCGGGAAGTGTTTGGTTCGAATCCCTGCCAGGATACCAACTAGCCTGGCTGGAGTTTTCGTGCTAATGATCAGTCTTTGCAGATAAATGCCGCTGTTGCACGTCATATTAGACGCTGGCCGCTCCATTCCTCACTCCCCCCGTCATCCTCCAATACGACGCCACATAGCCTCAGCTACTGACGTAATTACATAAATCACAAAAAATAAAAAATAAAAAATAGCGACTCACAAAATCAAGAACCTTCGAATTTGTATAGGTTACCTACTTGATGTAGGCGCAGTCGGTATAGCGACTCGCTACGGACTGGACGGTCCGGGGTTTGAACCTAGGTGGGGGCGAAACTTTTCGTACATTTCCAGCCCGGCCGTGAGGCTCACCTAGCCTCTTGTACAATGGGTACCAGGCCTCTTTCCAGGGGGGTAAAGCCGCCGGGGTGTGGCGTTGACCAACCACACCTTCTAGCTCCGAGGATGTGTATCGGTAGAGCTATATCTCTAGCCCCCTCTGTGTCTTCTAGGCGTGGTATAAGGTGACCTTTACCTTTACCTTGCCTGCTTGATGTATGTACTAAATACATGTTTGTAGTTCCTTGTGGCTACACAAACTTATAGAAATATTAGGCGTTACTGACATGTCGACGTAGAACTGAAGAAGGCGATAAATATAGTTTTCCTTTATCATTTATACAGGGTGTTGTGTTCGGTAGACTCTACAGTGTGTATTCGTGTAGATCACCGTGAATGTGTCTGGTCTCATATAGGTGCTGAAGACATCGGTTCACGTGCTTTGCTAACCCTGTGCCAGATTCTGCTTCACCTGTATTTATTTATTTTTCTCCCATCATGTCAGTCTGCTTCACATGCATGGCACTTTGACCTGCTGAGGACTCTGAAGTTAGTTATTGAATGCTGTACAGCAGACACCATGTGTCGGAATACGTGCAGGTACTTTCATTGCATAGGGAAGAAAGATAGCCGTAATTGGGTTCGGGAGGAGGGGTTTAAGGGTTATGCGTGACAGCAAGCACTAGGCATGCAACCTCACAGCGCCATTACATAATAAGGGTAACTACCCCTTACGTTTCCTGCTTTCCTTTGACCCCACTCAAACCAATCGCTGAGCCTTTAGGACTTAGATCTCGAATATGCTCTATATGCTTCTCTGCAATCCGAGATGAAATCTCTGCTTACATAAGCGTTTCTCCATCTGCGTTATTGCGTCTGTCTCGTTGCCTTCCGCAGTAAGTTGAATACGCACTAGAGCATCGGAGGTAAGTAAAGTACGAACCACGTATCAGGTAGACCTAACCATATTTGTAGCAAGCATTAAGTCTACTCTGACATAACAAATTCTAAAATGCCTATATAAAATTCCGAATTTATAAATGGTATGCCTTAAAATGAAAGCAGCCAGGATACTGTGGTCAGTGGAGCGACTAGTCTGCGACCTGGACGATCCGGGGCTCGAATCCCGGTAGGGTAAAGAGATTTTTCTTTTCTCCAAAACGTAAATACCGGCTGTGGGGCCCACCCAGCGTCCTATTCAATGGGCACTTGCGGATATTTTCCAGGGGTAAAGCGGTCGGGGCGTGAGATGTTTATTACTCACCTCCATCTAGCGCCGAGGTCAAGAATGAGTGGATCCATACTTCTTCTCCCCCTACATTCCTTTACGGCGTGGACAGCAACAATGTTACCTTCACCTTTTACATTCGAGGGATTGAATGTATATTATTTAACGATGATGCGTTATTTGCAGCGGTTATTTAGCCTCCAGTCGTACGAGAAAATCGCGTTCAGTAAATTCGAAGGCATTGCGACGACGTTGGCCGTTGACTGTTTCAAGTTGCTATGCCTACAGTCGTCTGCAGAGACTGAGAAAAATCACGTAAGCCCTTAGTCGTGATATTCCTGAAATTCGGACCCGGTATTTTTTTAATATCAACCACCAAGAAGGCTAGCATAGCGGTAAGTGCTCCAGACTTGTAGTCGGCGTGCGGGATTTCAGGCTTCCGCCGCGTTGTAATAGAGGTTTTCGCTTTTGGGAGATGTGACGCGACGTAGTTTGGTCACCGACTTTTCGGAACAACCTATCGGTTCCATCTTCAATGGTCAAGTTAGACCCTTGAGAATGGTACCGACAGGATGTTCCGAAACTTATGTAACCAGCTACCAACCTACGCCATGTAAAAACCCAGAAGAGCCAAGACTGCGTTTTTAAGGTTCCAGTCTCGACCGAAACACCATGGTTTTACTCAGTACCTGAAGGCATGTGCCGAGATAGTATCGTCATTGTAGCAATTTGCAATTCGCAATTCGTTATTCTAACTTTTGACGCAATGTGTTCCGAAATGCTGACACTGTCTTAACGTGAATCAGAAAATAAACTTTGTGCTTAAGCCCCCGTGCTCGTGTTTGACTTATCGTATAAGTTCCTCAGTAAGAAAGCATCCATTATCCTAATTCGAACCCTGGATTCTTAGTGGCTCGGTACAAGATCTATTCCCTCTTGCCTTTCAATAGCTCTGGTTGTCCACGTTCGTTCCTATAGGGTCGACATATTTTCTCCCGATCAATTCAGCGTTCGCGAGAACCTAATTCAGTCATTCTGTAGGTGGCAGTAGCGGCACAAGTAGACTGCTTGAACTTGAAGGTGGAGACCCTACGCTTCTTAAGAGTGTAACCGTCTACCGGTCGACGCGACGTCATACCGCAGAAGATTTGTGTCGTCGTCAACACCGCTGTGAGAACCTCAAATCTGGCAAAGAAATTCTGAATGCATTATAATGTGAAAATCCAGTTTTGTTCTGCAAGAAATTGACATTGGAAACAATGACAAAGAATGAGTGATTTCAGGCTTCTGCCGCGATGTTGATGAGATCTGCGCTCTTCTGGGATATTACGCAGCGTCGAGTGGTAATCCTTTACCGACGTTCCGGGACAACCTATCTGTCCCATCTTGCGATAGGTTGTCCCAAAACGTCGGTAAATGATTACCACTCGACGCTACGTTACATGCAATGAGCGCAGATCTTATCAATGACAAAAAATTAATTTGGTAATTTCTGGCTTTTATAGAAGTAAGGTTAATTTCATTCTGATGTTTGTTATCATGCAGTATTAATCTGTTTGTGCTGACATATTTTAACACAAGGCCTTTGTTATATAATTATTTAAGTCAAGATTTTATCTACCTTTCCTAATTTCTTTTACAAGGAGTCTGATGTAGTTCTTTTTTTGTTTCTATATCGGAAAGGTGTCTTGTCTTTCGTCATAGGAAGTCCTTATCGAACTGAAGCACAAGAATCGTTACTTCGACGTAATGTTAAAGTGACGACGGTTCGACCGACGCCTCAAATTGGTTACAGGGGCTTTGTCAGATTTTGAACAGTCTTAACGAAGAAGGGTGTTAGAAAATGGAAGTTCTCAAAGTGTCAACATAAAGGGATCACTTACAGTTTGTCTCGTGTTTCATGGGAGGAAAGTTGTGCAGAAGAAGGCAGAAAAAAAGTATGAAGTACAAGGACGGTGCTTATTTCATCCTGGCGTTGTAACGAACCTAAGTAAGATAAGAAATAGGGACAGCATAGCTGCTCCGTTCTTTTGTTCAGTGGTGAATATAATCGCTCGTATCTGAGCGTAGTATAAAGCCTGCAGACCGAACAGTTTGGTGTGATATTAACGTAATGTCGTATGTGGGAATCTATATTGTGGTTTGTCGCAGTCAATTCTCCTTTCGGAGTTCAGTTATTCTGAAATCTGTTGTCTTCTGGGTTATTACACGGCCTCGTGTGGTAATTATTTACCGACGTTTCGGGACAACGTATCGGTCCCATCCTCATGGGTCAACATTCCGGGAATCTTGACCCGTGAGGATGTAATAACCCAGAAGACCTCAGATTTCATCAACATCGCGGCGGAAGCTTGGAATCAAGGTTAGTTATTCTGGCTGATGATTAGGTATGTTTTCTTAGTTATGTGTATTACGTAAAAATGCTGTGCTAGCTTAAGGAGGGCCACGACAGCACATCCCACTCCAATCGTACTCTGGTGTTATCCCAATAAAGTCGAACAGTGACGAAGGACAGAACGTTCATGCGTCAGCTCCATCGCCGCGTAATGACGTCATATTCGACGTAGTCGACACGAGAACAAAGTGGGAATTAAGAAGAGCAAGGACACGAGAGATATGTACAATATACCAACAAGTCTAAGCAAAAACATACGTTGTGAACCACTTGTGTCTTGGACTTTGTCCATCGTCTTTAATGTGAATAAAATATAAAATACATAAAAATCTAAAATTCACTACGTTTCGGAAGATGGCTCTTCTTCCGTCTTCAGGCCTACTCAGGTTGGTCCTGTTGATTAAGCTAGTCTCAATCACTGGACAACCCAGTCAGTGGAATCACAGTTATAAGACTTCCTGGTGTCAGAGTGTGTCTGAGGAAGATAGTCAATACATAGGCATTAGAAAATTATTGCAAGCTGTAACAGACATAAATTCAAGATTGATAGGAAGACCAACATTTTTTGCATCAAATCAAGTGCTTATAAACAATGTGCAGTGTAGGGGGGGGGGCAGAAATCAATTATGATGATCTTCTTTGTGAATTGATGATCTGGCTGACAATGGGGATCCAGATGGGAGAAATGTTAATAAACCATCGTCAAAACCTTTTAGAATTCAACAACATACGTGTTTCCAAGATCTCTGTACTGCATGATCTTCCGTGACACCGGATGCAGATGCACAACACACGAATTCTCCGCAAATAATGAGTTCTTTTTTAACATTTTTATATTTTAAATGTGTTAAGCCACGTCTAAACTACTATAAAACAAATTGACATTGCAAAATGGATTGGTTTAATTATAAAATTGAGATCTCAGTTTTTAATACAATCTAATGCAATTGTATACAATACTTTTATGAGTTTTGTATTAATGGCCTGAAGATGACCGAAATAGGTCGAAACATGTTGCTGCAATAACGTATATAATATATATTAGTCGTGTTGGGCCGTATTTAAAACCTTCTTTTTTGCATAGATTACGCTGTAAACAGTGGCCTTCAAGAGAAGAGAAACAGGGTAAGTTCCGACGTTTCGAAAAAAAAACGCGTTGCCTCCGTCTTTAGGACGATTGAATTCATTTAAAGTGGATGCTGAATTGATTTGAACGTCGAAATTTATTGAATGTATAGGAAGTTCCATACGTATTTTCTTTCTATAGCTCTGATTCGCCAAAATCATTTAAACTTTCCTGTAAAAATCGACGCAGTTCCTCCCTCTCCAAGTCAATTTACCATCAACCGGAATTGAATTCAGTCACCTCGAAGATGGAGGCAGCAAGTTCCTCCGAAACGTCGGAACAAAGCTTTTATCGTATATGACGTGAACACCCATAATACCGGCTCATAAGATCACTTGTCCGGAGGAGTCGTACCGATTGCTGCGTGTCTGAGGGTGATCTTGAAACGTCAACAATGAGGAGGCCTAAACCCACTAGGGCTGTCGAGACATAAAAAAAAATTCTTGTAGTCTGAGGTCACAGCTGTGTCGTAATTGTGAGCGGTAGGCACCACATAAAGGATGCAATTTTTGCGGAGCCCTTATGTAACGTAAAGCAGGGTTTTAGTCAAGAAAATTATACGTAACCGCCGAAGGCAAGGAATGCTTTCGATAACGGAAATAATTGTAATGGAAATTCCCAGAGGATTGTCATAAATTACTGGTTCTTAGGTTATATTTGTGAAACTTGAAGGAAAGAGACCACTTTGACGTAGGCGTGGATGAGAGGATAATATTGAAATGGACCTTAAGGAAATGGAATGGAAGGTTTTGGAGTGGATACACGAGCTGTGCATAAGGAGAAGTGCCTGCATTTGTAAACGCGATAATGAACCTCCCGGTTACAAAAGATGTGTCGAATTTGTTGTCTAACTGACGGAACTATTTATTATCTTCTGAAGAGTAACTTTTCTCTATGGTTATTAGACTGTTCATACATTCTTTTCGATCGGCGTGTGTTACATAGATTCGATGTAGAAGAAAAATGTTCGTGACTGGTGAATACATGGGCTAATGAATGCGGAAGAGAAATTTGTAACTAATTTAAATTGTTTTTCCAGCATCCGTCAGTCAACAGCAGATATCCGCGCCGAAATTCAAAGTGATACCTCCCGGCAACAGTATATTTAGTAGTTCGATGAGAAATCGGGAAACGTCAAACAGCGTTTTGGAAGCTTTTGAAATAAATTTCAATCTTTTGAGTGTATTCTGAGAAATCCTTGTAACCAGTGAAACGAAACTAGGTGTTACCACTCTTACATGGCTTTGCTAAGCAGGGACTTCTGGTGTAGTTAATTGATTACGTGTCTCGCACATACCTGTTCATCATTGTATCTTACAGCTCATTGGACTATAAGACGAGAATGCTTTGAATGAACAGCATCAAAAACACGTTGAAACATCCCAGGCCTTTGTGAAAGTCTAACCCTTAGCGCAGGAATCAAGGTCAGAATGAGCTACAGGCTTTGAAATAGCTTTTACAGGTATCTTCCCCTAGGGTTTGCATATTCACTGTCCGTTTTAACGTGATCGCCTCCCCGTTCAATTAAATGTTACTTACTTTGATACTGTACCCGTGGATACTCACTTCTGTAACAACAGTCTGTGTCAGACCTCGCGCCTGACTTTGCTGTGTAACCCGCAGGTCAACGGTGCAAATACCCGCCGAGCAATTGGCAGCACCGACTATGGTTATAGCTGGTTTGCGTAGTTAATTCTGTATTCCTTTGTTATTTAACGACAGTCACAAGTAAAATCTCCCTTCCTTTATAAACTCAGTGTTCACAATAGTTCACCAGTGGGACATATCCTGAGACAGATTAGTCCACTCTTACATCTCACAAACTATTTAAGATCTATTTTAATATTATCTTCTCATGTGTTCTATACCTGTGCCTCGTTAAACGTATCTACCGTTTATATATTCCGACCGAAGATTTTGTACGTATTTCTAATCTCCTGCACTCGTCCTCTATGTCCCGCCCATCTCATTAGCCTTCAATTTATCGGCTTAATAATATTTCACAAAATACAAATTATGATTTTTTTGACCAGCGGATGAACAATTCTGATTTGACACGTCTTCATATAAAGCACCCTTTATTATTGTCGGATTTTAATGGAACTTGAATTTTCTGAAAAGATTTTCGAAAACCCCGATATCAAATTTCATGAAAATCCGTCAAGTGGGAGCCGACTTTTTCCATGCGGACGGACAGATAGAGGGGCAGGCAGACAGACAGTCATGACGAATCTAAAAGTCACGTTTCGCAATTATGCGAAAGCGCCTAAAAGCCCCTCCGTCTTGGGCATTAATTGGAATGTAAATCTCAGCGTCATTCAAGGGTTAAAGTCCAAAAATCTCACTGGTGCTCTATTCTCACTGTTAAGCAGGCTCACATCAGAATATCCTATTTCCACACGGTAGCAGTTTCTGAAGAATTGCGCCATAAAATTATGTACGTGATATCTGTGGCAGAATGGGTTGTGGTCCCTATTCATGCACAGCGCTTGAAAGTCATCCTGAAATTTCGGAATCTGTACAGACCAGCGAGTTAGATTTGTAAGTGCAGTCGCCCTATTTCCCGTATCTTCAATGGCCCTTCTCTATCCATGCTCGCAATCTTATATAGTCAGTAGATATCAAAAGAACTGCTGCTTTCAAATCATAGTTTGTAGCGGCTCTCATATTTCCCTACGCCTTTTGCATAGACAGAACGTGCGACACAAAGTGATTAATTTCGTTTGCATAAGAAATCTGATTCCTTTTGCTGTCACTGTACTATTCGCAACTGTCGAAAACTCATTACAGTGGAATTACACGCGACTAATCAGCGACTGGCCAAGACGTCGAAGAACAATGTACTGCAGGGAACATTTGGACCAGTTAATGGTGATGTAAGAAGGTAGTGTCGCCTTCGGTGGACTAGTGGTTAGCGTGCTCGCCACTGGACCCAAGGTTCGCGGGTTCGATCCCGGCCGAGGTCGATGGATTTTTAAGGGTGATAAAAACCCGTAGCACAACTTCCTTCGGAGGGGAAGTAAAGCCGTCGGTCCCATGTCGTAGATTTACGGCATTACGGGCATGAATAGAGATGTTTCGTAAGCAAAATTCAGCGGCCATTTCTCACCCAAGTCTCCTGATTGACTGCTAGATGGCTCTGGCAGTCATATCAGGATAAGTAGAAATTGTGCAGTCAGTGGACTGGTCACTCACTACAGAATGCACACTTCCAGACCAAGAAACCTCTGAAAGGAGGCCCTATGCTCCGCAAGCCCTACGTGACGTTATGCGGACACGTTGGGCTACTTCCCTCCTCTACGAAAAGTAGTAATTTTCAGAAAAATATTGAAGAATTACGTAATTGTTTTAATTTATATTCTTTTTAAATCTGGATATCAGATGAAGTTGCATAAATATGAGGTGTGTAGCTTTGTACACGTTAGGCTATTTCCATCCTCCATGAAAAGTGGTATTTGACAGAAATATATTGAAGAATTACATAATATAGTTGTCTAATTACTTTTCTCTTAAATCGGGATGTCAGATATATTTCCTATCGTTAAATTACCCTCTGTCAGCAAATAAATATTTCTGTACTGAAGTTAAATAAGTACAAAGACCTCGTTTTAAATGCCATATAAAAATATCCTTTTGTGCTCTTAAGTCTATATAGACAAATTTTTAATATTATCCAAAAAATGCACGAATTGTCACAGATTCATAACAATATATTTAATAACATTCCTTTCCTACATGTTTCTGACCCTTTTCGGTCCGTCATCAGGGAGAACATCAGACGCTATTGCATAAAATAATTACATAATAATACTTGTTCTGTTGTTTATGTAGATATGCTGGTAAATATTCGTGTGGTGATCTGTTACACTGGAAGCAGTAGATTAAGGCAGCGTGTGTATGATATAGAGATGTGCACGGTGGACACTTCCGTATCATCCACAGTGACATGAAGAATACCAATTGATGAATTAATAATGTTTGAAGTTTCTGCTCTCATGTTAATAAGGAATATGAAGGGTCTCACTCCGGTTAGTCGATATGCTGCATACAGTATGTCTGTTTTCATACCATAGTCCTTCGTAATGCAACACTAGAATGCTGACACTAAGACGATAAGTCGGTTTGAAAAAAAAAGACCAGCTTATATGGGAAGATTTAATTATAACTTATTAATTAATTAATTAATTACTTAACATCCTTCTCTTTCCATCCTCTGTCACAGTTGTTTCACACGAATAATGAAACTGTTGGATTAACCTGCGTATTCAGTGTGACCTATTTTAAGTCTTCGTCTGCAGGGCTTCAATGTACCGCTTGCAGTGAGAGACGAACGTGTTGCCAGACGTGCTAGGAAATTTCCATCTTGGATGGTAATGGCGAAGGCTGGGAAGGTTTTGTATTGTTTGGAACATTGTCACGTGTAAGAGCGGCATTGTGTGTGTCAGCCCTAGAAGTTTGAGCGCTGTAAATGACAACAGTTGGAAACATAAAGCTTCTTCGTAAATGAAGTGGTGGAGGGGGAGGGGTAAGCTACAAATGAATTCATCACGTTCAATGCATTTATCACAAGACAATGAATTGATCCCCAAGAGATGGGAAGCGAAAGGAGGGTACAGAGTAGGAAGAAGGAAGGACTAAGGAACGGTGCCCTTTAAATCACCTAACAAAACGACTGAACTCCTATGAATTCTTCCTTCACAATTCTCTTATAGATGGGGAACATTTCTGCAGCCCAAAGCATTTAAAGTATGAAAATTCAGTAGGTTAGAGTGCGCCAGCTTTTAATAACGTCAGTGCAGTATTCTATAGATTATTTTCCTCGCCCTTTCATTTCGAAATTTCTAATTTAATTTATGTGTCTCTTCCACTTCTCGTTAGGAAATTATTCGAACCATTGCTGTGTTTTGATGTGACCAATAGGGTAAAGACTTTTAGCGAAGTCTGTGGGTGTAAAATTAAAGAAGAAAAACCCCGACATCGAGAGGAGGAAGAGCGCGAGAAAGTCAGACAGAAGGAAAGAAAGAATTATTGTTGTTGTTGATGATGATGATGATGATGATGATGATGCAAGATTTTATTCTGATGATATAACAACGGGGAAGTTTCATCGCACCTGTTTTTAAGCAAAACTCCTTGTTACTTAGTGGAAGGATGGATTACATTCCGTCGTAAGTATATCTGTTTCTCTAAATAATTCGTCTATCTACAGGATGATTTCCATAACATACGGCATGAAATTCATCTTCACGGCACGTCGCTTTCTTGTCACGTAATTTAGTAACGAGGTGTAGCAATGCAATGAAAGGCCGTGCCATGGCTCAGGCGGTTAGTCACCGGCCTCTCACCGCGGAGGTCCGGGTTCGATACCTTTGCCGATCCCAGTGGCGTGCGGTCTAAGGCGTGAGTCATCGGCCGCTCGCTTACTGGGATCGTGGGTTCGAATCCCACCGGGGGCATGGATGTTTGTGTTGTGTTGTAAAAAGACGGTTGTGGACCGTAAGTGACATGAAAGGACGAAAGAGGATTATTACAGTACAAAAATGGATCAAAGAGGAAAACCCAGGAATTAGTAAAAAAAAAAAAAAAATACCGGGTTAGTCCATGTGAGATTTGTTGTGTAAACAGTGGCACTGGGACAGGTTTTTTTCCCGAGTACTTCTGTTTTTCCCCTGTCAATTTCATTCCACCGGTGCTCCATAAGTTGGAAAAATGAAAAAAAATATTGATCATCTTTCTCTTCGTCTTCATCACAGGGTTGCACAATAAGCCTTAAGGCTGCGGTGCGTCTGTAGCTTCTGCTGCGGGGCCCTTCACAAAAAAAGTCTTATAAACCTGTATGCATGTAGACCATAGACATACGTATACATTCGTATGTTACAATTTCGGTAGACTGTAAAATGTAAGTGTAGGGATTGTGTAAATTTGTGGCAGCTCGACTCACTAACTTGTCGCTACGGAATGCAGTGGAGTTGGAAGTCAGTCTATGTATTTATATTATGCTGTTATGTTTGCTGGATTATTGACACCTCCTTTCTTTTCCAAATGAGAAAAAAGTGGTTGAATTATGAAAAAGTACTGATTTTTCATAGTCTGCTAGTCATAATATATATTACTACGGCAAGGTTTGTATGCGACATCATGATCTATTGAACAACCTAACGGATCTTTTCAAGATACACGTTGTTCCGAAACTAATGATTCGGTATTGAATTCAATCTGCTTTTTTTATTAGTTCCTTGTTAAAAAATCGTAATTTAACGAAAATTTAACGTTAAAAATTGCCTCGTGCGGAGGTCAAGGGACGCTAATATATTTCGTGTACTTCCCTTGGCCTCCGCTTGTGGCAGTACTGTCGATTTCAATGTTTTGTCTCTTATTTGCACGTTGCTTATCGATCCGTTGACCTCTGAAAGGAATTACCCAGCATCGATCTTTAATAAGTACAATTTTTAATTTTTATTAATATTAAGACGCTGGAATTTTTTTTTATTAAATATTTTACTGTTTCTACGTGCGAAATATTCGCACGGCTACTACTAGTAACATATAAAACGGGAAGTTTACGTTGAGCCGTGGTGAAACGTATTTCTTGTTTTACGTTATAATAAAATGGGTTGATGTTTCCGTTTCCTTGTATACTGGTCTTTTATGTCCCCAGGAGATGAATGTGATTGACTGAGCTGAGAGGCGGAAAGTTAGTATGTGCTGACGGCGTTAGCTAGTATCACTGGCAGCACACTTTGGACAGTTTTGAAGCCTGCTGTGCGTAGTGTAACAGAAGCCTTTATCAGTTTGCCAATTGACAAAAGGTGATTGGAATCTGTGGTTCTCGTAACATGTCAAAGTAACCTTTGATGCAAACCGTTTCGTGAACGACAGCGGGGTGTTTACAGAATGACACAAGGGGAGGTTCACTGCTGGTGAATTTATCTTGATATATACCTTTACGATGTGTGAGAGGGTGATATAACCTTAAATTAATGAAAAGCTATTGAATTTATGTACTATTGAATTCGATAGGGTGAACGCGTACTGAAGATGAACATTTGTAATGACTATTATTACACCAACCAAGTCGTGCACTGCGTAAGCTATTATAAGAAAACCCATACATGTTTCAACACCGAGATGCCATCTCCCGGGGGTCGTCCAATACAAAGGAATGTAGATCTAACACACCAGTCTAGTTATTAAGTCGCCTTTACAGAAGTGATTAAAATATTCGACATTAAAATTCTAAGATACATAAAATTATTAACCATAAATTTACAATGTTGTAATATTAATAGTATATATACGCCTTTCAAGGTGTTTCATTTGTTTGTAACTGTATGGATCATGCATACAAACATCTGTGTCGATCGTATGTATGTAGATCTCGTCCTGGTGCAGCATGTGTAGTGTATCGTGTTGAGTGGTGAGGTATACTGATGATGGCACCTCGGTGTTGAAACATGTAGAGGTTTTTTTTATAATAGCTTACAAATGTTTTTTATTCACTGCATGATTTGTTTCGTGTAATAATTGTAAGAAGATGCGCTGTATGAATAACATAAAATTTGGAATAACATTTTGGGCTGCTGTGATTTAACATGTCTCTATGCTATATTCCCAGTTAAGTTAATTAAACTTGTTAACATGGTAGAAATTTTCATTACTGTTAGGTGGGGGAGTACACCCTAATTTGCATCTCATTATGTCGTCTTTGGTGCAAAGAGTGGTGAGAGCAATCTTATGTTCAACTCAATGCAGTAAACTGCCTTCAAGTTAGCCGCTCATTGAATCGTCAAACCACTGGAAGCGTCGTAAGAGAACATTCCTTAGCTTTGATAATTTACCATTGGTTATGTTCACGGTACATGATAATGTTTTTAAGTAGATGTTACAGTTATTTGCTCATTCATGATGTTGGAATATAATTTAAGGTTATTCTGATATTCCTGCAGGAATGTATTTGAACTCCCTAAAGAAATTCTCTGTAAAGACGGCATGTTGAACGTTAAATGTCTAAGGTTTGTAGTCGTATAGGTGTATGGGTTAAGTTGGAAGAAAACGGTAACATTTCGGAGCACGGTTATCTATTGAATATAACTTAAATATGGATTTAAAATTGTTGAAATGGTATGAACTGTTGTGTGAGATGCGAGATTCCCACAACAGTAGGCATGAAGATTGTTTGTTCTGGTATTTTACGTCATGTACTAACGTTTCGGAGTAACCTGCTTCGTATCTACACTATGTCACACCCCAGAAGAAGGCATCCTCCATCATATATTTTCATTTCAATTTAAACGTGAGTTTTCCATTGAGAATATTTTTTTGACAAGCATGTGCTTTATCGCAGTAACGTTTTAATTTAAAATTAGGAAGCGCCGTTATTAAGGGATCTGGAACTAGGACGAATGGTACTGAATGGGATGCATCGGGTTTTGTTCTCTGTAGTGGTAACATTATTCTGTTTGAAGAATACAGGCCTATATATGCTGTAACAACATCGAATACACATTTTATGGAGTCTAAAATTTGTTTAAAGAATAAGGAGTGTTTACTGTAGAGTCTTCAACTTAGCGTAGAGCCTCATTGTCTGATATTTTAGCATTAAGATTTTAATTTGTAGCTTAAATATGAATGAGACGTAGACTATACCAATTCGAAGACTTTACATCGTCTTTCGAGTTTATCAGCCTGTGTTTAATATTTTAAGAATCCGTTTAATAATGAATAAGTGTAGGTTTTCTAGCTGTCAACTAATATGTCGTATTTATTTTCAGGTAAGCGAGTAGATGTTCTCGCCTTTTGGGGGTTTCGTACTAACGACATTGATGTAAGTACTGCTATTTATTTATATTGTTTAGTACGGTAACTCATTTATTCGCTGTTTTAATGCATAAATTAATAAAAGAATAATTATTTATATTTCGGTAAATGGAAATGTAATGATACTTTTGTCCAGGTATGAAGCAAATTTGTTAAAATAAAAAGTGAAATGACAGTTGAAATCTTTGTGAATTGATCAAGACAGACGAAAATACGAAGAGAATATTAGCCTATTGAAACCCAGTAGTAACTGTTATATGCCACCTGCTGGGTCCTTAAGAAATCCTATTAATTCACTACGCTGTGCGTTTATGTGTCATATGATTCTCGCAACAAATATCAGTCGTTTCTGTAAACAGCTGCGATTGGGGTTTTTTTTATAGCAATTGAGACTTGTGTTCACGGCTATTTGTTGCCTTCCTTGATCATAGTATAAGTTGAGCAGATTAGTCTTCTCAGATCCGTCTCCGAATACTATCTGTGACCAGTAGAAACAAGGAACAAGGACAGTAAAAAAGGAAGTAACCGGTGTTTCTGTTTGAGAGTGAATCGAACCCGCAGTTCTGTGATTGAGCTACTTCAGTCTGTCAAGTCTTTAGACCGTACAGCTAACACAATCGGCAATGCAGCATGTACGTCTATAGACCGTACAGCTAACACAATCGGCAATGCAGCATGTACGTCTTCATTTCAATGGTTGCCGCGTTAAGTCGGCCATCTAACTGTGCCTCACCGTAAGGGGCATAGGAGGCGTTGAGGTAAGGCACTCTACTTGAAGTAGGCTGATGTGAGAAGGAGGTTTCACGTTCCGGCCGTTTTATCCGCGATGAACGAGCCCTCGATATATGTTTCGGATAAACATGGATGAATCCCAGTGTGGAGGTGAAGGATGGCAGGGGTGCCCGTGTTCCTGATGGGAATCAAACTCCGGACATCCAGTCCCGTCACTGACTTCTTCTCCGGCTGAGATTTGGGCTTGTGATTTGAAGGCTGCGCTGCGACCTTATATGGCTTACGTTTAATTTCTTAATTTAGCAGTGGGATTTGTGAAACGTATCTACATGTTTGAAAGGTATTAAGTAGTAACATGAATGGGACTTAGTTTAAAGTTTCGACTCGACGTTTGAAATATTTCTGGCGAGAAATAAGAAGGTATACATGTGCTACTGTTTTAGTATTTAATGAAGGGTGAGGTCGAAGAAAAATCAGTTCTCCAAGTCCGAGTTACAAAATTTCACTGCCTCATATGCCTTTAAGGCGTGCCTGGGGACCACTTTACTTTTTACACTGCCAGCCACTTGACTGTGGATTTCTGTGAAACATTCTAATATTATCCAAATTTCTGCTTCTAAGGAACATTTCACATTTCAAACTAAAACGTGGATAAATATTAGAGTACATCTGAATTTTAATAAAGACACACGTGGCGTTTCTCGATAAGCTGGATAAGAAACGTGACCCAAATATACCAAGTGGAATGGCGATAGCCATGACATCTGTTGGGAATCCGAACTAAGTATCTTCGGAATGTGGTGTGAACTGCAGCTTCAGGTGTAAGTGCTACGAAATATTACGTGAACTTAATCTAAATTCCTATTGATTGAATTTGAAATCTATCGATGAATTCCACAAGAGACTTACATACTTTCAAACTTTTGTAGTACTTCCACTGAAATAATGCCGACAGACTGGCTGCTTTGCGTTTCGATTTAATTTTGTCTTGAGTTCATACTTAAATCTTGCAACTATTTAAATTATTCAGCTGTGTAGGCGTACTCTTATACTAAACACATTAAAAATGTATGGGGAAAGTTTCTGTAAAGACTAAAATTTATCACAAGGTTTCTTCTTCGCAGAGAGCAGACTTGGTTTACATTATAAAATCCTGTTTGTTAGTGACGTTTAGGTAAGTAATCGCGGTTTGCTCTGAAAATCATTAGTTAGTTAGTTAGTTAGTCCCCATGTCGCTCCAATCGCGGAGCATTGGGGGCCTCCTTTCGGAGGTTTCTATGGTCATGTGCGTTGATGTAGCGGGTGACCAGCCCACTGACCGCACAAATTCCACTCAATCCTGATGTGACTGCCAGAGCCATCTGGCAGGCAGTCAGGAGACTTGGGTGAGAAATGGCCGCTGAATTTTGCCGACGGGCACTACTAGTTCTATTCATGCCCGTATGGTTCTTTTACATGCGTAAATCTACGACATGGGACCGACGGCTTTACTTCCCCTCCGAAGGAAGTGGTGCTCCGGATTTTTATAACCCTTAAAAATCCATCGCCCTCGGTCGGGATCGAACCCGCGAACCTTGGGCCCAGTGGCGAGCACGCTAACCACCTGAAAATCATAGGAAGTCTATAAATGTTGTTTGTTACGAAGGTGCGAAGTTTTTTAAATGTTACACGTGACGATACGTACATTAGTCACTGCAGCTTACAGCTGAAAGTAGATGTTCGGTTAGTGACAGTGAATGTGTCAAAGTACATACCAGAGGTAAGCTTTCGATAATGTAGAATTAATTGAGAGGTGTTGAGTCATATAGAGTGGAGATGAACATTTCACTTATGTTGACAGGGTTGACGTATGTCCAGCACACTTCTTAGCCTTTTTGAATCATTACTGAAGTCTGCATGTATCGAGGTTAAAGACACGAAACAGAATAAGGAATGAACGACCTATTCCAGGATGCCTAACGATACATTCTTAACAGCTCTAGCAAAAGACTTTTAAGGAAAAAAAGACTCCTTTTTCTGTGCTGACAAGACATTTTCAAGGAGTGGTGAGTTTTGTAAAAAAAAAAAAAAACACGGAACAAGGTACAATTTTTAACGCAGTTCCTGATAATTCTTTATAAACTGATAGTTACTCATCTGGTGAAGGCCCCACATTTTATGAAAACCAAAGCCTTTTTACCCGGAGTACAGCAGCCAGCCACGTGACCCCTATCTTTACACAGTGCAATCCATTGCACGCCCCCACATTCTGTTTCTTTATGATACGTCCTGTTTGTTTCGACAAGATATAATCTTCGCAATTCACAACATCGTCAGCTCACACGCTTGGAAAAGATAAATTATAATATTATAACGATCGGCATCTCAAGTAGGCTTTTTCCTCAGGTTTCGGTATTAAAATTATTCACGGATTTCTTGTATCTCCCATTCATGTTACCTGCCGTACCAATGTAATCATAATTGATTTGATAACATTAATAAGATGTGATGAAGAATATTTGCTCATTTTCTTAATTCTTCTTTTACTTTTTTCTTATCTTTGTTCAAAATACTCTTTTCAGCGCCCTGCTCTCAAACACCCTTCAGTGTTGACTTTTGATCAGATAATGGGTAATGTCCAGTTGGATGTCCGTAGTAATAATATCCTAATTTATGTACAGGGTATACACAAAAGAATGGTGCGGTTTAAATAGTATTCACTATTGAAACCGCACCATTCTTTTGTGTATGCCCTCTACTTCTACCAAAGCGGGGTACCAAATATCAAATCATAGAAAATGTGAGATACAAATATTATTTTGTATTGCTAACAGTTATCCTTACA